>JAITYX010000025.1:4760000-5960000 GCA_021018815.1 Talinum fruticosum | reverse complement strand
TTCTTCAAGAGTTCTATTCTTTCTCTCTACTACTCCATTACTGTTGAGGAGTTACGGGTGTTGAGAAGTTGTGGGAGATAAATTCTTATCGCAGAACTCTACAAATTCCGAGTAATCGAACTCCCTTCCATGGTCGGTTTGAATCTTTCTAATGTGAGTCCGAGACTCAACTTGAATTTTCCTACGAGCTTGCTAAGCTCTTTGAAAGCTTCATTTTTGTGCTTAAGAAAACACACCCATGTAAATCGTGAGTAGTCATCAACAATGACAAGTATATATGATTTACCTCCGAGACTCTTTATAGGTATTTCACCACATAAATCCATATGTAACATTTCAAGCACTTTGGACGTGGAAATAGTTTTGAGAGATTCGAAAGATGATCTGACTTGTTTCTCTTTTGTGCATGCTTCACAAATTTTATCTTTCTTAAATGCACAGTTAGGTAATCCTATGACTAAACCATAAGATGCAAGCTTTTTGATAGTGTGCATGCTAACATGACCTAGTCTATGATGTCATGTCCAAGAATCATCATGCAAAGATGCTTTCAAACAAGATAAATTCTGACTAGGGTCGAAAGAGGAATAGTGTAGGTGTTACCCGATCTCTTACCCGAGAGCTTAGTATCCTTGGTAGTTGCATCGAAATATAACAATTGGTCCGAGTGAATCTTACCTCTTGACCTTTGTCACATAGTTGAGAGATGCTTGAGTAGATTGTACTTAAATCCTTTGACATAGACTGGGCTGACTAGGTTGTTCCCTTTTCCAATCTTGCCTATTCCAACTATCTTGCCCTTACTCGTCATCTCCAAAAGTGACTTTGCCTCCTTTGTAGTATTCCAACTCGGAAAAGAGTCTTGAATCTCCTAACATGTGGCGTGAGCATCCACTGTCTAGGTACCAATGACCTTTTGTCTTTTTCTGAGTTACTTGCAAGTTAGAAACACACTAACCATCCTCACTTCCTCTAATGAACCCAGTAACTCCCTTTATTGTGGTCCTTTTATGAGGAAGAAGACTTTTGGAACCCATATTTGAATTACTTTGGGTTTGGTCCGATTCTAAGTCTTCTTTTAGAAAGCTGAGTTTGTGTCTCTTTCTTTTGAAAATCTTTTCTTTTATAAACTGGTGGAGAAGGTTTTCTCTTGAAAGCTGGTCCAGGCTCGGTCTTCCTTTCATTCTTATGAATAGGACCATGCTGAGCCTTCCTGAACTTAACGGTTCGGAGTCCTTTTGAACAGATCCGAGTAGGAATTTGATTCCTCCTCTTTGTTAAAACCAAGTCCTTCCTTCTAAAAGAGACAGATTAAGATCAAAGAGCATGTCAAGGTTTTTCTAACCTTGAGTAAATTTCAAAACAAGATCTTGAGACTCATTAAGCTTTTGTTTTAGATGCTCATTTTCTCTCCTGAGTTTCTCAAAATCGGTCTCATTAGCATGAGTACTAGTCTTAAGTTCTCTTAGATTGAGTCTCAGCTTTTCAAATTCATTTTTCAAACCGATACTCTCGAAGTAAGAGACTCAAGTTGTTATTTGTATTGTGAAGAGTCGAATTGGACTTTTCTTCCAAAGTGTAAATATATTTGGCTAAATCAACTTTGGACAACTTGAAGAAGTATTCAATTAACTCCCGAGGATTTGTCTCTTCATTATCCGAGTTGTCAAAGTCCGACTCGGATTCAGCTTCGAGTCCGATAGAGCCATAAGACTTTTTGAATCGTCTGAATCTTCATCTTTTCGGATGAATTTTCATCACTCCATGTGGCTATCATAGCCTTCTTCTTCTTTCTGTCCCTCTTTCTTCTTGGACAGTCTTTTACCATGTGATCTTCGCTGCCACATTCAAAACGACCCGAGTTCTTAGTTAAAGATAACTTTGAAGGGGAGGAGTGTTTACCTTTTCTATCCTTCTTATCTTTCTTGTAGAACTCTTCTCGTAGCCTTTTCTCCCATTTCTTGTGCTTCATCATTCTTTTGAAGCCTCGAGCAATGAGTGCCATGTGATCATCTTCGGAATCCGAGGAAGTCGGATCTCCTCTACTTTACGAGGCTTCATCGCAATATTCTTTTTAGTGCTAACTTCGGCATCTTCTTCTTCCGGATGGATTCATGGGTAAGTAACTTCCCAATCGGTTCGTTTGGCTTTAGTTGAGAGAGGTTCTAAGCTTGCTCAATGACTGTCACCTTGGGACCCCATCTTCTCTTGGGGAGACTTATTAGAATTTTTACGCACATTTCTTCATGGGAAATCTTTCTACCCGGAGATTTGATATTGTTTGTAATCTCAATGAAGCGTATAAACATCCGAGTGATGTTTTCTTCTGGATCCATCTTGAACAACTTATATTTGTGAAGATATTGACTTATCTTCGCTTGTCTCACTTGGCTTGTTCCTTTATATGTGTTGACAAGAGTGTCCCGTATATCTTTGGATGTGTTACAAGCTTACACTTTGTTATATTCTTTTAAGCCGATGGCGCATATCGGAATGTTCATCGCTTTAAAGTTCTTTCGAACTTTTTGCCTCTTCGAGTGGTGTATTCGAACTTTGCTTTAGGCACACGTCTTGTATCTTCCATCTTCATTGGAATGTAATTGCCTTCTCGTATGATGTTCCATACATCTTCATCGTGATCCGAGTAGAAAACATTCCATGAGCTTCTTCCACTGTACGAAATTTGATCCTTTGAACTTTGGTGGTCTGCTGGAAGATCTTCCTTCATTGAACTCTCCGTTGTTCCGAGCCATTTGATCTTTAGACCTTTGGATTGTTAGATCCTTTCTAAAAGGCTCGGCTCCGATACCAATTGAAGGTTTGCTCTTGGAGAGTCTTAGTCACCCTAGAGGGGGTGAATAGGGTGATGAGGAAATTTTAACAAACTTGGAAGATAAAAATTTTAACGGAATAATCAAAGACAATCTAAGTCTAGATTTGATTTAGAAAATTGTGAACTTAGATATACGTGGAAACCCTCATGGGACAAAAAACCACGGCTAGTGCTAATCCAAGCACCAAGCCAAATCCACTATTTTGAATCCACAAAATACAATAGACTGACTCAACCAGAGTTCCTCCCTTAAACAATTCCTAACGAGTTTTCCTAGACTCGAAATTCTCTTATCCGATCTAGTACTTCCTAACCGAGGTATCCTTTACAGCTAGGGACAATCGAGCTGAGTTAACCCTTACAGCTCAGTCAAGGGACCTTACTTAGAGAGTAAGAAAAGTATGTAACTGATTACAAGACTTTACAACTCGGAAAGTATGAATTACAAGTTGAGAGTTGTAAGTAGAAGATTGAATATAAATACAATGACTTTTGCTTAAGTAATACGTTCAGCAATAATTCTAGCAATCTTTAAGTCTTGAGAAGTGGCTTCTATTTATGGATGACCAAGCGGATTAGCCGTTGTGACTATCTTCGAATAGAAGTCCTTTGTGACCGTTGTAACGGTTCTTTTGAGTCGCTCAGAAAGATCCGTTGAGATGTGAACATTGTGTAACGGCTCTTGACTCCAAAAGGTGCTCCAATCAGCTGGTGGTGTCCGAAAAGTAAGGTGGAAACCATCGTTGAGCTTGGCGTTGAACATTTCCAGTTTTGGAAACAGACAACCTTGACACGACGTATGAGCCTTGTTCGAAGTAGAAAAGCCTTGTCCGTTGGTGATTGACACCTTGAAGCGGGTTATTTTTGTAATTCAAAAATAGGATAACCTCGTTTGGATAACCTACAAAAGTAAACAATTTTGGTTCTCAAAGTATAAAATACTTTGGTCCAAGATTAGGCACGAATAATAATTTAATAGAGACAATTAAGTGTGAAATTATCTTAGGTATGGAGAAGTGAAATTTTTTGAGTCTAATATTCATTACACTCATAATCCATCGAGTCATTCTTAGGAAAGATCAAGTTATAAAGAAAAATATTAGAGTATAAGTACTTGATCTAGACGAATAAATCTCGAACACACGTGCTTGACTTAAAAAGATAAATTAATGTCGTAATTCACTTTACCTTAGAAAATGAAGTCAAAACTTTAGATTAAGAGTGTTAGAGAGATTATTTGAACATGCGATAAATCTAAGTGGTGTATGAGTGACTCGAAACATGAGCGTGAGTTGATAAACAAGAATGTGTATTACGAGTTAGTCGGAATCGAATGGAAACATATGCAATAGTTTCTATATTATTCAGAATGACTTGTAATTAAAACTTAGGAGGGATGAGGTTTGTACCGAGTCCTTGATAGTACTCAAAATGATATAAATCCGAGTCCGAGTCTTCAATTTATGGTGAGCCAACTGGTATTTTAAAGGGAAAGCGAGCTCTAGATAAGGAAACCCCGTATCCCTTATCTATTTGTCGTGTAGATTATGACCGGAGGGCTTCAACTAGCTTGTCAACAGAAAGTTTCATTTCCATCCAAAATGTGAGATTGAGGCTTGTTAACCCCCTTTTCCCCTTATCTATTTGTCTTGTGTATGGAGATTATGAGTAGAGGACTTCAAAAGTTTCACTTCTACCCAAAATGTGTGAGAATTAGGCTTGTTAACTTGACTTTTGCTGATGATTTGTTGCTTTTTGCTCATGGTGATTTCGACTCCATACAAGTTCTATAGAGTTATTTCCATAAATTTTCTGATACATTTGGGCTTTTAGCTAATGCTGAAAAATTTGACATCTATTTTGGAGGTGTAATTGCTGCAGATCAAAATCTTATACTTGAGTCTAGTGGCGTTTCCTTGGGTCCATTTACCTTTAGATACCTTGGTCTTCCCTTATCTGCCAAATGAATCTCTCACAATGCTTGCCTATCTCTCCTTAATAAAATCAAGCAAAAAATTGGCTCTTGGACAGTGAAGAGATTGTTATATTTTGGAAGATGAGTTCTTATCTCTTTAGTCATTACTGATATTGTTGGCTTTTGGTCTGGTGTCTTCCTGTTGTCAAAACATACTCTTCATTCAATTGAGTCTATGTATTGTAGATTCCTTTGGGCTGGTTGTATTGACAACAAAAGGCTTGCCCCTGTTAGCTAGAAAAATGTCTTACCGTACAACAAGGAGGGCTCAATTTCAAGGAAGTTTTAGGGTGGAAAAAAGCCCTATACTCAAAATGGTCGTGGAAACTAATTGAGAAGCACACTGTTTTCACAATATGGGACAGACTTCTTAAAAGTTTCAAATATTTTTATGCAAATCCTATTACTTTTGGATTCTTGTAGTTGTAAGACGATCACTAGAATAAAAAATAATACTACTTCTGAGTGGGCCTTTTGAAGAAGTTCGCATTTAGTTGGTAAATTGTCAAACGTACAGGGATGTTTCAAGTAACAAAAGCTTATGCTCTGTTCAGTCACCATATGCCAAATGTTTATTGGTGGAAAACACTAAGGAAATTTTCGGCATGGTGTCGTCACTCTTTTCTTTCTTGGATTGTTGCTCAAAACAAGTTAATGACTGGTGCTTTTTGACATGTGGCATTTGTGGGAATTTTTCTTGCGTGTTTTGTTCTGTAGATGAGAAAGATTGATCCAACCACATTTTCTTTGAATGCCTTGTGTCGACAACATTTCGTTTAATATTCTACTTTGCAAGAGTTCCCTTGGGGCTTTGAAAAAGAATTTAAATGGTATATCCATTAATGTCACTACTACCGGAACCACCTTTTATTACGGTTGAGAAAGACCTTTTACAACGGTTAGTGGGCATCATGTATGCTGATGTAATGTTAGACGGACATCATTTACTACGGTTTATAACCATAGTAAAAGACAACCTATTATTACGAGTTCACTTGGGGAACCGTAGTAAAGATGTTTTATTACTACGGTTGTGCGAAAAAACCGTAGTTATAAGGTGAACCTATTACTACGGTTCTTTCTCCGAAGCTGTAGTAATAGGTTAGCCAAAATTTTAGGGCCACTTTTGACTACGGTTCTTAGGTAAGAATAGTAGTGATAGGTTATTTTCAAACCTATTACTATCTCGTAGTTAAAGGTCTATATTTTTTTAGAATTATTTTTTTGTTTTCTTAACCCCTGTACAATTATACAAATTTAACATATACAACTATTTACACAAACTCTTTCAGAATATATACAAACCAGATTCCTCACACAAAATAGTATGGTACACAATTAAAAAAATCACAAACTTAACCAATCAAATAATAAAGAATAAGTGTAAATATATACCTACATAATTGTCTATATACGGTTATATACAAATTGTTCCCAACCTTGTCCTACCTTGTCAAACACAACATATGTATAGGGAGTGGGGGCTTCTTTCCAGGAAATATTATGACCAATTCTGTAAAAGACATATTCATTACTTTAAGTGCAAATATTAATTAAGTTGAAAAAATCATAACAATTATTAAAAGTTTAAAATTTTCATAATCAAATACAAGCGCAAGTGCAATTACCTCTGTGGGATTAGATTTGGGATAATTGAAATCGAGTTGGGTCATAATCTCTTTCATGTACTTGGAAAATGTATAAGCCACACTCCATGTTCCCCTTTTGTTTATGGCATTAAAATTATAATTCCCAACACATGGAGAATTAATTAGTACTTATGTAGCTAGCAAGTAATATCAAATGAAAAATTAAATTTAACGCTAAGCAAGAGAACCTCACATTTACGGGGACGATAGTTGGGTTTGATCTCACACGTGAGACTTCGCGCCTCTGTACAATAATAAATTACGAGAGCACTATTTTTCAATCAAAAAAATAAAATTTAAATTAACATAAATTGAAAAGAATACTTAACAAAAAAGCATAAAATGATTAAGTTATGAACTCATGAGTCGAGTACATTCTTGATATCTTTCCTCACGGGATGACCCGGAGGATCGAGCTTGTACGCGACATTGCTCCTCGGAAATATGGCAGCAAGCATCCAATGTTGGCTATACCAAAACAAATAACATATTTAAAAATATATAACACCATTAAAACTCTATTTAAGTTATTTGTACGCTTACCCCTCAATGAACGGCGCCAAGTAATATTTTTTCTGCACATTATATTCCATGACTCTCAAGATATAATCCGATCAACCCTGAGTTCCTTGTCCAATTGCTTGAATGGCATGAGGATTAAGAAACTGAATTGACTCGTTTCCTATCTCGTGGAGCCACCTATTACATATTAATTGTACATATAGTTAGAAATGGAAATTAATAGTTAAAAAATGAACTTATATATATGGTAGCCGATATCATGCCAAGCATAATAGCGGATGAGCCGATCTCTTGCATCTGCATAAATTGAATTATGTCGTCCAAAAAGACATGTATGGTCATGTCCTCATCATCCTTGTCTAATACCTCAAACACGTGACATGACACTTTGATTTCCAACGTTGTTTTTTCGACAAAGTCGTCACAAAACTTTGCGAGAATAGAACACCAATTCGTGTGTGACTTGTGAATGGGTAGAAGGGGGACTACTTTGCACGATGCTCGGGCACCACTAAATACTTGCTTATGCCAATTGAGGGAGTTGGAGTGCTCATCATCCCACTCGGATCTGTCCCCGACATCCTAATTTAGGGAGGACCATAATAAATGAATTAGAAATATATATATATACGTGATATTAACAATAGTTAAATCTAATATTTTCAAATGAATTACCATAGAGAGGATAACCAAATTCTTGTGCCAAGGAACAAAGTTGTTGACCGCGTCGTCAACGGTATGGAGGTTCGATGCTCGGATCGGCAACTCACGATTGCCTTTCCCTTGCACGACTTCTCTCACACTCACCTTCATCCGATCGGCTAAAACTAGTACCCCATGAATGATGGCACCTGGCTTCCGGGGTAAACAACACTCGTTGCCACAACATGATCTAAGGGAAGATGACGAGAAGCTAGCTTACATTGTGCCGGTTGCATAAGAATTAGTATAACAATTAGAATCACGGGATAAATCTTGAGAGACAAGTTAAACTATCTAAGAATCCATGAAAAGAAACAGACAAAGTTTCCACTTAAAAGTAGACATTTTCTCGGGACAATGACCCTCATCCGAAACAACAAAAACAAACTATAACTAATTACTCAACGACCACACGCCGAGTTCTACAATAACCACACTATATACACCATTCATTCAACAAGTATGTACCAATGATTATTTAAAATATAAACATGCATGTAAATCTAATTAGGTAGTAAAATCTTAATTACCTCCACCACAAGTTCAAATTGGTCGACGGGTGAGCTTGCGTTTGCACTCGCCGGTGTTTGGGGTGAGAATGGATGTAAATCATCCAAGTTGGGTGCCAAGATATCCATGTTGCTGAAGTACGTCACGAGGCGATCCTTCATATGGGCCTTCATCTCTTTCATCTTTGCAGCCATTTGGGACTGCATTTGGGTAACCATTTGAGACATCATTGCCTCCATATCCGCTTGGCTAAAAGTGACAAGACGTTTCCCTCTATCCCTCAAGTGTTCAAGTATCCCCACCCTCTCACCGATAGGTTGAGAACGACCGAGATGCACATCTCTGTTTAGGGCCAAGGCTAACCTGCCCCTTCTCCCGGTGGTGTCGGCGACGTCCGAAGTCGAGGTATGTGAATAAATGAATAGTAAAAAACTCACGAGTCATCTGGACAATAGATTGTATGTTGGTTGTAGTGAAGGTGCCATCTTTCTTCTTTCTTCCTTCAATCCACAACTCGTCCCTCTTGATAGTGAGGTGCAAAGTATCCGTGATGGCACCTTCGTTGGGTCCGCTTTGATGTTGTTTAAAATTATGCTTGTACAACTTGTCCACCATCTTCGCGTATCCCCCAAGGGACATCGTATAGGGATACGCATTGCTCTTAATGCTCTTCCGGTTGGCTTACCTCGTGCCGGTATAAGTAATTAAGATAACAAAAATATTAGTAAATAAGACTTATATAGAAAAAAAGAGAATAATTGTTAAATTACCTTGTATTCCTAAGAGGAGACATATGCTTCGAAAGTCTTCTAATCATCCTCGGTTATGAAGTTGTAGATGTCCTAGGGTGTACCTTACGCCTTGATCTCCCTTGTTTCGTAGACCCAAATAGTGGCAATTTGAGACTTGAAGTTTCTAAATGTTTCTATCGCTGAAATTAGGATCTTGTGTCTCACCAAGGGGATAACGGATTCTTAACATCCAAGATGAACGTTTTACGAAACACAAGAACGATTTGCGGGAGTACGTATTAACCACTTACAATAAGTTACTATTCTAAGTTGAGATGTAGTGCATTTACCTGTATATCATTCCAAAGGTTGTCCTTAATCGAATCGGGGATTGTGCCCCAACTTCTATAATTCATGTTGTCGTGTGTATGGGTTGTCTGTACCAACATAGCTCATAAAGCGACCTACGTGACCACCTACATGGTTATGGTGTCCGTCGAATTGGACCCGTGCAAGGAGAGTTGGATCATCTCTACTACGTGCCAACTTCTCTTTGTTCATCGATATTCGTCCCCTTGACTTTTTTTAAACTTTGGGAGGGATCCATTTTATACGATCACGGTTTAATTAGAATAATACAACTTAATTAGAATAACATAATTACAATAAAATAGTGTTA
The DNA here is from genome assembly GCA_021018815.1 of Talinum fruticosum. Lineage (NCBI taxonomy): Eukaryota > Viridiplantae > Streptophyta > Magnoliopsida > Caryophyllales > Talinaceae > Talinum > Talinum fruticosum. The sequence goes on along the minus strand of JAITYX010000025.1, from coordinate 5,950,399 downwards.
TTAGAATAACACACTTCTCATAATAACGGTTGCCAAACCAAAAGGCCAAGGAATCATTCTAGTTCTAGACCTTGAGAGACAATTTAAAATATGAAGAACCACTGGAAAAAAGGGACAAAGTTTCCCCTTAAAAGTAGACATTTTCTCGGGATAACAACATAATATTCTTCCCTTATCATTACAAACACAAGTTACAGTAAGCAATTATACAACTTAGCTCATAGTATATAAGTTTAAACCCAATATTATACACAGAATCTGTATGCCAAGAAACCCTAACCCTAAATATACGTAGAAACTCTTTGCCAAGCATGCTACTTGTTGAAACCCTAAAACACTAAACCCTATTTAGCATGCTACTTTTAAAACTCAAAACCCTAAACCCTACTTAGCATGCTACTTGTTGAGAGAGTGAGCAAGGAGAGCAATGTATTGAGGCCCTAAACTATGAAAGAAAACAAAATAACGTTAAAAATAAGTGAGGGAGAGATGAGTCAGATATCGACCTTTGGTATAACGATGAGAGTAAGAGAGAGGAGCAGCAACGACGACGAGAGTGAGCATCAAGAGACGAGAGCACCAAGCGAGAGTAGACTGCGAGTAGCGACGATGGCTAAGAGAGAGTAGCGACGACGACGAGGAGACATCAAAGAATAGAGAGAGGAGAGTAAGTCAAGACAACAGAGAGTAGAGAGACGAGAATGAGAGTGAGAGTGAGAGCATAGAGTGAAGGTGGCAGACTGGTAGTGATTTTTTTTGTTTACGGGGACTTTTGCTTATGGTTCAATGAAAGAACCGTAATAATATAACACCTATTAGTACAGTGAAGGTTTTCTCTTGGAGAGTCTTAGTCACCCTATAATAGGGGGTGAATAGGGTGATGAGGAAATTTTAACAAACTTGGAAGATTTAAGCTTGAAAAGAGTACTCAAGACAATCCGAGTCTAGATTGGACTCGGAAAAGTGTAAACTCGAGATATACATGGAAACCTTCCTGGGGCCTAAACCACGGACAGGTGTTAGTCCAAGCACCAAGTCAAATCCACTATTTTGAATCCACAAAATATAGTAGACTAACTCAACCATAATTTCTCCCTTAAACAATTCCTTACAAAGTTTTCTTAGACTCAAAAATTCCCTTATCCGATCAAGTACTTCCTAATTGAGGTAACCTTTACAGCTAGGGACAAGCTGAGCTGAGTTAACCCTTATTGCTCAGTCAAGGGACCTTACTCGGAAAGTAAGAAAAGTATGTGACTCGATTACAAGACTTTACAACTCGGAAAGTATGAATTACAAGCTGGGAGTTGTAAATGGAAGATTGAGTATAAATACAATGACTTTTGCTTAAGTAATGTAATTCAACAATAGTTCCGAAATCTTCTAGTCTTGAGAGGTGGCTTCTATTTATAGATGACCAACCAGATTAGCCGTTGTGACTAACTTCCGAACAGAAGTCCTTTGTGACCGTTGTAACGGTTCTTCCGAGTCGCTCGAAAAGATCCGTTGAGATGTGAACGTTATGCAACCGCTCTTGGCTCCTAAAGGTTCTCCAATCAGCTGGTGATGTCCGAAAAGTAAGGTGGAAACCACCGTTGAGCTCAGCATTGAAGTTTTCCAGTTTGGAAACAGACAACCACGACATAGTGTCCGAGTCTTGTTCGAAGTAGGAAAGCCTTGTCCGCTAGTGATTGACGACTTGAAGCCGATTACTTTTGTAATTCATAAATAAGATAACCTCGTTTAGATAACCTACGAAAGTAAATCATTTTGGTTTTCAAAATATAAAATACTTTGGTCCAAGATTAGGCACGAGATAATAATTTAATTAAGATAATTAAGTGCATAATTATTTTAGGCCTAGAAGAGTGGAATTTTTTGAGTCTAGTATTAATTATACTCAAATTCCATTAAAGTCGATCCTAAGAAAGATCAAGTTATAAGAGTGAAAACATCGAGTATACATACTTGATCCGGACAAATAATTCTCAAACAAACATGCTAACTTAGAAAGATGAATTAAAGTTGTAATTCACTTTACTTCAAGATATTCGGTTAGAACTCGAGATATAAGTGTTAGAGAGATTATTTGAACAACGATGAATCCGAGTAGTGTCCGGGTGACTCGAAACATCAATGTGAGAAGATAAACAAGAATGTGTGTTACGAGTCGGTTAGAATCGAATGAAAACATATGCATTAGTTTCTATAACACTTAGAATGACTTGTAATCAATACTTAGGAGGGATGAGGTTTGTACTCGAGTCTTTGGCGGTACTCGGAATGATCTAGTTTCGAGTCCGAGTCTTCAATCTCCCCTTTTTGATGAAAGGTATTCCATACTTAGATAGAAACTTTGTTAGTAAAATAACCATGACTTTTCATTCTTACTCAGTGGAATATCTTATAATATAGAGTAATAAGTGAAGTGATTCGTACTTAGAATATTTTTGCAGATAACTAAGATGGAAAAGAATCGTGAGTAATTATATAAGAGCAAAATAGAGGAAAAAGAAATGCGAGCTGATATATTAGAGTAAAAATAAGTAATAAGAAATTCAAACTCGGAAAGAGTTAACCCAGAAATTAGTATGCTCGAAAATAACACTTTATTCATATATATACGGAAAACAAGGAAAATACACATCAAAGAGGGTGAGAAAACTCCCCTAAACAAGACAACAATTTTTCTAATATTCTACCCCTTGCCTTTTAGCAAAAACAAAAAATAGGGAAGAATGTATCAAGTCGATAAAATTGATGTACTGGACAAAAAAAAAAAAACAAGAGAAAAAGAAATTAAGACGGTGGATTTAGGGCGGTCCGAGTTGAGGCGGATGAACGTACGGTGTGCACGCACCTGGTATGCTTATGATGAAGTTGAAGATCCGGGCGGCGACAACACTGGTATCTCTGGAAGTGGCTCGGCTCTTAGTGGGCGACCCAAAATTAGGTCGTCCAAAGGATCATCCTCTTGGAACGTTGCGGATGGGGGTGCTTCTTCGGCTTGACTACTGCAGATCGTCCAACATCTGCGAGGTCTTCGACTCATTCGGACTCACTGTCCGAGCTTGTCGATTCCGGTTGAGGAACCGCATCACCTTGTCCCTCAAATTCTTCCTTCTTCTCTCCTTCTTCCTCCTTCTCCTCTTCCTTCTTTTCTTCCTCCTTCTCCTCGGGAGGAGCTACTGCAGCCAGCGGCTTCCTCTTCTTCTTCTTCTTCTTCTTCTACTCGCCTCTCCGGAAGGAGACTTGGCGAGGGCTCGAGGACTCTTCGGATGTGTCCGAGTTGTCCGAGTCTCGAGTGGCCTTCGATTGCCTCTCTCGGAGGAGCTCAATCATCTCCTGTTGCTCTTTAACCAGATTCTTCATTTCAAGGAGCATATCTTGTTGCTCTCGAATCCGAGATTGGGCCGTTTTCGGTTGATGGTCATGGATTGTAGGGCGGACTTGAAGGAGTGGAGAGTGTCCCGATTCCGGTGGACACAAAAGTGAGCTTGTCTATCGGTGCGGTAGACAGGGCAGCAGCTGCTTGGCGAGGGGATCTAAGGTGGAGGCACCGCCAGGTGGAGGAGGGAGTGAGAGATGAGTTTGAGTCCGAGGCGGAGGGGAAGGTTGCCTCGGTCCGAGTCGTGGACCCGGACACCGGATTGGGTTTCCTAATATCCGTATCCAAGAAGCTCTTTTACGCCAATGACGATGGCAGCTTCGGACACTTCGTTTGGGTATAAAGGGAGCGGAACCTTGAATTGTTTAAAAACAAGTGTAAGAAGGACTCCAAAAGGAAGAGGGGTGGATCTCTTTGATCGAGCGGCACGGTGGCCATATGCTCGATTATAGCGGGAAAGAGGTCTACGTTGTAGCCCTCGAGAATGTTGAACAAAGCTTTGAGAATCTTTAAGTTGGGATTCTGTTTACTAGAGTGATGAGAGAAGAAAGTTCTCATCGGCAAGAAACACATAAGTCTAACCTCGGTCTTCATCCGAGTCACGGAAAAATTCTTGCATGACTTAGGGACTTCCTTGGCATATTTTGGAAGAGCTCATCAAGCAACTTCGTTGAAGGGGATGGGGTTGCTGTTGAGAAAGATAAAAGAAACTTTGAAAAGTCGATGGAGGAGAGAGAGATTTATACGAACCACGGTGTTACGAACTCTTGAGGTGATGATCCCCTTAAAGCAAGAAAGGTTTGAATAGAACTCAGCAACGAGTTTTGGGTATATGAACTCGCTGAAACATAAAAAGTTATATACGCCCGCAGGTGGTTTTGATATGTTTCAACCACGAAAAGGTTGTGGTTGGAAAGAACTTTTCATCCAACGTAAGATGTTGGATGACTAGGATTTTGGAGGGGTTAGAAGGACCCTCTTGGTTCTTGGTTCTAGGCTTCTTTGTTGCGAGACCCTAGAAAGTCCGGAGCGGAACCTCTGGTAGGCATGGTTGAGGTGTTTAAGAAGAAAGAGAGTGAACTCGAAGAAAGAGAGAGAGAGAGTAATGAGAGTGTTGAGAACGCTTGAGAGCTTAGATTGTGAGAATAAGTGCGCGAGAGTTAAGGTTAGCAGAGAGTAAAGTAGTGAAATGAATGAAAAGGGATGCTATTTATAGCTAAAGGAATGTCCTTCAGTATTCGTTCGACCCAAACTTCCATCGGTTGCCTCGGACCGGTGTGTCCGTTCTGCTCTCCAACGGTTAGAATTCCAATGTCTCGTCTCCCAACAGCTAGTTCACTGATTGATGCACGTAGTAGAGAGAGAGAAAGAGAAATTTTAAAAGAAATTTATGAAATTCTCTACTAATCTAGAGATGATTTCGAAGTTTGAAGTCCAATTTTCTCAACAACCGAGTCCGACTCACTAAAGTTTATGAGTGACTCGGAAAACACAAACGAGATAATAACTCCTAGCTTAGTATCACTGGGTTAGCTGAACTAGTTGTTATTAAGACAAAAGAAAGTCCAAGTCACACATAATCATGCTAGATAATTTCACTTACAAGAACAAATAATCATGCATTTATCATGCCAAGTTCATTCCTAATAAAACAAAACCGATCCTCACTAAGTGGCTTAGTAAAGATATCAGCTAGTTGAAATTTTGTAGGATCGAATTCAAGTTCAATATCACCTTTCTCAGAATGGTCTCTCGAAAAATGATACCGACCTCAATATGCTTTGTCTTTGAGTGCTTGGACTAGATTCTTAGTGATGCTGATTGCACTCGATTGTAACACTTGATTGGAATTGATTTGAATGAAAGTCCAAGGTCTTTCAAGTGTTGCTTGACCCATAGAATCCGATCACAGCATGCTCCAGGTACAATGTACTCGGCTTCAGTCATGGATAGAGCAACCGAGTTCCGCTTCTTTGAGAGCCAAGATATAAGGGATTAACCACCCGAAACCGGCATGCTCCCGAGGTGCTCTTTCTATCAACCTTGTATCCAGCATAGTCGGCATCCGAGTTTCTAGTGAGGGTTAGTTACGAGTCTCTTGAGAACCATAGACCTAAACTCTAAGTTCCTGCAAGATATCTAAAAACTCTCTTCAACGCAGTGAGATATGATTCTTTTGGATTAGCTTGAAATCTTGCACACGAGACATACACTAAACATAATGTTTGGCCTACAGGATGTAAAATATAACAGAGATTCAATCATACCTCGATAGAGTTTTGATCTACTCCTTTACCTTTTTCAGTCCGAGTCCAGTTTCATGCTCGCTACTCATTGGTGTTGCTTGTATGTTTTGCATCTTGAAGCTTATACTTCTTCAGCGATTCCTTAGTATACTTAGATTGATGGACCAAGAAAGCAATTGAGCTCTCCCATCATGCTCATTTGGAGTTCCTATCTCATTAACTCGGAAAAATCTCGACAGAGATTTTCATTAGTAACTCCAAAAATTATATCGTCAACATAAATCTAAATAATAAGAAAGGCTTTCCCCTTGGTTTTTATAAAAAGAGTTTTGTCAATCTAACCTCTTTTAAAATCAATTTTGACTAAGAAACCGCTCGATCTTTCATACTAAGTTCTGCGACCTTGTTTAAGACCATAAAGAGCCTTTTGCAACTTGAAAACATGATATGGAAATTATGAGTTTTCAAATCCAGGGGTTGCTTAACATAGACTTCCTCTTGAATGAAACCATTCGAGAAAAGCACATTTGACATCCATTTGATACAATTTAATATTCATGCTTGATGCAAATGCCAATAGGATTCTAATTGCTTCAATCCTAGCAACTGGTGCAAAGGTTTCCCCATAATCAATTCCTTCTTCTTGATTGTAGCCTTGAGCCACAAGTCTAGCCTTATTTCGACTCCCAACCCATCCTTATCCAATTTGTTCTTGAAAACCCATGGGAAGGTCATTTGGTCGAGTCCGGACTTGGTTTCTTTCAAATTGATTAAGTTCCTCTTGCATGGCCTCTACCCATTCAGGTTCATTTAGGGCCTCTAGTGCATTTTTGGGTTCAATTAATGATATGAATGCGGTTAATGAACATAGATTTTACAAAGAAGAGCGAGTCCTTACCCTACTGTTGATGTCGGACAAGATGTTCTCGAGTGGGTGGCTCGAAACATATTTGAATTCTCTACCTATTCTTTGATTCACCGGATTTATGGGTTGAACTGGTTGATCTTCTATGTTACGTTACGATCGAGCTTGCTCATCTATTTGACCTTCCGCATTCCGAGTTGGCTCTTGAGCTGGTTTAGTCCGAGTCATGATATTACGAACCGCCTCATTTTGAGCTGCTTTCCTTTGACTCTGTCCGAGCTCGGTTTCAGCAAGATCATCTTCATCGCCACTGAGTTTCACATTTAAGAACATTGACTCACTTGGTTTTCCCTGATCAATCTCATCAAACACAATGTGGATGCTTTCTTCCACTTTATTAATTCTTTTATTGAAAATGCGATATGCTTTATTATGAGATGAATAACCAAGAAAGATACCTTCATCCGACCGAGCATCAAACTTGGTTAGGTGATCCTTACCATTATTGTGAACATAGCACTAACATCCGAAGGGTTTGAAGTATGACATGTTTGGTTTCTTTACCTTGTAGCGTTCATATAGAGTTTTCCTCAAAATGGGTCCGATGAGGCATTTGTTCGGTGTGTAGTTCTGTTGTGTTGACTACCTTTGCCCAGAAATAGTAAGGCGGATCGTATTCAATCATCATTGTCCTTCCTATTTCTTCAAGAGTTCTCTTCTTTCTCTCCCTACCCCATTCTCTTGAGGAGTTATGGGTGCTTGAGAAGTTGTGGGAGATACCATTCTTATCGTAGAACTCTGCAAATTCCGAGTAATCAAACTCCCTTCCATGGTCAGTTCGAATTCTTCTAATCCGAGTCCGAGACTCTACTTGTATTTTCATGTAGAGCTTGCTGAACTCTTTAGTGGTTGCATCGAAATATAGCAATTGGTCCGAGTGAACTCGACCTCTTGACCTTTGTCACACAGTTGAGAGATGCTTAGTAGATTGTACTTTAATCTTTTGACAAGATAGACTGGGCCGACCGGGTTATCTCCTTTTCCAATATTGCCTATTCCAACTATCTTGCCCTTACTTGTTATCTCCAAAACTGACTTTGCCTCCTTTGTAATCTTCTAACTCGAAAAGAGTCTTGAATCTCCTGACATGTGGCATGAGCATCCACTGTCTAGGTACCAATGACCTTTTGTCTTTTTCGAGTTACCTGCAAGTTAGAAACACACTAACCCTTCTCACTTCCTCTAGCGAACCCAATAACTCCCTTTACTATGGTCCTTTTCGAGGAAGAAGACTCTTGGGAACCTAGATTTGAATTACTTTGGGTTTGGCCCGATTCCGAGTCTTCCTTTTAAAAAGCGAGTTTGTATCTCTTTCTTTTGAAAATCTTTTTTGGAGAAGGTTTTCTCCTATAAACTGATATGGGCTTAGTCCTTCTTTCATTTTTATGAATAAGACCATGCTCAACCTTCCTGAACTTAACAGTTCGGAATCCTTTTGAAAAGATCCGAGTAGGAAATAGATTGCTCCTATTCGTTAAAACTAAGTCCTTCCTTTTTGAAGGAGACACAATGAGAGCCTAAAAGCATGTCAAGGTTTTTCGACCTTGAGTAAATTTAAAAACAAGCTCTTGAGACTTATTGAGCTTTTGTTTTAGAAGCTCATTTTTCTTTTGAGTGTCTCGGACTCAATCTCATTAGCTTGAGTACTAGTCTTGAGTTCTCTTAGAGTAAGTCTCGGTTTTCCAATTCATTTTTCAAACTAATGCTCTCGAAGTGAGAGACTCAAGTTGTTCTTTGAATTGAGAAGAATCGGACTTGAACTTTTCTTCCAAAGTGTAAATATATTTAGCTAAGTCAACTTTGGAGAACTTGAGGAAGTATTCAATTACCTCCCGAGGACATGTCTCTTTAGTGTTTGAATTGTCGAGTCGACTCAAATCTAGCTTTTGAGTCGCATTCGCCATTAGAATCTTCATCTTCTTCGGACGAGTGTTCATCACTCCACATGGCCATCATAGCCTTCTTCTTCTTTCTATCCCTATTTATCCTTGGACGAGTCTTTGACGATGTGATCTTTCTTGCCACATACAAAACAGACCGAGTTCTTAGTTAAAGACAACTTTGAAGGGGAGGAATGTTTACCTTTTCTGTCCTTCTTATCTTTCTTGTAGAACTCTTCCCTTGGCCTCTTCTCCCATTTCTTATGCTTCATCATTCTTTTGAAGCCTCGAGTAATGAATACCATGGGTTCTTCCTCAAAATCCGAGGAACTCAGATTTTCTCCTCTGCTTTTGAGGCTTTCAGCGCAATGTTCTTTTTGGTGCTGATCTTGACATCCTCTTCTTCCAAATGGATTTCATGGGTAAGTAACTTCCCAATCGGTTCGTTTGGCTTTAGTTGAGAGAGGTTCTAAGCTTTCTCAATGGCTGTCACCTTGGGACTCCATCTTCTCTTGGGGAGACTTATTAGAATTTTTACTGCACATTTGTTCATGGGAAATCTTTCTACCCAGCGATTTGATATTGTTTGTAATCTCAATGAAGCGTATAAACATCCGAGTGATGTTTTCTTCCGGATCCATCTTGAACAACTTATATTTGTGAAGATATTGACTTATCTTCGCTTGTCTCACTTGGCTTGTTCCTTTATATGTGTTGACAAGAGTGTCCCACACATCTTTAGTTGTGTCACAGGTCGACACTCTGTTGTATTCTTCGAGCTGATGGCGCACATCGGAATGATCATTGCTTTAAAGTTCTTTCGAAATTTTCCGACTCTTCGAGTGGTGTATTCGAACTTTGCTTTAGGCACAAGTCTTATGTCTTCTATCTTCATTGGAATGTAATTGCCTTCTTGTATGATGTTCTAGACATCTTCATCGTTGTCCAGCAGAAAGCATTCCATTAGCTTCTTCCAGAGTGCACGAAATTTGATCCTTTGAACTTAGGTGGTCTGCTGGACGATCTTCCTTCATCGAACTCTCCGTTGTTCCGAGCCATCCGATCTTTAGACCTTTGGATTGTTAGATCCTTTCGAAAGGCTAGGCTTTAATACCAATTGAAGGTTTGCTCTTGGAGAGTCTTAGTCACCCTAGATGGGGGGGTGAATTGGGTGATGAGGAAATTTTAACAAAATTGGAAGATTTAATCTTGAAAAGAGTACTTAAGACAATATGAGTTTATATTGGACTCGGAAAGCTGTAAACTCGGATATACATGGCAATGCTCCCGGTGCGAGAAAACCACGGACAGTGCTAGTCCAAGCACCAAGTCAAATCCACTATTTTGAATACACAAAATACAGTAAATTGACTCAACCAGAATTGCTCCCTTAAATAATTCCTTATAGAGTTTTCCTAGACTCGAAATTCCCTTATCCGATCTAATACTTCCTAACCGAGGTAACCTTTACAGCTACGGACAAGCCGAGCTAAGTTAACCCTTACAACTCAATCAAGGGACCTTACTCAGAAAGTAAGAAGAGTATGTGACTAATTACAAGACTTTACAACTCGGAAAGTATGAATTACAAGTCGGGAGTTGTAAATAGAAGATTGAGTATGAATACAATGACTTTTGCATATGCAATATGATTCAACAATAGTTCCATCAATCTTCTAGTCTTGAGAGGTGGCTTCTATTTATAGATGACCAAGCAGATTAGCCGTTGTGACTAACTTGTGAACAGAAGTCCTTTGTGACCGTTATAACGGTTCTTCCGAGTCGCTCGAAAAGATTCGTTGAGATGTGAACGTTATGCAACGGCTCTTGGCTCCTCAAGGTGCTCCAATCAGCTGGTGGTGTCTAAAAGTAAGGTGGAAACCACCGTTGAGCTTAGCGTTGATGTTTTCCAGTTTTGGAAACAGATAACCCCGACACGGCGTCCGAGCCTTGTTCGAAGTAGGAAAGCCTTATCCGGTGGTGATTGACAGCTTGAAACCGATTCACTGTTGTAATTAAAAATAAGATAACCTCGTTTGGATAACCTACAAAAGTAAATCATTTTGGTTTTCAAAGTATAAAATGCTTTGGTTCAAGATTAGGCACGAGATAATAATTTGATTAAGATGATTAAGTGTATAATTATTTAAGGCCAAGAAGAGTGGAATTTTTGAGTCTAATATTAATTATACTCAAATTCCATTAGAGTCGAGTCCTAAGAAAGATCAAGTTATAAGAGTGAAAACATCATAGTATACATACTTGATCTAGACAAATAACTCTCAAATAAACAAGCTGAGTTAGAAAGATAAATTAACACTCGTAATTCACTTTACTTCAAGATATCAGTCAAACTTAGATATGAAGTGTTAGAGAGATTATTTGAACAGCGATAAATCTGAGTAGTGTCCGGGTGACTCGAAACATCAATGTGAGAAGATAAACAAGAATGTGTGTTTTGAGTCAATCGGAATCGAATGAAAACATATGCGGTAGTGTCTATAACACTTGGAATGACTTGTAATCAAAATTTAGGAGGAATGAGGTTTGTACCGAGTCTTTGTTAGTACTCAGAATGATATAGTTTTAGAGTATGAGTCTTCATACGGTTTTTCAATGAACCGTAGTTAAAAGTGGATATTTCCACCTATGACAATGGTTCAATAAAAGAACCATAATCATGGATATAATAAAAGACCATTTACCACGTCGGTTTTATAACGGTTTTCTTTATAACCTTCGTTAAAGGCTTGTTGTTAAAAGTCGTTTATGTACTAGTGTGTCATGGAAATTTCAAGCACTATAAATAGAGAAAAGTTGTTTTTACTGCTAGAGTCTATGAAGAATGTAGAGAGCGGACTGTGAGGCTACACAATGGCCAAGCTCGAACATCCGAAGGTGTTGTTCCTTGCATCAAATACACCTTCGTGTGAGGAGAGAAAATTTTGTTAACAGTTGGGGTGATTTTATTTTGTTATGATCCTATTTTCTTCATCTCTTTTGGAAATTAAATGATATTATTCACCTTTTCCCGAAAAAGTTGGCTTAATTAGGAAAACCCACCACCTACCACCCGATTTGAATTGAATAAAAGATCAACCAAAATTTTAAACTCCAAACTAAAATGACCCAGTCAACTTGACCTGACTTGAGCTAGACTCTAACCCAAAATCAAGAGGTAAGAATTAATTTCACACAAACTCAAAGTGACGTGATGATATCCGAATCCAAGTTTGACCCAACCTGAACTAGACTCAATCATTGAGAATTGAAAATTAACCTTCATTTCACCTGAACCAAAAGTGACACGATAATTTCTAAACCCAAGAGTGACCTGATTCGAACTGGTTTACTCGAAGCCAAATTAACTCGATACTTAAAAAAACCCGTAATGATCCCAACGCTATCCGATTGACCCAATTACCACTCTAATTAGGATACAACCTATACATTAAGTTGCGGTTGGGGTAATGGATATATGGCCAGTTTTATTAGGTTTGACGAATCCCTCTTTTCCATAATCTTGAGTCGATTTTGTAATTTCTTGGTTTATATTAGAGACTTGTTGTTGGTATTTTGTATTCATTACCTCTTTTTTTTCCTCCGCACCCACTTTCTTGAGCTTAGGAGGAGGACATAAGTGGTAAAGAGAGTAAACCTTGTGCATGAAAGAGGTTGAATCCTAAGTTTGATGAGATTTACCCCCTCATGTCTCCTGTTGGAGAGGCACGGCTTACACTTCTTCGAGTAGTCTTCCTCATTTTGTATTCACTATTATAGATTACTAATTTTAAACAAGTTATTTTGAAATATTTATTTAAAAAATTTTAGTGTTGTCTACATATTATTTTTTTCAATACATTATCAATGAACTAAATCATTCTTGTGTGAATAAATAGGATAAGAAATTAATTATAACAATAATCTTTTTAGCAGTAAGGAACTTTTTAATTTATACACATATAATATCTTTTTACCAAACTTTTCAAAACTTGTATTTAGCTTGTCTTTGTTGGTATTCGCGTTTTGCTTTCTCAACACTATCCTTACATCTTTGTTTTATAACAAATACCTCATTTTATCTAAGAAGAAAAACTATACCATATAAAGTGATCATAATTTTTGACCAAGATTCAAATAATTTAGAAATAAGAGCTATATTTTTCTTTCTAAATTCTTTTTAAATGTAGTAGGTTAAGGACCCTTTTTCTCTCTAAATCCTATAAGATCTAATAGTAACAAATCAAAACGTTCTATACTCAACTTGATTAGTACATCATACTATAGTTCTATCTCCAAAAATTTGATGGCATACACGTTGCCACTGGAAAGCGTTTCTTTATCTTGTCTAACATTGAATGCTTTTTGGTAACACCATTATTGTTTTTCTCTTTGATTTACAGAGTTCATTTGATATTTACCTTTTGCATGGTTTGCATATTAATTTGCTTCTTAACAAAATTTGACATGGACACCTTTTAAAGCATTTTCTTCTCGGCCTTTGGCCTAGCTGGCAAATTTAGAAGACTTAAAATTTTACCTACGAGTCAGAAAAGAGTCGAGAAGTAATTTGAACACAAATAAAGCAAAAAGAGGAGTCGCCAGTGGGTTTTTAAGGAAAAAAAAACTAACAAAAAAGTTTCAAGTGTTACCTGGAGATAGTACGTAACCGGATCATGTTTCAAGTATGGTTCCTTGACTTGGCCATGGTGTGGTCCTGAAGTCTTGGTGTGGTGTCTAAACCTTGACCGTTGTTGGACACGAAGCTCGATAAAGGGATGTCTAAACCTTGACCACTCTTGGACTCGAGACTCGACTCGAGTGTGTCCGAACCTTGACCACGACTAGGCACTGAAGCTCGACTAAGTTGTGTCCGAACCTTGACCACAAGCTGGGCCTGAAGCTCGACTAAGTTATGTCCGAACCTTTTCCGTTGTTGGGCCCGAAGCTTGACTTCTATCCATTTTCGTCGGAATAGGGACGAATGCTTATCTTTATGTAGAAATTCTTGCCTAGACTTAGTCGATGGATGACCTGAAGTCTGCTTGCTTGAAAATATGATGTTCCATGAGGTGATGTGCCTCATTCAAAATTTGAGCTTTTAGTTTGTGTGCTAATAGCTCCTTTATAAGGTAGACGATTTGTGTCTTCCCCGAGTCTTCATGGAGTTATTATGGTTGTATGACCTTTTCAATCTTGAGCCCCCATGTTCTTCTTGGGTGCCTATGTCTAGCTCTTCCTGAATGTTGGAGACTAGCTTTGATTAGTTGATGGTATGGAAGATCCTTTTCAAAGATGAAGGTGCTTGGTGACCTCCTCGATGCTAACTTGATGCTTGATGCTACTTGATTAAATAATTCCTTGTAGGGTGCTTTGTTATTTAATTTTTGTGTTTTTAGGAGTTTGACTCATGCAAAGGAGATGGATGCAAGCCTCTATTCTTAGAACAAATGCATTCTTTTATTAAGATGATGCAAAAATGTTTAAAAAGACAAAGGGAAAATTACACTTTAGCTCCCACTCCCCAACGTAAAGCCTAAAGAAAGAGGTAGCTCGAACTGCGTTGTATTACTGCGACAGGTGAGCCGTGCTCTTAACGGTTTGATGTTGAATCGGATCGGCATGCTTCTTGATCATTCGATGGATTTTCCCGATAGGTTTATGCTCCTTTGGATAGGGTAAAGTGGCTTTTGGATTTAGGAAATTGGAAATGGGAGTTGGAAATTGGGAAAAAGATTAAGATTGGGGTCGTACCTCATAGGCTTCCTACATATCCGCTGTAACGAAAATCAGGCCTTCGTAGTTCAATAAAGAATAACGATTTGGGTTTTTTATTTGGAAGATAGGAAAAGGAAATACAATAGATAAGGAAAAGGGCAAAAACAAGCATTATTGGTATTGTTGATGAGTGATGGGCTCATTGGATGATCTTCTAGATGGTTGTGGATGTCTGTTCCTCTTTTATTAGCATGCTAGCATCTCCGAGTGTTTTGAAGTCCATGATGGCAAGAACTTCGAGTGCTAATGATAGGCGAGGTTGGAGGTTCTTGATGATGATTCTGACTGATCGATCGATCATGTGGGCAGTATGTCGCCCTCTAGCGAGTAAGGAAGTCCGTGAAGCCTTCATCGTCTCCATGTTTAATTAACTCTAAGTCCCGAAGAATGACTAGTAGATTAGTATTATAGGAGTATTGATGTATAAAATCCCGGCAAAGATCCTTCCAATTTGTCACCTCGTGTGGGTCGACAACGTTGTACCACTTCATGACGTCCGTGTCAAATGTCCATGGGAAGATGACATGGTATGTGTCCTCCGGTACATTCTTCAAAGTCATTGCCCCCACAAAGTTTCTCACGTGATGGTGAGGGTTCTCGGTTCCATGAAACTTAATGTTAGGCATGGTAAACTTAGGGGGTAGCTTACCTTTAGGGATTGAAGTGAATCCCTGGTCCGGATAGTGGTGGTTGCACATCAAGGACTCTTGTACCATCTTCTCTATCCGATCTATTCTTAGATCGAGCCGAGGTGCGGGTAGAGGTTTAGGGTGGGATCCTTCTCCTTCATTTTCTTTCCTGTTGGGACATTGATTTCCTCTCTAGTTCTTTGCATATGAGACTAAGTGTTTCAGCTATACACTCAATCTTCTCATCTTGAGCTTCCATCCCGGCTTCTACTTTAGCAACGAGACTCTTTGATCAAGGTCATGATCGGGGTTTGTTCTGGTTGATTGGGCATTTTTGGTGGAGGATTGTGTTTAGACCTTGGACGACGCACCAATGTTACTAGTAAAGGTGCGGGACGTACTGGTGTGGTACGTACTAATATGGGACGTCTCGGTGTTGATCGTGTCGGTGTCGAAGTAGATTTCTTACTTTCAAGACCCCATACCTAGATTTTGCTTGTACTCGAGCAAAACAAAAAATAATTACTCACTTTCGCAGGAATAGCGATTGCACTTAGCACGTGCAACAAGCCCTTTAAAACCCTTGGTAGCCCAAGTGGACTAGTGGGGTCTCGTGAGGGTTTATAGAAGATATTCCCTCAAAATCTTGAAAAAGAAAAAGAAAAGAGAAAATAGAAAATCCTTTTGGTTTTTCGAAAATTTTTGCAAACATATATACAAAGTGGGAAGGAATTATACACATTCTAATCAACCATATCATCCCCATACGTTGGATATTAACATGCATATAAAGACAATGGACACATCAAGACACTTGATCCTTTATTAATGACATCCACATACCAATTTTTTACCCCAAACAGTAAAAAATGAACAAGTTAGATTAGTAGAACCTCACTTTAGGGTAAAGTGGATCACTCTCACTCATGTGTTTAGAAAATATAATGAGGGTTCACTCAAAACTCATTCCAATAGCTCACCTTACCATAGTCTTGGTCATACTCTCAATTCTCCACCACTATGTAGGCAAAATGCAAATGCAATCAAGAGGACTTTTTAGGGGTTGTAATGTAGGTAAGGTTCATGGGTAAGGAAGGGAATCAATTTGGGAATGTAGAGCTAAATAGCCAAGGCCTAATGACTAAAGAGCCAAAGATACTTCCAAATGTGAATAAAAATATTCTCTCCCAATTTACCTTTTCAAGTACAAACAAATCCAAGAGAATCTAAGGAATGAGCATAATTTTTGTGAATTTTCCTCATACCAATCACTTATGTTTTTTTTTTCGATTTTTCTCTTTTTTTCATTTTATTGTCATTTTTTTCATTTTTTTGAACAAATAGTATTGGCATGGGAATCATGTACATAACTCAATTCCAAAGGGTCTAATAAGGGATTCATCAATTTCTTTTTCTTTTAACATAGATCCCAATTTTAAACTAGAAAACCAAATAAAACAGACATCTCCATACAATTCAAAACTGCCCATCTCAAGAAGTGTTGCTCCATAACCTTGGCAATAGGATTGGAAAATGTGTTTAGGCGAATGGTAAAGCGAGAAATAGGTACAACAAAAAAAAAGGTTAAAGCTCAAAGGGCTAGCAAAAAGGGTAAATATACTAGGGTGGCTTTTTGGCTCACATAGTTTAAAAATCAATGAATGCATCTATCATATTACATAATGTATATGCCAAATGTGGTCTCAAAGAGAGATAGAACAAGTTCTAGAGGAAATACACTAAGGAAGAGTCACACATGAAATGAAATATGAGACTAAAATTGATGAATTAGTCTATAAAGCTAAAAATCTCACAGGTTCTTCTACCAAAGTCAAAGTAGCTCAAAAATTGAATGTCGGGATTCAAATAGGACATAGAATGACACATTTTGGATCAAAGTCTATTATGTATATCATAAATATATGCAAACTAATAGCCAAGTAACAAGGAGTCAAAGCTAATCAAAATGCCACAAACCCCCAAAATAATTTTTTAAAAATCAAAAATCTTTTTGCAATTTTGAAAATATTTTTCTTTTTTTCTTTTTCAAAATATTGAAGTATGGCTTCTCCTTCCCCATACCTAGATCTCACAATGTCCTCATTGGGAGCCAAGGAGCAACCACACTAACAAAAGAGATTCAATTATGTACAAAAACACTACCACAAAAAACAAAAGCAAAACAAAACAAGAACGAAAACATGTGGGTGATCATAGCCATCATGGCTCAACAATATCCAAAATTTTTCCTCAAAATGATCACCTCGCTAAAGCATAATCCTAGATATCCACAACTAAAATCCAAAAGAAAAACACAACCCTAAATATCCACAACTAAAACACAAAAAAAAAAAAAAAGAATGAATGATGAAGAAGAAAAAATAAAAGAGAAAAAGAAAGAGAGGAAACGAGTATACCAGGTTAGGTGTTGGATGCACTTAAACTAATGCCTCCTAAAATAGTACTAAGAAGGCTCGAGGAGCATCAGCCACTGCTCCTCATCTCAAGATCAAACTCCAACTTAGATGTCTGTCGAGCTCTAAGGAGCTTATCAAATTCCTGAGCGTGCAACTTAGACAAATGAAAGTAAAAGCACATAAGCGAAACTATATCAATGGCATTCAATGCCCTCTTAAATTTATCAGATGCCTTACAAAAATCAAAAGAGTGATCAAATAAAGCGGTCCGAATGATATTTCTAGGGCAGTCCTCTAGGTAAACATGATAATGGTCAAGGGAGGGCTTAGAACCTCCAAAGGTACCTAAGGACACAATATTGTCAACCATATCCCCCTTAAACATGTCAAATGAGTTATCCACATAACCCACATCCAAATCAGAATCACAAATCACATAATAGGTAGTGGGCTCGGAAAAATGATATTAGGGGAAGGGGAGGGTGGTGAACAAATAGAGGAAGTAGGGATTAAAGGAAGTGGGTCCGGAGACACATGATCATTAACATCAAGACTAGTAGGTGATGCCTCAACCACAAGCACCTCACATGACTCCCCTAAAGGAGTCTCCCGATCAAACACCTCAACTAAAGCATCTTCCGATTCACAATATAAATCATCCTCACCATCTAAACTAGCATCAACACCTAAGGCAAACTCGGTGTTGTCCCTATGTGTACTAGGTAAGGATGGAGCAAGCTGTGGGTAATGTAGTAAAGGGAGGGTCAATCTCTTTCTCTAGTCCGTACTCTAAAGAAAAGGAGGACTCATCATCATCATCATCATAGAAAAATGCCTCAATTTTACCAGAACTAAGACTAAGGTCGGTTTCATGCGATAGGTTAGACTCTCTAATCTTAGTAAGACATGTAAGTCTGCTCATTTTGCTCATCCATAACCCTTATCAATTTATAAATATCAGCATAATGTTCGGGATATGAAATATAAGGACAAGAAGTATTATCATGATCGGAAGAGCTACACTTTTCTCACCAAAAGGGGTAAGATCGGGAATACAAGGGGATTGGATGTAAGATCTAGCATGATAAGCACAAGGGTTGGGGCATGAAAATCCAGAATCGGTACAAGCCTTTTCAAATTCACAAGTATCCCAAGCAATCCATCAAGTAAATCCTAAGCTTCAATAACACTTTTAGCACAAAAATCCCAATACTCTAAAAGAGCACGAGTTTCACTATTCACACCCTCATAGACAACATTTAATACTTCCCTTTCTCCAAACAATTACCGGAAAGAGCAAGAAGAGCATTAAGTCGACCAAAGTACGAGATAAAACAATTCGTGCTCATACTTGCGGATAATGGTAAGTAGACATGTTTTCAAATTTTTTTGATTTATTATTTTTTTTGGAATTTCAATTAAATGCCTAATCTAGAATGCTCGGGTAAGCTCCAATACTGAAACGAACAACCCCGAGCAACGGCGCCAAAAACTTGTTAGGAAAGAATTAAGTTCTAAAATTGTAACAACAAGTGCACGTCATAGTTGTAGGTAGCCGGCAAGCATGGGTCATGTCCACGAGTGTGTTTCAAATATCAAAGTTAACTTAAACTTTTAGTCTACGCAAATCATCACGAGATGAGATAGATATTGTGATTAAACTAACCTAGAAAGCAATAAAAATAAGCTCGAGTTGTGATTTTAGTACATAATAAGCTAATTAATCAAGCCAAACCTAAATATACCCAAGTTTATACAGGTATTTAGGAGTGATCGGTTGCACCATCAAAATCTACTCAAGCCACACTTTCGAGAGTCATGAGCTAGTTTAGTTATTCTAACCACCTCCTTTCGTGGGGTCATCCCAACTAATCTACAAAAATAGCAACCTCGGACCTAACTAGAATTCGGGTTATTTTCATGCCAAAATCCCAACTATTCTCTTTACCCACACTAGCAAATTGACTCCACCTTTCGGTGCCTAAAAATCAAGAAGAAAAGACCCTTTCGGGCATCTCATCGAACTCGTGACGAGTAAGAGAAACAATCCCAAAATACTAGCATAAACTAGGTAAATAAAGGCTCGAGACAAAATCAATTAGTCATTAAGGAGGCTAATCACAACCCAAGCGACTCAAACTAACAATTAATTAACATAGAACATAGTTAATTTAACAACTAAGTTAATAAAGATCGACTTAAATAACGACATAAACTAACAAATTAAACTTAAACATAAAATTAAACAATTAATATAACTACTACTTATATCAAAATATAATAAAAATTGAACTTTTAAACTAAATGAAACAAACTAAAGAAAAGGGAGAGACAAAAGGGAAGAAGTTACCAGGAACGAATGGAATTGAAGCTGAAAATTGTCGGGAACCGAACTTTCTAAACTAATAAGTAAAACTAAAACAAATTTAATCTCAATATTTACAAGAGGAAAATTAATTGAATGAAACTAAAATTAACCTAAAAAAATTCTAATCCTACGGCTAAAAAACTCCAGTCGTCGAACACAAAGCTGCGGCCCCTCTTTTATATATATTCGCTGCTGCGACTGAAATTTGTGTTACGAAGAATTTGATGGTGATGTCAGCTGATGTCATCATTATGTCATGCTTGAATTCACCATGACATCAGCATCCAAAGTTTACCATATCGATTCCGGGCACTTTTTCCTGATTGTCACGGTGATGCTTGGCCTTCCTTTTTTTTCATTATTTGTTTTTATTGTAAATCTTGAGTCTTAAGGTCCAAGATCATACTTATCTTTAAGTCCAAATTTTTAATTCTTGTTCGGTTGGACTTTATTTCCTATAAAAGTAAATAAATATAAGTAAATTTCTAAAAAATATATTATTTTACGACTCAAAAACTCAGTAAATAAGGTTATAATTAATGTAATATTTGGATCGAACAGTGGTGCTTGAACATCGAGGACTCTCGTAACATCTTCTCTATCCGATATATTCTTAGATCGAAGCGAGGCCTGGGTTGAGGTTCGGGGTGGGATCCTTCTCCTTCTTTTTCTTTCCCGTTGGACTTTAATTTCCTCTCTAGTTCTTTGCGCATGAGACTAAGTATTTCAGCTATAGACTCAATCTTCTCATCTTGAGCTTCCATCCTGGCTTCTACTTTAGCAACGAGACTCATTGATCAAGGTCATGATCGGGGTTTGTTTTGGTTGATTGGCCATTTTTGGGGAGGATTGTGTTTAGACCTTGGACGACGCTACCGATGTTACTAGTAAAGGTGCGGGACATACTGGTGTGGTACGTACTAATATGGGACATCTCGGTGTCCAAGTAGATTTCTTACTTCCTAGACGTTTCGTGCCAGGATTCTTGACCCGTGTAAGATTTCCTATCCCATATCCCAAATGAGTACGTGCTCGGGATTGGCTCATGGAAA
Source organism: Talinum fruticosum (assembly GCA_021018815.1). Lineage (NCBI taxonomy): Eukaryota > Viridiplantae > Streptophyta > Magnoliopsida > Caryophyllales > Talinaceae > Talinum > Talinum fruticosum. The sequence continues at coordinate 5,929,716 of JAITYX010000025.1, read as the reverse complement.
AACTTCTAGGGGATATGGGGCTTAAGTGCTTGACCCGAGGAATAACCGATCCTAAGAGAAATGATATGCTCTTTTATTTGGATGCACATAAGGGGATGCAAATCAAATGGAATGTATGTAATGATGCTTAGGACTTAACTCTGGGATGATTCTATGATTTGGCTAGTGCAAAACTGAAATGAGTACATGATTATTCCTTATGGAAGATGAATTTGCTTTAGCTAAATAAGAAATGAAAATGCAAAATAGACTCCCCAAATTTGAGATGAATTTAATTTTGGCTAATGCAAATGAAAGACACTCCTAATTCGAGATGAATTTTAAATTGGCTAATGCAAGATAATATGCAAGATTGGACTCACCTAATTTGAGATGAAATTTGAAATGGTTAATGCAAAAATGAAATGCAAAATTTGGACTCACCTATTTGAGATGATTTTGACATTGGCTAAATGCAAAAAGGAGATGCGAGACTCATTTATTTCGAGATGAAATTTGAATTGGGCTAATGCAAAATATAGTGCAAGATTAGACTCACCTATTCTGAGATGAAATTTGAATTGGGTTAATTCAAAATGTATGGACCTACCCTAATTGGGATGAAATGCAAAAATGCACATAATTGGACTTTTTGGCTAAAATGCACATAATTGAACCGACTCATAGTTTTATTTTAATTTTATTTTTGCATCTATGCAAGGATTATTCAACGCTCCTCACCTATCCTTAAAGGCTTATAAGCAAAAGATTAAATCTAAAACACACACACTCATTCAAGCAAGCAAATGCAGAAGGGGCCACCTAAAAAGTCCAAAAGTTCTATGGTCAAAGAGTTCAAAGGGTTGGATACATGGTGACACATAGTCCGAGAATTTGGTCCTCCATGGGGTGCATGGATAAGGATACCAACCAGAATTCTCAGTGCCTCTCGATGAACCAAAAGTTTTAGCCCAAAAGTGCGTGCTACGAGGGAGAAGGTACCATTTCCTTGAGCAATGAAGCCTAGTTGGGCCCGCCTAAAGGAACCAGTGGGAGGCACTCTCCAAAAAAGGGTAAATAAAGGGTACAATAAATTTTTCCTAGTGGTCCGAAAACAGTATTTAAACTAGTTCAAAGGTTGCTAAATGTAGGATGTCTAATGCAATCACATCATTAAAACATACTACTCAAATTTTCAAGTTTCACCCTCTCGATAAATGATTTATCTCCAGCAGAGTCGCCACTATAGGAATCATGGCCGGCGGGACCCACCGAGCTTTCCCAATTGTGTCGGGTCTCTTTTTTAAAGATTGATTTTGAACATAGTTTTTAGAAAGTCAATTTTGGAATGTGGGGATAAACCTTTTATTAAGATCTCCGAATTTTATTAAATCTTAAAGCGAATTAAACAAAGTTTGAATGCCAGTTTTATTAATTGTTTTATTTTATTAATTCTTTTTAGAAGTCCCTGGATATTATCTCTTAAGTGAAAAATAAAAATAGGGTTTTTGTTTCTACCATGAGGCTCTAGGGCCAAGCCGGTGTGGAAACACCGGTTTGGACTTGAGCCCGCTATTGACCACATGGTGCAAGCGACGACCTGCACCTAGTGGTGGCGGCGCCGACCAAAGGTCACGGCTAAGGAGATCGAGTCTCGGCCTCTGCCCTAGTTGGCGAGATCTAGAATTAATGTTTTCTATCCTGTAGTAAAAAAATAGCCGAAAAGCAAATATAGGAGGAATAAATGAAAAGGAGTCCCTAGTAAGTTTTTAAGAAAGAAAAGCCTAACAAAAACAAAAGTAAAATTTGCTCTTCCAATCTTAGTATGAGAAAACTAAGGCTAAAAGACGCTAAAGAATGACTCCATCGGTCTTTGAACCGAAAATCGGATTCGGGGATGGGTATGAAACGTAGGGATAAACCCTTCCGTTCCGCCCGTCCGAAGATGACCATTGCTAATTTGAGTAGTGAATTAAAATAATACGAAAAACACAAGCATACAACAACATACTATAAAAAATTAAAGCAACCAAACAATAATAAAGGAAAACGATAAAAGCAAAATTAAAGGAAAACAGTAAAGGCGAAATGAAAAGCGAAAGCGAAAGAAAACCGAAAAGGAAAGGAAAGCGAGAAATCTAAAAGATTACATCGGGCGAGGAGGAATTAAAAGTCATACATCGTTTGTCCACAATACGGAAAGTAATAATGAAAGCATAAAATAAAATAAACCATTGTGAAAACTGGATTTGTGCCGTCGAGTTGTCCCACTCCGATCCGGATCTCGGATCTCGAACCTCTTGATGCGACGGTGGTGAATCAAGGAAGGCTTTTGTGAGTTTTTGGTGTAGGTAGGTAGGCAAATGTGTTACTGATGGAGTTTAAGGATCGAATTTATCGAGTATGATGGAAGTAGGGAAAGAAGAAGGCTGAAAAGGGACCAAGAGATCGGAATACGGATGAGAGTATTTAGTACCTCTTAGGTGAGTTTCGATGAGCGTGGTGTTAAGGTAGGAAGCCGCGTGGGAATGAGTGCTAAGGCTCTCTATTTATAGGGAGAGGTTAAGTCAAGAAATGACCTAGGGTTAGCTCGGCCGACCATCCAAAAGCGATAGCAAAATCGGGCCAAGAATATCCCGAGATTGAACCGAATGAAGAAGAGATAAAATAGGATAGAACCAGGCTAAATTCGGGATGGCGGCGCCGGCCAACCAGGTATGCCTAGGGTTTCATGCCCTAGCGTGCTTCCAAGGGAGTCTCCGGAGCAAAACGTTGCATTCCACTTAAAATTTTGGGATGGTAGGCGCCAGCCATAGCGACTTTCCAAAAATAAAAAGTTTCCATTTTTGGCGGGTTTTAATTTTGATGCGGGATGCGTGTTCCTAGTCTCGGGTGGACTTCTTGGAGCTAAAATGCAACACTTTGAAACTTTTGATCATGAAATGCACTTGTCTAACATCAGCTTGAGGTCTTCGACACCTTGTCGGGTTAGAGTGAGGTAAAATGCGGGATTGTAAGTCTAGAATTTCCCGGTGCACAGCACCGAACTCGTTGTCTCCGGAGGCTTGGCCCGGTTTAAGGTCGTCGAAAAAATGGGATTTTTGGATCGACCAAAAGAAAAAGGCTATTTATGTAGTGCTTGGGGGTTTGCATGTGGTTTCATCGGCTTCCGTCACACTAATAAAACACGATCCGAGATCCAAATCTTCAAACAGGACTCGGGATTTTCATCATCGGCCCAATAAACAAAAAATAGAGAAAAGGACGACACTTTTTAGGTGTCTACAGTCCTATGCACACCATGTGGGGCGATTATGACTCAGCTTGGTGAGTTTCGACTTCTTTTTCTCTTATGTGTAGTTGAATTTCTTGTATAGAAATTAATTTAATCTTTGTAGCTTACTCGGAGTATATCCACGTTCCAAGTCTCAATGTGGATGTTACTCAACCTGGGAATCTCTTTGTTATGTGAGGATTCCCGAAATCCCCGAGGAAGAATGTGTTGGGCATCGTTTCCCTAGAAGCCGGTGGGGGTAACGGTTTCATGTCCTTTACTTTTAGTTAAATGTGTTTTGCTAATACCATTGAATCTTTGTAGTACGATCGGGAGAAATCTACAACCATGTCCATTAGACTTGAATATGCTCTTAGGGAATCCGAGAGTTCCTTATTGGGAGAACTTCCCAACCTTGCGAGTGAGGCTTTGGTTAGTGAAATGGTGACTTTAACAAGCTTTTAATAGGTGTGCTAATTGCTCTATTTTTGTAGAAGCCGATCTAGAGCGTCTTCATCAGGAGGCCTCCTTGGTGGATCGGGGTACAAGCACATCAATCTAGCCAATAAGCACCCTCCGGTGGCACATCTAGAGCGGGTACATCACGGTTCTTCACGGCGTTCGTTATTGTTAGAGTACTTCGAAGTGGGGCCTATCACCTTCGAGCCTAGTTCTTCCGGTGTGGGGCCCAACTTTGCTGAAGAGAGTCTAAACATCCTGCCTATTTAAGCATTTGATCGTCACAGGAACCCACTTCAATTCCACCGGGCTTCTTACAGTGGACCTTCTCATGGAGTATCTCAATCTTGGGACCATAGGGCTAGCTCTTTTCAAGGTGGTGGAGATGGCTGATTTTCCACGTCTGTCTTGGAGGACTTCAGAAAATATATCTTCAATGACGGTTTCGATGGAGATGATTAGTGAATCTCTTGTAGGGTGCTTTTGTTGTTTAATGTTTAATATTTTGTAAGATTATGACTTTTATGCAATGAGATGGAATGCAAAGACTCGATTCTAAAAATCATTTCTTTTATTAAATATGATGCAAAATTATTAGGAAAAATTACAAAGACAAATCGAAAAAAAATAAAATTTTGCACTACCCCTCATTCCCCCAAAATAAAATAATAAAAATAAAAATAGGAACTTTTAAGTGCATGGTTCGAGAATAATATGGCTTGTGCGGAAATGGGCTGGGCGGAAATAAATAGGGCAAGGAGTGCTCGGACCAAAAGAAAAAGGCAAACCAGTTGGTCCGGGGTTTTGGGTCTGCCACCTAAGAAAGCCCAGTGCTGGCGAGACTCCGAGTAACTATGGTGCAGTCGGACTCTTGTACTGGAAAACTACTATAAATTGGACCTGTGTCGAAGGCTGAAAATTGTGTCCGGAAAACTGCTATAAATTCCCAGTGCCTTCAGCTTCCTTCTAAAAAATGAACTTCATGAGAGATTTATCTTGTTAGACGCATGAGATGGCAAATCCAAAGAGGGTAGGTTTGTCACAATATAGGCTGAATACTTTATTCAAGTATTCACCAAGTGAAAGTCTATTGGACTTTCTTAAGGGGTGTTGTGGCCTATTGGGATCCTCACCACCATGTCTTCCGGTTTGGGGATAAGGAGCTATGCCCCCTGCCTAAAGAGTTTGATACTATACTAGGCATCCAACGGCGTGCAAAACCTGTCATTCCGAAATCTTCGAAAATCTGCGCGAGACCTACAAATATCTTCTAAAGTTGAACAATAGGAATCTAGGGTGGATTCTTATCGGGGAATCGAGTGAATTTGATGAACCTGATGAAACATTATGGCCAGATTTACACATGCTCCGAGGCTATCATTATCCCAAGGCGACGAGCTATTATCACATGCCCGATAGGGGTTTCCTGTTGGTAGGAGGCCGGGGGATATGGCGCCGGTGGCGCTATTGAGTTTGGTTGAGCAATTGGAGAATTATTGTTCCTCGACACTCTCGATAGTTGCTAAAATTATTATAGGATTAGACTGAGTTGAGGCTAATCCGGAGGAAGACTTCACTGGGAGCCCCTATGAAGGTTTGCTCTTAGAGAGATTAAGTCATCATAGAGGGGTGAATAGGGTGATGGAAGATTTTTCGAAAATACAAACCGTTTTCCATAAAACTCGACTTAGAAATAGATTTTGAGTCTAGATTGGACTCGGAAAGTGAAATACACAAAGAAGTACATGGAAACCCTCCCGGGGTAGAAAACCATAGACAATGCTAATCCAAGTGCCTAGTCAAATCCACAATTACAAGGACTCGACTCTTGACAAAATTACTCCCTTAGACAATTCCCTTACAAGTTTTCCTAGACTTAGAAGTTCCCTAATCCGATCTAATACTTCCTAACCGAGATAACCTTTACAATTAGGGACAACTCAGCTGAGTTAACCCTTACAAGTTTTTCTAATGCATTTTTCAAAGAAATGCTCTCGAAGTGATAGACTCAAGTTGTTTATTAAATTGAGAAGAATTAGAATTGGACGTTTCTTCCAAAGTATAATTATATTTAGCTAAATCAATTTTGGAAAACTTGAGGAAATATTCAATTACCTCATGAGGATTCATTTCCTTATTGTTTGAGTGATCGAATCGACTCGGATTAAGCTTCGAGTCTAATAGTGCCATCAAACACTTTGAGTCGTATGAGTCTTCATCTTCTTCGGATGAATCTTCATCACTCTATGTGGCCATCATAGCCTTCTTCTTCTTTCTGTCCCTCTTTCTTCTTGGACAATCTTTGACTATGTGATCTTTCTTGCCACATTCAAAACAGCCGAGTTCTTAGTTAAAGATAACTTTGAAGAAGAAGAGTGTTTACCTTTTCTATCCTTCTTATCTTTCTTGTAGAATTCTTCTATTGGCCTTTTATCCCATTTCTTGTGCTTCATCATTCTTTTGAAGCCTTTGGCGATAAGTGTTATGGGATCTTGTTCTGAGTGTGATGAACTCATATTTTCTTCTCTCGCTTTACGAGGCCTTCAGTGCAATATTCCTTTTAGTGTTGACCTTGGCGTCCTCCTCTTTCGAGATGGATCTCATGGGTCGAGTAGCTTCCTAATAAGTTCGTCCGGCTTCAATAGAGAGAGGTTCCGAGCTTCCTTGATGGATGTCACCTTGGTATCCAATCTTCTCTTGGGTAGGCTTCTTAGTATCTTTCTGCACATTTCCTAATGGGAAATCTTTCTACCCAGAGATTTGAGATTGTTAGTAATCTCGGTGAAGCGGATGAACATCCGAGTGATGTTTTCTTCCGGCTCCATCTTGAACAGCTCATATTTGTGAAGATATTGGCTTGTCTTCACTTGTCCGACTTAGTTAGTGCCTTCATAAGTGTTGACAAGAGTGTCCCACACTTCTTTTGCTGTGTAACAAGGTGACACTCTGTTGTATTCTTCGATCTAATGGCGCACATCGGAATGTTCATTGCTTTAAAGTTCTTTATGAACTTTTACTGCCTCTTTAGTGGTGTACTCGATCTTTCCCTTAGGCACGAGTCTTGTTTCCTCCATCTTCATTGGAATGTAGTTGCCTTCTCGTATGATGTTCCATACATCTTCATCGTGATCCAGTAAAAAGCATTCCATGAGCTTCTTCTAGTGTACGAAGTTTGATTCTTTAAACTTTGGTGGTCCGATGGAAGATCTTCCTTCATCGAACTCTCCATTGTTCTAAGCCATTTGATCTTTAAACCTTTGGATGGCTAGATCCTTTCTGAAAGGCTAAGCTCGATACCAATTGAAGGTTTGCTCCTGGAGAGTCTAAGTCACCCTAGAGGGGGTGAATAGGGTGATCGGGAAATTTGAACAATAAATGGAAGATTAAAGTTTAAAACAAACTTTGAATGCATGTCGAGCCTAGATTATACTCGGAAAAGTGTGAACTCGGAATTACGTGGAAACCCTCCTGGGGCAGAAAACCAGGGCTAGTGCTAATCAAAGCACCAACTCAAATCCAATATTTTGAATCCACAAAATACAGTAGACAGACTCGACCTGAATTGCTCCCTTAGAAAATTCGTCATAAAGTTTTCCTAGACTCGAAGTTCCTCCGATCTAGTACTTCCTAACCGAGGTAACCTTTACAGCTAGGGACAAGTGCGCTGAGTTAACCCTTACAGCTCGGTCAAGGGACCTTACTCAGAAAGTAAGAAGGAGAATTTGTAATTGATTACAAGACCTTACAACTCGGAAAGATGTTAAGTACGAGTTGGAGTTGTAAGTAGAAGATTGAACACAAATACAAAGACTTTTGCTTAAGTATGTGTATTGACAATGATTCCAGCAATCTTCAAGTCTTGAGAGTTGGCTTCTATTTATAGATGACCAAGCAGATTAGCCATTGTGACTATCTTCTGACTGCAAGTCCTCCGTGACCGTTGTAACGGTTCTTCGAGTCGCTCGGAAAATATCTGTTGAGATGTTAACGTTGTGCAACGACTCTTGACCCCTTAGGATGTCGCAATCCATTAGTGGTGTTTGAAAAGTAAGGTAGAAACCACAGTTGAGCTTAGTGTTGAAGATTTCCAATTTTAGAAACAAACAACCCCGACACGATTGTCCGGGTCTAGATCGAAGTAGAAAAAGTCTTGTCTACTGGCAATTTGACATCTTAAAGCCGGTTACTTTTTTAATTCAAAAGTAGGATAACCTCGTTTAGATAACCTACAAAAGTAAATCAATTTTGGTTCTCAAAGTATAAAATACTTTGGTCCAAGAATAGACACATATAATAATTTAATTAAGATAATTAAGTGCATAATTATCTAAGTCCTGGAAGAATGGATTTTTCGAGTTTAATGTTCATTATACTCAAATTTTATCCGAGTCGATCTAGAGAAAAATCAAGTTGAAGAGAGAATATCAGGGTAAGAATACTTGATCTAGACATATATAGTTCAAACACAACAAGTTGACTTAGAAAGATGAATTAACGATGTAATTCACTTGAACTTAGAATATGAAGTTCGACCCGAGTTTAAAAGTATTGGAGCGAATGTTTGAACATGCGATGAGTCCGATTGTTGTCCGAGTGACTCGGAATCATAATTGTGAAATGATGAGCAAGAGTATGCTTTCGAGTCGGTCGAAACGAATGAAAACATATGCAATAGTTTACGTAACACTCGGAAAAGTTTCTAAGCCACTCGGAATAGTTTCTACGAGTATTCGGAATGACTAGTAATCAAAACTTATAAGAGATGAAGTTTGTACCTGAATTCTTGATAGTACTCGAGTGATATACATGCAAGGTCCGAGTCATCAGCTCAAAAAGTGGTCCATCCCTCTCGGTTGTAATTTAAATCTAGGGTGGAAACAACTGTTGGATACAAAGTTCAAGTTTACTAGATTTGGAAATAAACAACCCTAACACGGTGTCTAAGCCATGTCCGAGAAATAGTTGGTTTACGTACGCTTGTGTTTAACGGCTAGAAATTGGCTGCTTTTGCTTTTCAAAAATAGATTCACTACTACATAACCGCTAAATAGCGATGGAAATTAGCGGCGGACACAATTCCGTCGCCCATAGCGACGGAATCGGCGACGGACTCGACAAAAACCGACAAATGTGGTAGAACGCGATGGACTTAGCGACGGAATAAGACATCCGTCGCTAATTTGGAATTAGCGACGGAATTTTCCGTCTTTATTCCGTAGTTGAAAAGTTTAGCTATGGAAAATTCCGTCGCTAGGGAAAGCGAGATGGAAAAAAAATGAAACAAATTAATTTAGTAATCAGCGACGGAATTATCCGTCGCTGTTCCGTCGCTAATTGAAAATTTTTTATTAGCGACGGAACATCGACTGACTGTTTCGTGGCTAATTACAAATATATCCGGATCTGGCCTTCGGGCGGATCGAACTTCGCAGGGCAAGAGAGAGAGAGAGTCGTCGCTGCCACCGATTCGCCACCCCCAACCCCCACTCCCGCCTCCGATTTGCCCCCACCACCCCCGCGTTGACCGCCGTCCCCTCCGGCCGTCCGCCGCCTTTTCTCCGCCGCTTGAGGAACACGAAGGCCAAAGACTTCACCGTTCACCTTGGTTGCTCCGGACCCGTCTCCTGCCGTTGCTGCCGCTCGGGTGGAGGACGCCGCCGAACGCCTACCCTTCGACCTCGCCGCTGTGCCGCCGCTGCTGCTGCCCATTCTTTGAAGGTATGGTTTTGTTGAGTTTTATTAGATTTATGTTTTTATAAAATTGAAATTGATGAATATATGTAATTTGTTGGAAATTAATGTTGTTTGTGAATGAATTTGAAAAGAAAAAACGTGCAATTGTGTTATTTATGGAGTAAATGTTAATGAAGTTAGATTTGTTAGAAATTATTATTGAAGTTGAATTAGATGTAGATGTTATATGTATAAATTTGTGTTGTTTAAAGTATGTGGTGTTAGATTTGTTGGACATTATTGTTGAAGTTGAAGTAAATGTTTTTGTGATTTATATATGTGCAATTGTTTGTGATTTATTTGTGTGAGGTTGTTTATGCTAATTAAGTATGATTAGGTATGATTAGTTTAATTATATTTGTGTGAGTTTATTTATGCTAATTAGGTATGATTAGTTTAATTATGATATAAATACTTACGAGTAAAATATAGAAATTAAAGAAATTTATGTATAATAAAAAAATATATCTTAAATGCATAATGAAAATGTAATACCCCAAAACCCACCCTAGGAGTATTACACCGCCGAGTTCCTCAAAGGAACTCCCAAGGCTCACTCAGGCGTTAACTTAAGCTGTCCTAGCCCACCTTAAAGGTAAGGAATATAATTTCCTACAAGAGTTAGAAGTTTTCTAAAAATTTTGGCGAGTTCCGTTTGAACTATGGCCCAACCCATAGGCTAAAAGCCTTAAAACCTGCATGAAAGTCAAAATAAAACTCAACGAGCCACACCCTCGGAGTACATAGCTCAACGGCCACACGCCGGAGTATATTCACAACCATAAACCTCACATTTCGAACTAATTTACAACCTAAGTCATGAACTTAGCAAATACTAAATTTGCAACCACTTGAGATCAAAATTGCCGAGAGAAAGGAAATCTCCGGCTCGTCGAGCTACTAATTCGGTCTCCATACATACCTTAAATGTACTATACATTACTGTCTATTTACATAAGAAACCGAGTATATACAACATGTTAAACATGAAATTACATAAACCAACTCCAACTTGCGATCACTATCCAAGTCAAGCATTCCAGGCAACCATATCAAGGAGTACTCGCAACTGGGAGGGGAATTTGTGGGGGTGAGCAATAAACCACGGGCTCACCGGAGTCTTATACCTTAAAAATGGAAATTCCTTACACATAATAATCATAATAATGAAATCTGCGAAAGCATAATAACATAATACAAATCTATATACTTTTAATGAAATCTCTTGCAACGTAAAGATCGGAATTCTTTTAATCCTTTAAAAGCATGATTTCACATTCAAGAACAATTCTTTTCTTCTTTAAACAAAGTGGTGCAACCACCGTTACTTCCTTTCAAATGCTTTCAAACAGAATTTGAATCATTTCTACTCGAATTATTTTTCATAAATCACTTGCAATGAATTTCTTTTGGTGAATCACTTTCTAGGTTGTGGACCCGAACTAGCACTTCGCAATTTCTCATAATTTCTCTGATTTCTCTAGTTTCTCTTGGGCGCGACCCCAAATGAAAGGCTCCCGGGACCTATCTAGGAAGATTCCAATCGGGCATCCTGCTACACAAGACCCCTAGCTAGCCACCCCTAGCTAGAATCCTTCTTTGTGCTAAACGATCCAGGCAAAGTCGATTCACAATAGCTTCTTTAACACGTTCACTTATCAAGCTTGTTTCAAACAACATTCTCAAATTCGTTTCACTTCTTGGAAACACGTTTTGCGCTTAAAAGCATTTATCACAAAATCACATTCAAGTAGCATTCTGCGTAAAACATAGAATTTCTTTCAAAACTAACTTTGAACATCATTCAATACAATCATTAGCACAATTAATCAAAACTCAACTCGGACGAGTCCTCCTCGGCTCTTTTCCGACTATACCTTTCTAAATCTATCAATTCAATAATATTACTTTCTTTTCTCGAGCCATAATAACCACAAGTAATTACCACTTAACTCAAACGTCTTAACTTCTCACAATTTTCCATTTTCTCCTTAATTTCTCCTCTTATGCCTTCTCATTACTAATCACACTCTTTCTTGCCCATACTTAGTCATATAACTCTTAAACTCACTTCACTGCATTTCTTTTAGCTCCATTTATCTTCTAGTTTCATTTACTCTCAAGGATTTAGATATGCCTTCAACTCAGCTTACCCTCACCATCACTAGCTCTCCATTTCCCTATCTCACCTGTGTGCTAGTCAAGGTGATCTTGCACTCTTGTTTTTTATTCTTAACTTGTTATTTCCCAACATAAGTCGTTACCTTCCAATGCAAAGAACTTACGAATCTCTTAAGGTTCAATCGAAGCATCACTTTATAGTTTAGACCCAAATCACCATTTCTTCATCTCTAAGTGCTAATTGAGACCCCTACAATGCTCCTTTGCTCTATGTCATCCAATTCTTTCTAAATTTCCAAGCATTCCGACTCAGCCCTAAACAACTAATAAATTCCTTCAAATGTCTAATTCAACTCTAAACGACTCAATCCGATTCCTTCATATCCTAGTTCAACCCTACTACTTCCTAAATTTCTTCTATGTTCCCAACAAACATTCATCATTCAACATTCACAACAAATTCATTTAGGTTTCAAAAATACTAATAGTTTAAAGTATAAGACTACCCACCTCGAATTAGAGATTAAAGGTTGCGAATTTCGGTTCGATCTAGGTCAGTCTCTCTGTTTCCTTCCTCTTCCTCGCCTTCCTACCCTGCTTGCCAGCCACGGTGCGGGCACGACTTCACTGCTTTCCTCCTGCTCTGCTCGTCGCTGTCGCCGACCGCGGTTCCTTTGCCGGTTGGTCGCTGGTTTCCTTCTTCGGCCCCGCTCTCGCTCCCCTTCTTCCGGTCTCGATTTCGCCTCTCCTCTCGTGCCCTTTGCTGGTCCGCCCGCGTTCGCCGATCGTCTTCCCTTCGTTCGCTGCTCCATGCGCCGGCCTCCGGCCTCTTCTCCGGCTCTCACGTTCGTGCCCTCTCTCTCTCTCTCTCTCTCTCGCTCGATTTTGCCCTCACCGATCTCCCTTCTCTCGCTTTCCCCGCTTCGTCCCTGCTCCTCCTTCTTTCCTCTATTTTCCCTTGGCCTTCTTCCTTTCCCCGAGCCTTTCTTCTTTCTTTTCCCATTAATTTTCCCCCTTTTTCCTTTTGTTGTGGCTGCCTTAGAAAATGCCGAGCATACTACCCCTTTACACTAATCTCTCACTTCCTTGACCCACGTAATTAGTCTCCTTCATTATCTCTCTTTTTTTTTGGAAATAATAAACCACAAGCTGCCTCGGGTTTTAATTACTCTGTCCGAGAAGGGTATCGGGAGGAGGTAATATAATCTCGCTAATTTATTTATAAAAGCGCGTAAGAATAGGAGCTCATACTAAATAAAATATTTTACGCGTCGATTACTTAATTTAATTAACCTATTTAAAATTCCGGGTCTCACGAGGTTATATATAGATTATGTTCATTGTAGAAGATATGTAATCATATAACATCTCCATGTATTGATATTATTAACTAATAATTTAATAAATTGTTAAATGTCAATCGGAATTTATATGGATGGGCCTACGCATCGTAGATGGATGTATCGTAGGTTATTACCTGGTAGAGTTGGGTATAGACAAGAGTTTTTAGACAGGGTTGAGGAGTTTGATGCACATGCTAGAAGCCAATCGGAATTTGTACATAATCAACAATATAGGTGTCCATGTCGCAAATGCGAAATCGGAAGTATAAGGATCCCGATGAAGTTACGTTGCACCTTCATCAATATGGTTTTCTTCCAAACTATTGGTATTGGACTAGTCATGGAGAAATAGATCATCATTTACATGAGGATCAAACTATGGCTTCTAACATATTCAACGATAATGGCGCCAATCATATGAACTACGGGGATGTAGAAATAAATATCGACCGTATGAATGATATGGTCACAGTATGCCATGATCTCAAATCAAAACCGAAGGTTTGCTCGGAGAGAGTCCGAGTCACCCTAGAGGGGGTGAATAGGGTGATGGAGGATTTTCGTAGAAATTCAACCTCTATTGCCAAATAAGATACGTAAATGGATTCCGAGTCAAAATCAAAGTCGAAAAGCATGGACTCGAAATGCCGCTTTGAGTAAAGTGGCAAATTAAACAAAGGCTTTGAGGCGGATCGAGTTTAGAATGAACTCGGAAAGTAAACACTTAGAGATTACGTGGAAACCCTCCTAGGGCAGAAAACCACGGACCGTGCTAATCTAAGCACGAAGTCAAATCCACTATTTTGAGTCCACAAAATACCGTGAATTGATCGAACTCCGAGTTGCTCCCTTAGACAACTCTTTACAAGTTTTCCTAGACTCGAAATTCCCTTATCCGATCTAGTACTTCCTAGCTGAGATAACCCTTATAGGTAGGGACAACTAAGCTGAGTTAACCTTTACAGACTTAGTCAAGGGACCTTATAGAGAAAGTAAGAAAGTGTTTGTAACTAAGTACAAGACCTTACAACTCGTAAAGTAATGAATTACGAGTGGGAGTTGTAAGTAGAAGATTGAGAGTAAAATACAATGACTTTGCTCAAGTACGTGTATTAACAATAATTTTGGCAATCTTCAAGTCTTGAACGTTGGCTTCTATTTATAGATAACCAGGCAGAGTAGCCATTATCTTCATCTCGCTGACCGAGAGTTCTTTGTGACCGTTGCCAAAGCTTTCGAGCCACTCGTAAAGTGTCCGTTGTGATATGAACGTTGGGCAATGGTTTAACTCTCTTGGAAGTCCCAAAACCATTGGCGGTGTCTTGAAAGATAACGTGGAAACCACAGTTAAGCTTAGTGTTCTAGTTTTCCAGATTTGGAAACAGACGGCCTCGACACAATCTTCCGGAACCGAGACAGAGAAGATGAAAAGCCATGTCTCGCTGGTTATTTGACGTTTTGAAGCTCGGTTACTTTTGTAGTTTGAAAAGTGTATCCTCGTTTGAATAACCTACAAAAATAAATCAATTTTGGTTCTCAAAGTATAAAATACTTTGGTCCAAGATTAGACACGAGATAATAAAACAATTAAGATAATTAAGTTGGTAATTATTTGAGTCGAAAGAGAATGGAATTTTCCGAGTCTAATATCCATATAACTCAAAATTCCATCCGAGTTAGTCTAAGCAAAGAATCAAGTTAGAAAGAATATCGAGTGAAATAACTTGATATAGATTAAACATGAATCGGACTAGAAGCACCGACTTCAACATGATAGAACTTATAAAAAGAAGTCGGATCCGAGTGAGATAGCACGAAGTACTAGTCTATTCAACATGCAATATATCTAAGTGATAATGGACTCGGAACCGAGTGAGATACGCATGTCGGTTTTCCGAGTCACGAACAAGCAGGAAATACATAAAGTAAAACCTCGTATCACTTAGAGAAGATACCATATCACTCAGAAAAGTTTCTAAGGTACGGAGAATGCCTTGGAATCAAAACTCTATAAGTAAGAAATTGTTATACCTGATTCCTTTCATACAACTCGAAAGTGTTGTGCGGTGTCCGAGTCTTCAAAAACTCTACAAGTGAGTCTCCGAATACCCATGCCCAAAGTTTCTAAGGTACGGAGAATGCCTTGGAATCAAAACTCTATAAGTAAGAAATTGTTATACCCGATTCCTTTCATACAACTCGAAAGTGTTGTGCGGTGTCCGAGTCTTCAAAAACTCTATAAGTGAGCCTCCAAATACACATGCCTCAAAATTGCTTTAATGAAATTGCTTAACTTATGAAGGAGATTTGTCCGCTCGAAAACCGAGTTCCTCGTGACATTCACCATGCAAAGAAGATCATTAAAAATCTTGGGATAGATGTTCAAAAATTGATTGTTGTCGACAAGGTTGCATGTTGTTCTACAAAGAGGACATTAATCTTGATTCATGCAAGTTTTGTGGTCATGTGAGATGGAAGCGTCAAAGGGAAAGACAAGGCAAAAGTCATAGAACTCCATTTGCAAGGATGCATTACTTGCCATTAATACCAAGACTTCGGCGCTTGTTTGCTTCAAAACCACGGCAGAGCACATGAGATGGCATTATGAGAATGTAAGAGAGGATAGTGTCCTCTGTCATCCTTCGGATGGTGAAGCATGGAAACATTTTGATAGAGTTCACCCCGAATTTGCTATCGAACCTAGAAACATAAGACTTGGTTTGTGCGCGGATAGGTTTAATCCATTCAGCCAACCTTCAAGGTCTTATTCAATCTAGCCGATCGTTGTTACGCCATATAATCTACCACCGAGTTATGCATGACGACGCCTTCTATGTTCTTGACATGTATCATACCAAGGCCGACAAATCCGAAAAATAAAATTGATGTGTACTTGTAGCCTCTTATTGATGAGTTGAAAACACTATGGAAAGATGGTGTTCAAACATATGATATTTCAAAAGGTTCTTTTTGATGATGTTCTTTTTTGAGTTTGTTTTATATTGTATAACTTTCATTTATGTTGTAATCAAAGGAATTCTTATTAATGTAATGAAGGTGAAACAATTGAAGCATAATTTATTCATAGAAGAATATTTATATCTAACGCTTACATGTTTATATGTTACTATTGTTTATATGTTGTTTTATATGAAATCACTTGAACCGTTGGATGTTTACTAATAGTGTGAATTACTTGTTTATGTTCGGAAAAATGGAGAGAGGTAGAGGCAGGTCCAAAAGATCAGGTACTCGGGAAGGGCTAGAAACACCACTATCGATAGGGAAGGTAATGATGTGAGCACTTCTACCCCCTCTCAAAACCGTCATAACCTTCAATCTCCCGTAGGTGGAGCACTATCTCCATACTCCCCTTACAACCAAACTCCATTGGGGGGTCATTTATTCCCAACCCTCCTTTTTTCCAACCCCCAAACATCCCACACATGCAAAACCCAATGGGTGGGTCTTTCTTCCCAAACCCTCCATATTCTCAGCAACCCCATATGTACTCAAACCCGTCTAATACATATGCATATCACCAATATGGTACAAATAATGTACCACACATCCACGTTGGTGCCGAACAAAGGCCACCACAAAGGCCTACAAATGATGGACCAACTGATGCAGGGAACAAGCATCCTAGTCTTGAATCAAGCAAGTGCTAGCAGCTGAGAAAAGATTCGAATTGAGCCGGATGGTGAAGGGTAAGTGTGAAAATAAGTAATAAAATAAATTAAGCATATTAGTTATTAGTAGAACTAACTATTTTATATGTTTCTTGATTAGGTTCTTCCCCATTGACAAAGTTGTGGGTACGATTTCTCACATCATCCAAAGCAAGTACGACGGAGCTTAGCCTACATGGGGTAAAGTCCCTCGATCACAACGTGATCGGTGATTTTCTCGAGTTAAGGTAATGACAAATCTTTAGTTTTCGAATTTCGGATAACATAATGGCTTATTGCGCATGTTCGAACTTTATATTATAATTTCATAACTTATCAACTACTTTTTTATTTATATAGAAATTTTTCACTTGGTCTCCAACCGATGAAGTCCAAATAAGAAGAATTTTTGAAAAGAAAGGAAGTGATCGATTAAAGGACTTCATGCTCGAAGGCGAGGAAAAATAAGAAGAAGCCGAAATGGTTGGGTGACAACTACCGGCGCGAGTTGCTCGAATATTGGGAAACCGCTACTACAAGAAGTTCCGTGAGCAAGCTCGAAAAACCGCCATGCCGATCAAGGGGGACTTGGTTCATCGGTCCATACTTGTGGTTCAATCCCTATGACGGAGCATAAGCGGCGATTGGTACATACCCCTTTCTTAATGATTACGCATGCAACTATTAACATGTTCATATTTATAAATTGATTCTCTACTAACTTGTTTTTTATTTAGATGAAGGAGATTAATGGAGTTCAGCCTCTACCGACCCAACTATTTTCAATGTATGCACAAAAAAAAAAAGGACGAATGGGTCGACCAAAAATCCAAGACCATTTATGTGAGTAACCTTATATGTGCAATTTTCATATTTTTCTATCTATTGTTTTCATTAACAACTCTGTGATATTCATATGCCTTAAATATTTATATTATATTTAGGACAAGTTTCAAAAAGAGTGGGAAGAGTTGCAAAACACTCAACTCACTCAACCTTCCAGATGATGACCCCAACTCTTCGAGGATCATGTCTCCACCCCTTCACAACATGAGTTGTGGGTCAAAGCTAATGTGAACAAGAAAGGTCGCATTTATGGACTTGGATCCGAAGCTAAAAACATGAAACCAACCATGCCCTTCAAATCACCGAAACCTTCTACTCGCAGATGACTCAGATTTAAGATCAACAAGTGCATAATTTAACTTCGAGTTACATCAATGGATTGAGCATGCTCGGGTGCTTGGGTTGCAAAATAGGCAGCTGTAAGAAAAAGTCGACAGTTCATCGAGCCAATAGCACGTATGAATGAATTTCTGCAGTCTCAGCAAGCATCCGGATCTCACCGCCGACCAGTACAACCACAAGAGGAAGAGGAAGAGGAAGAGGAAGAGGATGAGTGAGGACCATGAATTCATATGTCAACTTTTGTATATATTGGTGATCATCACTTTGCGAACTTGTTTAGATGTGTTTAAGGTTTCTTGTGAGCTTTTGTTTGCTTGTTGTGTTGAACTTGTGAATTTGTTTTAAATATGTTATGATTGTTCATGATTTTGAACATATAAGTTGGATTTGTATATCCAACTTTGATGAGTTATTTGTGGCCGACATATGTAAATGCCAAATGTAAGTGTCACATATGTGAATGTTGGATTTGTATATCCATTCACAATTTTTGTACTAGGGTAACGAATAATTAGAAAATTGTATTTTGAATTTTTGACGGAATAGCGACTGAACAATGACGGAATTCAGCGACGAAAATACCCCCATTTCCGTCCCTAAATCAGCGACGGAAAGTTGTTCCATCGCTGAATGTCATCGCGACGGAAGAGTTGTTCCATCGCTGAATTCAATCAGCTACGAAGCTTGTTCCGTCGCTGATCCGTCGCTAATTAGCGACGGATTTGAAAATATCCGTCGCTGAAATTTAGCGACTCGCATTTTAGCGACGGAATAAATCCGTCGCTAATTCCATCACTAAGTTCGAATTCCGTCGCTATTGGGCTGATATTCCGTCGTTATTTCCGTCGCAAATTATCAGTTTTCTAGTAGTGATTAGGCATGTTTAATGAACCTGCAAAAGCAAATCAAAGTGGTACTCAAAGTATAAAAATACTTTGGTCCAAGATTAGGCAAAGAAAATAATTAATTCAATGTAAATAAGCACTTAATTATCTTTAACCTACAAGAATGGAATTTTCTGAATCTAATATACATTAGGTTTAAATTCCATCTTGATTCAATCCTTAAAATGATCAAGTTAGAAAGAATAAAACATCGGAATGCATAAAATTGATCAAGTAAATAAATTCAATAAATAAACCGACTTAGAAAGTGGAATTAACGTAGTAATTCATTTTCACTTAAAACATCAAGTCGAGTACTCGGAATAAAAGTGTTTGAGAAATTATTTACTCATGTCATTGTTCTGCGTTGTGTCTAAGTGGGTTAGAAACACGATTAAGAATGTTATGTTTGATGAATGGTTTTTGAGTGGGTTACAACATAATGAAAACTTAGATATGAGTTTCTTAAAAGCTTAGAATGACATAGAATCAAAACTATAGAGAGATAGAGAGTTATACCCGAGTCTTCAATCTCCCCTTTTTGATGAAAGGTATTCCATACATAAGATAAAAACTAATTAGTTCGAAAGTTAAGTTTTCATAGAGTGTTGATCGGAGCAAGAAAAATAATGATGAATAGTTAACAATTGAGTTCGGATCATATATAACTCGTAACATGCTTCTTGAAATAATCGGAGCATACTTGTTATAGAGTAAAGAATAATATATCGGGGTAAGTATGAAAATATGCTCGTAAATAAGTAAATTTCATTACTTAGTAAAAGCAATTTGTACAAAAACTTTAACAGACTAAGAAATGAACAGACACGTAAACAACTAAGGGAAAAATTCCCCTAAACCAAACATCTATATTTTCTATCTTTTCTCTCCCCTATGCATTTCTGCAAAAGATAATAAAACATGGGAGGAAAGAAACAACTAAACAGAAAAGATGTTGGAAAAAAAAAATTAAAACAGATTTTGAAATCAAGGAGGGGCAGTCTTGTGAGAACTAGAAGATCGAGGGTTGCACCTACACCTGTAACCTTGAGTAGAAACAACCGAGGTGGTAGTAGAGATGTAGATCCGACAGTGGAATGACCCTTATGCGAGTCATTGGTAGATCCTCCACGGCTTCTTCTTCTTCGACAAGCAAAAGCCGTTGCGGCCGACATTCTAAGACAGGGGCCTTAGATCGGCCTACATCACCAGCCTCTTCCGAGGCACTCGAGTGTGATTAGAAGAGATCATCTTAGGTTCTTTGTTGCTCTGTCCTCGGGTTGAGCTGCTTCAGCCTCCTTTTTCTCCTTCTTCAGCCTCTCCTTGTCATTATTCCACTTCTTCTTCAGCTTCTTCGAGTCGGACTCGGAAGAACCGGACGAATCCTCATATTTATCTTCGTCGATTCCGAGTCCTTTGAATACCGGAGACCAAGTGTCCGAGTCCCCGCAAGATATCTAAAGATTATATTCACCGTAGTGAGATATGATTCCTTAGGATAGCTTGAAATCTTGTACAAAGGCAAACACTAAACATGATATCCGGCCTACTAGATATGAGATAAAGTGGAGATCCAATCATACCTCTATAGAGTTTCTAATCTACACCTTTACCTTTCTCATCCGAGTCGAGTTTTGTACTATTACTCATAGGTGTTGATGCATGCTTCACATCTTGTAGCTTGTATCTCTTCAGTAACTCCTTGGTGTATTTAGATTGATGGACATACATGTCATCCTTTTCTTTCTTGATTTGTAGTCCAAGAAAGAAATTAAGTTCTCCCGTCATGCTCGTTTGAAATTCCTGTCTCATTAACTTAGAAAACTCTTGGCATAGATTTTCATTAGTAGCTCCAAAAATAATGTCATCAACATAGATCTGAATGATAAGAAAATCATTCCCCTTGGTTTTTGTAAAAGAGTTTTGTCAATCTGGCCTCTTTTGAAGTCATTTTCAACCAAGAAACCGCTTAGTCTTTCATACCATGCTCCGGGAGTTTGTTTCAGCACCATATAAAGCCTATTGCAACTTGAAAACATGATTTGGAAATTAAGAATTTTCAAATCTAGGGGTTGCTCAACATAAACTTCTTCTTGAATATAACCATTAAGAAATGCACACTTAACATCCATTTGATAAAGCTTGATGTTCATGCTAGATGCAAATGCTAAGAGAATTCTTATTGCCTCAATCCTAGCAACAGTGCAAAGGTTTTCCCACAATCAATTCCCTCTTCTTAGTTATACCCCTAGGAAACTAATCTGGCCTTTTTCTAACTATCAACCCTTCCTCATCTAGTTTGTTCTTGAAGACCCATTTGGTTCCTATTACTGGGAAGTCAAAAGGTCGTTTGGTCGAGTCCGGACTTGGTTTCTTTCAAATTGATTTAATTCCTCTTACATGGCCTCTACCCACTCAGGTACAATTAAGGCTTCTAGTATATTTTTAGGTTTAGTTAATGACATGAATGCTAAAAATGCACATAGATTTTGCAAAGAAGAACGAGTTCTTACCCCACTATTGATATCGAAAGTATGTTCTCGGGTAGGTGACATGATGCATATTTGAAAGCTCTACCTGTCCTCCGGTTTACCAAGTTTGTTGGTTGAATGGGCTGATCTTTAGTTGGTTTCTCTTGCTAAACTTCTATTTTGGTTTGTTCTTCAGACATTCTGAGCTGGCTCTTGAACTTGTTCATTCCGAGGCACTTCATTTTGAGTTTTCTCATTTTAAGTTACCTCGGTTCTTTTGTTTTGACTCATTCGGAGCTTAGCTTCAGCAATATCATCGTCATCTTTGTTACGCTTGAGATATGAGAAGGTGGATTCACTTATCCCGCTAAGGTCAATCTCATCAAAGACAACATGGATGCTTTCTTACACTTTATTAGTTCTTTTGTTAAAAACTCTATAAGCTTTACTATGAGATGAGTAACCCGGAAATATACCTTCATCCGATCTTGCATCAAACTTAATCGGATGTTCCTTACCATTGTTATGCACATAACATTTACATCTGAATGGTTTGAAGAAAGAGATGTTGGGCTTCTTTCCCTTGTACAGCTCATAGGGTGTCTTCTTTAGAATGGGTCCGATGAGGCATTTGTTGAGTGTATAGTTTGTTGTGTTGATCGCCTTAGCCCGAAATAGTAAGGTAGATAATTTTCAATCATCATTGTCCTTCCTATTTCTTCAAGAGTTCTGCTTTTTTATCTCTCCACTACTCCATTCTATTGAGGAGTTTTTGGTGTTGAGAAGTTGTGGGAGATGTCATTCTTGTCATAGAAGTCTCAGAATTCCGAGTAATCAAACTCCTTTCCATGGTGAGTTCGAATTCTTCCGATCCGAGTCACGAGACTCCACTTGAATTTTCCTGTATATCTTAGTGAATTCTTTAAAGGCTTCATTCTTGTTCTTCAGAAAATACATCCAAGTAAATCGTGAATAATCATCAACAATAACTAGCACATATGATTTACCTCTTAAGCTTTTCATAGGAATTTCACCACACAAATCCATATAAACCAATTCAAGTACTTTGGATGTAGACATAGTTTTGAGTGCTTTGAAAGATGATCCGACTTGCTTTCCTTTTGTGCATGCTTTATAGATTTTATCTTTCTTAAATGCACAGTTAGGTAAACCCCTAACTAATCCATGAGATGCAAGCTTCTTGATGGTATGCATGCCGATATGACCTAGTCTATGATGCTATGTCCATGAATTATCATTTAAAGATGCTTTCAAACATGATAAATTCTAACTAGAATTTGAGAGAGGAATGGTATAACCGTTACCCGACCTCATACCCGAGAGCTTTATCTCTTTGGTGACTACATCGAACCGAAGCAGTTGGTCCGACCGAATCTTACCTCTTGACCTTTATCACATAACCGAGAGATGCTCGAATATTGTACTTGAGCCCTTTGACAAGGTAGACTGGATTGACCGAGTTGTCTCCTTGACCAATCTTACCACTCCCAACTATCTTGCCTTTGCTATTGTCTCAAAATGTGACTTTTCCTCCCTTCATATCATCTAACTCGGAGAAGAGTTTTGAGTATCACGACATATGACGTGAGCAACCATCTGTCTTAGTACAAGTGACCCTTTCATTTCCGAGTCACCCGCAATATAGAAACAAACTAACCCTTCTCACTTCCTCTCACAAACCCAAAGCAATCTGTCTTTATTGTGGTCTTTCTCTTAGGAAGAGAACTTTTGGAAACCCAGATTTGAATAATTTTGGGTTTGGTCCGATTCTGAGTCTTCTTTTAGAAAACCGAGTTTGTGTCTCTTTTCTTTGAAAACCTTTCTTTTTGTAAACAAGTTGAGAAGACTTTCTCCTGTAACCTGGTTTGTGCTTAGTCCCTTTTTCATGTGATTGAATGGCACAATGCTCAGCCTTCCTAAACTTAACGGTTCGGAATCAATTTTGAAAAGATTGTTGTAAGAGCTATCCTTCTCTTTAGCACTCGTAACCAAGACCTTCTTTTCTAAAAGAGACACACTAAGAGCTAAGTAAAGATCAAGGTTTTTCCGACCTTGGGTGACTTTTAAAACCAACTCTTGAGACTCTTTGAGCTTCGTTTCAGCTTGCTCATTCTCTTTTCCGATGCAATCAAACTCAGTCTCATTGTCTTGAGCACCGATCTCAAGTACTTTCAGATTTTGTCTCAAGTTTTCTAACTCATTTTTCAAAACAAGTACTCTCAGTAGTAAGAGACTCAAGTTGTTATTTGAAATTAGAAGAATCGAATTGAACTTTTCTTCCAAAGTAAAGATATATCTAAAAAGATCAAGTTTGAAAAACTTAAGGAAATAGTCAATTACCTCCCGAGGACTTATTTCCTCAGCATTTGAGTTGTCACTGTCTCGACTCGGATCCACCTTCCGAGTTTATCGGTGCCATTAGACAGTTTGAGTCATCGGAATCATCATTTTCGGAGGAATCATCATCGCTCCATGTAGCCACCATAGCCTTTTTCTTCTTTCTCGTCCTTCTTTCTCTTTGGACAGTCCTTGACTATGTGCTCATTGCTGCCACACTCAAAACAACAAGAGTTCTTAGTTAAAGACAATTTAGAAGGAGATGAGTATTTACTTTTCTTGTCTTTCCGGAAGAACTCCTCCTTTGGCCTCCTTTGCCACTTTTTGTACTTCATCATCTTTTTGAAGCTTTAGGCAATGAGTGTCATGGCATCCACTTCTAAATCCGAGGAGCTCGGACTTTGTTGTCTACTTTCTGTGGCCTTCACTCGTAATGTTCTTTTTGGTGTTGACCTCAACATCCTCTTCTTCTAGGTGCAGCTCATGAGTTACTCGTATTCCAATGAGCTCATCCGGGTTCAATTCGGAGAGATTTTGAGCTTCTTCGATTGTTGTCACCTTGGGACCCCATCTCCTCTTTGGTAGACTTCTCATAAGATTTGAGAATGTTGGTAATCTCAGTGAACCGGATGTACACCTTACCGATGTTCTCCTCGAGCTCCATTCTCGAACAGCTTCATACTTGTGAAGGTATTGGCTTATCTTTGCCTCGCTTCACTTGGCTAGTTCCGTCATAGGTGTTGACCAATGTATCCTACACCTCTTTGGCTTTCTCACAGCCGACACTCTATTGTATTCTTCTAAGCTTATAGCACATATCGTAGTGTTCATGGCTTTGAAGTTCTTCCTGAACTTTTCATTCTCTTCAATAGTGTACTCCGAGCTCTCTTTGGGCACAACTCTTGCTTCTACCATCCGTATAAGAATATAGTTTCCATACTTAATGATGTTCCGGTATCCTCATCACAGTCTTGGAGGAAGCATTCCATCATCTTCTTCCAAGTGTGCAAAGTTTTATCCCTTGAACTTTGGTGGTCCGGTGGATGGTCTTCCTTCATGGAACTCTCCATTGTTCTCGAGCCATCTGCTCCTTAGACCTTTAGATTGTGAGATCCTCTTAAAAGGTTAGGCTTTAATACCAATTAAAGATTTTCTCTTGGAGAGATTAAGTCACCCTAGAGTGGGGCGAAGAGTGTGATGGAAAATTTTCTAAAAATACAAACTATTTTGCACAAAACCGACATAGAAACAGATTATGAGACTAGATTGGACTCGTAAAGTTAAAGATAAAGAAATACGTGGAAACCCTCCTCGGGTAGAAAACCACGGATAGTGCTAGTCCAAGCACCAAGTCAAATCCACTAATTAAATCATCAATTATAAGGACTAACTCTTTACATAATTGCTCCCTTAGACAATTCCCTTATAAGTTTTCCTAGACTCGAAGTTCCTTTAGCCGATCTAATACTTCATAACCGAGATAACATTATAGTTAGGGACAACCGAGCTAAGTGAACCCCTACAGCTCGATCAAGGGACTTAGAAGAAAGTAGAAAGAATAGATGTGGACTTTCTTTATACTTCCTAACTGAGATAACATTATAGTTAGGGACAATCGAGCTAAGTGAACCCTTACAGCTCGCTCAAGGGACTTAGAAGAAAGTAGAAAGAATAGAAGTGGACTTTCTTTACAAATCGAAAGTAAGAAAATATAGATTTGGAGTTGTAAGCTAAAGATTGAGTAAGAATGCACTATGCAAGTGTTAAGTAAATTAATTCAACAATCTTCAAGTCTTGTGAAGTGGCTTTTATTTATACAAAGTAGGGCGGAATGGCTCGTTGTGACTTGTTCTAGATCGTGAGCTTTAATAGTAACGGCTAGTCCGAGTCACTCGTAAAAGGATCCGTTGAGAAATGAATGTTGTGTGGTGGTCCATCCCCCTGGTTGTGATTGAAATATAGGGTGGAAACAACCGTTTGACACAAAGTTAAAATTTACCTGAAAGTGGAATAATCAAGTTAGAAAGAATAAAAGTATTTATGCATTTTGACGTTTTATTCTTTCTAACTTGATTGTGTTAACCGAAATATGAGCACGTAGTAATTCATTTTCACTTAAAACATCGAGTCATTGCTAAGAATAAAAGTGTTTGAGAAATTATTTACTCATTCAATTGTTATGAGTTGTGTCCGAGTGGGTTAGAAACACGATTAAGAATGTTATGGTTAATAAATGGTTTCCGAGTGGGTCAAAACACAAT
Source organism: Talinum fruticosum (assembly GCA_021018815.1). NCBI lineage: Eukaryota > Viridiplantae > Streptophyta > Magnoliopsida > Caryophyllales > Talinaceae > Talinum > Talinum fruticosum. The sequence goes on along the minus strand of JAITYX010000025.1, from coordinate 5,903,974 downwards.
GCAAACTTAGATTTGAGTTTCTTAAAAGCTTAGAATGACTTACAATCAAAGTTATAGAGAGATAGAGAGTTATACCCGAAGTCTTCACCCATGTTGTAGTTAAGCAAATAACATCCGCCGAGACCAAATGGTGTGGACCGGTCGGCGAGGCCGGCCACGTGGCGGTTGTTCGGCGCCGCCGAGGCTGAAATGCCTCCAGCTCACGCCGAAAGTCTCTATTTTTTCACCTTTAGCTACGTTTTGTAATTTTTTAGTTTTAATTTTGCTCTTGTTGGACCTTAAAGAAATGTCAAATTTTGATCGTGAAGGACACTTATTTTTTATTATCTATGGTGTGCAAATTTGGTTAATGGAGAATCTAAAATTGCTTCGAGCTCCTGCAGATGTAGATACTTATCTTGCGATACACTTCTATCAACGAAAGCGAGTAGAGGCGGTAATTGATCTCCCCGCTTCCTAGTGGGACGAATACCTTAAGAATCATAGTAATGACATAGTATGGTACATTGCACACTGGAAAGTGTCCCAATTTAGGACATATACTGCACAACATTCTTTTATACCCCTGCTGGGTCTAAAAACCAATACCTATTTCTTCCCCGACCGCTTGTTACGGCAAATGGGAAGAGAGCAAGTGATTCCCCTTCTACACCGCATCCGGCTTGTTACCGTCGAACTATTTGAAGGATTTGGCAACTCTAGGTGAACGAAGTCGTGGCCCGAATACTAGATGAACCTGCAAAGGTTGCTAAAACCTACGAGCAAGTCGACTACTATTGTATCAAGCATATTATCTCGGAGTGGATAATAGAAGTGGATCCTCAATGTCATAAGGCACCGAGAGCTCAAGAGATTGATCCCCAAGAAGTTGTCCTTACTTGTTGCACCACTCCAAATTCGTGAAGCAAATCCTCGGGTAGCTGAATGTGCCAACGTAAAAGAATCGAAGCCAAGGAAGCGGAAGAAATGAGAGCCTATAGAATTGAGGAGCTAAAAAACATACCCAAGATGATGGAGCCCGAGTCTAGTGACCCAAAAGGAAAGACAAGTGAAAACAAACTAGGAATAGAAATTTTCTTTAGATGGATTTTTAGGAAGAAATAAAAGAATATAGGAAGATTAGTTTTGCCTCTTTAGAACGATTTATTCTTCACAAGTAATGTACTTGTTTTATTTCCCTTTTATTAGTTATGTATTCATATAAGTGGTAGGCTTACTTTTTATTAAATAAAAGTAAGTTTTATACTCACTTTTATGCTCTATTATATTTTGTTTATCACTCACCTAAAGGTATAAACAAATTGGATCGCCTAATTGGACGAGTCCATAAAATTAATTAAAATAATAAAGAATTGATGACACAAGTGGACCGCCTAATTGGACTGTCCAAAAATAAATAAAGAGACCATCTATTGGGATGGTTAAAATAAATAATTACAGAGACAAAATTAAAGGGGATTACTTTGGCTTAGCTAGCCTACCTTTGCCCGAGGTTGTGGCCGTGTAACACCCCGAACCCCACCCTAGGAGTATTACATCACTAGAGTTCCTCAAAGGAACTCCCAAGGCTAATTAAATTATCAGTTTGGATTTCTAATTCCAACTCAAAGGATTTATATGTGATTTTATACCTTATGTGAAAATTTTTCCGAAAATTTCGGTAGAGTTCTCGTTTGTAATATGGCATATCCCCTTGGCTTAAGGCCTTAAAACCCTACCTAAAACCACAATATAACTCAACGAGCCATATGCTCGGAGTACACAACTCAACGGCCACATGCCGGAGTCCAACCAATATGCATTAAAACTTAAAAACAACCTACTTGGTCTTTGACACAACTAATACAAACTATATTAACTTAATTACAAATTACAACCAATAAAAACATATAGAATACACACATTAGCAACTTGTGTTATTCACCAACAACATCACGCGCATAAGTCCAAGCTAAGCTAAAGATACGAAGCAATTCACGTTAAGCACTACCTGCAACTCCAAAAGAAACGGGGTGAGGAAACCACAAGCTTAGTGGGTAATCCTATCCCAAAAATCACAGCATTTACACTTTACATGCATACATACAAACCATAACGTATTAACACCGTAATAGCACAATCCCTCAATCGTATTGTATCTTCCAATCCTTGTGTTTAACTCCAATTCAAAACCTTATGTGCTTCACATATTTCTCGAACAATTGTTTCTCATATTTCTAAACAAGTTGACTAAATGAATCAAACCAAATCGAAACATAATTTTCGATATCTTGCAACTTTTGGATTTCAAGGTTGCATTGTCACCAATGCAATTCGATCAAACTCATTTTACATACCATTATTCAATTCCCTAATTGAATAAAAGACATTCTCGAGTATCGGATCCCTGTCTAGACACTAGTAACCTTTTCATTTTGGTGACCGCAACCCCATTTGACCTTTTGGAATCCCGGGAACTACTACGAGTCAAGCAGGAATTCTATTATCCTAGTAGGGATAATCATTAACCTGGACCGGATCAAGTTAACAAGGAAACTCGGATCGCATCATGAGTTCCATGGTCGAACCGCATCGACCAAGCTCCCCGTTACTACTAGACTATCAACCTAGACCACATTAGGAATCCTATGGTGCTAGACTTAGCTTTTAAAATCATTCAACAACAATACGTGTACTTTAAAGAGGACATCCGGAAGACCGCATTGCCAAATTCCCATTTAAAGTCACATTTCTCAAGAATCAACTCAATTCAATCTCGTTTCAAAGCATAACCTTTCAAAGATTCAAAAGCATCTTAACTTGTATTTCAAAGCATTCAAACTACAGCTCCACCACATAAACAATTGAATCATGCTATCGTAGATCAAACCCGTTTATTTTCTAAAGCCCGTAATTTGAATTGAATTCTCAATCACTTTATAAGATTATTCAAAACATTCGTAATAGATTTCGCATAATTAGAACTTGCCTATACATGCGTGTAAACAGAGATAAATAGAACGTATGTAAATCATATTCAAATCAACATACATTTCTCAAATTCACGAACTCAAATTCAAGTTAAAAAGCATGTATATTCAATTCAAGTACAACTTTTCGGGTTTTGGTTAAATTCAACCTATTATGTTTACTTTAGGCTCGTATTTCCGTTATCTCGTTATACTCGCGACTCCCCTTCATTGAATTCACATTCGAGTCCTAGTAATCCTCAATTTAAACGATAACTCCACACCAAACACGATATTAGTAATTTATCACTTTTAGCGCTTGATTGGACTTCAATTCTCATGAATTCTCATTCCCTTCCACACTTTAAGCCATTATATTCTTAAACACAAGCTTCCGGAAACATATAGAGTTTGACCTCAACAAAATAATTATTTGCTACCCAAAGCTACAAGTATCCTTTCCAACTCACTTCAATGCCGACCATTTCGAATTCTTAGTTCACAACTCAAATCCTTGAATATATATTAACACCCAATTCACCATTGGATTTGGGGGACATATTCAGCCATATAACTCGTAATTCCACTTCACAACTCTTTTTCTAGAATTCGGATAATCATTAGCTTCAATTTAGCTTCGACAAACCAACTTCATTTCCGATTTCAAGTAACCTATACTTAGGTAGTAGTTCTCGATCTTCCTACTGCTATCCCAAAGGTAATCTATACATCCCAATTTATCACTTTTAATTTCATTATCACTAACTCAAACGTACGGATTCACAAAGCAAGTAACAATTAAACATCAAATGTCCAAACTCACAAATCCTTAATTTACTCAATTTCTTCCTCATTTATCCATATGCTATATATTTCCACCAATTTTCATAATTTAAATGAGATCAACCAAATCAAGTAATTTAACAACAAATTCAATCGAGGCTTTGATTTCCATTAATTTAACGAATTATCCACCTGGAATCTAGGGCTTGACTAATTGATTTTGGCTTCCCTTGGTTCTCGGTCTCGCTTTCGAGTCCTCTTTGTTTTTGTCTCTTGCTTACGCCACTCACCCCACGCGTGTGCCGGTTGCTTATCGCTTGGTGTTCTTGCTCCTTCACTTTCAATCTCACTCTTATGCTCTCTATGTTTCCGTTTTGGTCTCTCCCCCTCTCGTGCTCTCTTTCTTCCTTTTCGTTCTTTCCCTTTCTTGCTCCGCTCGGGTCTCGCTCTTTCTTCCTCTCCTCTCGCTCTTGCTCTTCCTATCTCGCTCTCTCTCTCTCCCTTTGGTTCTCGTGCTCTCGCTCGCGCTCTTCTCTTCCCTGCCTCTTCTTCTTTCTTTCTTTCTTTGCTATTCTCAATCCCTCGCTCTATCTCTTTCTCGCTTTCCTCTTTCTATTTCTACTTCTAAGTTAATTACCCTCACTCCCCTGTTTTAACTCTCATTTCTCTCTCTCCACCAAATGATGGGGTTGCTGCCAAATTACTATTGAACCCCAAGTTTTTATTCTCCATCTACTATAGAACAAAAGCCATCTCCTCATTTTTCACTCTTTTATTTTTTCCAATTTTAAACTATTAGGGTCGGGTTAGTCAAAGTAATAGTTACTGAGCCTATTATTATCAATAATCATAACTCGTATTTAAATTTCGGAAATGGGTCATTTCTTTCTTTATTTATTCAACAATAATATGCACACAAAAATATCAAGCACTTAAATATAATCGTGTATATAATTAATTAGTCAACCTAATTTATTTCATTAAAACTAATTAATTAATTTAACTCATATAACCATCTTAATTAAAATTACGGGTATTACATTTCTTCCCTCCTTAAAAGAATTTTGTCCTCGAAATTCGCAACGAATAGATAAACTTTAGCTAAGTAAAACATATGAGTAAAAAGGTAAGTTAATGTCTTGCTCGATATTCCGAGGTCAAGATTATCTCCTCCATGCCCATCTATGTAAAAGACTTGCCCTCCGCCTTGTGATCTCTTAGTATCTTTTGGTCTTCACTCGAGAAATGACCATATTTTTTATGGGGTTAGGGTTAAAACCCCGATCCTTTAAGTATTGCCTCACTTGTTCCAGGCAGCTTTTGGATAGTTCGCTACCCGATGCCCACATTCACCGCATCCAAAACATTGACTCGGGGCTTCCCTATAAGACCGAGTGTGATGGTGAAAGCATCTTTCGCAAAATTTTCTATCTTGGCCTCTTGTTGGTTCTTTGCCTTTGAATTGTCGTGCCCTAGAAGTGAATCTTTTTGCAATATTTTTCCTTTAGGAACTAGAACCTCCCGAGTAAAATTTTCCTTAGTCTAGAGTTTCGTCTCTCTTCTAAGCTTCACTCTCATCAATTACTCTAGCAACTTTTATTACCTTTTGATAATATCTTGAAAATTGACAAAGGTGTGCCCCACTATTTTCTTCTTTATTTTTCCCTTTAGTCCATGCTCAAAGCGATCCATTCTAATTTCTTTTGTTGCCACTTGGGCGGAAGCAAAACGACTAAGTTCATTAAATTACCTAGAATATTCCATGACACTCATGGTTTCCCCTTGCCAGTAATCGGAGAAATTCTTGTTCTTTCGTCCATTTTACATCTCTAGGATAGTATTTTGCATCCACCAGGGCTTTTAGTTGCACCCAGGTCAAAGGCATCTCCCCTTCTCTTAGTTTTACGGTTTCCTACCGGTATTCCGCTTCTCGCTCGAACTTATAGGTGGCTAGCCGTACCTTAATTCTCTCAAGACATTCCATTATTTCAAATAAGTTCTCTATTTTCCTCAACCATTCCTCATAAGTGGGTGGGTCTGATCCTCCAAATTTTGTGGGCCTCAACTTATTGAACATACATATCATTTCCATAGTTGTGGGCTCAATCGTATTTGTACGACGCGACATCTATTCACATATATATACAAACTTATAGTCTCTATTAACTTCAACATAAGATGAGCTTTAACAAATGAACTTATTCATTCACAACATGCCAATGTTATGGCTAACTTTAATTAGCATGTATTTACCTCATATCCAACTCTGCATACATCTAACATGTTTATTCTAGCTATAGATAGCTACTTTACACTCATTCCGACCACTTATTTAAAAGATAACTCCACACCAAATGCGATATTAGTCATTTATCACTTTTAGAGCTTGATTAAACTTCAATTCTCATGAATTCTCATTCCTTTTCACACTTTATATTCTCAAACACAAGCTTCCAGGAACATATAGAGTTTAACCACAACAAAATAATTATTTGCTACCCAAAATCACAAGTATCCTTTCCAACTCTCTTCAACGCTGACCATTCCGAATTCTTAGTTCACAACTCCAATCCTTGAATATATATTACCGCCCAATTCAGCCATATGAATCTCAATTCCACTTCACAACTCATTTTTCTAGAATTCGGATAATCTTTAGCTTCAATTTAGTTTCAACAAACCAACTTTATTCCCGATGTTAGTAACTCTGTATTCGGGTAGTAATTCTCGATCCGCTCTACTGTTATCTCAAAGTTAATTTCTACATCCCAATTCAGCACTTCTAATTTTATTATCACTAACTCAAACCTTTGGATTCACAAAGCAAGTAACAATTAAACATCAAACGTTCAAAATCACAAATCCTTAATTTACTCGGTTTCTTCCTCATTTATCCACATGCTATATATTTCCATCAATTTTCACAATTTAAATGAAATCAACCAAATTAAGTAATTTAACAACAAATCCAATCAGGCTTTAATTTCCATTAATTTAACGAATTACCCACCTTGAATCTAGGGCTTGACTAAATGATTACGGCTCCCCAGTTACGGGTCTCGCTTTCGAGTTCTCTCTATTTTTGTCTCTTGCTCTTGCCAGTCGCCCCACCCCTGTGCCAATGCTGGTCGCTTGGTGTTCTTGCTCCCTTCATTTTTAATCTCGATCTTATGCTCTCTATGTTTCCGTTTTTGGTCTCCCCCTCTCGCGCTCTCCTTCTTCCTCTTCGTTCTTTCCCCTTCTTACTCCGCTCGGTTCTCGCTCTTTCTTCCTCCGCTCGACTCGGCTCTTCCTATCTCTCTCTGTCTCTCTCTCCCTTTAGTTCTCTTGCTCTTGCTCACTCTCTTCTCTTCATTTCTTTCTTTGCTCTGTTCTTAATCCCTCGTTCTATCTCTCTCTCGCTTTCCCTTTTCTATTTCTGCTTCTCATTTAATTACCTTCACTCGCCCTCTTTTAGCTCTCATTTCTCTCTCTCCACTGAATGATGGGGTTGCTGCCAAAATACTATTGGACCCCAAGTTTTTATTCTCCATCTATTATACAACAAAACCCAACTTCTCATTTTTCATTCTCTTTTATTTTTTCCAATTTTCAACTATTGGGGTCGAGTTAGTCACAATAATATTTACCGAGCCTCGTTATTATCAATAATCCTAACTTGCATCTAAATTTCAAAAATTTGTCGGTTCTTTGTTTATTTATTCAACAATAATATGCACACAAAAATATCAGGTACTTAAATATAATCATGTATTAATTAATTAGTCAACTTAATTTATTTAATTAAAACTAATTAATTAATTTAACTCGAATAACCATCTTAATTAAAACTACGGGTATTACAGGGCCGGCGTGTGCATGGCGTGGCCTAGTTGGGCCGAGCTTGGCCCGTTGTCTAGTGTGCTAAACGTAATATTTCTTAAGTTGATCCAAATTTGTGTATTGAAAGATTTCTTACCATCTAAATCAGTTAATTTCACTTGCTCCGTCTAGTAGTACATGACTAAGTACAAATGAACCTTGCCGGTTAAGCCTAAATTTTCCTCGTGGATCCTAGATTGGCGCCCTAATCTCCTTAAGGACCAAGTCTCCAATTTGCGGATTTCGAGGCTTCACTCTCTTGTTAAATGCCATTGATATACGTGCCTGGTATATTTGGACATTATGTAAGGCGTTGAGGCGCCTCTCATCCAACAACACTAACTCTTCGTAGCGTACCTTAACCCATTCTACTTTCGAAATCGACTTTGTGCAATGATCCGTAGCGAAGGGATAGTAGTCTCTATTGGAAGAACTACTTGCATGTCATACACTAGGGAGTAAGGTGTTGCTCCCATAGAGGTCTTGATGGAGGTTCGATAGCCTTATAAAGCAAAAGGCAATTTGTGAGGCCAATCCTTATAGCTGATAGTCATCTTCTCCACTATTTTACGAATATTTTTGTTGGTAGCCTTGATCGCTCCATTGGTCCGAGGACGATAGGGAGAAGACTTATGGTGCTTGATTTTGTATTTGTCCAACAAGTCTCGCTACTCGTGGAGCACCTCATAATGACAAATGATGTTACGGTTTATGAACTTGGCTACTCGCTTCAACGTCATAGTTGCTCAATAGGCTGCTTCTACCCAATTGGTGAAGTAGTCAATTGCTACTAACATAAATTCGTGACCACCCGTTCCTTCACTTTGCCAATAATTTCAATTCCCCAAACCGAGAATGGCCAGGGTGATGCTAGTGTTGTGAGAAACAATGGTGGTTGGTACTCGTAAATTTACATACACTTGACACTTATGGCATTTCTTAACAAACTCATGACAGATCTGCTGCCATGGTTAACCAGATAGTATCCAAGTTTCTAAATCTTCCGAACCAACATTTTTTCATTGATATGGGGTCCACTTTCCCCACCATGAATCTCATCCATGATGCACTTTGGTTCATGTTGGTTGACACAAAGTAGGCTAATCCTTGTGTTGGTTTTCTTGTATAATTGCTCTTAATTAATGAAGAACTAAGTTGCCAACATCTCGATGGCTAGTTGGGCTCTAGGTGTAGAGTCCAATGGATACTGTTGTTTATCCGGATATTGATAAATGTCATGAAGACACTTCTAGTGCGTGGACATGCGGTGGCTAACTCTATCACTCTATGTTGATGGGAATTGAATGAATGCCACCGGGGATATTAATCATGGATGCTAATTTGGCTAAAGCATCCACGAACCGGTTATCATCCCTAGGAAGGTAGGTGAAAGAAATATTCTTGAAATGTCTTAATAACTAAATCGGATGTGCTTGGTAGGGTGCCAAGGCTTCACTACGTACCTTCCATTTTTACAAAATTAGATTAATGATCACACTAGAGTCACAGAAAACTCTAATGTTCTTAGCCCCAATCCCTATAGCAGCTTCAAGTCCCGTGATACACACTTCATACTCTATGACGACGTTGGTGACCTCAAAGTCCAATTTGACTGGAATGGGAGTATGTGATGCCTCTGGTGAGACTAGAAGAATCCTTCCTCCAAGGCCCTTCGATTGGAAGCGTCGTTGAAGTACATTGTCCAAACGTCTACCTATACTTGTAAGATATTTTTGTCCGGAAAGTCAAGGTGTTCGGGTTGCGATTTAGTTACGGGTAGATCGGTAGGAATTCCGACACTACCCTTCCTTTGATCGCTTTTGAGGGACATACATGAGTTCAAATTTTGATAGCATGACAATTCATCTTGTTACTTTGCTGCTGATGGTTGGTTGCTCAAGTATATACTTAATGGGATTCATATGTGCTACCACATATACTGTGTGGGCTAACATATAGTGCTTGAGCTTCTTGGTAGCCCGGACTAATGCCAACGATGTCCTCTCTAATGGAGTATATCTAGTCTCATAATCTAAGAATTTATTGCTTAGATAATATATTGAATGCTCTTCCTTTCCATCACATTGAGCTAGCATGGCCCCCATAGTTGTCTTTGCTTGTGGTGAGATACAAAAGTAAAGGTTTCCTTGGTTGGGGTTGAACTAGCAGTGGAGGATTAGCTAGGTATTCCCTAATCTTCTCGAATGCTTGTTGGCACTCGATATCCCAAATAGGTTCAATTCCTTTCTTCAACTTCTTTAAAATGGGTTCACGGACCATAATTAGTTTCTATATGAAACGAATGATGTACTATAAACGTCCTCGATAACCCCGTATCTCTTTTTCTCGTTCTCTACTGTGGAATCTCCTGAATACCTTTGATCTTGGATGGATGAACTTCGATTCCTCTAAGAGTGACAACATAGCCCAACAGACTTGCTCGAGGTCATCCGAAGGCACACTTCGAGGTTAAGGTGTATGTTGTATTTTACGAGTCTTTCGAAGAACTTTCTCAGCTGGGTACGTGCCTTGCCCTATCCTTGGACTTTATGATCATGTCATCCACGTAGATCACAACTTCTTTGTGGAGCATGTCATGCAATAGTGTTATAATCGTCCTCCGGTATGTTGTGCCGGCGTTCTTGAGCCCAAATGGCATCACCACGTAACAATACGTCCCCATTGAGTGATGAAGGTTGTCTTCTCCATTTCTTCTTCGGCCATCTTCACCTTATTAGACCCACCATAATCATCTATGAATGAAAGCAAAGCATGACCCGTTGTATTATCTACAAGGATGTCGATATGGGGCAGTGGGAAATCGTCTTTGGGACTTGCCTTATTCAAATCTCTAAAGTCGACGCACATCTAAACCTCGTTGTCGTTCTTCGAACCGGTACTATATTTTCTACCCACCGAGGACAGTGAACTACCTTGATGAACCCAGCCTCTAATTATTTCTGGAACTCTTCCTTAATCTTCAATGCCCACTCGGGTTTCATCCTTCTTAGCTTCCGCTTAACTAGCTTATCATCCTTGTAAAGTGGAATTTTATGTTTCATTATATTTAGATCTATCCCAGCATGTCTTTATAGGACCATGCAAAGACATCTATGTCCTCTGTAAGGAGTAAAGTGAATTGCTTCGCTTTTCGGATCTAGTGTTTTCCCGATCTTAACCTCTTGGGGTTTATCAATAGATCCTAGGTTAATGGTTATTATCTTCTCTATGCAATTTTCATGATCTTCCATAACTTTTATTAATTCTTTAGGGATTTCTTGTTCATCATTAGAGGTAAAACAATTGAAAAAAAGAGGACGCAATGATTAAGCAGAAAGGTTCACTTCATTAAATGAAGAAACGAGTACATCGGACTCAAAAACGAAGATACGGAATTGAAAAAACAGAATTAGAAAAAGAAGAACTCGAAACAACAGGAGGAGAAATAAAAGCCCTAATACTAGACTTAGGAAAGGGATGCGCTCCGAAGCTAATGACAATTTCTTGGCTCTCCTCAGCATCAATCCAAATAATGTGCTTGGACACCTAATTGTCGACGTTAGTGATGAATCCGGACGAATCGACTCGTGGTTGCGACATGGCTCGTGAAATTATCGAGACCGAATTCCCTTAAAAGTTTTTCTCTTGTCCGAATAGTAGACCAAAGAGATTATTCCCAGCCAGGTTGGTCCATTCTGGCGTGGACAGATCCCTCTTTAGGGAGGTAGAGTGCCTCTTTTTCTAATATACAACGAGTCATTAAAAATCTCCAAGCTATGTACCAGGATGCCCTTCTCTTTGAGGTAATAAGGTTCAGGAAATCCCTAGTAGGGAAAATCATCCCCTTCTTTCAAGAATTTCCAATTTAGAGTATAGGGAAAGGGCCTAATAAAGCGGACTTTTAACTTTTGCTAGGTGCGTCAATCAAGGCCTGCCTATGTTTTTGGAAAGAAGATATGAGTTGCCAAATTGAAATGTCGACTTTTAACTTTTGAAGTTCTTTAAGGATTGGGTCTTTTTCTTTAGCGACTTCGGGTTCTTTTGAGATTTCCTAAGTCTATTGTGGACCCAAGGGTGTATTATGTCATCCAGATCTAGTAAGGAATTGGATTTATGGACCTTTAGGTTCTCCCCAAAAGTCTTCTTCTTCTAAGGGTGGTGACCCCAAAAGTCATCGTCGTCGTCTTAGGTAAAGGGCGTTAACCATTGCACGACATACTCTCTAGTTTGTTCTTGAATGTCCAACACCTGCTGGGTGTCATGTCCTCGTGCACGATGATATTTGCAAAATTTTCCCGCGTCCTAGTTTTTAGACTATTTCGCAATTTCGATTCTCGCTTTAATGGGTGGCAATTCTATCTTTCCCTTAGCCGAGTAGAGGTCAAGGGCTTGAGTATAGGTGGTGTCAATAGGAGTGTAGTCGGTATAACTATTGGCAGCATTGACATCTACTCCCCGTTAGTATTGCTCGTATTGGAGATTTTCTTATCTTTGGATTGATAATTATCTCTATACCCCGTCACGACTTTTGTTGTAATGGTGGATAACTCTTCTTCTATCAGCATGCCAGCATCTCTAAGGGTTGAGAATGTCATCACCAACGGGAACTTGAGATGTTGATTGTAGGCAAGCTGAAGGTTCTTCGTGATTATCATCACAATCCTTCTTGGAAGGTCGGTCTACCATATGGGCAACCTTTTCTCTCCAACTGGTGAGAAAGTCCGTAAAGTGTTCTTTCTCACCCTGCTTAATCAACTCCAAGTCTCTAAGAGTAACTAGTAAATAAGTGTTATATGAGTACTACTGTAGGAACTCCTTGAACATATCAGTCTAGTCGGTAACCTTGCGTGGGTCAATTACGTTATATCACTTCATTACGTCGATATCAAAAGTCCATGGGAAGATGATGTGGTAAGTATCTTCCGAAATGTTCTTAAGAGTCATTACTCCTAAGAAGTTGCGAACATGGTGATGAGCATTCTCGTAACCTCTAAACTTGATATCGAGGCGGGGTAAACTTAGGGGTATCTTCACTTTAGGGATTAAAGTGAATCCCTTGTGACCAAAGTAATGATTACTCAACATAGATGGCTCCTTTAACATTTGTTCTATCCGATCTACGCGTGGATCGAGCTGAGGTTTAGATTCATGCTTGGGACTGTCCGGAGGAGATAAACTAGGTAAAGGTGGAGGACCTACTCTTCCTCTTCTTCTTAATCATTCTCGCTTCCTCATCTCTCTTACTATCCTCAATAGTTTTCACGATAGCCTTAAAGATTGCTTGATATAGACAATATCTTCCGATGCTAGGCATCCATCCTAGCTTCCACCCTAGCTGAGTTCTCATTAAGCAAAGCAAGAATATTAGACTGTTACGAGGTTAAATCCATTAGAAGGGAATTCTTTCTAAGTACTTGTCCTACGACGAAAGATAGATCGAACCAATGTGGTGTGCATCGAAATATGTCGCACCGGTGTAGACCGCAAAGTAGAATGTGATGCAATATGGGGAGAAGATGTGAGAGACTCCTTGTTGAGGCGTTCTAACCTTTTAGAGCTCGGATTCCGACAATACTCAATTGTAGTAGACTTCTTTATTCTGCAGCCGAAAGGATGATCATATGAAAGAATACGACTTTGGGGAGGAAGGGACTTAAGCGCAAGAGCCAAAGAGACTAAGAATGCTCTTATTTGGATGCATGTAAGGAATGCACACAAAAATGGAGTGTATGCGATGATGTTTATGACTTAATTAGGGATGATTTTATGATTTGGCTAATGCATAATTAGAATGCATGAATGATTGATCCTTAATGGAAGATGCATTTATCTTAGCTAAATAAAATATGATAATACAAAACGGACTCACCTAATTTGAGATGAATTTATATTGGGCTAAAAATGAAATGTGAAAATGAATAATGGACTCACCTAATTTGAGATGAATTTTTTTGGCTAAATTGAAACATGAAAATGAAAAATGGACTCACCTAGTTCGAGATGAATTTGTTTTGGTTAAAACAAAATATGAAAATGCAAAACGGGCTCACCTAATTTGAGATGAATTTGTTTTGGCTAAAATTAAATATGAAAAAGCAAAACGGGAATGCAAAATGAAAATGTCAAAGAATGAAGGTTTTCTCATGGAGAGTCTAAGTCACCCTAGAGGGGGTGAAGAGGGTGATGGAGAAAATTAAATGATTTTTGCAACAGATCAACTAAACGAGTAGATTATGAGTCTAGATTGGACTTAGAAAAGTGATAACACGATTTACATGGAAACCCTCCTGGGGCGGAAAACCATGGAAAGTGCTAATCCAAGCACCAAGTCAAATCCACTATTTTGAATCCAAAAATACAAGAACTAACTCTACCATAATTGCTCCCTTAAACAATTCCTAACGAGTGTTTTCCTAGACTCGAAATTACCTTATCCGATCTAATACTTCCTGATCGAGGTAACCTTTACAATTAGGGACAACCGAGCTGAGTTAACCCTTACAGCTCAATCAAGGGACCTTACTCGAAAGCAGGAAAAGAATATGACATATTTTAAGACTTTCTTTGCAACTCGGAAAATATTAATTACGAGACTTGGAGTTGTAAATAGAAGATTGAATGAAGAATGAGAACAACAACTTTAGCTCAAGTAATGTGTTCGAAATAATGTTCAGCCATTTTCTAGTCTTGTGAGGTGGCTTGTATTTATATCCAACCAGGCAGAGTGACCGTTAAGTCTTAGTTCGGACATAAGTCTTCACTAGCCATTGTAACGGTTCTTTTTAGTCACTCGAAAAGAGCCGTTGGGATGTGAACGTTGTGCAATGGGTCTTAGCTCCAAAAGATGATCACTTGATGGTGACCGAAAGTTGTGGTGGAAACAACCGTTAAGCCTACGGTTGGAGTTTTCCAGTTTTGGAAGCGAGACAACCTTGACATGGTGTGTGAGCCATGTTTGGAGGTAGATAAAACTTGTCTGCTGGTGATTGACAGCTAAAAGAAGGTTACTTTTGTATTTCAAAAATGAGTTAGCCTCGTTTGAATAACCTACAAAAGTAAACCACATTGGTTCTCAAAGTATAAAATCCTTTGGTCCAAGATTAGGCACAAATAATAATTTAATTAAAATAATTAAATGCTTAATTATCTTTGGCCTAGAAGAGTGGAATTTTCTGAGTCTAATTTAATTATTATCTATGTATAACAACTTGATCCGGTCAAATAATTGTTAAGGAAATAAACTGACTTAGAATAAAAAATTAACACTCGTAATTTCGTTTGCATTGAAATATGCGATCAGTACTCAAAATAAGAGTGTTAGAGAAATTATTTGAGCATGTGATAGTTCCGAGTGATGTCCGAGTGAGTCGAAACATCAATGTAGAAGATATGCAATAAAGTGCTTTCTAGTCGATCGAAACGAATGAAAACTTATACAAGAGTTTCTATAACACTCAGAATGACTTGAAATTGAAACTTAAGAGAGATAGGATTTATACTTGAGTCTTCATGTAGTACTTAGAATGACTTAGAGTTAGGATCCGAGTCTTCAATCTCCCCTTTTTGATGAAAGGCATTCCACAATTAGATAGAAACTTGTTAGTGAAAAACATGAGTTTTCATTTTCACTATGCTTGAACATATCAAAGCGAGGAGTGACGAATGAGAAGCATTCGATACTTATAAAATGCATTGCAAATAATATCATCACTCATAACTGTTATACGGATAACACAATAGAGCAAAGAAATGAACAAATTATATCGAGTAGAAAAGTAAGAAGAAATATCTAACTCGAAACATGTAACTCGAAATAAGTCCGTTGAGAAAAAATATTCATTCATTCATTGCTCAAAGAAAGAGAGGGTGAGCTCCCCTAAACACAACATCAAGTTTTCTATATTCTCTCCCCTAGCATTTCATCAAAAGGAGGGAAGAGAATCGCAATCGGATACAATTGATGTTGGACAAAAAAAGTAAAGAAGAAAGAAAAAATAGACTAAGAAGGGGGCTTACTGTCGGGAGGAGGAGGGACGGGTAGTGCGCCCGCACTTATATGCTTGAGAGGAGGTGGATGATCATGGCAGCAGCAGCACGGGGATGTCCAGGAGTTGCTCCGTCCCGGTTCCGTGAGCTAGAGGTATATCCTCCTCAAGCTCACCCTCCTGGAAAACAGTGGAGGGAGGTGCTTCGACTTAGTAGGCTGTGGACTTACCAACGTCCCCGGCTTCTTCGACCCACTCGGATCTTTATCCGAGGAGATCGGTTCTAGTTCAGGAGCTGTTGCACCTTGGCCCTCGGGTTGAGCGCCTCTTCTTTTTCTTTCTCCTCTTCCTTCTCCTCCTCGGGTTGAGCTACTTCAACTTCTTCATCTACCCCGACCAAGGTAGTCTTGGCTGGGTTGGAGGACTCTTCGAACTATCCGAAGTTTCGAGTCCTGGGCAGCCTTGGATCTGCATTCTTGAAGAAGTTAGAGCTGCTCGCGCTGCTCGTTTATAATGCCCTTGAGCTCAATCAACATATCTTGGTTTTCTCGAATGCGAGACTGGATGGTCTTCCGGTTGATAACCAAGCCTTGAAGGACATTTTGAGAGAGCGGAGAATGTCTCGAAGTTCTTCGGACACAGAAGAGATTTTGTCTACCAACACGGTAAACATAGCAGCGAGAGGTTGTAAGAGGTGGTTGAAAAGTGGAGGGACTAGGAGAGGGATGAGGAAGTGGTAGAAGAGTCGGAGTTTGAGTGGGAGGGGTGAAGGAGGGTTCAACTCAAACCCATGGACCCGGACATTAGGCTTGACTTCCTGGTATCCGTAACCCAAAAGCTCTTTTTGCTAACCATAATGGCAGCCTCGAAATAGCATTTGGATCCGAGAAGAGGGGAGGGAACTTTGAACTGTTTGAAGATAACAGTCAAAAGGGCTCGAAGGGAAATGGAGCCGATTTTTGGACTAAGCCGGCACGGAGGCCATCTTCTCAATTAAAGAGGGGAAGAGGTCTACGTCGTAGCCCTCTAAAATATCAAATAAAGCTTTGACAATCTTGGAGTTGGGATTCTCTTTGCTAGAATGATGAGAGAAGAATGTTCTCATCAAAAGGAAACAGAGTAGTCCGGCCTCGGTCTTCATCCGAGTCACTAAGAAACTTTTGCGTGAATCAAGGACTTCCTTGCCGTACTTCTTAAAGAATTCATCAGCAATCTCCGTAAATGAAATGGGATTGTAGTTAAGAAAAGAGAAGAGACTTTAAAAAGTCCGTGAAGAAGAGAGAGATTGACACGAAAAACCTTCTCTTGAACTCGTGAGGTAATGATTCCCTCGAGTAAGACATATTAGAATAGAACTCGGCAACGAGTTCGGGATAAATAAATTCACTTAAGCACAAAAATTGTACACTCCAGTGCTTTTTATGTGCTGCAACCACGAAAAAGAAGTGGTTGGGAAGAATTTATCGTCCAATGTGAGATGTTGGGAGAAAAAGATTTTAGAGGGATTAGAGGTACCTCTTGAGGAGTTTTGGTGTGGGGCTTTTTGGTAGCAGACCTAAGCAAATCAGGTGTTGAACCTCTTTTAGGCATTGTGAGATTTTTGAGAAACGAGAGAGGACACGAGAGAGAGAGCAAAGAAAGTTAGAGCGCTTAGAATTCAAGAGAGAGAGAGAGAGAATGCGAGTGAGCGAGAATGCTTAGAAAGTAAGAAGGCGAGTGAGTAAAATAAATAAATGAAGGTAAAGGGATGCTATTTATAGCGAATGACCTTTGGCCTTCGATCGACTCGAAGCTCTAACGGCAGTCTCGTAAGGGTATGACGTTCTACTCTTCAACGGCTAGAATTCCAGCGAGCTTTCTTCCAACGGCTAGTTTTCTCTTATCGAAATGCGCGGCAGAGAGAGAGAGAGAGAGAGAGAGAAGAAAGAGTTTTCGAAATATTTCGCAATATCTAGAGATAATTCCAAAAGTTTGATGTCCATTTTGCTCAAAAGCCGAGTCCGACTCGGTATGGTTTCGACTCGACTCGGAACACTCGGAGACCTAATAACTCATAGCTCAATTTCACTCGGTCAACTGATCCATTTGTTATCAAAACAAAAGAAAACATATCACACATAATTATGCAAGGAAATTTCACTTAGAAAACACATAATCATGTATTAATCATGCCAAGCTCATTCCTAATTAAACAAAACCGATCCTCACTGAGTGGCTTAGTGAAAATATCAGCTAACTGAAATTTCATATGAATGAATTCAAGTTTAATATCACCTTTCTCATAATGGTCTCTTAGAAAATGATACTTCGCCTCAATATGCTTTATTTTTTAATACCGAACTAAATTCTTGGTAATGTTGATTGTACTCTAATTGTCACACTTGATTAAAATAGATTTAAACGATAGTCCTAGATGCTTCAAGTGCTTGCTTAATCCACAGAATGCGAGCACAGCAAGTTCCGGCTACGATGTACTCAGCTTCGGCAGTTGATATAGCAACAAAACTTTGCTTCTTTGAGTGCTAAGAGATGAGGGATTGACCCGAAATCGGCATGCTCCTAATGTGTTCTTTCTATCAACTTTGTATCCAGCATAATCAGCATCTAAGTATCCAATGAGAGTTAGTTACGAGTCTTTTGAAAACCATAAACTAAGATTCCGAGTCCCTGCAAGATATCTCGAAAATTATCTTCACCGCAGTGAGATGTGATTCTTTTATATTAGCCTCGAAATCTTACACATAGGCAAACACCGAGCATAATATCCGGCCTACTAGATGTGAGATAAAGTAGAGATCCGATCATACCTCTGTAGAGTTTCGATCTACGACTTTACCTTTCTCATCCGAGTCCAGGTTTCAAACTCGCTACTCATAGGTGTTATTGCATGCTTCACATCTCGTAGTTTGTACTTCTTTAAAAGATCCTTGGTATACTTGGATTGATGCACATAAATGCCATCCTTATCTTGTTTAATTTGTAGACCATCTTTCTCATTTGGAATTCCTGTCTCATCAACTCGGAAAACTCTTGACACGAGTTTCATCAATAGCTCCAAAAATGATATCATCAACATAGAACTCAGCAATAAGAAAATATTTCGCCGTGGCTTTTACGAAAATATTTTTGTCAATCTGACGTCTTTTGAAATCATTTTCAACCAAGAAAGTGGTTAGTCTTTCATACCAAGCTCTAGGAGCTTGTTTAAGACAATATAAATCCTTTTGCAATTTGAAAACATGATTTGGAAATTTTTAGTTTTCAAATCAAAGGGGTAGCTCAACATAAACTTCTTCTTGAATAAAACCATTCAGAAAAGCACACTTGACATCCATCCGATAAAGCTAGATATTCATACTAGATGCAAATGCCAACAAGATTATGATTGCCTCAATCCTAGCAACAAGTGCGAAGGTTTCCCATAATCAATTCCTTCTTCTTGATTGTAACCCTGGGCAACAAGTCTAGCCTTATTTCGACTACCAACCCTTCTCACTTCCTCTTACGAACCCAATAACTCCCTTTACTATGATCGTTTTATAAGGAAGAGCACTTTTGAGAACCCGGATTTGAATAATTTTGGGTCCGGTCCGATTCTCGAGTCTTCCTTCCGAGAAAACTAAGTCTATATCTCTTTCTTTTGAAAATCTTTTTCTTTTGTAAACAGGAGGAGAAGACTTTTCCCTGTAAACTAGTATGGGCTTAGTCCTCGGTTAATTTTTATGAATGGGACAATGTTCAGCCTTCCCGAACTTTACAGCTTTGGAATCAGTTTTGAAAAGATTATAATAGGATTTTGATTCCTCTTCTTCATTGAAACCAAGTACTTCTTTCCTTAAGGAGACACACTCGAGCTCTATAGCATATCAAGGTTTTTCGACCTTGAGTGAATTTCAAAACAAGCTCTTGAGACTCATTGAGCTTTCTTTTCGGTTGCTCATTTTCTGTTTCGAGGGACTCGGACACAATCTCATTTGCTTGAGCACTCGGTCTTAAGTTCTTTCATATTTTATCTTAGTTTTTCCAATTCGTTTTTCAAAGCATTGCTCTCATCAGTAAGAGACTCAAGTTGTTCTTTGAACTGGAATGAGTCGAATTGGACTTTTCTTCTAAAGTGAAAATATATCATGCTAGATCAACTTTTGAGAACTTGAGAAAGTATTCAACTACCTCATCAATATCCGAGTCCTCGTTGTCCGACCGAGATTCGGCTTTTGAGTCCGTAAGTGCCATAAGACACTTTGAGTCATCTCGGACATCTTCTTCGAATGAGTCATCATCACTCCAGGTAGCCATCATAGCCTTTTTCTTTCTGTCCTTCTTTCTCTTGGGACAGTCTCGACTATGTGCTCCTTGTTGCCACATTCATAGCAACCGGAGTTCTTAGATAAAGATAACATTGAAGGGGAAGAATATTTACCTTTTCTATCCTTTTTATCCTTCTCGTAGAACTCATCCTTTGGTGTCTTTTCCCTCTTCTTGTATTTCATCATTCTCTTGAAGCCGCGGGTTATAAGTGCCATAGGATCCTCTTCGATTCCGAGGAGTTAAGACTTTCACGTACGCTTTTGCGGCCTTTAGCGCAATATTTTTTTGGTGTCGACCTCTGCATCCTCTTCCTCCGAGATGAACCTTGTGGTCGGTAGCTTGCCAATAAGCTCATCCGGCATTAGTTGAGAAAGGTTCTCGGCTTCTTCAATAGCTGTCACCTTAGGACCCCATCTCTTCTTTGGTAGACATCTCGGAATCTTTCTTGACATTTCTTCATAGGAAATCTTTCTACCTAGAGATTTGAGATTATTGGTAATCTCTGTGAACTAAATGTACATCCGAGTGATGTTTTCTTTTGGCTCTATCTTGAACAGCTCATATTTATAAAGATATTAACTTATCTTCGCCTATTTCACTTGGCTTATTCCTTCATAGGTGCTGACAAGAGTGTCCCACGCTTCTTTAGCCGTGTCACAGTGCGAGACCCTGTTGTATCCCTTTGTGCTAATGGCACACATTAGTGTGTTCATAGCCTTGAAATTCTTTCCGAATTTCTCGGTCTCCTCGATGGTCAACTCAGATTTGGCTTTAGGTACAAGAGTTGCATTCTCCGTCTTCATTGGAATGCAGTTGCCAGCTTGGATGATGTTCCAAACTTCTTCATCATTGGCCATCGGGAAACATTCCATCATCTTCTTCTAATGGGCAAAGTTTGACCCTTTGAACTTCGGTGGTCCGGTAGATGATCTTCCTTCATCGAACTCTCCATTGTTACGAGTCATCTGATCTTTATACCTTTGGATGGTGAGATCCTCTTGAAAGGCTAGGCTCGATACCAATTGAAGGTTTGGGGTGAATAGGGTGATGGAGAAAATTAAATGATTTTTGCAACAAATCGGTTAAACAGCAGATTCTTAGTCTAGATTGGACTCAAAAAAGTGATAACACGGATTTACATGAAAACCCTCCTGGGGCAGATAACCACGGACGAGTGCTAATCCAAGCACCAAGTCAAATCCACTATTTTGAATCCGCAAAATACAAGGACTAACTCTACCGGAATTTCTCCCTTAAACAATTTCGAACACTTGTTTTCCTAGACTCGAAGTTACCTTATCCGATCTCGTACTTCCTAACCGAGGTAACCTTTACAATCGGGGACAAGCGAGCTGAGTTAAACCTTAGAGCTCAGTCAAGGGACCTTACTTAGAAAGTAAGAAAAGAATGTGAATTATTACAAGACTTTCTTTATAACTCGGAAAGTATGAAATACGGACTTGGAGTTGTAAATAGAAGATTGAATAAGTATGAGAACAACTTTAGCTCAAGTAATGTGTTCGAGCAATCAATTCATCAATCGATTCAGCAATATTCTAGTCCTGTGAGGAGGCTTCTATTTATATCAAACAAAGCAGAGTAACCGTTGAGTCTTGGTTCCGCACGAAGTCTTCACTAGTCTGTTGTAATCGGCTCTTCGAGTCACTCGAAAAGATCCGTTGGGATGTGAACGTTGTGCAATGGCTCTTGGCTCCAAGAGATGGTCCAATCACTTGGTGGTGACTAAAAGTTGTGCTGGAAACAACCGTTAAGCCTAGAGTTGGAGTTTTCCAGTTTTGGAAACAGACAACCACGACACGGTGTCCGAGCCTTGTCTAGAAGTAGGTAAAATCTGTCACCTGGTGTTTGACGACTAGAAGCCGGTTGCTTTTTTATTTCAAAAATAAGTTAGCCTCGTTTGAATAACCTACAAAAAGCAAACCACATTGGTTCTCAAAGTATAAATGCTTTGGTCTAAGATTAGCCACAGATAATAATTAAATTAACGCAATTAAGTGCTTAATTATCTTTGGCCTAAAAGAGTGGAATTTTACGAGTCAAATATTCAATATACTCAAATTTCATCTGAGTCAATCCTAAGGATTATCAAGTTGAAAGAATAGAACATTATGTGGCATTTGGTTGGATGTAATGTAATAGGGGTGTAATGTAATCAATTATGTAATGTAATTAGATATGCAATGTAATGGGACAACAATTACATTACCATGTTTGGTTATATAAAAAGTGTAATGTAATCACAATGTTAATGGATTATTTCAATGACAAAAGTTAGTAATTAAATTATTGTAATGGAGTTAAATGCTATCTAAAAAAAAATTTGAGTTACATATTTAGTTTTGAGCTTTTAAAAATATTTTCTATCAAATAATCAAATTTTATTGCAAATATAAACTATATTATTCTAATAACAATAAATATAGTAATAAAGATAAATGTTATCCACACGAAAATATTTTAAATTCAAAATCATATTTGAGATTTTTTAATCTTTTATATCATATTTCCTAATTTTAAATTTTTTTGGCAAAAAAATCAATTGGATTATTCTAGTGGTAATAAATGTTTATCGTAGTGAAGCTATAACAAGATTTTAAACTCTAAATTTATATTTGAGCTTTTTTTAATCTCTTCTACAATATAATTAATTTTTAAATTTTTTTCATGGATAAAAAAACTAAAATTATTTTGTTTATGATAAATATTTATTGAATTAAAAATAAGTGTTAACAAGTAAAAAAAATTGATCTAAAAATTTTAATTTAAACTTCTTTTATCTTTTTAATTGAATACTTATATTTTAAATCCAAAATATTAAAGTTAAAATTTTCTCTTAACGACTTAATGATTATATCGTATATTAAGATAATATAAGAAAAAAAAAGTTTCTTATCAAATAGATAAATTTTTTGCTTGTGCCAAGGAAGAGAGAGAAAATGGATATGCAATTGAGAGGAGGGGGAGAGAGAATTATTGGAAGTGTGTTAAAATTTGATCACAAGGATGGATGTAATCATGATTGTTTAGTAAATGTTCAAGTAATTGTAATTACATAGATAGAGGTTAATGTGATTACAATGTAATTTTGATTGCATTACAAAATTATAACCAAACATGGTAATGTAATCACTATTACCAATTTGATTGCATTACCACTTTGATTACATCCAACCAAACAAGCCCTTAGAGTTTAACAACTTGATCTGGTCAAATAATTCTCAAAGAAATAAACTGACTTAGAATAAGGAATTAACACCGTAATTCTCTTTGCGTTAAAATATACGATCAGTTCTCGGAATAAGAGTCTTAGAGAAATTATTTGAGCATGCGATAGTTCTTAGTGATGTCCGAGTAAGTCAAAAACATCGGTGTAGAAGATATCCAATAAGGTGCTTTACGAGTCGATCGAAACGAATGAAAACTTATACAAGAGCTTCTATAACGCTCAGAATGACTTTAAATTAAAACTTAAGAGAGATAGGATTTATACCGAGTTTTCATGTAATACTCGGAATTACTTAGAGTTAGGATTTGAGTCTTCAAAGAATGTCAACAAGACCAGGACTAACCGACCAAAACATAGAGGACACCTTGGTAGGACCCTTACGGACCGACCGACGGTGACTACCTAGACCGCTTAAGGAAGTTTTAGTACCACTTGAAAAGGCAAGTAATGGACTGATTTAAAAGGAAAAGGCTAATTTAACTTTTGGCTATATGCACATAATGGACGAGACTCTAGGAAAATTTTTAAAGTATTTTATTTACACCCATGCAAGGGCTAATTAGCACTCCTCACCTATCTCTAAAGGCGCACAAGTAGAATTAAATCTAAAACAATCACACACATTCAAGCATGCAAATGAAAACGAGGTGCCACCTAATAGTCAAAAGATCTATGGCCAAAAGAGGTTTAGAGTAGGGAGGATACATGGTGACCCATAGTCCAAAGATTTAGTCTTCCGTGTGGGGCACGACAAGAAAAAATGCTAGAATCCTTGGTGCCTCTCCGTAAACCAAGAGCGCGTGCTATGAGGGAAGAGGTACCACCTCTGTTGGCAATCAAGCCTAGTTGGGCTCGCCTCGGGATGCAGTAGGAGCCTCTAACCGGAAGTGTTTAACAAGGGGTAAAAAACCTAATGGTCCAACAATAATAATAAACTACATTCAAAGGTAGCTAAATGCGGGATGCCTAATGCAAATACATTATAAAAACTCACTACTCAAATTTTTCAAGTTTCGCCCTCTTAACAAGTGACTTATCCCCAGACAAAGTCTCCACTTGTAGGAACCACGACATTTGCCTCAAACCGAGGCCAACCCGAGCTTCCCCATGAATGCTTAGCGTAGGTTTCATTAAATTGAGAGAAAAAAGGGGTGAAAATGATTTTTAGGGTTTCGAAAATTAACTTTTAAAATTGGGGATTGACCTCTTATTTAGCGTTTTGAATTTTATTAAATTGGGTTAAAGATTAGATCAAGTTGATTGGCAGTTTTATTAATTATTTCATTTTAGAAATAATCTTCGAAGTCTCGGGATGTTATTTCTTAATTAAACAAAATAAAGAGGCTAGGGTTTCAAATCGTCGTGAGGCTTAGCACCAAACTAGTGTGAAAAAGCCTGTTTGGACCCAAGCCACGATCATCGACCATTCAATGCTGGCCAAAGCCAGCACCTGACTGGTCGGGGGCACCGTCGAAGAAATCGGCCTCGGCCTTTGGCCTAGCTGGAAGGTTCGAAGCCCTAAAATTTTACCTACATTTAGAAAAGACCCGAGACGCAATTTGAACAGAAACAAAGCAAAACGAGGAGTCGTCGATCAATTTTAAGAAAGAAAAACTAACAAAAACAAAATAAATGCTCTTTCAATCTTAGTATGGGAAAACTAAGATTAAAAGAGGCTGAAAAGTTACTCTATCGGTCTAGAACCAAGAAACGGATTTGGGGACGAGGGTGTGAAATGTAGGGATAAGCCCTTCCGTTCCACCCGTTCGAAGACGGCCACTACTAGTTTGAGTAGTGAATTAAAACAACGTACTAAACACAAGCAAACAACATGCTAAACGAAATCAAAGCAACCAAAACATGAATGAAAACGAAAAAAAGCAAATAAAGGAAAGCGGTAAAGAAAATAGAAAGGAAAGAAAAGGAAAGCGAGAAATAAAAGAAATCGAGAAATTTAAAGGATTACATCGTGTGGGGAGGAAATAAAAGAAATACAATTTATCTCCACAATAAAAGCGATAAAAAAGCATAAAATAAATAACCGTTTGAAGGTCGAATTGATGCCCTCGAGGTTGTCCCACTTGCTGATCTAGGTCTCCGAACTAATGATGTGATGGTGTCGAATCAAGAGAGGTGCTTTTTGTGAGTTTTGTGAGGGTGAATTTATAGAGAACGAGAACGATAAGCTGAATGAATCCCAAGAGATCGGAATAACTAAATATTCATTAGCTCTTAGTAAGTATTCAGCGGCGTAGTTTAGGAAAAAAGGCCTTTTGCGGTTACTTTTTGGCGAGTAATGTTTAGGGAAAGCTTTGTGTGGCTAATTCGGCAGTGCGACGCTAAGGGAATAAGTTGTGCCCAAATGAGAGCCAAGGCTCTCTATTTAAAGGGAGAGGTCTAGGTCACAAATGACCTAGGGTTTGCCCTAGGTCGGCCTTCAAAAGTTGAACAAAAATGGCAACAAAAATCGAACCAAAACGAAGTGATAAAATCGGATATAATCCCGATCGGGGCGCCAACCACTCGAGGATGCCTAGGATTTTGTGCCATTTGAAGGTTTGCTCAGGGAGAGTCTCGAGTCACCCTAGAGGGGGGTGAATAGGGTGATAGAAGTTTTCGTTGAAACGTTAGCTCTTTTGTTAACGAAGAGACAGAGACGAGTTACGAGTCAAACAGCGAGGTCGAAAAGCTTGGACTCGAAATGCTATCACGAACAAACACGCAAGTCAAGCGGGAGTAATATGACCATGCCGAGTCTAGAATGAACTCGGAAAGATAACACTTAGAAATTACGTGGAAACCCTCCCGGGGCAGAAAACCACGGACCAGTGTCAATCCGGACACGAAGTCAAATCCACTATTTTGAGTCCACAAAATACCATGAACTGACCGAACCCGAGTTGCTCCCTTAGACAACTCTATATAAGTTTTCCTAGACTCGAAATTCCCTTATCCGATCTAGTACTTCCTAGCTGAGATAACCCTTATAGTTAGGGACAACTAAGTTGAGTTAACCCTTACGGCTTAGTCAAGGGACCTTACAAAGAAAGTAAGAAAGTGTTTGTAGTCGAGTACAAGACCTTACAACTCGAAAGTAATAAATTACAGAGTAGGAGTTGTAAGTAGAAGATTGAGAATGTATACAAAGACTTTGAGCAAGTATGTGTATTAACAATATGTTCGGCAATCTTCAAGTCTTGTGAAGTGGCTTCTATTTATAGATGACCGGGCGAGTAGCCGTTATCTTCATCTGCTGACCGAGAGTCCTCTCGTGACCGTTGATAGAAGCTTTCCGAGTCACTCGAAAGTATCCGTTGTAATATGAACGTTGGACAACGGTTTAACTCTCGTGGAAGTCCCAAAACCATTGGCGGTGTCTT
The DNA here is from genome assembly GCA_021018815.1 of Talinum fruticosum. NCBI lineage: Eukaryota > Viridiplantae > Streptophyta > Magnoliopsida > Caryophyllales > Talinaceae > Talinum > Talinum fruticosum. The sequence continues at coordinate 5,877,462 of JAITYX010000025.1, read as the reverse complement.
GAAAGATAAGGAGGAAACCACCGTTAAGCTTGGCGTTCCAGTTTTCCAGATTTGGAAACAGACGGCCACGACACAATCTTCCGGAATTGGAGCGAGAGAAGGTGAAAAGCCATGTCTGTCTGGTGATTTGACGTTCGAAGCCGGTTACTTTTGTAGTTTGAAAAGTGTATCCTCGATTGAATAACCTACAAAAGAAAATCAATTTTGGTTCTCAAAGTATAAAATACTTTGGTCCAAGATTAGACACATATAATAAAATAATTATGATAATTAATCAACTAATTATCCGAGTTAGAAGAGAAGTGAAATTTTCCGAGTCTAATAACTATATAACTCAAAATTCCATCCGACTTAGTCTAAGCGATAGATCAAGATAAGTAAAGAATATCGAGTGAGATAACTTGATATAGACTAAGTATGAAACAGACTAGAGGTACTGACTCTAATGAAATTGAGCTTATAATCGAAGCCGGTTTCGAGTGAAAGAAGGTGAAACACTAGTCCACTCAATTTGCGATAAATCTGAGTGATGTTGGACTCGGAACAAAGAATCGGTTTTCGAGTCACTTAAAGAAGCGCAATAAATATATGAAGTAAAAGTCTGTATCACTTAGAGAAGATACCATTTCACTCAAAGAAGTTTCTAAGATACAAAGAATGCCTTGGAATCAAAACTCTATAAGTATGAGATGGTTATACCCGATTCATTTAATGCAACTCGTAAATGCATTGAGCAAGTGTCCGAGTCTTCACCATTTCATACTGAAAAGGGAGTCTCCTAGCCAAAACACGGCATTTCACTTGAAATATCTAGGTAGGGGGTGTTGGCCTTATGGTGACGTTTTGAGGAAGAAGCTCTTAGTCTCGAGCGGACTGTCTTGGAGATTAAATGGTGCACTTTGATACTTGTGATCATGAAATGCAATGCCTAATGTTGTCTTGAGGTCTGCAGCTCCATGTCTGATTGGACAAAGTGAAATGCAAAATTCTAAGCCTAGAATTTCCTAGTACGCAGCACTCGGACCCCGTTGTCTCTGGCGGCTTGGCCGGGCTTGGACCGTTCGAAAGAATAAGGGATTTTTGGACCGATCCAAGGCAAAAGGCCATTTATGTGGTGCTAGGGGTTCTTTGTGGTGTACTGGTTTCCGTCGCACCAATAAAATTTAGTTTGTGATCCAAATCCTCAAACAAGACTCGGGATTTTATCATCGGATCAACAATATAAAATACATAATTAAAGGAAATAAGGGATGACACTTTTAGGTGTCTACAACGAGTAAGCATTGAAGGTGTTGAAATCATTCATAGTTTAGAACTAATAAAAAGTCAAGTACTCGTTAATAGAAGAAAATTACCACTACTACCGTTCATTATTAAAAGTACAATTTTAAAATAAGCAAAGGAAATAAGATTACTTAGATCTAGAGTTAGTAGTACTTCGAGTTTACTGCACACGAAGGCAAGGAAAATACTTAATTTTGTAAAATTAAATACTTAGACAGATTCACACTTACATTGTCCTATCCATTACGATCTCTTCATGCTCTATTTGATCGTCTTCCTCTGCGGCGATGTCTTGTACTTCTCTATTGAGGTGTTGAGCTTGATTCCGACAGATGTTGGCACAAATGTTGGTGGAATAGGTAGTTTTCTTGGTCTACCTCTACCCTTTGGAGGTGGGAGTGTCATGTAGGAAGTAGTATTGTCTTTAGAATGACATCCTCTCTTGTTATGGTCAGTTTGGTTGCGAGATAGAGCATGTTATCTATCGTCCATGTGCGAGATATTGGGTTCTCTAGTTCTAAGTGTAGTGTTCTAAATCTAGTATTTGAGTAGTTAGGGGAGGGGTGAATGTCTGTTGTGTCTGTTTCATCTAGATTAGGCTTTTTCGATTTTCATTGGTTGAATTTGGCAAAGTTTCATATGCTAGTTGAGGTTGATCTATGCCATGCGTTATGTATACATTAACTTCCTTATGGCCCCTTATGGTGTTTATCATATCAAATTGCTTCTTCATCATCAAACACCCTCCTAAGTCCATAACACATCTTAGTACCAGGAACTAAGTAAAAGAAATCGGTGGCATCTTCATATCCGATTCCTTGGGCAATTTTTATCAATCCAAAATACGAAAACTTGTCTAAATCAACGGACTAAATAGATCTAATGTAACCGCCTTTGTATTGAAGTGTTCTTTTGTAGACAAATTTTCCATGGTGATATAAGTGAAGCATAATGTCATCTTAACCCATTATAGTAGCTTCGAAAATACCAATAGACATGGAATAACGGAAATTCAAGTGAAGGGAATTGATGGAAGGAGATATGAAACGAAGAAATTGCGACTAATATCTTTTATGAAATGTAAATAAGAATAATTGTCTATATGTAAGAAATATTACATAATTTGTACTGAAATAAAATCAATTATACAATAATAGGAATTTATACGAAATTCGTAGTTATCGGAAGTATAAAGGTTAAATTTTGATGACATTCAAACAAATGGAAAGTAATATTTTTTATAAACCTTAAATCAAAATAATTGCCAATATGCAAGAAATCTTCCATAATTTGTGCCAAAATAACACTACAATAGACAATAATAAAAATTTATATGAAATTCATACCTTTTGAAAGTGTAGATGGTAAATTTTCTAATTTCCAATTGTTCTTCGATTGCCATATGAATTTGCACGAACAGCAGACTTGAATTGGGTGAATATGGTGTTGAAGTTTGTCGTATTTTGGTTCAAATTTTGAAGCAATTAGAGGATTTTGAAGGTACCTTTTCAATTTGGAAGAACACGGAGAGATTTTGGGAAATATATTGGGGTTTTTGGTTTCGATTTTGTGTGTAGATACTTGATATAGCCGAAGTTCGAGAGAGAAATGGAAAAAATAGAAGCAAACTTACATATGGAGAATTAAATGATAGAGGATATGAGAGTAATTTGAAATTTATAGAGAGAATCTTTTTGTGAATAAACAAATTTTTGATGGAAGTAAGAACACATTTTTTCATGGAAAAAAACATTAGTTTATAGTTAATTTGTTTTAAATTTTTTCAATTTGGTTTTACTAATTTTTTGGGTTTTTTGTTGACGAATTTCCTACGTGTTTTAATAGAGTTGTTGAATTCTTGTAAAGTAATATATTTTAGGTTTTTTGTCTGTCTTGCCACTATATTCATATTTTATATCGCATATAGCTATGTTGTAGGATTTTTATTCAAAATACCGTTATAAAATTTTTTATTTATGTTTTACATGGTTAAAGGTCAATGAAAAAAAAATTTAGTGGGTGTGTTTGTTTGAGTGGAAAATATTTTCTCGGAAAATTATCATTCTATTTTCCGTCGTTTGGTAATATAAGTGGTGGATAAATATTTTCTGGGAAAATAATTTCTCTCAATCAAGGGAAAATAAAATTCCTTTTATGAGGAAGGAAGTTAATTTTCCTCTTCCTCAATCAAGGGAAAATCAAGTCTTATCAATGGGAGTTTAACTTCTAAGCTTCTCTTGATGTGCCACCTTCAATTTCTTTTTCCAAGTTTTGTCCTTTTTTTCCTTTTTTTTTTTTTTTGTAAAGTTCATAGATGAAAAGTTTTTTTTTAGAGTATTTATTTATTTTTTCTAATTTCTATTATTTTATAAATGAAAAAATTTGATCATAGGAAGATGTACAAACTTATCAAATTTAGGTGCTCAACATATATATATATATATATATATATATATAGGGAAGGGTTCAAGTGAGCCTTCCCTTTAAGTGAGCTCCCTTGTTAGGTGAGCACTTTTAATCTGAACCATTCAAATAAAATTTGAGGGTTCAAATTAAAAGAGAGTTTTATAATTTTAAAAAAGAAAAATACACAAAAAATGCTTGGAGGGGTCTAGACCCCTTCCCCTCATTTCGCTTTCTGCTGCTTTGTCTCTCTTCGTCCCCTCATCTCTCTCGTTCTCCTCTCTCACGCTCTCATGCTCTCTTCTCATCTCTCATTCTCCTATCTCATCGTCGCCGGACTCTATCCCTGGCTAGACGGAATCTCTCTCACCACCGGAGACTCTCTCGTCGGAACCATGCTCTTGTCGGGCCCTCACTCGACTGTCTCCTCGAGCCACCCTTCTTTGTTTCTCCTATCTCACGCTCCTTGTTTCTGTCTCATCTCACCGAAAGCTCTCTCTCGCTACACGCTCAATTAACGCCACCGTGGAGCCGCCTTCCTCCCAGTCCAAGCCCTTAGCTGCCGGCGAGTTTCGCAATTAGTCGGGTTCGTTCTCTCTTTCTTCCCACTTCCCAAAAATCAGATCTAGGTTTTGCATAATTCATGCGTGACTTGTCATTTTCATTTGTTAGGTTTGGTTGTGCTAATTTGGTAGTGTGGGCTACTTAAATTGATTTTGGTTCCGGCATTAGCTCAAATTTAAGTAGTCTTGATGGTGATGGACTCGATGATGTACAACTTTATTTTGGTTCCGACGATGGCAATAAAATTGAGCAAAATCGAACAAAAAATTGGTGGTGATTCCCTCTCTATCTCTCATTCTCTTGCTCTCCATCTCTCGATTCAAACTCTAACCGAATCCCGATCGCACCAAGAATATCTCCTCCCGGCGAGTTTGATTTTCGGGTAATTTTTTTTTTTTCATTTTGTGTATAGGACAGTTCAAAATTTGATTTTTGTCCGATTCTCTAGGGCGATTGACGAATTGGTGATCCAATGATTTGAAAGTTTAAGCTTATCTATATACCGATCTCGATGGTTTACCTTGTTGTTTCAATTGATTTGCTATTTGTGTGGGCTCATCCATTTTTTATAATTGCAAATCTTATTGAATTCATGGATTTGATCATTGTTTCTAAATTCATGCCTTATGTTTTAGAATCGTGGAGAGCGCTGGAGAGGGCATGACAGAACTACAACCAGGGGACCATGTGCTACTAGTATTCATAGGGGAATGCGGAACACTCACTTGTAAGTCGGAGGAAAGCAACCAGTGTGATCTCGCTTAGGGTCGACCATGACAAGGGTGTCATACTTCATGACGGCAAAACAAGGTTCTCTATCAATGACAAACCCATCTATCATGTCTTTGGGACTTCCACTTTTAGCAAATACATCGTGGTCCATGTCGGTTGCCTGGCTAAAATCAACCCTGCTGCCCCCTTGACAAAGTCTCGCATTCTTAGTTGTGGATTTTACACATGTGCTAATCAAACTATACCTGCGTTTTCATTCTAGATTCTTTTTTTTTGAGGTATCAAATGGGTTTATTTGGGTGTCGGTTGTATAAACTAGTTGGTAAAGTCTTTGGTATGAAGGTTAGTGAGTTATTAGGTGATCCTGAATTACACGAGAGATTATTGAGTAAATTGTAACTACTTACTCGAGCTTGCTTGTTGAGTAATTTCCTAAGTTTAGAATTTAAAAATTTATGTTGTTGTTAAGCGCTCTTTTTCTGGTTGCCCTTTCATCTAGGTATTAATCCCGTAACGCTTCGTGGCTCTTCTCTTGTAATCTGGTTTCTTCTACCCAATTCGGGTATAATGTTGATGGTGCAGTTTTACTTGTTGTGAGGTTATTAAGCAATCATCCTTTTTTAGTAAACTGTAAGAAAAGAAACTTGTAAGTTGTTAAGCCTCATGTATTGTCTTTAGAGAGTAACTATTATGATTCCACTTCCCGCCTGAGTTAGAACTTTGGGTTACTTGGCTTGATTACTTACTGGTTGATGCTTTCTTGGTACCCCACAAACTTTCTACACTAAGCATCGAAACCAACTAAGCACTTGAAGTGAGAGAGAGAGAGAGAGAGAGAGAGAGAATATGAACCGTAATCTCAAAAATTGAGTTAGGGTGTGCGTTCAGCAACAACAACAACAACTCTACTGTAATTTAGTGTTTATGCCTATAAAGCCGTGGATGCCTATTGGCTCAATCGGTAGAGAATTTGTGTTATTACACAAAGATGTGGGTTCAAATCCCACATAGGCTGAAAACAAAACCGAAAAACCATTAAAGTTAGAAACAATACATTTATACCTATTCAAGCATGCACAAATTCTAGTAAAGGTTAAAAACTTGCGTAAAACTTGGAGGCAATGCAGTTTGAGGCTATGAAGACCTTGAACATGTCCTAAAAGTAGTCAAGGAAGATGATTCATGAAGAAAAGGTTACACCACGAGAGGAAAGAGCAAAGTGTCATACCCTCTAATTCGGTCTAGGACGAGAACAAGTCCAGTTAGTAAGACATGCGCGTAAAAGTTGAAGGAAGTTCATTTTGGAGCAGGTAGGGCTATGGACACGCCTAAAATGAAGTTAGAAAGGTTGTACCATGGAGGAAAGAGTAGTCAAAGCAAGATTTTCAATTTCAGCATATTGAGTTCCTAATTTTCAGCAGAATGTTTTAGTTTTGAGATATTTTTACATTTATTGGTATGTAATATTTGAGATAGTTTAGGCCATAAGAAGTCCATTTTCGAGCAGATCAGGGATTAGAAACAACACATTATTCCCGTATGCATACAAATCCAAATAAATGTGAGAGGTATAAGGAAAATTAGGAACTCGAAATTGGAACCCTTACTTTGACAACTCTTTTCTCCATGGTATAACCTTTCTAACTTCATTTTAGGCATGTCCACAGCCCTAGCTGCTCCAAAATGAACTTCCTTCAACTTTGACGCTCATGTCTTGCTAGCAAATGCACTTGTTCTAGCCTAGACTGAAGTTGCTAGCAACTCGCACTTCTTCAGTGGAGGGCATATCCACCAAAAGACTGAACTTGCTAGCAACCGCACTTAATTCGATCAATTGGAGGGCATATCCATCAAAAGATGTGTAAATATAACTAAAAACTACCTTAAATATTACATACCAACAAATGTAAAAAATATCTCAAAAATAAAAATTCTGCTTAAAATTAGGAACTCATTATGCTGAAATTGGAACTCTTGCTTTTACTACTCTTTCCTCTATGGTATAACCTTCTAACTTCATTTTTAGGCCTGTTCGTAGCCCCGGCTGCTGAAAAATAAACTTCCTTTAACTTTTATGCACATGTCTTGCTAGCAACTCGCACTTTTTCTATCCTAGACTGAACTTGCTAGCAATCGCACTTGTTCGATCAATTGGAGGGCATATCCATCAAAAGATGTGTAAAATATAACTAAAAACTACCTCAAATATGACATACCAATAAATGCAAAAAATGTCTCAAAAATAAAAAATTCTGCTGAAAAATAAGAACTCATTATGCTCGAAATTGGAACTCTTGCTTTTACTACTCTTTCCTCTATGGTATAACCTTCTAACTTCATTTTTAGGCGTGTTCATAGCCCTGGCTGCTCAAAAATAAACTTACTTCAACTTTTATGCGCATGTCTTGCTAGCAGCAACACTTGTTCTATCCTAGACTCGAAGTTGTCGGCAATTGCACTTGTTCGATCAACTTTTATGCATGTTTCTAGTTTTGTTTTCAGCCTATATGGGATTTGAACCCATATCTTTGTGTAATAACACAAATGCTCTACCAATTAAGCTAATAGGTGTTCAAGGTTTCATAAATATAGACACCGAATTTTGCCAAAAAGTTTCATATGCAAAAATTGTGAATATAAGGACCATAATTAAGCAATATGAACATTCAAAGCTCGAAAAAGACATTTCAAACTACATGTTATTGATCTAGTAATCTAGTTTGACAACTTGTAAGAGTCCACAACATTCGTATAGCTTGTTTGATGACAGGAGGAAGCGCAACTCGGTAAGACAAGCAAACCCTCTGAAAAGGACCGCCGCCACATGGAGACCACTTCTATAGACCCCTGCAGAAATCGGAGAAAATAATGTGAATCTACATTCTCATTTTGCAATCATCGCTAAAGTAAAGATCGTGAACAAACATTTCTTCATCCATGGAGTCTGCTGTGAGTTTTGGCCTTTTAGGAGTAAAGAGGAAGTGAACTTTCATGCATTACTTTCAATAAAACTATGATAATGTTTTCTTTGGTCTAGTATGGCCTCAGCTATATCAGTTCATACGGAAACAAGAACGAAGTAAAATAGGCACTCACACGTAATAGGTGAAAATTAAAGCTTGCTAGCTGCCAGGCTTTAGACATCATAGTGATAACGAAAAGGAAAATCGAAGTAGCTCAAAGTGCTAATATCTTGTTGGCAATGACTTAAGTTGCAACCAAAATGGGCCCCAACCACTCGGAGATAGTCTATATTCTAAACAATGCTACCCCAATCTCGGTTCATTTGCAATATAAAACATAACTATGCAAATAAGTCGATATCTTATTCAACCACCCTAACCTAGCAGTCGATACTCAAATAACCATTCCAATCGTTTACCCAAATCACAGAATAAGACTTTTTTTTTTTAAAAGAAACTACAATAGGGGCAACAGTAGCTATAGAGGATTTAGAACACTTCATATGCAAAATTCTTCTAGTTGCCAGTCAAGCTTTTCCGCCAACAATCTCTATTATTCGCCTATAAATACCTCTATCCTTTCGATAACAATATACCATGGCATGAATCCTCACATTACTCCACTTAAAACTCATTGGTTGTAGGAGTTCTTTTAGCCAAAACTCAATGTTTCAAGAAATAAAAGGATCCACAACCCTACATCACTCCTACTGTCACCAATTGCGTAATTTCTTTGCCAACCTCAAATTTCAAGAATAATGCCTATTTATCATGGGTCACAAATACATGATGTAGACCACCTGTGCCGGTGGCAAATGCAGAAAAATTTCTAGCATCATAACATTCTTGGATCATCATACTTACAAGATGTTAACCACTAAGCATAATCATATAGAAATCCATAAGTATCCGAATTAATAGTCAGTCCTACCAATTGTTTCTTAGATCAAGCTCTTACTAGAACGTAATGAAAGATTAGCACGCGAAGTGTAATTGTGAAAACTCAATTATCCTATACCACATTAGGAATTGTGTGGTGCTACACTCCCCTCCCCTCACCCCCTAATTCATGAATGGCCAATAACACCATATGTGTTTAAAAACATTTTATGGTTAACTCATTAAGTATATAATATCGAAAATGAAGCATTCCTCGCTTACCCTATATATATCACTAATCACAAACGTGATACAAAACCTAAATAAGACAAACAAACTCAATCCCACACACATCCAAACTCAAACCAAACATAATACTTCAAAAACACCACAATTTACAGCACATTCAACACTCAACGAACAAATCGGAATCGATTCAATTCAAAAACACCAAATCCATAGAAATTATACATCGAGAAAATAAAAATAAGAATCAATTCAAAAATCCAATACCGAATTCGATTTCTCTTTCCCAAATCAGAATTAATTGAAAAATTAAGAGAGCTAAAAAAATCAGAATTTTCCAAATTTTATCTACTCAATCCGTAAAAATCAAGGGTCCTAAGTATGGGTTCATGGGCAAACATCATTTAGTGAATACATGCTCTTAGTATCCGAGAAGAGCAATAATCCTAGATCTGGATTTTGGGGAGTGAGAATAAGGAGAGAACAAACCCGACCAATCGAGGGGAACGAACTTCCGGTAGTGGAGGTAGACTCGGGCGGTGGAGGGCCGGGCGAGGCAGGAAGGGAGAGCTGGATTGACGAGAGAGAGAATAGCAGCAGGGAAAAGGCTCGCAGGTGAGAAGAGGCCGGACGGACGTCGGCGGTGGGGAGAGGCCGCGAGTGGATGGTGGCGGTGGGAAACGGGAGGCGAGATGAGAGAGAGAGCTTGGGAGTGCTTGGAAAGAGGATGGAAAATGACAATGATTTTCCAGTCCTCCCCTCTCCCAGGAAAAAAATACAATTGTTTTTTTAAAATCAAAATTTCCTCTTTCAATCTCAACCATTGAATCAAAATTAAATGATTCGGATTAAAAGTGCTCATCTAAAGTTGGGGCTCACTTGAACCCTTCCCTATATATATATATATATATATATATATATATATATATATGGGTTTTGAAGTTAAATTAGTTATTTACCTTTTCTTTTCAAATTTATGGGGTTTTTATGGTTAGTTTTTGCATTTAAGTAGCTATTTTATAAAATTATTTTTCTTTTACCAAACAAAGGAAAATGTGGGTGGAAAATGGTTTCCTTTAGAAATTCATTTTCCCATGAAAAATATTTTCCTTGGAAAATATTTTCCGCACAACCAAACACACTCTTAGAATAAAAAATATAGAATTTGTGGTATTTAGGATTAACATTTGTAATGTAGTAACACAGAGATTTTACATAAAATCTTATTTCCTTATTTTCACATAAAATAATTTTAAATCTTAAATTTATAAAAATAAAAACCCTTTTTCAAGATGAATTTGAAACTTTCTTAATATATTTGAATTAATATCAAAACTAACACAACTGCCTCAATATATAGTCTTTAATTTAAATGTCGCATTCACACAGCCAATTAACATATTTCAAATGCTCTGATGATCAATGACTTATTAACTAGCTAAAATTAATCATCAGAACAAAAATATCTAGTAGGGTAAGCTTCTTCAAAACAAAATTTACTTTATAAGTAAAAATATAAAGATTAAATTTGTAATTGTTGAATCATTTATAATTTGGAGTAGAAAAAGTATTAAAAAATAATAAGTAATAGTTGTTTTTTCAAAAATATGTAAATATAAGACTTCTAAATAGTCAATTTATTATAAATTATTATTTTAAAATTATATTTTATATAGTAAATCATATGTTTCTTAGCTTCGGAGATTTGAAGTTCTTCAAACAACTTATAATAGAAAGTTCTATAAATGTTGTGCTATGTGATTGTTTTAGTTTGTAGATTATTTATATCTTAAGTCAATCATATTGATCACGTGAAGAAGAAAACCCAACGGAGTTTTTAGATAGCAATAGGCATTATCACTTTTAGGTGTGTTATATAGTGTAAGTGATGAATGGTGTCGGTAATGTGTTGACTTTGTTGTGTATTTCTATTTCGTCATTAGTAGGATAATAAAAATGATAAAAACTTCATCGGAACCTTATATCTAAACCCATTTCATATCTAAACTTTTTAAATGCGAAGTATTTTAATATGATTTTTTTTTGAGAATATACATATTCAAAATGCAGTTAGTTCAGACTATTTTGATGGACGATGGGTTTTATTGTCGTCCTAAACTATAGGTATTGAACGATGTATAAGTTTATATAATATAATGTAGATGATGAGTAGATATAACAGTGTGTTATATTGATTATGAATTAATTTATAGAGATCAATTAAGCAATTAAAAATTTAAACACAATTTTAATATGTTCATTATGAATATATATTTTAAATGTTCATAAGTTTACAAGAAAAATAAAATTAACTATGTGATATAAGGTTATTAAAGAGAATATGATAATCAGATTTAAGAGTCAGAAGGCTAATAGACTGGTTATTATTAAAGAGACTCGATGGTATTTTTTTCTTTAAATAATATTTAGTTATTATTTGAATTCATTATAATTACCAATGCAGTTAAATTTATCTACAACCAAAAAAAAAAATTCCTGAAGGTTATAGGTTTACTGTGTTTCATCCTAACAATAAATATAAACTTAATTGGTACGTGAACCTCTTGTTTTGATATCAAATCTATGGTTGGAATATAACTGTTTTTTTTAAGCACAATTGTTAAAATTGTAGTGGGTTTATGGTTTTGTTTTAGTTATGAGTTATAAAACTAATTTTAGTTGTAAGTATTAGTAATTTTTTTTTTTACATGATTAGTGTAGCTATTTCTTATTCAATTGAATGCTTTTCTAAATTAGTTTTATTTTGTATTAAATTTCGTACTCGAACAATATTAAGTTAAATAAAATATGATCAATAGTCAAAATGAAAGTGATTTACCTTTTCTATTGTAAAGATAGTATTTAATTTTGTACTAAAGGTAATCAAATAAACATTAATTGTAAAGATAGGATTTGATTAATTTAATTCTTAACATTTAAATTATGTATATTGAGTTGTAAATTTCTTTGTTATTAATGTTAATTTTTCCCTTTTCAAATGCGATAAACTTTTTTTTCAAATATTTATTAACATCATTTGATTGTGGGCTATGTACTTAGTAGCCCAACACATTTCCTAGTTTTGTTCTCTATGATTTTTAATTTTTTTTAACTGTAGCCCAGAGACATATTGTGGGTTATTTTTGGGTTGTTTATCATTCTTTTGGGCTATCTGTAACTATTAGAATGTATTCATGGTTATTTTCATAGTAAATAGATAGCTCTATAATTTTATGAAGTAGAGTAGTTAATGCTCGACATGAGCAATTGGTTTTAACTGTGTAATTTTATTTTTGTGTTATGTAAGGATAAATAAATTATATCTTTTTCATTTCTTTTGTATTAATTTTATTTATCTGCTATTAGGTTAAATATAGTGGATCATAGTAATTTACAAGTATAATTTGTAATTAATTATTGAGCAAAGTTTCATTCTCTCTATGAATAAAATAGTTGTGTTTGTTAATAGTAGATAGATCATATTAAAAACATCATATATTGGTATAGAAAATACAAAAACTTACAATAATACAAAGAGAAAAGCATGAATTTATTAAAATATATTGTAGTAATTGCGATAAGTAGAAATTATAATAAAATGTGACAATTACCAAACATTAATAAAAAATAAAAGATTGCCAATATATTATATCATATTACTGGGGAGGCATGTGTGGAGGAACATGATTGTCATTTTGAAGAATGCTTCCAACATGCATGTTGGCAACGTTCCCTTGAAATTGAGGAGGACTGTAAAAGGGGTGAATATGTACCGAAAGTAAGGCCGAACAAGAGTAGTTTACTGCTTTTGGATGAGGCGGAGCCAAGTGGGGATACACAAGCATGAATATTAGACAAAATGCTAGAGGATTTTGTATTTACATGAAGATTAGTCCAATAGTCGATGGAAAGTATGAAGGAAGCATCACTGTAGTATTCTGCCCCACCAAACTCGAAACATCCTGTAGACACCTAAAAAGCGTCATCCATTTCATCTTTTATCTATTGTTGGCCCGATGATGAAATCTCGAGTCCTATTTGAGGATTTGGATCATGAACTAAGTTTGATTGATGTGACAGAAGCTAGTAAATCACAAAGAACCCTTTAGCACCACAAAAAGCAACTTCATTGCTTTGGATCGGCCCACAAACCCATTTTCTTTCGCTTGCACCAAGCCTGGGTCGAGCTCCCAACCAGAAACCCAAACTCGCACCAAAAATAAAACCTGTCAAAAATAGAAACTTGCCAAAAATGAAAACTTTCCATTTTTGGAAAGTCACTATGGCCGGTAGCGCCCTACTACTATTTTTCACTAAAAACGCCGTGTTTTGGCAAAGACTCCTATTGTAGCACAGGAAGGGTATGAAACCCTAGGAGGACATAGCATGGTCGGTGCCCCCTACCACTTATTTTGCCTCAAAACGCCGTATTTTGGCTTGAAGACTCCATGTTCGAGCACTATAGGGCAAGAAACCCTAGGCAACACCCTAGTGGCCGACTCCCCCAACCCGGTTTTATCCTGGTTCTATCCGGTTCAATCTTCACATTATCCTAGCCTAATTTTGTAGTAGATTCCGGCTCATTCCGGACTGGCTGGCCGAGAGCTAAACCTAGGTCATTCCTTAACCTAACTTCTCCCTATAAATAGAGAGTCTTGGCTCTCATTCCGTAACGCCCCAATACGTAAATACATAAATGAGTAATTAATAGCGGAAGACTCGTAAATTGGGAGACGTTACCGCCGTTTTCGGAATGAAAACAAGGCAAGTTCATTTGAGCAAATTAATTTTGCAAACAATTTATGTAACAATCCAACCCAATATTTTTTTTTTCTTTACGTAAAATGAATTTTAAAAATGTCGAGGATCAGTCGAAGAGGAATCATGAGCCATGAGACCGAGGAAGGGACTAACATGTGTGGGGTTAAGGCGAACGACCGAACATCGCTTCTCCGACCGACTTTATCTTCCTTCATCTTTAAACTTTGGATGTGATTGCGAATAGCCTGTTATGTGCTCAAGTCCCTAAAAATTTAAAAACATAAAACAATAAACGTGTGAGCTAGAAGCTCGATACGTTACCCTTGTAAAATAAAATCATAATTTAAGTGCTCTTAAATCATGCACCCTTGAATAATTTTTCGTGAATCATCGGTTTGCAAACTTGTCATTTTTCGATTTGCTTTTTCGATTTAGCCAAACTTAGGACCCGTCGTTGTGGAACAATCAATCATGGAATCCGAATCCTAGGTTCATTGAACCCCGAGGCGATCATTGTGAACAATTGGACGATTAACGATTCCGTGAACAATTGAACGATAAACGATTAAATGCTCCGCTAGCACGCAACGTTGTCCAGGCGTCCCGGATCGATCATTTACGATTACAATTACAATTACGATTACGATTACGATTACGATCACATTCATTCATGGATCGTCATAACGGTTAATGGGTCCTTTGCACGGCCAAATCAATTAAATTGTGAAAAACTTATGTATAAGCGCAATGAATTGTAACTGCGTCTCCTATAAACTTCTCAATTTTGTTTTCAACTTCTCAAACGTTTTAGTTTCCAGCCGTCGCTAGGACCCCAATTTACATGCATTTGAGCCATGGCTTCGATTAAACGATTCGGTTAAAGTTCCCGTTTATCGGGAAGGCCCAATACGTGGCCTCGATTAAACAATTCAATTGAAGTTCCCGATTATCGGGAAGGGCCCAATACGGTTAATTACGCTAGCGAGACATTTATGAACGGTTCACGATTAACGATTAACGATTAACGATTAACGATTAGCGATTAACGATTAACGATTAACGATTAACGATTAACGATTAACGATTAACGATTAACAATTAACGATTAACGATTATTTGGGTCCTAAAGAGTTGTAGGCTGAAATAAAAACAAGCACAATAATGTTTCTACGAACAATTAAAATTTAACTATTTTGGAAGGATACAAGCGAAAACGTACCGCGAGCGTGCCAACACTTCAATGACTCGATTGTTTACGCAACTTTTACTTTTGCGCGCCTATCCATATTGTTTCCTTTTGAGCTCGATATTCATACGTTTCCCGAAATCGATTATTGACGATATGGTTTGAATTTGTGTATAACGATTGATGAGTTTAATTCCCATTACTGTAATATAGCTCAAGTTTGATCTTTTGCTTCTATCACTTCTAGTTTGTGCTTAATGTAGGCTAAACTTAATTGTACCACTCACTTCATCTAATATGCTCGGATGTCCTCTTATCCGTAAACTAGTTATACTTCCCGCTCAAGGTGTGGGTTTGGTTTCCCAATTTCCTAAAAATTTTGGCGAGTTTCGTTTGAAATACGACCTAACCATTAGGCTAAAAGCCTTAAAACCCGCATAAAATTCACAATAAAACTCAATAAGCCACATGCTCGGAGTACACAACTCAACGGCCACACACCGAAGTATATTTACAACCACAAAAACCAAGGTTCAAACTAGTATATAAACCAAGTCACGAGACTCATCAATATTCTCATTTTCTTACTCATGAGCTTTTCGATTTTTGATCGGGATAGGAATCTTCATACATATATATTTATAGCAAAGACTTCGGTTAAGCAATTTAATCATAAAATCCCGATTATCGGGAGATGGCCACATACGATTAATTTCTTTATGAGTAGTACCCACAATCGGTTATGGATTTAGTAAATCATAGACAAAATAGGGAAACTCATTAATATTCTAACATGTTAACATTTAAATATTTTGAGGAGTGCAAACGATAATGTACCTAAGGTAATGTACCTAAGGTAACTGTTCGTTTTCCTTTAAGTATTTTTGTTTTTGTTATTTTCTTCGATCATGTGCATCTCCATCGATTTTCTCGTTTTCGAGCGAGTAATTTGATTTATAGCTACTCTCTATTTGTGCAAACTTCTCACATTTGACTTCCTTTAATTCCCCACTTATTACTCAAATTCATTTGAATTTTTAACTTCCTTTAATTCTGTAAATTTCTTTTCCCCATGATCCTATATCTATAACCTCACCCACTTTCTACATTTCAAATAATTTCGCACTTGTACAATTAGGCCAAAACTCAATTACGTTAATTTACTCAAGGTTAGCACACATGCAACAATAAATTCAATCCTCCATCAATTTTCAATGTCCCCTTTACGCATTCTTGAAACTAACTCCCAAAATTATGTATATGCTCATATTTCAATCATCCTCGATATTTTTCTTCCAATTCTTCCACCGCCAAACAATTATTCATATTCATATAAAACTTAAACAAGCACATCCACAATTATAAATAATCCCAAATCAATTTCCAATTCCATATCTACACATATCAAACCCTAACTCCAATTTCAATTTTCCCCCACAATTCCTTCACTTCCATTGTAATCAATTCACAATTCACATATACTTGCCTAATTGTTCAATAATAACATGAATTTGTGATAAAATTTGCTTAGAAATTAAAAATTGGAGATGCGGAGATATACCTCAAATTGAGTTAAATGTGAAAACAGATGGTGGTGGCTCGGTGGTGGATATCCGGTAGCTCCGGCAGCAGCACGACACGCTGGTCGGCGGCGTCAAGCGCCGGTCGGCGACCAGGGACGGCGGCCAGGGTGGCACGACCGTGCAGTAGCAGCAGAGGGCGGTTTTGCCCCTGCTAGCGGGTGACAGGGGAGGAGGGAGAAGAGAGACTTGGTGCAGGAGCAGGGCAGCGGCCCGGTACGCCGGCGGCGGCTTGCTGGCACCGGCAGCGGCCAGGGAACGGCGGCACCAGCCCAGTCCGGTGGCGGTGGCAGCCGCAAGGGCGGAATGGGCCCGGCCCCTGTTCAAAGCAGAACAGAGCGGAGAGGAAAGAGAAGCGATGGAGGTGGCTGGGTGGTGGCTAGAGGCGCCGCTGGCGGCTGCAGGCCCGGCCGATGACTGGCCGGTGGCCGGCGACAGAGCAGCAGCAGGGCAGAGGGAGAAGAGAGGAAGGAGAGGTGAGAGAGAGAATGAATGTGTTAGCTTGCCTTTGAAACACCCCCTCACTGATATATTCCGATCCTTCCACCATCTTCCTCTCCCTTTTTTTTTTTATTTATTTCTGTTATAATAATTTGTCTATATATATGTATACTGTTTTATTTTTTTTAATTTTTTTACTCATTAATTTAATTTATTCAAATTCAGAATAAAATTATTCGAACATATATACATTTCGCGAGTACAAACGTAAATTTGTACGAATTACCCCTTATTATTTGCGATTATTAGATTTGTCCGCATCTTTTTATTTTAATTTCGTATGTTGCGCGGCTCAAACCTCTTAAACAATATTAAGACGACAAAATGCAAAATTAATTACGATTAAGTTTCGGGGTGTTACACATTCCAACAATGGCTCATCCCTCGGTGTCATGCTCGTTGAAACCTCATTAAGAGCTACCGAATACTCCCACATGTATTCCGATCTCTTGGTGTCTTTCCACCCTATTCTAATTCTACTTTCCAATCTCACCACATCTAAACCCATAACTCCATCATTCATTTACATCTACCTACCTATCTCCACAAAAATATACAAAAATCCCCTTCAATTCACCACCATCGCAACACCGCATCCGGATCTAAGATCCAGATCTGCAGTGGGACAACCCGAGGGCACTTATTTGATCTTCAAAATGGTTTACTTGTTTATTTATGTTTTCTTTATCTCTTTTTGTATTGTGGACTCGATATTGAATCGCTTTTAATACCTCCTCGCTGGATGTAATCTTTTAGTTTTTCACTTTTGTTTCTTTTCGCTTTTCTTTTGCATTCTTTATCGCTCTCTTTATTGCTTTTCATTTTTGCTTTATCGCTTTCATTCATGTTCTAGTCGCTTTAATTTCCGTATTGCATGTTGGGTGCTTATGTTTAATATATTATTTTAATTCACTACTCGAACTAGTAATGGTCGTCTTCGGACAGGCGGAACTATGAGGAGAGTCCGAGTTTAGATTGAACTCGAAAAATACTAACTCGTAAAGTTACGTGGAAACCCTCCTAGGGCGAGAAAACCACGGTCGGTGTTAATCCAAGCACCAAGTCAAATCACTATTTTGGATCCACAAAATACGAGTAGAAAGACTCAACCGAATTGCTCCCTTAGAAAATTCCTTACAAGATTTTTCCTAAACTCGAAATTCCCTTGTTCGATCTAGTACTTCCTAACCGAGATAACCTTTACAGTTAGGGACAACAGAGCTGAGTTAACCTTTCCAGCTCAGTCCAGGGACCTTACTCGTAAAGTAAGAATGAGTGTTTGTAAACCGATTACAAGACCTTACAACTCATAAAGATATTAAGTACGAGTTGGAGTTGTAAGTACAAGATTGAGTATGAATACAATGACTTTTTCTTAAGTATGTGTATTGACAGTTGGTTCAAGCAATCTTCAAGTCTTGAGAGTTGGCTTCTATTTATAGATAACCAAGCGGACTAGCCGTTGTGATCTGTCTTCGACTGGAAGTCCTTTGTGACCGTTGCGATGGTCTTTCCGAGTCACTCGGAAAATATCCGTTGAGGTGTGATGGTTAGGCAACAGCTCTTGACTCCTTTGGAAGTCCCAATCCACTAATGGTGTCGCAAAAGTAGGGTGGAAACCACCGTTGAGCTTAGCGTTGCAGATTTCCAGCTTTGGAAACGGACAACCCCGACATAGTGTTTGGGCCTAGGTCGGAGGTAGGAAAAAGCCTTGTCTCGTCGGTGATTTGACATCTTGAAGCCGGTTACTTTTGTATTTCAAAAATAGAATAACCTCGTTTGAATAACCTACAAAAGTAAATCAATTTGGCTCTCAAAGTATAAAATACTTTGGCCCAAGATTAGACACGGATAATAATTTAATTAAGATAATTAAGTGCGTAATTATTCGAGTCCTAAAAGAGTGGAATTTTTTAGTCTAATATCCATTATACTCAAATTCCATCCGAGTCGATCTAGAAGTAAAGCAAGTCGATAAAGAACATCGAGTAGAGAGACTTGATCTAGACTACCAATGTTCAAACCAAGCATGCTCGACTTAGAAAGATGAATCAACACAAGTAATTCAACTTAACTTAGAACATGAAGTCGAATCGAGTTTATGCACATTAAAGCGAATGTTTGAACATGCAATATATCCGAGTGTTGTTTGAGTGACTCGGAACCGTGTGTGAACAGAGTATGCTTTCCGAGTCAGTCAAAATCAAGTGAGAACATATGCAATGGTTTCTTTAACACTCGTAAAAGATTCTATGTCACTCAGAAAAGTCTCTAAGACACTTAGAATGACTTGTAATCAAAACCTTATAAGAGATGAAGTCTTATACCCGATTCCTTAATGGAACTCGGAATGATGTATATGTAAAGTCCGAGTCTTCAATCTCCCCTTTTTGATGAAAGGCATTCCATACTTAGATAGACACTTTGTTAGTGATATAGATCCGGTTTTTCATCCTTTCTCAAAGGATAAGTCAAAAAAACATGATAGAATTGTATAGAGTATTAGAGCTACAGAATGAAGCTTATATTCTATTAGAGAAAATAAAGCTTGGATTGTAGAAAGAATATCGAGCAAAAAAAAAAATAATTACTGAGGATCGAGCAATGATAGACTAAATTGTTGAGTCAAAGCAAATAGAAAATTACTAAACAAGAAATTGAAACTCAGGAGTAATAAACTCAAAAATAATTGCAACGCGTAAATATTTGCAACTCGAAGGCATTAAACGAGATTATTAATGAAATTTCATGGTAATTTAAACTAAAACATTACACAAAAGAGGGTGAGAGAAACTCCCCTAAATAAGACAACAAATTTTTCTAACTATTCTCCCCCTTGTATTTCAACAGAAACAAAAAAGAGGAAGAATGTATCAAGTAGATACAAATTTGATGTCCGGAAAAAAATTTTACAACAGAAAAAAAATTAAGATGGAGGAGATGGAGCGATCGAGTCGAGGATGGTGGAAGAGCAGTGCGCCTTCATTGATATGATCCGGAAGATGTTGACGAACGAGGCGGAGGCGATCGGGATCTCCGGAATGGGCTTAGCTCGAGTGCCCGACCCGTAACTAGGTCATCCAGAGGCTCATCCTCCGAGAACTCGACCGATGGAGGGGTGTGCTCAGGTCGACCAGCTGCCGACCGACCATAGTCGGTAGGGTCTTCTAACCCGCTCAAACTACTCGTCTAAGCCGATCGTTTCCGGTTGAGGTTCCGGAGCACCTTGGCCCTCTCGTTGCTGCTATCGCTTGTTCTCGCTTCCTTCTCCCTTCCTCGGATGGAGCTGCCTCAGCCGCGAGCTCCTCTTCTTCTTCTTCTTCTCCTTTTTCTCCCCCTTCGGAGGAGGATTTGGCTGGGCTCGAGGATTCTTCGGATGTATCCGAGTCCACCGGATCTCGAGCCGCCTGGAGCGTCATTCCCGAAGGAGCTCAATCAGCTCGCTCCGCTCCTTAACCGAGTGTCTTCATCTCGAGAAGCACGTCCTGCCGCTCTCGGATTTGGGATTGAGTTGTTTTCCGGTTAATGGTCACGGATCGTAGGACGAGTCTTGAATGATTAGAGGGTGTCCTTGAACTCGGTGGACACCGAGGAAAGCTTGTCCATGATAGCGAAGGACAAGGCGGAAGAAAGAATCGAGAAACACCTAAGGTGGAGGCACCACCAGGTGAAGGAGGTAGAAAGAGAGGTGATTGGTTCTAAGTCTAAGGTAGATAAGGGGGCCTCAATTCGAGCTATGAACCCGGACACCCAGTTGGGTCTCCTGGTATCCATACCCAAGGAGTTCCTTTTTGCCAACGACAATGGCAGCCTCGAAACCGCATTAGGATCCGAGGGAAGAGGAAGTTTGAATTGTTTGAAGATGAGGGTCGGAAGAGCCCCGAAAGGAAGTGGGGTGTTCTTCTTGGTCCGAGTCCGAGTAGGCACAGCTGCCATTTGCTCGACTATGGCGGGAAAGAGGTCTACTTCGTAGCCCCGGAGGATGTCGTACAGAGCTTTGAGATGCTTGGAGTTGGGGTTCTCCTTGCTAAAATGTTGTGAGAAGAAAGTTCTCATCGGCGGAAAACAAAGAAGGCGAGCTTCTAATTTGAGTTGGGTCACAGAGAAGTTTTGGGTGACCCAAGGAATTCTTTAGCGTACTTCTCAAAGAAGTCATCAACAACCTCGTTGAAAGGTATGGGGTTGCTATTCAAGAACATAAAAGATACTTTAAAGAGGCGATGGAGAAGAGAGGTGTTGATGCGAACGGTTATGTTTTGAACTCTTGAGGTGAGGATACCCTTAGAGCTAGAAAGATTGGAATAGAACTCGAAACGAGTTCGGGTAAATGAAATCACCGAAATAGAGGAAATTGTAGACCCCTGTTGATTTGATGTGAGCCAACCACGAAAATTTTGTGGTCGGGAAGAATTTGTCATCCAACATTAGATGTTGGGTAACAAGAGGTTTGAAGGATTGGAGGGGCCTTCTTGGCTTTTGGTACGGGGTGTCTTGGTGCTAGAACCAAGAAAATCGAGGTGGGGACCTCTTTTCGGCATGTTTGATGTGAAAAGAGAAAAAGAGATGAGCTTTTGTGAAAGAGAAAGAGAGAGATAGAGATAGCTCTACGAAAGTGAGTGGAGAAAGAAAAAATGAAATGTAGAAGGAGAGAGATGAGACTGACAGAGCTTACTTGAGATGACCTTCACTAAGCTTGAGAGCGACGAGAGTTTCTTTGATCGCGAGAGCTTGCTCGAATTGAATTAATTGAGAGAGTGAAAGTAAGTAGAGAGTAAGGTAACGAAATGAAGGAAAATAGAGGCTATTTATAGAGAAATAATCATCCTTCGAATTCGTTCGACTCGGTTCTTCAACGGTCACCTCGAGACCGGTGTGACTGTTCCGCTCTCCAACAGTTAAAATTCCAGCGATTGTCTCTCAACGGCTAGTTGTCTTATCGGTGCGCGAGAGAGAGAGAGAGAGAAAAAGAAAGATTTTAAAGAAATTTCTGAAATTCTCTACTGATCTAGAGATGATTTCGAAGTTTGATGTCCATTTTTCTCAAAATCCGAGTTTGACTTCGATTAAGTTTCGAGTAACTCGTAAACCGTAAACAACTAATAACTATCAGCTCAGTATCACTGGTTCAACTGAACTAATGGCTATTAAAGAAAGTAAGCACACAACACATAATCATGCAAAGTAATTTTACTCGGAAAAGCACATAATCATGCATTAATCATGCCAAGCTCATTCCTAATAAAGCGAAATTGATCCTCACTAAGTGGTTTAGTAAAGATATCAACTAATTGAAGATTGGTAGGAATTAATTCAAGTTCAGTATCACCCTTTTCAAAATGATCTCTCAGAAAATGATATCCGACCTCAATATGCTTAGTCTTTGAGTGCTTGAACTCGGATTCTTGGTGATGCTGATTGCACTTTGATTATCACACTTGATTGGAATTAATTTGAATGAAAGTCCAAGATCTCTCAAGTGTTGCTTTATCCATAAAATCTGAGCACAACATGCTCCAGCTGCAATATATTTAGCTTCAGCGAGTTGATAGAGCTACCGAGTTTTGCTTCTTTGAGTGCCAAGATATCAAGGATTGACCTAGAAACCGGCAAGCTCCTGAGGTGCTCTTTTCGTCAACTTTATATCCAGCATAGTTAGCGTCTAAGTATCCAATAAGAGTCAGTTCCGAGTCTCTAGAGTACCATAGGCCTAAATTCCGAGTCCCCGCAAGATATCCGAATATTCTCTTCACCACAACGAGATGTGATTCTTTTGGATTAGCTTGAAATCTTGTACACGAACGGACACTAAATATTATGTTTGTCCTACTGGAAGTAAGATATAGAAAAGATCCAATCATACCTCGGTAGAGTTTCGATCTACTCGCTTTACCGTTCTCGTCCGAGTCCGAGTTTTATACTGCTCGCTTATAGGTGTTGCTGCATGTTTTGCATGTTGAAGTTTGTAATTCTTCAGCAGCTCCTTGGTATACTTTGATTGATGGACATTGATTCCATCTTTGTCTTGCTTGACTTGTAGACCAAGGAAGAAATTGAGTTCTCCCATCATGCTCATTTAAAATTCTTGTCTCATTAACTCGAAAAATCTCGACACGGAATTTCATTAGTAGCTCCAAATATTATGTCATCAACATAGATCTGAGCAATAAAAAAGTCTTTCCCCTTGGTTTTTATAAAAAGAGTTTTGTCAATCTGACCTCTTCTAAAATCATTTTCAACTAAGAAATTGCTCGGTCTTTCATACCAAGCTTTGGGAGCTTATTTAAGACTATAGAGAGCTTTTTGCAATTTGAAAATATGGTTTGGAAATTCTGAGTTTTCAAAATCCAAGGGGTTGCTTAACATAGACTTCCTCTTCAATGAAACCATTGAGAAAAGCACATTTAACATCCATTTGATATAACTTGATATTCATGCTAGATGCAAATGCCAATAAGATTCTAATAGCTTCAATTCGGCAACAGGTGCAAAGGTTTCCCCACAATCAATCCCTTCTTCTTGATTGTAACCTTGAGCCACAAGTCTAGCCTTATTTTTGGCTACCAACCCACCTTCATCCAGTTTGTTCTTGAAAACCCATTTGGTTCCTATGACTGGGTGGTCGGAAGGTCGTTTGATCGTAGTCCATACTTGGTTTCTTTGGAATTGATTGAGTTCCTCTTGTATGGCCTCTACCCATTCAGGTTCATTTAGGGCCTCTAGTGCATTTCTAGGTTCGAGTTAATGATATGAATGCGGTGAATGCACATAGATTTTGAAGAGAGGAACGATTTCTTACCCCACTTGTTGATGTCGGATAATATGTTTTCTAGTGAGTGACTAGAAGCATACTTGAATGGTTTACCTGTTCTCTGGTTCACCAAATTTGTAGGTTGAATTTGTTGATCTTTAGAAGTCTGTTCGAGTGAGCTTGTTCATCTGATTGACCTTCAACATTTTGAGTTGGCTCTTGAGTTGTCTCATTCCGAGTCATGTTGTTACGAGTCTCTTCGTTACGAGTGACTTCGTTCTAAGTGACATTGATTTGATTCTTGATGAGCTCATTTTCATCAAGATCATCATCTCTACCGAGCTTCAGGTCCGAGAATGGTGACTCACTTGGTTTTTCCTGTTCAATCTCATCAAACACAATGTGGATGCTTTCTTCCACTTTGTTAGTTCTTTTATTGAAAATACGATATACTTTGCTATAAGATGAATAACCAAGAAAGATACCTTCATCCGATCGAGCATCAAATTTGGTCGAGTGATCCTTACCATTGTTGTGAACAAAGCACTTACATCCAAAGGGTTTGAAGTATGAAATGTTGGGTTTCTTCCCTTTGTGAAGCTCATATGGAGTTTTCTTCAGGATAGGTCCGATGAGACATCTGTTTAACGTGTAGTTTGATGTGTTGATTGCCTCGGCCTAGAAATAGTAGGGTAGATTATGTTCAATCATCATTGTCCTAGCTATTTCTTCAAGAGTTCGGTTCTTCCTCTCCACCACTCCATTTTGTTGAGTTATTGGAGCTGAGAAGTTGTGAGAGATGCCATTCTTGTCATAGAACTCTGCAAATTTTGAGTAGTCGAACTCTCTTCCATGGTCGGTTCGAATTCTCCGAATCCGAGTCCGGGACTCAACTTGGATTTTCTGCGAGCTTGCTTGAACTCCTTGAATGCTTCATTTTGTGCTTGAGAAAACACACCTAGGTAAATCGTGAGTAGTCATCAACAATAACAAGCACATATGATTTACCTCCGAGCCTCTTGATAGGGATTTCCACATAAATCCATATGGAACATTTCAAGCACCTTGGATGTGGAAATAGTTTTCAGAGATTTGAAAGATGATCTGACTTGTTTCCATTTTGTGCATGCTTCACAAATTTTATCTTTCTTAAATGCACGGTTAGGCAATCCTCTGACTAAACCATGAGATGCAAGTTTCTTAATGGTATGCATGATAACATGACCTAGTCTACGATGCAATGTCCATGAATCATCATGAAGAGATGCTTTTAAACAAGATAAATTCTGACTTGGGTCGAAAGAGGAATAGTATAAGTGTTACCTGATCTATTACCCGAGAGCTTGATCTCCTTGGTAGCATCATCGGAGATATAACAATTGGTCCGAGTGAATCTTACCTCTTGACCTTTGTCACACAGATTGAGATATGCTTGAGCGGATTGTATTTTAACCCTTTAACAAGGTATACTAGGCTGACCAGATTGCTTCCTTTTTCAATCTTGCTTATCCCAATTATCTTGCCCTTACTTGTCATCTGCAAACGTGACTTTTCCTCCCTTGTAATCTTCTAACTTAGAAAAGAGTCTACGTACCACTTCCCTTTTGTTCTTTTCGAGCCACCTGCAAGTCGAAAGAAACTAACCTTTCTCACTTCCTCTAATGAACCCAGTAACTCCCTTTACTTGTGGTCCTTTTTGAGGAAGTAGACTCTTAGGAACCCAGATTTGAATAACTTTGGGTTTGGTATGATTCCGAGTCTTTCTTTTAGAGAGCTGAGTCCGTGTTTCTTTCTTTTGAAAAGCTTTTCTTTTATAAACCGGTGGAGAAGGTTTTCTCCTTTAAGCTGAGTCCGGGCTCAATCCTCCTTTCATTCTTATGAATGGGACCATGCTCGATCTTCACGAACTTCGAGTTACGGAATCCTTTTTGAAAAGTTCGAGTAGGAATTGGATTCCTCCTCTTTGTTAAAACCAAGACCTTCTTTTACGAAGGAGACACATTGAGATCCTAAGAGCATATGAAGTTTTTCTTACCTTGAGTAAATTTTAAAACAAGCTCTTGAGACTCGTTGAGCTTTTGCTTCGATTGCTCATTTTCTCTTACGAGTGACTTGGACTCGGCCTCACTAAATTGAGCACTGGTCTTGAGTTCTCTTAGAGTAAGTCTCGGTTTTCCAATTCATTTTTCAAAGATATGCTCTTAGAAGTAACGGACTCAAGTTGTTCTTTAAGCTGAGAAGAATCGGAATTGGACTTTTCTTCCAAAGTAAAAATATATTTGGCTAAATCAACTTTGGAGAATTTGAGGAAGCATTCAATTACCTCCTTAGGGTTTGTTTCCTCACTTGTTTGAGTTATCCGAGTTTGACTCTATTTCGACTTCGAGTCGAGAGTGCCATCGGACATTTTGAATCATCTAAGTCTTCATCATCTTCGATGAGTTTTCATCACTCCAAGTGGCCATCATAGCCTTTTTCTTCTTTCTGTCTCTCTTCCTTCTAGGACGAGTCTTTGACTATGTGTTCCTTGCTGCCACATTCAAAACAACCGAGTTCTTAGTTAAAGATAACTTTGAAGGGGAAGAATGTTTACCTTTTCTGTCCTTCTTGTCTTTCTTGTAGAACTCTTCTCTTGGCTTCTTATCCCATCTTTTGTGCTTCATCATTCTTTTGAAGCCTCTAGCAATGAGTGCCATGGGATCCTCTTCCGAGTCGGAGGAACTCAGATTTGCTTCTCTATTTTACGAGGCCTTCGAGTGCAATGTTCTTTTTAGTGCTTGACCTCTACATCCTCCTCTTCCAAGTGGATCTCATGGGTGAGTAGCTTCCCAATGAGTTCGTCCGGCTTCGATAAGGACAGGTTACGAGCCTCTTTGATAGCTGTCACCTTGGGACCCCATCTTCTCTTGGGTAGACTTCGAGTATCTTTCCGCACATTTCCTCGTGGAAAATCTTTCTACCCAGAGATTTGTGATTATTAGTAATCTCAGTGAAGCGGATGAACATCCGAGTGATGTTCTCTTCGGCTCCATCTTCAACAGAGTTGTACTTGTGAAGATATTGGCTTATCTTCGCTTGTTTGACCTGGCTTGTGCCTTCATAAGTGTTGACAAGTGTATCCCACACTTCTTTGGCCGTGTCACGACTGACACTCGGTTGTATTCTTCCGAGCTGATGGCGCACATCGGAATGTCCATCGCCTTGAAGTTCTTTCGAACTTCTCTACTTCATCGATCGTATACTCGAACTTTGTTTTGGGCACGAGCCTTGTTTCTTCCATCTTCATGGGAATGTAGTTGCCTACTTGTATGATGTTCCGGACATCTTCATCGTGATCAAGCGAAAACATTCCATGAGCTTCTTCAAGTGCACGAAATTAGATCCTTTGAACTTTGGTGGTCTGCTGGAAGATCTTCCTTCATCGAACTCTCTATTGTTCCGAGCCATTTGATCTTTAAACCTTTGGATGGTTAGATCATTTCGAAAGGCTAGGCTCGATACCAATTGAAATTTTGCTCTTGGAGAGACAAAGTCACCCTAGAGGGGGTGAATAGGGTGATTGGGAAATTTAAACAAGTAATGGAAGAATAAGACTAGACAAGACTCTAAGGAGAGTCCGAGTTTAGATTGAACTCGGAAAAATACTAACTTAAAAAGTTACGTGGAAACCCTCCTGAGCGAGAAAACCACGGTCGGTGCTAATCCAAGCACCAAGTCAAATCCACTATTTTGAATCCACAAAATACGAGTAGAAATACTCAACCAGAATTGCTCCCTTAGACAATTCCTTACAAGATTTTTCCTAGACTCGAAATTCCCTTATCCGATCTAGTACTTCCTAACTCGAGATAACCTTTACAGTTAGGGACAACTAAGCTGAGTTAACCTTTAAAGCTCGGTTCAGGAACCTTACTCAGAAAGTAAGAATGAGTGTTTGTAAACCGATTATAAGACCTTACAACTCATAAAGATATTAAGTACAGAGTTGGAGTTATAAGTAGAAGATTGAGTATGAATACAATGACTTTTGCTTAAGAACGTGTATTGACAGGTGGTTTAGCAATTTTCAAGTCTTAAGAGTTGGCTTCTATTTATAGGTAACTAAGCGGACTAGCCGTTGTGACTGTCTTCGATCGGAAGTCCTTTGTGACCATTGTGATGGTCTTTCCGAGTCACTCAAAAATATCCGTTGAGGTGTGATTGTTGGGCAACGGCTCTTGACTCCTTTGGAAATCCCAATCCATTGGTGGTGTCCGAAAAGTAGGGTGGAAACCACCGTTGAGTTTAGCGCTGCAGATTTCCAGCTTTGGAAACAGTACAACCCCGACACGGTGTTTGGGCCTAGGTCCGGGGTAGTAAAAAGCCTTGTCTGCTGGTGATTTGACATCTTGAAGCCGATTACTTTTATATTTTAAAAAATAGGATAACCTCGTTTAAATAACCTACAAAAGTAAATCAATTTGGTTTTCAAAGTATAAAATACTTTGGTCTAATATAATTAATTTAATTAAATGTACAATTATCTCGAGTCCTAAAAGAGTGGAATTTTCCGAGTCTAATATGCATTATACTCAAATTCTATCCGAGTCGATCTAGAAGTAAAGCAAGTCAAATAAAGAACATCAAAGTAGAAAGACTTGATCTAGACTACCAATGTTCAAACCAAGCATACTCGACTTAGAAAGATGAATTAACACGAGTAATTCAATTTAACTTAGAACATGAAGTCGGAACTAAGTTTATGCACATTAAAGCGAATGTTTGAACATGCAATATATCCGAGTGTTGTCCGAGTGACTCGGAACCGTGTGTGAACAGAGTATGCTTTACGAGTCGAGTCAAAATCAAGTAAGAACATATGCAATGGTTTCTATAACACTTAGAAAAGATTCTATATCAATCGGAAAAGTCTCTATGATGCTTAGAATGACTTGTAATCAAAACCTTATAAGAGATAAAGTCTTATACCCGATTTCTTGATGGAACTCGAATGATGTATATGTAAAGTCTAAGTCTTCATCCATATTTGCGTTCCATTTTTCATGTAGCCATATTCAAATTCATCTCAAATTAGGTGAATCCAAGCTTGCATTCCATTTTTTATTTTGCCAAAAATAAAATTCATCCCAATTATGTTAAGTCCATTCATTGTTCCATTAGCCAAAATTAAATTCATCTCAATTACATGAGTTCTTTTGTGCATTGTCCAAATTAAAGATCATCTCAATTAAAGTGAGTTCATTCATTTCATTTTTGCATTAGCCAAAATTAAAATTCATCTCTACTTAAGAGAGTCTTTGTTTGCATTTAGCTAAAACAAATTCATCTTCCATTATGAATAATCATCTAGGCATTTTAGTTATACACTAGCCAAATCATAAAATCATCCCAGATTAAGTCATAAGCATCATTGTATACATTCCATTCCATTTTTTTTTTTTTTTTTGCATCCCCTTATGTGCATCCAAAAAAAGAGCATATCGTTTTCTTTTATCTTAGGATCGGTCTTTCCTCGCGTCAAGCACTTAAGCCCCACCTCCCTAGAAATTTTTCCACAAGCCAATCTCGAGCATATACTCTTTTGGGATACAAGATATGCAATCCAACTCAAATCTAAAACCCTGGATCAAAGGGGTTAGGCAACAAGAAATCTACCACGACACCAGATACAGTCAACACCAGTACATCTTACATTAGTATGTACCACACCAGTACATCCCGCATCTTTACTAGTAACACCAGATCGCCGCCTAAGGTCTAAACACAACCTTCCTCCAAAAATGGCCAACCAACCAGAGCAAACTCTCATTATGACCTTGTTCAAAGAGTTTATGGTAAAATTGGAAGCTAAGATTGATGCTTAGGATAAAAAGATCGAGTCTATATCCGAAACCCTCGATCTCATACTCAAAGAAATAAGAAAGAAATCAAAAGTAGGAGGATCCCACCCGAACCTCAGCCCAAGCCTCGGTCCGATCCGCGCGTAGATTGAAAAGAGAAGCTACTGTGGGTGTCATCAATGTTCAATCACTACTATTAGGCCTAGGGATTCGCTTCCATCCCTAAAGGCACTATCCCCAAAATTCACCATGCCCGACATCAAGTTCTATGGGATAGAAAACCCTCACCAACACCCGAGGAATTTTGTGGAGGAAATGACTTTGAAGAAGGTACTTGGAGGACACATATCACGTCATCTTCCTATGAACGTTTAGCGAAGACGTCATGAAGTGGTACAACTTTGTCGACTCACACAAGGTCACAAGCTGGAAGGATCTTTGTCGGGAGTTCTTACATCAATACTCCTTCAATATAGATCTACCATCCACTCTTCGGGACTTAAAGCTAATAAAGTAAGGAGACGAGAAGAGCTTCACCAACTTCCTCATTCGCTAGAGAGTAAAAGCTGCCCACATGATCGATCGACCATCTAAAAAGGATCACATCATATTAATCATCAAGAACTCGAAGAACCCGCAACCCACCTATCATCTCGAAGTTCTTGCTTATCATAGACTTCAAAACAATCGGAGATGTTGGCATGCTCATAGAAGAAGAGAAGACATCCGACTAGAAGATCATCCAATGAGCCTACCACTCATCGAGGATGCTAATAAAGCTTGCTTTTGCCGTTTTCCATATCCATTGTATGTTTATTTCCATTTCTTGTCTTTCAAAATAAAAAAATAATACTTCCTTTTTGAACTACAAAGGCTTGATTTCCGCTATAGCGGATACATAGGAAGCCTAAGAGGTCCGGCCTCAATCCTAATCTTTTCCCAATTTCCCAAATCAAAGCCACTTTTCCCTATCCAAAGGAGCAGAAATCGATCAGGAAGCATACTATTTTTCATCTAAACCGTCAAGATCACAGTTCATCGCCAGCAGCGAGTACATCACAGTTCAAGCGGCCTACTTTTCCTTAAGCTTACTTTAGGAAATGGGGGCTAAAGTGCGCTTTTGTCTCTGTCTTTTTTAACTTTTTGCATCATCTTAATAAAAGAATGCATTTTTTTTTTAGAATTGAGTCTTGCATACATCTCCTTTGCATAAGTCAAACTCCTAAAGACACAAAAATTAATAACAAAGCACCCTATAAGGAATTATTCAATCAAGCAATATCAAGCATCGATTAGCATCAAGAAGGTCACTAGCACCGCCATCTTCAAAGAGATTCCATCAAAGTTCAGCAACTCTCCAACATTCGAGAAGAGCTAGACAAAAGCACCCAAGAAGAACGTGGGGGCTCATGATCGAAAGGGACATATAACCACAACAACTCCAAGAATACTCGGGGAATACACCAGTCTTCTACCATATAAACAAAGGAGCTATTAGCACACAAACTAAAAGCTAAAATTTAGAATGAGGCACATAGCCTCAAGGAACTCATATTTCAAGCAAGCATTCCCTCGATTTCAGGTCATCAAATGACCAATTCTAAGCAAGAATTTCTACATAAAGATAAGTAGTCGTCCCTATTCCGACAAAAGTGGATAGAAGTCGAGCTTCGAGCCCAACGAGTGGTTAAGGTTCGGACACAACTCGGTCAAGCTTCGAGCCCAGCAGGGGTCAAGGTTTAGACACAACCCAATTAAGCTTCGGGCCCAACAAAGGTCAAGGTTCGGACAACCCTATTGAGCTTCGGGCCCAACAACGGTCAAGTTTCGGACAAACCCATCGAGCTTCGAGCCCAACAACTGTCAAGGTTCGGACACTTCCCCATTTAGCTTTAAGCCCAACAACAGTCAAAGTTCACACATTCATCCATCAAACTTCGGCCCACTAGCGGTAAAGATTCACACATAACACCAAGACTCGCAGGACCTCCCCATGGTTAAGTTAAGGAACCACATTTGAAATGTGATCCGGTTACAAATCATCTTCGGGTAACACTTGAAACTATTTACATTCACTTATTAGCTAACAAAATTGTTAGTGTAGAATGTTTCGACCAAGCTTCAGAGTAAGAATAATCAAGTTTAGGCCCCTCATTTGAGCTTCAGGACATTAATCAAGCCAAGCTCCGGATACCTAGCCAAACTTCGGATCCAAGAAGTGGTCAAGTTGAGGCACCCCGCTGGACTTTAGACTTCACTACCCAAGTCAAGTTCAAGCTCCCTGTCAAGCTTCGGACTAAGCACATGGTCAAGTTTAGGCACACCAATCTGAGCTTCGGGTCTTGAATTAGCCAAGTTCGGGAACCAACCACCCGAACTTTAGACTCGATCTTCAAGTCCCGGCCCCTATTAGAGTTCAATTCAAGAGACAACTAATTCCGGATCACAGTAATTCAATTTAGCATCCGAAGCGGCGCCAATTAAGCGGTAAGTACCCTTTAGTGTCTACTTTGATCATCGTCTTTCAAACTCGTCAAAGTGGGGGCTAACCGTAAACACCTAAAAAGTGTCATCCA
Organism: Talinum fruticosum; assembly: GCA_021018815.1. Classification (NCBI taxonomy): domain Eukaryota; kingdom Viridiplantae; phylum Streptophyta; class Magnoliopsida; order Caryophyllales; family Talinaceae; genus Talinum; species Talinum fruticosum. Next base: position 5,845,199 of record JAITYX010000025.1, on the reverse strand, counting down.
TTTTGTCTTTTGTTTATTTGTTGGCTCGATTATGAAATCGCGAGTCCTATTTGAGGATTTGGATCATGGATCGAGTTTGATTGGAGTGACGAAGCCGATAAACCACAACAACCCCTTAGCACCACAAAAGCAACCTTCTTTGCTTTCGGTCGGACCACAAACCCATTTTCTTTCGACCATACCAAGCCTCGGGTTGATCTCCCAACCAAGAAACCCACACCTGCACCAAAAATAAAACTCGCCAAAAATGAAAACTTTCCATTTATGGAAAGCTATTATGGTCGGCGCCCCTTACCACTATTTTCACTCAAAATGTTATGTTTTGGCCAAGACTCTCGTTGCAGGCACGGGAAGGGCATAAAACCTTAGGAGGGCATTGCATGGTCGGCGCCCCTACCACTTATTTCACCTCAAAACACTCGTGTTTTGGCTTGGAGACCCCCTATTCAGCAAGCTAGGGCACGAAACCCTAGGCGAGCACCCGGTGGCCGGCGCCCCTTACTCGGTTTTATTCTATTTTATCCCGGTTCTATCTCGGTTCAATCTTCACATTATCCTAGCCCAATTTTGTAATGCATTCTTGCTCATTCTCGGATGGCTGGCCGAGAGCTAAACCTAGGTCATTCCTTGACTTAACTTCTCCTTATAAATAGAGAGTCTTGGCTCTCATTCCAACAATGGCTCATCCCTCAAGCATCACGCTGCTAAAACCCGATTAAGAGCTATTAAATACTCCCATTTGTATACCGATCTCTTGGTCTCTTTTCAGCCTATTCTCATTCTACTTTCCAATCTCACCACATCTCGAACCCATAAACTCTATCATTCATTCATATCTACCTACCTATCTCCAAAAAAATCTAAAAAAGCCCCTTCAATTCACCATCGTCACATCACTAGATCCGGATCCAAGATCCGGATCAGCGAGTGGGACAACCTAAGGTACTCGATTCGATGTTCAAAATGATTTACTTGGTTTATTTATGTTTTCTTTATCACTTTCCGTATTGTGGACTCGATATTGTAATTGCTTTTAATTCCTCCCCGCGCGATGTAATCTTTTAGTTTTTCGCTTTAGTTTCTTTTCGCTTTTCTTTTGCTTTCTTTATTGCTTTCTTTATTGCTTTTTGTTTTTTCTTTATCGCTTTCATTCATGTTCTGGTTGCTTTAATTTACGTATCGCATGTTGTGTGCTTGTGTTTGATATATTATTTTAATTCACTACTCGAACTAGTAATGGTAGTCTTCGAACGAGCAGAATGGAAGAGCTTATCACTATGTTTCGTGCCCTCGCCCCGAATCCGATTCTCGGTTCAAAGACCGATGGAGTCATTTTTAGCCTTTTTCAATCTTACTTTCCCCATACTAAGATTGGAAGAGCAAATTTTTACTTTTTTTGTTAGTTTTTCTCTCCTAAAAATGGACTGGCGACTCCCTTTTGATTTATTTCTTCTATATTTGCATCTCGGTTATTTTTTACCGCAAGATAAGAAAAAGGTTTTGGATCTCGCCAATCCAGGCCGTAGGCCGAGATTGACTATCTCAGCCTAGGTCCCTCCCCGGCCGGTGCCGGCCACCCTCGGGTGCAGCTGCCGCTTGCACCCAAGTGATCGGTAGGCGAGGCTCGGGTCCAAACCGGTGTTTTTACATCGGTTTGGCCTTAGAGCTTAACGGCAGAAACAAAAACCCTAATTTTTTATTTTTCGGTTAAACATAATATCCCGAAAATTCTGAAAATAATTACCAAAACAAAATAATTAATAAAATCACCATTCAAACTTTGCTTAATTCATTTATTAAATCGATTTAATAAAATCCAAGCAATCTTAATAAAAGATTCATCCCCACTTTCCAAGTTTCATCTTCAAAACCCTAAAATCATCTTGTCTCTACGAAAATCAAAAGCTTTCTAATGCCAACCATTCGTAGGGAAGCTCGGTTTGGCCCCGCTGGCCGTGGTTCCTACAAATCCCCATTGTTGTTTGATTATGCCCGAGCGTAGATGTTGGTGTGTGTCCATCGTGATCAAACCATCATCGAGAGCGTAATCTAAAACCTCTTCCGAATATTGCATGATTGCTTGATTTCTTTCTCGTATCCGTATCTCTACTTAATAATACAATTTCCCAATCGAGTTTGGCGTGAACGCTTTGCACATCGGAGGTAGCGGAACAGGAGGAGGTCCATTTACAATCCAATATTAATGAAATGCTACCATGCTTGTGAAAGAATGAAATTTGGTTTTTCTTTGTTAAATAAACATTAAAAAAACAATTTTGCATAATAAAGAGAAAGGCAACGTTTGTTAGTGAAATATAGGTATTGCAATATTGTCCATGACACTTATATTTGGTGTAAAGTAATATATATACTTGACTATATTAAGCAACTAACCGATTAATTAATTGAAATATAGGTATTACAATATTGTCCACCCTTGTTCAAATTCTATAGGAGTCTATGAATTGTAGACACATTATTTGAATTGTGCAAGAAAGTCATTGTTACTATTTAAATAACATCCCACCTTCTCGACAGTTTTCTCATAATATGCCAAATGCAAAATCGATAGATAGTCATTCGAAAATTTTCTTGTATTACTACTTTCTTTGTAGGATCTTGATCAATAATAAGACAAATAGGCATTTGACTCCCCATTGCATCCCAAAACTTGTCAAACAACCACATAAGTGATTCCGCTTTCTCATCCCCTAAGAATGTAGCCCCAAATGTAACACACAACCTATGGTTATCCAATCCAAGTGAAAGGGGAAAATATCATTTTGTATCTATTAGTATCATATATTGTATCAAAAGGCACAACGCACCATAGAGTGAATAATTAAGTCTTGCAACGACATCTGCCCAAAACATGTGTTTAAGTGTACCATCAACATCCAACTCGTAAACAAAATAAAATGATGTATGAACCTCTTGCTTCCTCTTAAAATTCTCAATAAATATTTGAGCATTGGAATCTTTGATAAATGTTTTCAAATCTCTTTGAAAGTTTTTCAAGTCTTGTTTACTACACCCAAAATTTTCGAAGCTACCAACTTGCTCTTTAATGATGCGATGAGCTTTAGAAGGTCTGATATTAGCACGAGTAAATGACTTGAATAAAGTCCTATGTACACTATTTCCAACCCTATTAGACTTTAGCATATGATGCTTCCTAGGAGTTGCAAGTAAATGTGTATGACCTTCATAAATTTGAAAATTACATATGCACCACTACTTGTTCTTTTAAAACTAATCATTGCATTACAACCCTCTCTAGTAAGCTTTACTTTCCGATTGGGGTTCACATTCGTTGATGTTTGCCTAAATCCTTGTTTAGAGCAAATAAAATACTGATGTGAGTGGACACCTTCTTTAGATTTCTTAGATCTTGATTTACGTGCACTAAAACCAACATGATGAGCATAAGATTTATAAAATTTCTCACATTCTTCAATGTTAGCAAACTCTAATCCCTCTTTTGGTTTGAAATCCTCTTCACAAAAGATATCCACTCCTTTGCAACATGTATAGGACTTTTGAATTTTTGAGGTGTTTGAAGCTCGTCTTGAGTATCTTCCCCTGCATATAATCAAGTACTCATCAGATTTCAAAGTTTATAAAATGGGCAATGAACCTTGGACATACGACCTTCAAGACATTCAATAAATAGACACGCATAAACTTTTAAGATCTTATCTTAGTTGGTAAACTTTAAAGACATGTGATCTTCAATTGATAGAACCTTAGATTCGCAACAAAGGAGTAATCTGGACAAATTGCACACAAATATTAGCTAACGATAGTTTAGCTTAGTTGAAGAACAGAGCCTATACACGAGCATTCCACTCTTATTCTACAATCTCTCGCTTCCAATTCACTAAAAAGAAACAATTGATTGAGGGTCATTTAACTAAGAAAAATTCATCCAAAAATAGGGTTCCATTTAACAACAAAGAAACAATTGATAGAACCTTGGATTATCAACAAAGGAGCAATCGGGAAATAGGGTTCCGTTTAACATCAAAAGTAAGAAAAATTCATCCAAAAATTTAACAATTACTATTTAGGGTTCCGGTAATGAAAGGGGACCCAGGGGAGGACGGAGGCTAATCGGGGAAGGAAGGCAGCTGACCGAGGCTGTCCGGGCTCGCGTCCGGGCAGCGAGCGACTTCAATTGCTGCTTCCATGGTTTATTATGGGGTTGTACGATGGACAAGACAGCTGATAGAGAGAGAGAGAGCAGAAGCAGCAGCAAGCAAGAGGGATAAACAGTAGAGAGAGACATCGGACATGACAGATGATAGAGAGACAACATATAAGACGTCGGTGGGAGGACTGCAGTGGCGCACGACAGAGAGAGAAAAGAGGGGATAAAGAGAGGTTACAAATCACATAGCAAAAATGAGGTAGGTTCTCGACCCCTTCCAAGAATTTTTGTGATTTTTCTTTTTTAAAATGAAAAATCCTCTTTTAATCTGAACCCTCAAAATTTAATTGAAGGGTTCGGATTAAAAGTGATCACCTATTAGTTGAGCTCACCTAAAGGGGAGGGCTCACTTGAATATATATATATATATGACCCATAATTTCGGGTTAGGTAGTGATATGAGTTAAACTAATTATTTAACCTTAATTGATTAAAATGGGTCAAATAACTAAAATATATATATGCGGGTATATATTCGTTAATTTATTTGAGCAATTATTATTAGTTCGTGTGACTATAATTAGTAAAATATATTAATTTCTTCCTCTAAATTTTCCACCCGGACTAGCTAAATAGAACCCAAGACCCCTTATACCACTTACTTAGGTTTAACCTAAGTGGTGCTTAACAAAAAAGGGAAAGAAAAGAAAAGTGGAAGAGGGGCAATTAGGTGTTAAGTATGGGGAGGAGATTAGTGTCAAAAGGAAACGTGTGGCCTTCTCTCGATGAAGCCACGAAGAGAGAGAGAAAAAGAGGAAGGGAAGAAGGGATCGGGGTCATCCAAAATAGAGAAGGAAAAGAGGAGGCTCGGGGAGCCCAAGCAAAAAGAAGAGGATGACTGAAATTGTTCACTTTTGAGAATTAAAGTGGTCAGTGTAGGCAATCCAAGCTGCAGCCATTGAGGACTTGATTAAGAAATTTCATATAGTCAATTGAAATAACAACCGAGAGAGTTGAATATGTGTTTGTAACTTTGCTAGGCAATCTATAATTTTTCGTGGATAATTCTGGTACTCAGCATTTAGGTGTCTAATTTTTTGTAAAAGTCTGCACATTTTTATAGAGCATCATTGCTTCCCAGTTGACGTCATGGATGTATATGTTATATTTTTTTATAAGGTAAGTTACCGCTTTTAGGGTAAAGTGTTCTTCAATATCCGCTTCATAGTTATCTCGAATCAATTCAAAGAATAAAGTTGTTGTTCCATACTCCTTTAGCAAGAGAAAGCTCCTACTATTGGATATTACAGGTTTGGAATATATAGGTTGCAATAATTTCAAGGGAGTAACAATTCTACTTAACAAGCTTTTGTACGAAATTCTGAAAACGAGGTCTGTTACATCAATCCTATTATTAAGAAATGTATTATTGTAAATATGACCACTAACTTAAACCCTCAAAGTGGCTACGTTATATTCATAATCCATAATAAAATAGACATGCTCTAAAAGAGAAAATATTTGAGAAGCATTTAATTGAGATAAATTATTTTGAAATAAATTATGTCAGAATATGATTGGTGTTACAAATAAATAAAAACTTGAATGATAGAAAAATCTTTTAAACGAACATTGAGAATGTGTATAAGATTATTAACCATTTTTTAGTAATTTGTTTAACCTTTTATAGGAAGGCAAATGTGAGATCTTGTTAATTATATTTGGGGTATGAAACTGAGAAATGGTACAATACTATTGATATGCTTAAAAATAGTTTATATTTAGTTTGATTTACGTGCACTGTTATGTTTAAATTATAACTATACAAGCATATTTTTTTCAACTATCAGAAAATAAATCTTTTAATTAAAAACTTATATAAGCTATCTGGTCAATATGATTCTAAGATAGAAGAAAATGGCAGAAGAATATAATATATCAGTATATTTGTCTCAATTTGTGTACGTAGAGGAATATGCATACGCATTAATTGAAAGGACCTTTTACACAGTTTTTAAAATGCAGTATTGCTCGAAGATTGTAACATAAATAGCAGATACAGTTATAAGTACTGTATTAGATCGTATAAGTAGCTAAGTATGAAAATGAGAAAAAAATTTCACAAGAAAGTAAGAGACAGTTAGAATACCATACCTATATAGTTTTAGTTGTTTATATAAGGATTCTTCAATCTTTAACAAGTTTACTTTGATATGTAGATTCAACAGAGGTTAAAGAAAAATGAAGTTGGAGTATTCCTACTCTCTATTTATCTCTATATAGATAAGTTGATATATTATTTATTTTAATTTATGTATAATTATTTAAATGTCAAGTAAAGTACAAGCCTAGACTTATGAGGACAGTGAACAGTGATAATGTCCTAGTTTCATTTCAGTAAATAGTGTTCCAATTTTATAAAAATCACTAACTAAATATATAAATAAATACATGTATTGTTAAAATCTTCACGAAATCAGGTTGTACTTATAAGAAGATTTCAATTGATATTATAATATTTTTGGGGAGCTTATATACTAATAGGTTTTCTGATAATCTATTATATAACCAATTTTAAAATATGTAATACAGTACATAATAATATAGTACTAAGAATATTGCACATATTGATATTTAATTAAAATAATTAGAATTTAAAAATTGTCATAATTATTGGATTATTATATGAATGATTATAATAAGGTTTTTACTTGTGTTTTGAAAGAATTATTTTATTATAAAATATTGTAAAAAAGTTTACTTGGCAAGATTTAAATTTAAATGAAGTTAGGCGTGATACTATAAATATGATTAGAATATAAATTATATTTAATCTGATGAAGTATGATCCAAGAAAAATGTGGATTCACGTTGTAATGTAATCTCTAGGATCGCTATTACTTGATCTTTATTTAGGAATATCAATAAATATATGTATAAATATAAAAACTAAAAAAATATTTGTCATCTGACTATATAATTTAAACTTTCTAAAAAATGTGGATTCATATACATGTTATAGTCATCATAAATAATTTTTTAGTAGTATTTTAGTGTTAGGTTACATTGTTATATAGTATTCTGTTTAGTTACGTAGGAATAGCAATGAATATATGTATAGATGTATAGACGTACATTTTAAAATTTATGTGTCAGATGACTAAATAATAAAAGTTTGTAAAATTTGTGCATGAATTTTAGTGCAATTTTTAAGTGTTGGTAGACATGTTATAATTGTGATAAATAATATTGAGTAATATTTAACTAAGAAGTTGAATGTTCAGTTGTTTATGGTTTTGATCAAAACTGAAAAAATTCTTGTTAGATATATATATATCTGTAGAAAACAAAAATTTACATAATTATCAACTAAGAAAAATTGTGAGAATAATTTCAAAAGTGAGAGAGAACTTCATATATAGTATTATTTAATAAACCAAGGAAAGGTGGTCACCCAAATGTGAAGAAGTTAGCAACTATCTCTTATATAGTAAGGAAGTTAAAATACAAAACGCTAGTTAATCAGTATAGTATATTACATATGAAATTTAAGCCATTAATAGTACCAGAATGCATTTATACAAAATCTAAACAATTAACAGGAGTATAATATGTTATATTATATAAAATAAAAATGAATCTAAGCTGATTTCGCTAACCACATTATGTGCAGATAGAGCTATTACTTTGCAAAGTCAAATTAGTAGTTATAGATAAAGAAAGTTAATTATGAAAAAATATATAAAATATATACCTCCAAAACTACATGAGCTAATAAAAACATTCATAGTTTCGAGTTAATTGTAAAATTATTGCAAATATTCAACTTGTTCAGAGCTGCCATTGGCTATTGTTCAAATTACAATTTGAAAAGCAACTGAAATACATATAATGATCAATAGTTACAGATTTGCCACAACTTTTGAAGTTTTGAGGAAGTTGTATCCATGATATAGAAAGCACTCAAAGAGAGTAGTTGTTGAAACCAATTATGTTACTTAAGGATAATATGAATTCATATTAGAAAATAAAAATGTTTGTCAAATTGTAACTTACCATGTTCTATTCACAACTACCTCTTCAGCCTGCATTTCATCGCCTTCCTCTCCTTCGATATTTTCTTTTTCTCTGTGAACTTGGTAGTTTTGTTTCCTCCAGTATTGGCTCGGATGGTGGGAAGATGAGTGGTTGGACTACTAACGCAATATTGTCGTTCTTATTGTGACAGGCTCTTTGGTTGTGTCCAGTTTGATTGCAAATGGAGCATGTTATTTGCTTGCTCTCAGCATACATTGGTCTCTCTAGTTCTGATATGAGATTTCTAGGTTTAATGTTCAGGTAGCCAGCTGTAGGGGTTGATATGGCTATTTTTCCGTTACTTGGATGAGGCAGCATTTTAGGTTTTAACTTAGCTTCATCTAGCCCATGCATTATTTACTCACTTGTAGCTTTGACCTCTTACGGTATTTATCATTTGAATGATTTCAGCATCATTAAACATCCTCCTAAGACCATAGCTTATGGTAATCTCAGGAACTAAGTAAAAAAATCACTAACTCCTTCATAGCTAATATTTTCAGCGATTCCTTTCAATTGGAGATACGAAGAGCTATGGATGTCGATTGGCTAAACAGATGTACAATATCCACCTTTGTATTTAAGAGTTCTTTTTTGGACAAACTTACCGCCGTGATGTAATGGAAAACCATGTTATCTTGACTGATTATGATATCTTGACAGACAAAGTAACACATATAAAGTTCAAAATGTAGAAGTCGAAATATAAATTCTAAAGCTATTAAACAAAGAAATTGAACTTTAAGCTCTTAAATAATGAAATTCAATCAACTATTGATAAAAAGCCTTAGAAATCGCAGAATCATAAATCTGTATGAAATTTTCTATATTATGGAATTTTTTTATCAATTAATCTTGAAATCTCTAATAATAATAGAATTTACGAAATTTATACCTATTTGAAGCACATATCAGAAAATGGGTAAAGTTGATAGCTGTTAGATGGATGTTGTCAATTTGAAGGAAAAAGTAAAGTTCTTCAATTCTTCTTGGTACTTTGCCGGGTTCCTCAGTAGTAAAACTGTAAAAAAGCAGTATTTTTAGGTTACTTTATGATCTGTAAGAATGCAAAGAGACATGGAAGAAGATTGAGTATTTAATCTGTAATTTTGGGTTGATGGAGAGAGAAGTGAGAAAGAGAAGGTAATGTATTAAAAGGAAATAGTTGGAGCAAGACAGCAGAAGATACCCGACAAAGTAAAAAATTTTCGGGAGTTGATGATTTGATTAAAGTTTTTCTGTTTGGGCTGATGTTTTGTGGTTATTATTTACCGAGTGCGTTAGATCTTTTAAGAGCCCAATTGAAGATGTTGTTTGTCTCTCAATTTATTTGTTAAAATGATATTCTTTGGGTTCTTATCAAACTGTGAGACTTTGGAAATTTAGAAATTTAAGGAAATATCATTTATTACTGATAACTTCCATATGAAAGGTTACCTTTTTTACTTTATAGAGAAATTTTGTAACTATTTTTTAATTTTTTAAAATAGAAACTTTTGACAACTTTTATAGGACAGATGGAGTATTAGAATTAGGCAAGAGTAATTAAATTGTATTAATTATTTTAATTTTTTAGTGAATATAATTTGAAAATTGTAGATGGTAAAGAAATTTACGTTAAAAAATTATAAGTGAACAAATAAATGTAAATGTTAAATACCTAATTATATAGATTAACTGAAGTCATAGAAAAAAATATTATGATTATTCCAAAAACCTTGGTTACAATCTCCATCCAGAATAGTTTTCAAAAGTAATTAAGAAATTAGAAAATAGTGTGGCAATTTTTTTATTATAAAGTTTAAAATAGTAGTTAAAAAATATTTATAATTAATATTTCAGATTTAACTCTTTTTTGGACAACAATTATAATAATTGGAGTGCGGTTATGTTTTTTTTATTTATTAATTGATTATATTGGCAATCTTAGGTATTAGTATATGTTTTTCATGTAAATTTATAGTGTGGTCATTTCATAGATAATTTTATGCTTTTTACAATTAGTTTCATATTGTATTTAATTTTTTACTTTAAAACTATTAAGGTTCTTAAATTAAGGTAAATTGTAATTTTATAGTTTGATTTATTTGTTTTTCCGCATGAGAAATATGCATTTTTAATAACATAAATTTGTAATTGTAGGTTGATTTATTTGCTTTTATACATGAAAACTACATATATTTAATAGCATAAATATGTAACCGTTTTTTGGGTTTCCAAGCAACATATTTTTTTAATAATTATGTATATGATTTCTTAGTGGATTATGTAGTAAACAGTATAACGTGTACTTTGTTTTGGTTTTCCGTTAGTTAAAATTTAAAAAATGGCGATGCTACTGAATTGGATAATAATATTGGACAATTCCAAACTAAATATCATTTTATTCGGTTACTTTTAGTAAATCCATTTGTTGGTAATTGTTATTTTCTTTTTAAAAAATCGTGGGTCATTAATTTGCTGATAATTGTCATTTTCTTTCCAGAAATTAGTAAATCCATTTGTTGGTAATTGAGCTTAGTTTGTACTTCTTAAATTTTTATACAAAGAAAAAATATTTGCGTGAAAACTATGGCGTGAAGATGCTCCACCCCTATATACAAACATATCCTACAATAATAGCAAAGGTACATTCGGGGAGGAAAGATTTGGCTCTCGGGGATTTCATTTTAGATGATATCCACTATGTAGTTAGTTCTTGTATTATCCTTTTAGCTTGCAAAGTCAAAACAAGGGTAAATAGGGTCACTCATTTGATTAGAAGATTGCTCTTTTTTTTTTTTTTTTTGGTAAGCGGGCCACCTGTTGGACCCCTATCTCGAGGAAAGCCCAACATGCTTAACGAGTCGGGAGATAGGCAAGTGTCGAGCCCATTAACCTCCACCACATAATATCCTCACAAACGAGGAATATTGCTCCCACCTGGATTCGAACCCGGGTGAACTGGGTGGAGGATAGAGCTAGTGGCCACCACGCCACTAGCCTCCTCGACAATTAGAAGATTGCTTCTTACCTAAGGGATGGAGCAAGTATATTTTGGTAATTTTCTTCAAAGGGTTATTATTTTTCGGGAGCTTAATGTAACGTATCCCACACTGAGACTTTTTTTCTTTTTATATCAATTTTACCATTTAAATTCACCTTTTATTTTGGTTACATCGAATAAATTTTGAAGTGTGTCTAGTTTGATTTTTCGGTTTCATGTTACATTAACATTCTAAACTGTAATAATCAGGATATGTTTCAACACATAATTAGAGTTGTTATTTTATAGGTTTTTTTGACGTGTGAACTATGAATATTTGGCAGTAATTTTCTCTGTTGTTATTGTCAATTCCTTTTTTTCAACTACGGTAGATATTGTTGAGAATTATTGGTTATGTTTTCTCTTATCTGCAAACATTTGATTTGCTCAGCTTAATTACAAAGTTTTATTTATTTTTTAAAAATCATTTTGAAGGGTTACCTTTATCAATCGCAGTCTACTAATGCTTATTTTTATGCTTAATAGATAACCTTATCAATTTCTTTTATTGCAATGTTGAAAGTTTAACATAAATGATTTGTTTAAATTGTTTGAATTAGAGAGAAATGTTTTATTCAGGATAAATAATTATATATATTAATTACGTTTACATTCGTTTAGGTTATAGTTCATGTGCTCAAACATAAATAGTCATATTAATATATAAGTAAAATTGTGCATTTCATTGTTCAGAAAAGTTGTATTCTTTGTACCCAAAAAAAAAAGTGTTCTAGGTTATATCTTAAATATTATACATTACCAATAAAAAAAAAAAAATATATATATATATATATATATAGAAATAGAATTTTATTAAACATATATGGTAATAAGTAACACAAACAAAAGTATTACACATGATAAGTGCAAATATTTAATAAAAAAATTAGTACTCTATTCATCTATCACACTATGTTAACGAGGGGAATGTGTGGAAGAACATGATAGCCATTTTGATTAAATCCTCCAACATTGATGTTGCCACCATTTCCCTGAAATTGTAGAGGTCGTAGAAAGTACGAATATGTACTAGTAACAAGGCTGGACAAGTGTAATTTATTGTTGTTGGGTGAGGTGGAGCAAGTTCAAGATCCATGTGTATGAATATGGGGCAAAAGGATGGGGGATTTTGTATTGCTATGAAAATGGATCCAACAGTTGGTGGAAGTATGGCAGAAAACATCGTTGCAACATTCAGCCCCACCAAGCATAGAAACATCCCCATTGTTGTCTTATTATGCCCAAACATAAATGTTGGTGTGTATCCATTGTTATCCAGCCATCATCAAGAGCATAATCTAAGATATCCTCCCAATATTGCATTATTTCCTTATTTCTTTCAACTTCTATATCCCCTTGGAAGAGTGCAGTCTCCCAATCAGTGTAAGGTGCAAAAGCTTCTCATAATGGAGGTAGTGGAATAGACGAGGTATAGCCACAGTCCAATAAGAATAGAATATTATCATACTGGTAAAACAAAAACAACCAATGTTTAGGTTGTTAAATGAACATGAAACTATTACATTATAATGGTGGCATGGGGTTTTCATAAATATGTTATTCGAAGGTTGGCCGAATAACATTCTTTATTTATGAAAGACATATATGATTCTATTCCAACCAGAGTGAATTTTCAGATGAAGCATTTTTTTATACTTGAATATGTTTAGCATGTTATTATTATTTAATTAATTTTAAAACTTTTATTTTTTTGGTAAAACTGTTTCTAGATTGAAGTAGTTGTCTTCAAATTTGTAAAATAGTTTACAACTAACAATACTGAAGAATAACTGTTTATATAGTGTACATGGTGGTAAGTATGTCTTATAACGAAAGATTTGCTACTTTTAAAAATACACTGGATATATAATGTTCACATGTAACATCATGATTATGATCATTTTGTATATTTTATCATAAAGATTATAATTTCATTTTTGTATGCTTATATATCTAATGAATAAGTTCAACCAGCACTAATTGTAGCAAATAACAGTGAAATGTTATAGTTTTTAATGTTTAGTAAGATGTAGATGTTGTTTTATCTCAAACTTTACAACAATGTGTAATTTTTCATTTACGAAATTGATTATTTAATAAATAAAAATTGTATAAAGATAAATACGTCAGATATTACCTCCTTCAGGGAATTTCTGGTTAATATCCTTGTTGGTACTTTTCTGATGTCTATTGCAGTTATGATTTTTGGGTTCTTCTATAGTAAATTTTTTAGCAGAGAAAGAGGTTGAAGGAGGTATGTAACTGAAGAAGAAGAGTTAGAAGCAAAGGCCTGGTGTTATGAATTTAAGTGTGTGTATTTATTATAGGTAAGAGTAAAGATAGGTTTTGAAAGTTAAGAGTTTTATTATATGAATTTAACATGTATCACATCTAATTTATTTTTTTGACATTAATATTGGAAATTTTCTTGCTGTAAGCTTTGTAATAATGGTTGTCAAATCACATAATTAATAGAATATAAATTGTCCTTTGATATTGATGACTTCAATTGTTTTCTTCAACTTTTAAACTTGATAGATATACTTGTATGTTAAGACTGACAAATAAAACTGTAACGAATAACTGAAATTGTGTTTAGCTTTTAGTTGAAAGTTGCAATGATATTTCTTTTTAAAGCTAACTATAGCTTATTTTTAACTCGAGTTAGTAAATTGAAAAGTTTTAATATATCTAGTGTGATTAAATTTGGTATGAATTAAAAGTGTTTTACAACACAGTTTTGCATTATATATTTAGTAATTTAGTAAATATCAAGTTATTAAATTTTAAATTGAATGACTTATATATTAAATTTAGTTGTCAATGTAAATTAATAACTGAACATGATAGTTACTTATCATGAAATATACAGATACACAGATACATAGTAAATTAAATTGAGAGAGAGAGAGAGAGAGAGAGAGAGAGAGAAATTTAAGTGCAACCATAAATTGTAAAATTGGTATTACAATATATAACTATACATATAACAATCTTAGAGCTAAATTCAACATATAAAAAGAAGTAGTTTTGTTTTCTTTATTTTTATAATATTATAACTTATCTACTATCGTTAAACAAACTATCAACCTCTTTAAAACTTACGTAATTTGATAAAGATATCAACTTGGAAGGCACTTTCAATTTCTTCAAAGGTGGAGGTGCGGATAATATATTGTGTGGTGGTGTTGTTGGCTCTTGTATACTTTTGTTACATATAATTGCGATAGTTTTGACGTCTTCTTCCTGTCTAAAGCAAGCTTGCTGAAAGGAAACACATATGTTATAACTTATACGTCATATAACACCAGGTCCGAGCGCTTTCCATTGCTTTGAAATTTATGTCCTCAACACTAAAACAATAAACAGCTGCAAGTGGTTGAGCACTTTCCTTGCTCCATCTTGTACCGCTTCATCCGTAGTATTAAATTTATCGCTTAAAATATAATGAACATTAGTTATGAAGCCAGGGCAGAGTACTCTAAAGCATGATTGAAAACATGCATTCGCAAGTTACATAGAGTCAATTTTAGGATAGGGAAGTTGTAAACCACGTAGCACTGTCTAAAGAAGTTCTATGCAGTCAATAGAAACAACAATTGAGAGTGCTAAACATTTAGATTGAATTTCGTGTAGTTGTAGTGTGAAACTTGTAATTTAACTCTTCAATCTGTCTTTGTAGAACTATGCACACTTCTTATAAACTACCATTGGCTCCCAATTTATATCATACACACAAACCCTATATTTTTTTATGATGTGGTTCAATGCTTTTAGTGCAAGCATTTCTTCAACATTCACCATGTTATCATTTTTGCTGGTTTCAAACAAAAAGTTATCGATTCGTATATGTTCTTCAAGATTAGAGTAGTAAATTTTGGGGATTGATCATTGTAGAGTAAATAGGTTGCCTAGATTAACAACGCCAACAAATTTTTGAAGTAAACTCTTATATGATATTTAAAAAGTGATACTCGTTGCATTTATCTTGGTACAATGCAATATCAATTTGTAAACAATATTTGTGTTTAAAAAAATTATACATTAATAATACAAATTTAACTATAGAAAAAAGGTTCTTTATAATGCTTCATTAATAAACCATACATATAAGTGTAAAGAAAAATGAAAAGTGTTATAGAAAATGTAGTTTAATTGAATGAGTTATATATAGTTGTAGAGATTAAATCTTGCAAATAATAACTATATGTTACATGTTATCAGTTTTGAGTGCTACTTATTTCAGTTAAATAAATATTATTCATAAACAATAAACTATATATGAATTTGTAGGGTTTTTATATTTTGATGATTTACAAAACCTGTAATGTATTTAAGCAGTATATGAAAAAAATATATTTCAAATCTATGCAATTACGTAGACTATATTGGATGGAATATCTGTAGTAATAAATATTCATATTGACATAAACACCATAAGAAATAGAAAGTAAAAACAGATAATTATGATGGTTTATCTAGTTTAATGATATTTTTAAATGAGTTATAATTGTTGTGTGAATAAAATATAGAACAGTTTATATAATTAAAGATTTAATTTATCAAAAAAAAAACAGCAAAAGACAAATGCATATTTAAATAGAATACTTCAGATTAAATAACAAATCTGAATATGCTTTATATGCTGAAGCAAACTTAACTGTATTGGTCCAGTGGAATAAATGAAAGTTGAATAGTTATAGTTCTGGATATTTTTACCTGCATTCATGTTTATTATATTAGAATGCTACTTATGTTTCTTGTTGGAGTAGGTTTGCTTCTTTTCAAAAGTACAAGGCTATGCCTATAAAGGACAATGAATAGTATTCTAAATATCATGTCAACATCTTGAGTTATAATTGCATATCTAAATTGATAATAGGTACAATTCATTTTTTTTAATTATACATATATACCGTGAAAGCGACATCGAGAGATTAAACTAATTAACATACAAATTATTTGTAATTATAGTACTTTAGATAGATTTATATTTATTGCAATTCAATTTTATCAAAAATCCTTAAAATAAATGTGATAAAGACCCTTTTAAAAAAGGAACTGTTTATTAATCACATTAAGTTTTTTAGTATTGTTAATCAACTCAAGTATTACATATTCTCAGTGTATATCTCTCATTAAATAGTATAAGCTTAAATTCTTTATCGTAATAACTATCATCTTACCAGAATTTCTAATTATTAGAAAATATTTGTTACTATATTTGCATATATTCTTGTGGAGCTTTTTTAAAAAAATGATATTTCAAATGTTAAAGCGAACATTAAACATTTCAACGTAATGTTGTATAAGTCATAACTTATAATTAATCTAAATAAGACAAATATTAATATAAAAGCAGTCAACAATTTTTGTTTGGCTAATTCACCTTGGTAAATTTTTAGAGAATAGTATGAAGTGATTATTGATAAAGAAATATTGTTGCAGATTTCACAAGTAATAATATTTTAAAAATTACTTCAACATTTGTAATCAACACATCTTAGGTGAAATACTTAAATAAACTATCGTATCACATATTTTATTCTTCAATTTCAGAGTTGAAAACGTAATTTATTTTAATGTGTTATTGAAAGTACAAGTAATAAACTATATCACACTTTTAATTGTTTTGAAGGTATTAAACTTGTGTTATTGAATTTAAAGGAAAAGTTGGTCACATTTAAAAAGAGAGAGAACATTGTAACGATCTCAAAGAGAGATAAATTATCATATTATTTCTCAAAGTGTCGAAAGTCTAGTGATACAAATTCAATTATACAACTTGTACAACTTAAATTTGATTTAATTAAGATAAGTAAAAATATACTATAAAGTCCTACAATTTTTATTTCACTAATTAACTTCACTACTTTTTTTTGGAGAATAATAGAAAATGAATCTTAATGAAAAAGTGTGGTAGAAGATTTGATAGCTAATAATTATTTTTAAAAATACCTCAGTATTTATCATTCATTAGTAAGGGGAAGTACTTAAATCAACTACTGTAGTTAAAATTTTCTCCTTTAATTTAAATGTAGAAAAGTTAATGTATTTTAAAGTGTCTTGTAATGTCAATTATAAACTACAAATGATGAATTAATATTACAATGTTAGTTGTTTTGGATGCACTAAACTTTTTAAATTGAATTTGAAAGGGAATAAGTTTGTGGCATTTAATTTAAATAGAGAACAAAACTATTAATGATCTGAAGAAAATATAAATGTTAGTATAGGTAACAATATCATACTGTTTTGCAAAGTAAGAAGCGTCTGGCCATATAAATTTAATTATACAACTAATGCCACCTAACTATCTAAAACTTTAACTAAATAAGATAAAAAATTTTGTTGCGGACATTTTGTCTTCATTAACTTTAGTTATTTCAAGATTTAATTGGACCTCATTTGCTTGTGGTGTTGAGTACACAACAAGAGCTCCAAAGTTGACATGTCCATCCATAGAGAGCATTTGACTGGCCATATTTCAGACATTAATATTTTCTCCTCCAACTAAAGCAATCTATCAGGTCGAATGTAACAGTAAGTTCATACTTGAACTATGCGTTCATAATTAATATCCAAAACCGTGAAGTTGTAGGTATGTTGTAATATGATTATTGCTTCTTTAGCAACCTCTTGGTTCACTTCTGATATTGATCTATGTTGCTGGCTAAGAAGATAGTGGATTCCCTCAGTAGTTCCTGGACATTGAATTTGTAAGACTGACTAAAACATGTCATTGTCTAATGCAATTTCATCAAACTTCTGAACGTAAATGTTCAATGTGCAACTAATACTGTTCAATAATTGCACAAAATCAATGGTGACTGTCATGAAGGGCATTAAATTATAGCTGCCTTCAATTCCATATGTTTGGGACGTACCAGTTTACTCTTTGTGTAAGCGACTCTCTAACTGTTTAATTTTCTCTTTGTAAGCCTGCACGCACTTCTCATATAACATTAACTTATTCCAATTTACATCATGTACAACAATGCAATATTTCTTAATCAAATAATTGATCGTCATCTCAACTACACTCTGTTTTGCTTCTTCTATAAAAACGTTCTGTAATCCACGGAAACATAAAGTCTCTGGTCCATGGTCACTTTTTAAAGTTACATAACAAGTATACTTTGAAACCATATCTTCTGACTATACAACAGTTGCAAGTTGTAGTTGTTGACCCATCTGACTAAATAAACTTATGTAGCATATGGTCATTGTGTTGTTTGTCTGTTATTTATGTGTAAACAACCGATATTGGTCTAAAATCATTATAGAATTATACGTACAAAAGTAAATTATAAAAATGTATACAACGCTTTTAGTATAACTTTATAAGAAATTAGTAATCTTTTAAAAAATAATCACATATCATTAGCACTTAAAAAATATAGCTATTAATCGTCTAAATATAAGGTAAAACTATCATTAAGATCTCTTATGTTATATACAGAATATTATCAACAATTTTAATAATTCGTATATTTTTATAATAATTATACATGCAATGATCTTTAAAAGTATATCATCAATCATCTAACTTTGCTTTGACTGTTTTTAAGGAAAATACTTTCATCATATGTCAAAAACAACAATTTCAGTTGATAGTGCACAACAATTGCATAGTTTTTATATCATCATTTAACTGAATTTTGAATTCTATAATATGGAATGTTTAACTTCGTGGCATATAAGTGCAGGACTAAATCTATATTTAGAGTAGGAGATCTATATTTGATTTATTAACAACAAAAGTTAAACAATTCACTAACAAAATCAAAACTACAAAAGATAAGGTTGAAGTTATAACTGTGGACCTGCTAAAAATTGTGAACTGGCTTTGAAGAATTCTTGATCCTTGATGAAAGTTGTTGTAAACACTTAGTAGAAGTAAGTGAAGCAAAAGTAAATCGGCGTATGACTATGAAGTATGCAAAGAGTGAAGTGAAAGTATGTACAATACAAGTCATGTCTTATAAGATGACATGCCTTATTATTTCAATAAACAATGAATATCAATAAATATTATGATAATATATTAATATTATTAATTATTAAATCCATATTATTCTTAAAACTAGTTATTTTCTTGTATAGATAGATGTGTAACTATATGAGTGTTATAAGTATTTAGAAATTATAGTTATAGTACAATTCATTTTTTGGTGGGAGGGGGAGGGGAGGGATGATACAAGTATGTTAATTTTGTTGCCCAATAAAGAAGTTAATGTTCATTCAATTGATGTTAGCAGTCTCTTTCGTTTAAGTACTTAAGAATCCAATCAAGAAGATATTAAGTACTTAAGAATCCAATCAAGAAGATATTTAAAAAAAAAAAAAAACAATGGTGCTATAATGATAAGTTAGAGCAAAATGAATATTTGAGGTTATTTTCATATATCTTTTGATTAGAAAGCTAAATAAGTACATAACACTTAACCACCATATGTGTCAAAAGTAATATATCTCCATTTCTACTTAATGTTTTGGTCAAAAAGATTGTTAACAACCTTTTGTTCACTAATATATACAACACATACTGAACAAAGTGTACAGTTTACTATTTTTCTATGCATATTTAGCTATAATACCTGCAGGTCTAAGTACTTCAAATGCAATAATGTTGTTAATTTAATTTCTCAATTCTCTCCCACCACTGTCCTCATCATAAAAAATTTGAAGTTGATCAGATTTCTATGCTCTTGACAATACCACATATAGTTGGCCATGAGAGAAGCAAGGTCCCTTCAAATAAATACCAACTTTGTTAAGTGTATGTCCCTATGCTTTGTTTATAGTCATGGCGAAGCAAAGTTTAATAGGGAACTGTCTTCTTTCAAATAGAAATGGAAATTTAGCTGATGTTGTTGGTCTTAAGCAAATTCGTGGTAAAAACACATACGTTCTTTTGTGAAGTCCAAGCTGTAATTTTCACACACAATCATGTTCGAAAAGAATTGTTTGCATATAAGGCTTGTTCAATTGTAAAGTCCACTGGAGAGGTCTAGATTGCCGGAAGAATAACAAGACAATCAAGTTCGGAGTTAGCTCATGTGGGCTCAAACCTCCAGGACATAAGGAGTGCAAGACTTCCTCGGGATAGTCAAATGCATCCGAGCCTCCTGCGCTATCAAAACTTTTTATGTAACCGGTGTGCCAGGAAACTTAGATATAATAATGTGGTTGACAAAATCAGCTTCTTCATTTCTCGGAGTTAGTATAGCTCTATCTCGCAAATATGCAAGGATCGACGGAAGAATCATGTAGTTCGACAACATATTGTTTATGAGTTGAGATAAAAGACTGATTAGTTTGAACATTTTGAGATAACCATTGAGGAAGCCTCACCATTGCAATGCTTTTTGTTTGCAACATTCCATTTCTAAGTAGAAGCAAGAAATCAAAAAACTTGGGATCTTCCTGTGCTCGCATGTTTTTGTTAACTTGTTTACCTTCAACTTTTGCCAAATTGATGAACGAACAAAGCTTGCTTCCACTGCTTCAGCTTGATTTTTGTGCGGAACTACAGAGCAGTACTTGGCGAAAATCACCTTTCAAAATAACAACTTTTCCACCAAATAAATCATCAAAATTGCACAAATCTTTTAGAAGAAAACCAACCACTTCAATATTTTGTTTAGGACTCATAGATGCCTCATCCCAAATAATAAGTGCAGCTTCTTTAATAAGCAATGCTAAGCTACTTTGTTTGCCAACATCACATGTCAATGAACATTCGGAATCTACAGGAATTTTAAATCGAGAATGTGTTGTTCTTCCAAGTAGGTATATTTGCAATTGCAATTCCAAATGTTGCCATTGGCAAAACAATTCAATTTAATTGTCGTACCTTAGCATAAGAAGCACGAGTAAAGAAATGTCTTCCTAGTTCCCCTGGACCACCAATAAAAAAACACTTGGTTTGCCATTTTTCATACATGAGATAATTTCTTTATATGCTTTTTGTTGTGCAACATTGAGCTTCTTTCATACATCAAGAATATTTGTAGGAATTGGAGCGAGATAAGGCATCTTTGACATCTCTTGAAGAATCCAACAATTATGCACATTGTTTCGAAGATGCTCAAGTTTGAAATTTAAAAGCGATTTCCCCATTGCTCAAGGATTTTTTCGATCTGCAGTAATTGTTGGCAAAGAACCAAGCCTGCATTATTGCCTTCTCTAAATTCAAAATCTTCGATAAAAACTCGTAAAATTCATACCAGAGTTAAGCCGAATCTGGTGGTTCACAAAAATCATTGTAGTAGTAAATAGACATCTTAACTTGACTGGCATGGTGGATTCCAACAAAATCAGTCATACACTTCCGCGCAAAACTATCGGTCCTAATTAGATTTCTATCTATTTCAGCTTGTTGATGTAACGCTCCAAACTATAATCACTCTTATCACTAATTTATAACCAAAGTAAATTGATGCAGCATATTGCATCCAGGAAGTTAAAGCCAAGTTGGGGCATTATCGCTGTCTCTTGTAGTTAGAGACAAGGCTTGTATTCATACACATTCCACCTGTCATTAAACATCCCATATAAAGACTTACACCAACTTCTAAAAGGGTCTCTACATCATACACTTAACACTTTAATAGTTTAAAAGTCCACACAATTGTTAAACACGTGACTCAAAATAGTCCGCAATATAAATCCCTATAAAACTTCTCGAGCTCGATGCCAACCCTTTGAGATTCTTTTACCTTAACTTATTTCTTTCTCCTCCTACAATTCCTGTTTAAATTCTGGTTGCTTCTCTTTTCCTAAAACAATTTAAAACATAAAATATAAAGTGAGCGATTGGCTCAATACGCTACCCTTGTACTCGTAAAAGAATTTCGAAGTGTCGGTGAGCGCGCGCAATTTTAAGTTCATTTAAAAATTCAACATTTAAACGAGATGCTCAATTTCTGTTTCTTGTAAACTTTTCAATTTTTTACATTTCAATTTCCCGCCAACAGTAGGACCCCGGTTTATATGCAATTATAGCCATGGCTTCGATTAAACGATTCGGTTAAAGTTCCCGTTTGCCGGGAAGGCCCAATACATGGCCTCGATTAAACGATTTAATTAAAGTTCCCGATTACGGGAAGGGCCCAATACGATTAGTTCTGCTAGTAGACATTTATGAATGATTCACGATTCACGATTCACAATTCACGATTCACGATTCACTAGGTCCTAAAGATTTATAGGCCGAAATAAAAACAAACACGAGTGACATTTTACATAACAATTAAAATTTAAATATTTTGGAAGGGTACAAGCAATAATGTACCTCGATCGATCGTTTCCTTTTTTAATTTCTATTTTCTTTCCTTCCCTGAATGGTCGTTCTTATTGATTTTCTGTTTTCATACAAAAATTTAATCTTTGCATTAATAAACGTATTAACCTTTCTTGCACCTATTTTTGATGAGCTTTTTCATTCATATTCTATTACTCCTCATGTATTATCTAATTAAGCTTCAATGTCTAATGAACTATTGTATTTACTAGACATTTTGACCAACTCAATTGTCTAAGCCATTAAGCTGGTTTAAAATTCCAATTTCCTCCTTAAATCAATTCTCGCCAAAACTGTTATACTTTTAATTATATATACCTCCTAACCACTTAATTATTTATCATCTTCCAAATTACAAATTTCAACTCCACAAAAACAACTTCCAATTCCAATAAAACTTCCAAATGTATTTTCATCCATCCTTTTTTTCCAATGATTAACATAACCCAATTTTTTATTAATTCACTTCCCTATCATGCTTTTACAACTTGAACAATCTTCATAAAACAAAGTAATCCATTCATACTCATATAGACAATTAAACA
The DNA here is from genome assembly GCA_021018815.1 of Talinum fruticosum. Taxonomy (NCBI): domain Eukaryota; kingdom Viridiplantae; phylum Streptophyta; class Magnoliopsida; order Caryophyllales; family Talinaceae; genus Talinum; species Talinum fruticosum. The sequence goes on along the minus strand of JAITYX010000025.1, from coordinate 5,822,094 downwards.
AGCACATTCACAGTTATAACTAATCTTGTAAGACCCATAATTTTGGGTTAGGTAGTCTTACGAGTTAGAGTTAATTATTTAGCCTTGATTAAATAGAGTAGGTTGAATGACTAAATTATATACGTGGTTAGATATTCGTAAACTTAATTGAGTAAACTATTGTTAGTTCGTGTAACTATTATTAGTAAAACGTATTAATTTTCCTCTCGAATTCTCCGCCTGGACTAGTTAAATAACAACCCGAGTTGGACTTAGTAGAATGGGCCCGGTAACCGTTAATTGCAGCAACCCTATTTTACTTACCAGGGAGGGGGGCAAGGAAATAAGGAGGTGGGTTTTGGTTTAAGTGGAGATGGCTTAAGTAGAGAAATTAGATAGAAACTAAAGTTGGGGGTCCAATAATAGTGAGGCATCAAGCCAGCCATTCGCTGGAGAAAGAAGGAAGCAAAGAAGTCACCTCAAAGATTAAATTTAAATGTTTGATATTATAACAAAAATAAAAAAGAAGTGAATACCATTTTAAATATGTAAACCTTCAGTCTCTGAATGAACGTGAATGGTGCATTGATTGAATTGGTGCGTCATATAAAACGTTGATTCGGAATTTTTTTATATCATACACTTAATTGTTTATATGTTATCTTAGAATATTTTCAAAATATAAGTACAAAGGTTATTTACTAAAAATCTTATAAATTGGTGTAATAGAAAATAAGAAATCAATTTAAAAATTGAAAAATAGTCAATGTTCCAAAAAAAAATTGATTAAGTTGATTTTAAAACAAATCAATTACAAAAATAAATCAACTTGTGTCACCAAAAATGAACAATAATTTATTTAAGAAAAAAGTATTATACGGCTACTTGTACATTTATTAGTGTTATATAGTTTACTATAGTCTGTGTTAAAAGATAAAAGAAAAATTAATTATGGGGGTCTAATAGATAAAATCTTTCAGCCATTTACATTTACGGAAGGCTTAAAATTAGTTTACTATAACTCGTATTAAAAGATAAAAAAAATTAATTATGGGGGATATTTAAGTCAACTTTTGTGGCAGTGGGTTAGAAACGCTAACCCATTTGTTCACTGGATGCATGGAGAGAGAGAAAGAGAGAGAGAGAGAGAGAGAGAGGGTCGGCGACTGCTAGGAGAGAGAGGGGGCCCGGGAAGGCGGCCGACCACCGACAGAGAGAGAGAGAGAGAGAGAGGTCGGCGACTGGCTGGGAGAGAGAGAGGGACACGGGAAGGCGGCCGAGCACCAGCGAGAGAGAGAGAGAAAGAGAGAGAGGAAACGGCAGGCGAGCCACGAGTAGCATGCGAGTGAGAGTGCGACCGGACAAGACAGAGGGGACGACTAGTCTGTAGGTAATACGTTTTGTTATACAAATCTATAAATAATTGAATTCGGGGGTTTTGGGATCTCCGGGTTTTACCCAATTGAAGGGTACAATTCATCTTCTTAAGAGTACAACTTTGCGCTCATGTACTTGAACTTTATTGATTATGTTTGGAAAGTGCTAAAGATACATGGATTTCCTTTTCACGAGTAGCATTTTTAATTTGGTCGTTAATCTATCTATCTTGCTTGTTCTAAATTTGCACACGAGTAGAATTTTGATGTGAATAGACTCCAGCATTTTACCTTTCAATTGAAGAATATGTTGTGACTTTTCTTGTACACGAACCCGTATAATGGATAAATACCAAAGCAGGCAAAATGGGGGGAGTTGTTTGGTGAGGGAAGATTGGGTAAAAGCGAATTACTGAATTAGTGAATGAATAGGAGAGAGTTAATGACTCGTAGAGAAAGGGTGGGGAGAGAGTTCACAACAGAGAGATAGTGGGGTGACAGTTTTGGGAGGGGAGGTTAATTACGTGCAAATGTGACAGTTTTGGGAGGGGGTTGCGGAGGTTAATTACATGCAAGTTGAGGAGGGAGACCCGAAGACCAGTGAGAGAGGTTAAAAATCAACGAGTTGAGATTAATTATAAATTGTAATTAAAGGTTGAAATTGCATTTAATCCCTATAATTAAGGGGAGGAGAGTCAACCCAATTCTCCTTTTATATATAAATAGACGTGGCACCGATATTGGACGATTATGACCATTATATTGTTAAACGATGTTTTGCATTGAATGTTTGACCAAAATGGTGCATACTAACCTGCGTTGACTGTCTCCTATTTCTTATAAATCAATATACTAATCCATAAAATTCAAAATTTTCATTTCGGCATCCATGTTGTAGGTAAGAACTATTATAATCAAGATTCTTAGGATTGAGATCGTAATTAAAATCAATTAAAATTTTTACATTTGGAATCTTAGAATTGGATATAGGATTATAGGATTATACTATTTGCGTGGAATAGTGAATATTTCTTTAGAAAATTTTGATATAAAACCAATATTGATGTCGTGTATTCACAAAGTATAATTATATATGGGCATATTATGAAGTTTATCTAAGATTGCATATCTATATTCAATACATAGAATTGTAGATCGAATCATATTATGATCATAATCGATAATAACCCCTCCCCCTCCACACATCTAAGACCTTGTTCGGTAAAATAAGATATTTGAGTAGCAAATAATTGTTTGTGTAATTGATAGTTGTTTAGGTAGTAGATAGCGGTTGAATAAATGTATTTGGTGAAGTTAATAATTGGGCCAACTAATTATTGTAATTTGACATAAAATGATATAAATAATTTGTCAAATATAAATTAATAACAGGATATTTTTGTTAAAATAATATGAAATATTACTTTTAAATGTGAAATTTATATTTATATATAAGAACAAGATCGACAATAAATGTATCAAAAAGAAAAAAAAAAGAATGACAATAAGATGCTTTCCTCTCTCCAAAGTATTAATATAATATGTTGTCTTGTAAGTTACAATAGTACTTTTTCTTCCTATCTTTTAATATAAAGTAGTGGAAATTCATTTCTAGTTAGTGATTTTCAAAATAAGATAATCTTTTTGGCCTTATTCTAAGACTCTTAATCTAAACACCAAGTATGTTTAGCATTAATATTATATTTTTTATGAGTTGACTATTATTAGATTTACGTATTATTGTATCAGTTAATCTAATTCATTTCTTAAATGTTAATGATAATGTTACTAGTTGTTATGTTGTTTAATTGAATTAGTTAATCACTACATTAAATAATTAGTACAATAAAAGTTGTGTCAACTAATTTAATAACATAAAATAATAAAGTAGATTTTATAAGTGATCATTATTCTAAGGAATATTTTTATATTATTAGTTGTGAGGTATGATTTTTTTATCTATTTTTTCACAAATTTTCTTCATATTACTCTTGTACCTAATGTTTGATACATTATAATAATTTATTTTATAACTTATATCAACAATGGTGAAGCTACAAATTTTATTCAAGAGTGTACGTAGTGTCGTTTTTTAGTATCCTTGAATTTTATAAATATTAAATATTTTTTATGGGCATCCCCTTTAAAATTTTTGTGGATCTTTGAGGATTATTACTTGTATATTATAACAATTTATTTTAGCTAACGGCGTCCGGAACTCTATCGACCAAATAGTAACTCCGTCCCTAATAAATAGTATTCTTTACCTCACTACCTAGCTCCCCTATGGATCATTGGATTAAAATGAGTGGCTAAGATTAATCTACCAAATAAAAAAACTCTAATTACTTCCTCCTCCACTATGCCACCCTAAAACCACCACACCCCATTAGCGACCTCACTTGGAAATTTTCCGTCGTTGGTGAACCTACCGAGTGAGGATTCTGTCGAGTCTACTATTGTCCAAGTCCAGTTCTCTCCCTTCACGCTCCATTGCTTTCTTTACTTTTCTGGCAGTAAAGTCGCCGGAATTTATGAAAACTCTACCCCAAATCCATCTAATTTAGGGCATGTTGAACTCCAAATTGAAAATTCATATCTTACACCCACGAATGATAAAAAATAACTTTATTTTAATCTTAACCCTTAGATTTGAAATGAATGGTTGATATTTAATTCTTTCACTCTCACTCTATCCCCTCTTCTCATTTGATACAATCCTTATATATCACTACTAAAGGAATCACTTTTAACGACGGGTCTTTAACGATAGTTATAACGAAAAGCTGTTGTAAAAAATGATGCAGTGACATTTTTGTAAAAAATGGTTTTCAATGTACATATGATGAAATTTCATTCAAAGAACCGTCGTCATAAATGGACACAAAAAGTTTTTAGACTTTTTAGACTTCCGGAAGGCCTCTACTTCTGCGCTTCCCTTACTCAAGATCCGATAATTCCCTCTCTATCTTTGAATGAGGCCCTTCCTCCTCCTCATTTTCCTCTCTTTCCCCTCCTCTCCTCCCTCTCTCTCCTCTCTCTCTATCCTCCTTTTACCGGTTCAAAGAGAGTCTCTAACTTCACATATGCCTTTTCCTCTCTTCTCTCTCTCCTCCTCATTTTCCTCTCTAAACTGAATTAGGTTTACAATGGAAATTTTAAAAATTTTCCAAAACTTATTTTCTGGAATTTGTTGAGGGTTTTTGCTCGAATTCTGAGACGGTTCAACTCAAATGGCACATAGAAATGGATTAAAGGGAAGAGCGGCCAGAGATAGTTCGACTTCAATCCACCTATGCTTTTGGGTTGCATCAATGGTGCGGTGGTGGGTGCAGGTGTACTCGCTTTCGAATCAACCCCACTCCTGTTGTTAGTCTAACTTTTAGATCTAATATCATCGTTTTCACTTTGAGTAGGCGCCGAAAGACAAGGCTTCTCCTCCATCTTTGAAGCCCGCGAAATCCAATGGTGGCAAGCGAAGAAGCGCGTGAAAATAAAGGCGGGAAGGTGGTGGAGAAGCATGTGGATATGAACCAAATTCAACCATGCCCTTCTCTAGATTCATCTCGAAGGAGCCCAAATTTGCCTGGAAGCTGGTCGGACGAGGTCTGAATTTTTCTTCAACGTCTGAATTTTTTTATCTTTCTACGACTTTCTGTTTTTGTCCTTGTTTTAGTTCTTACGTAGATGTTGAAACATCAAAGTTCGTGGAGTGAATTACAGTCGTGATATAGTATTGGTTTCTTTGATAATCATGGTTTCTTTTGATAATCATTGTAGCCAACAAGCTGTTATGAAGTGTTTGGTTTTCTTTGTCTCGAGTAAAGGGTTAGTTTTTTAGATCCGGCTTGTTTTTTTTTCCACTATGTTCTTCAACTCCTTCAAATCTATTCTAGTGTTCGAATTTGGGCTTGATTTCGTTGTCTAATATGAATTTGGGAACTGGTTATGTTGTTTGAGCAATGTGAACAATTTTCAACTTCGCATTCCCTTTCTAAAATAGAGAAAAAGAAGCGATGTCTCTCTCCTAAATAATTATAGATATTTTAAAAAAAATAATTGTAGCTATTACTATGATTCTTCTCATCTATTACTAAGGTTCTTTCTTCAAAAGCATAGTAATAGCGACCTATTATTACGGTCTACAAATCAATAGTAGTAATAGGTCTTCTTTTGTTATAGTTTTGAATCGTAGTAAAAGATGTCCATGTACAATGACGGTCATATACACGACGTCGGATAACTATATTACAAGGTCTTTCGGAACCATACTTAAAAGTGGTTTCTATAATAGTAGTAGCAGTAGTGTATATATATATATATATATGTACGGATCCATTTGTATAATATATTAAAAAGATTGATTAAAAATTGAAAAAAATTTATTAGTTTTTGCTATTGAACTTAAATTTATGTAACAATTTATAAAGCGTGAATCATGCATGCTACCAAATTTTAATTGCATAGATAATAAAGATGTTTAATGCAAAATGTTATAATTACGTTAAAAAATGCAACAAAATTTAGGTAATTGTATGATAATAGTTTTTTAGTCATTATTAGTGATGATCTTATATAGACTAGCTTTAATTTACACGCAATGCGTGCAATATTAAATTAATTTAATATACAAAATTTTATGTCGGACAAAGTAAAATAAATTAATCATCTTGGAATACATTGAAAAATTGGAAAACTAAAAGAATAATATAATATTTTCTAAGTGACTTCTACTTAAGAACTTTTAAACTTTGACCCAATATTATACTAACCATATTCCATAATGATGCAATGAAAAAATACATATAGAACTATGGTATACTAAGAAGTGGGAAAAAAATACAATAATTTTCATAACTAAATCACCACGTCAATGAGAAACGAAAATATCATTTGATATTGTCTAAATCTAAATGAAACGAATCAAAGAAAAGAAAGCAAATATTGTGGAGGACTTTGTATGTGTATAGAATACTTATATAAGAAATTGACACATCCATGATATGATTAAAAATTAAGTTAAACGATAGTTAATTGGATGACCAAGTATGATTGTTCGAATAAAAACTATTGTATTTTCTTGACCTCTCCTTTTAGCATTTTTTTATTTTAGTTGATAACAGTTTAAGTAGAAGTGTAGAACCCTTTTGAGAAATGCAAATTAAATTACGATGTATTCACCTAATTTTTTAAAAAATAAGTTAAATTAAAAAAAAACTCTAAAGTTGAAAATTAAAAAAAAAAAACCATTATACTTTATAGGTATAGATCATCGATCACACCTCATTTTCAAAATATAGAAATTATCAAATTAAAAAGTAAATGTTGGAATATCAATGGGATACCTTTAGTAATAAAGAGATAATTTCATATTATCTGCAATTTTTTTATTATTTTTGTAATTTTTTATTAACCTTTTTATAAAAACTATTTTACAGATTAACAGTTTGTGAAAAGGGCCTGTTGAGGACCCCTTAGAAAGAAGGGATCAGAATCTTCTTCCATAATATTAGTAGTCCTAGAGGCCATAGCATATTGATAATTCACCCTAGTCATTAAGTGAAGTCCAACGAAAAGATTGTCCCAAATATGATATGCAAATCTATCCTCTTGCTTTGCTTTCTCCCTCCCTGGAACACCCTTATGGGACTTTGGCTCTGGAGCTCGAGCATGCGGTGAAACTATAAATGTCGAAGAAGAAGAAGGGCAAAGGGATATAACCATAGTAAACCTACCCATCAAAAATGTATGAAAGATTAACTACAAATGTGTAGTAGTGGGTTATTAATTGCAGACATTTTATCAAAGGACAAATGATAAATAACTCTTTTTAAACTGATGCAAAATAAGGGTAAAAAGGGTAAAACAAAAATTCTACAACCATAAGAGAGTCTTGGCTTTATATATTACATAGATCTAAAAGAAGGATAAATTTATCCAGTGAAATTTATAGAACATTCTAATCCTATTTCCTTTATATATAACATGGATTATTAACCATTTTTATAACAACATAAATTACAACTTGTTGCACAAACTTAACATAGATTAAACTTTGAATCCCACTTCCCAACTCAAGATTTCACTTTCTCCCTATTCAAAATTCATATTTTCTTTTTTCTTGGGATAAATAGGCCATGATCATTGTCTTCTGATCAAAATGAAATTGCAACAGGGGAACAATTCCAAAATTAAATTTTCCCATTTCGATTTCGCAGCCAGATTATTTACAAATTCTTGGATGGCAATAATAACAATGTAAAATAAGACATGAAATATAGAAATTAAACAGTTAATGCAGGGAAAAAAAGAAAAAAATTAAGTACCTGAAAGCAATAGCTATGTCATTGTCAAACTTGGCGAGAGCCCTGTCCACAATTTCAAGAGGAGAAGCATTCTCCAGTTCCGTAGCAAGCTTCACGTAGTCCTGTTTCTCTTCCTCCACCACAACATCTTCACTCACTCCTTCCTCTGCAATTCCACCCATTACACAAACCCAAATTCATGATTTCTCACTCTTAATTATTATTTTAAAATCCAAAAACAACCCCAAAACAAAGCGCATCGGTTCCGGGGAGAGAGGGTGGCGGCGAAAGGAACGACGGAGTCACTCTGCTGTGGCTCGGTGGCGCAAAGCGGCTTAACGAATGAGGCACGTCTTGTCGACATATTATAACCATGACACTCGTAAGACCCACAAACGTAAATCAAATTAAAATGGAACCCAAAAATTTAGATGGAAACCGACGTTGGGAAGTGGGATTTCGAGTTTAATCTTGAGTTGGGAAGATGAGAAGGAAAGCTCGGAGAGAGGAGGGAAACCGACATGAGGAAGAGGAAGGGAGGAAACTGACATTAGAGAAAGGGGAAGGAGAAGAGAGATAATGAAATAAGCGTAATCGATAATTATAACCCTAATATTTAACTTAAGAAAAGGGTAAATATGATAAATAGAAATTTATACAGACACAAAGTCCCTCTTCTCTTTATATATAACATAGATTTATATTTGAAACTACTTTTTTCTTCACTTTTGTTTAGATCATTTCAATTAAAAGAAACTTGTCCAATTTCTCAAAAGTTTTTAGGTCGTGCCTTGTTTAAGAATATATTAACTCTACATAAAATTTACGTTAGTATTATATAGAAATGACATAAAAGAATATTAGTGGAGTACGTTTTGGTGAAATTAAAGTGATATATTAGAGTCACAAATATAAAATATGTACTAGTTAATAGTTTGAAAAAGTTGCATTTTTGTGTTTTTTAAACTAATATATTAGATGAACTTTTAACAATTATCTTAACTATTATGTGAACAAATAGCTAATTTTATCGAACGAGCGCTTAAAGCTTTTCTAAATTCAACTTAACTTATGTATACGACTAGTTTGAGCTTAACTTGCTCGAGTTTTTCCTTAAGTTGAACTTATTTTATTTTCGTGCTAGGCTAACCTGCTAATTCTCACGATTGGCAAACTTTTAACGACCTTTTTATTTTCGAGCTTTTCCATTTGCTTGTGGCAAACTCATGAATCCACCCAATTGCTTCTTGCCCAGCATTACCACCGTACCTTTTGAAAGAGAATCTTCAGAACTATGCATCATCTTGGACCACTTTTAAAGATAATCCAATCCGGGAATACCTCTGCAGATCTTCACAAACCATTGTTCAATTGATTAATTAAAACCTAATTAATCTAAAATTTAACAATATCGATTACATGCTTATGTTGCATTTCAAAGTTAGACATGAATTTGTTGCAGTCATGACTACACAGCCAATTCATAGCTGATCAGCTTATGAATTCATTCTAATCCAAGCACACTTTATAAGATATATATATATATATATAGACTGACATTTACTGCATGGATAAAATAAATTATTCCCCCTCGCCGACCCCGACGAAACCAAAAAATAAAAAAGAAATTCAATGTGGCGCTAAATGAACGGAAAAGCACAACAAAATGATTCCAAGAATGATTGCATTTTTTTATAAGTTGGATAGTTGAACACGAAAACATTCAAGAGTTTACTAAATTTGACGCCTCTTTTGACACATTGCTTGTCTGTGGGCCTTTATTTTAGCACGCAAAATGTTTGTGCTCATCCAACTCGCTCAGTCCCTTTCATTCTCCCTTTTATGCGATTCTATCACGCTCCCGATAATGCCAAATTAAATGTTTGTGCTTTGAACTCTATTTTGGATCTCAATGATTCTTTGAAACACAGACTAAAATTATGAAAACAACTACTAACCTATACAATTGATCCACTAATCCATCCATGTAGTCACATTGATGATACATCAATTGTAGAATATTTGCATAATATATATTTTCGACGACTAATCATAGTATATCATTATATATATTTTTTTGATATGACAAATGATTGTGTATTGTATTATTAATAAAAGTATGTGTATTATATACAAAAGGCTGAATTTTCGGCAGGGGATTAAATTATTTCACATAAAAAAATAGCAATAGTATAAAATTATGTTAGAACTTTTGTTAGAATTTTATGTTTTTCTATAAGGTCTTACTATAATTTTTGATATCTCAAAGTGGAAGTTGTAAATAGTATGTTAAGGGTGTAATATTTTAGTTGATTACAACTTTAGGTTACAAGTCAAATTATGCATAATAGCTGAATTAGTTATTGAGATCTTTTGGTTGCATTTGTACTTCAAAATTCAATTTTATAAAATGTTAATTTATGAATCAACCTAGTTATGTTCTCTCTTTTTATAAGGATAGATGTGCTAATTTGTAGCAAAGTTATAACGATGATATAGTTTACTTAAAGTGGCGCAATGGAGAATTTGGTTGACAAAATTAGGGTGAATTTTAATGGGGTTAGTATACAAGTTTAATATTCTTTTTATAAGATTAGTTTATAGATTACTCTTATCATACAAACTTCTTTTAGTTGAGCCTCTCATAAGAGTAAGACCCCCTTTTTTTTTTTTAAATGTTATAGTTTTTGAAGGTGTGATGGTATCACATGAATGAAGTTATAGTTTAATTATAATCTGCATTTGTTTTTCTGAAGTCATAGTTTCATTATTAATAATGTTTTATTACATGCTTATGCTTAGTTTTAATGTAAAAATGAAGTTGATTACTTTAATTGTTGCAAGTCAAGGGCACTTCTCCAATTCGATCCCGGCCATCCTAGAATTCCTTGAGGAAATCGTGCGTATTAGAAATTGAATTGGACAATTGGTATATAACCCCTTGGGCTACCCCACTCCAATCATATAATATATCTACTAGTATTAGAAATTGACATATTTTAAAAGATCTTAAAATAACTATTTATACTATTGTAAGTATGTCTTTTTTTTTTTTTTCAGAGTACCTTTTTTAAAACCTCTGAAGTTATGTAAGTATGTTTCATATGAATTACACTGAGACTATTTAGTACTCTATTCAAAATTTTTTATAAAAGTATAAGTGAAAATAAAGTATATTGAAAAGGCTTATGATAGTTGGCAGAGTTAGCCATCAATCTTTAAAATTATTCTATATATTCTCGAGATGGGATGGGAGTGTTACAAATTCTCTGTCAGCTAACCTTATAGTAGGTTCAAATCTAATTACAGTTAAAAAATAAATAATATTTAGTGTTTATGTTGTATACATTTTTTGATGAGGTCATTTGAATTACAATAGGTGGTACTCTATTATCCAATATATGTATATATATATTATCTAGTTGCTTATCATAATTATTTTGCAATTATAATGAACATATGCATTGACTATAAATACAACCTTGCCTATATGAACATGAGTGCTTAATACACTTAGAACTGCTCTCGTGTGGAGCTCTCTCAAAACCATCTAGGGTTTTTTCGCCCTTCACCTATCTCTCTCTTATCGTTGTTCTCTTGTTTTGATTCCCTCCAAAACCCTAAACTACTTTTGATACCTTGGTTTTCCGCCATGAATTACCCAAACCTTGAGACTGATGCAGCGGTGGACCAACTAGTCTCCCTTACCCAACAACTCTAGAACGATAAAGGGGTGGACTGGAACTAGAAGAAAACGACGACCTGAACAATACCCTCAATCAATTGACTCTGGTGGGAAAACTTTTATCTGATAGGATTGCCAACAGGCATGCGGCAAAAGGGGTCATACAAAGGGCATGGAACCCTAAATATGGCCTGACAATCTCAGACCTCGACAAAAACGTTTTCCTTTTCGATTTTAAAAACTTGGATGAGATGAAACGAATTTGGAATGGGGGTCATGGACTATAATGAACCACCACTTAGTCCTTAAGTGATGGAGTGCAGAAGCATAGGTGCTCGACATTGATTTTACAAAATCTTCTTTCTGGGTTCGATGCTTCGGAGTACCCTTGAACATGAGGAACAAAACAAACTGCGAGAAGATTGGAGCCAGCCTTAGGACTTTACTGGACATGGACCTCCGAGATGTGGGGGGGTACTTACTTCAGACTGAAGGTGGAATTGGATATCACAAAATGTCTTCGCCCGGGTATCCCCTTGAAGCAGAGAGGAGGACAAGATGGATGGATTGAGTTTAGATATGAAAGACTTCTGGGTCTCTGTTTCCTTTGCGGGATAATAGGTCAAGGGGACAGAAACAGTGACAACACTCATAAAAAACGTGATTTATTTGGGGTATGGATGAAAGCTGAGACAAGAATTATGAGCCCGATGTGGTGTAAACGCGAAGAAACTGAACTCACAAACCGCCTCTTTAACCGACCTCAGGGAACTCTTGGAGATATGACAAACTGTGTTCATCCCAACTGACCATCACAAGCTTTAACACCAAACCACCAGAACAAATCCCTTACTACTGGAGGCACAAAGGATATGACATCCTTAGGAAGCTTCGCAATGGGCGAGGAGAGTGCTACAAAAAGAGCACATGGTTCGGAGGATAGCGCCCATTGGCGCAAGAAAGTAAAGGATGGCGGAACGGATGGAAAAGAAACCTTCACTATGGATAGTACTGATGTGACCCTAACTTTTGCCATGGGGCCTACAGAGTTATCGGACCGAAGAACTTTTAAGGCCAAAAGGACTGGGGCACACAGGAGAAACTACAATGTGCAAACACTCCCGACCTTAGTGAACACCACATCCCATTCAGATGATCTGACTTCTACACCTAGAATGGTCGAGGAGGCGGGCCAAAACTTACCCCCAATAGGGCGATGAAAATCTTTTCGTAGAATTGTCAAGGGCTTGGCAACCCCTTGACAATGGATACCCTCCACTCTTGGCTGTGGAGGTAGCGCCTCAACGTCATCTTTCTCATGGAAATGATGTTGGATTGTAAGATAATGGAAAATCTTCGTAATAAGTGTGGTTTCAGGAATGGCATAAATATTAGCAGTAATGGACGATTCGGGGTATTGGCTTCTGGTGGGACAACATCAATGTGCAAATTTTTTCCTATTCAAACCATCATGTGCTTGCAGCGGTTTTGGACCAGGACAATCAACGAAGATGGTACGCATAGGCATCTATGGGTGGGTAGATCATACAGAAAAACATAAAACCTGGGAAAGGATGAAGGAATTACGTGCAATATCCCCACTACCCATGATTTGTTTTGGGGACTTTAATGAAATATTGATGGAAGGGAAAAAAATGGTGGACCGCGTAGGAGGGAAGGCCAAATGAAGCAGTTGATGCCAGCAAAATCTGAGACCTCAAGAACGAGGGAGAATTTTTCACTTGGCAAAGAGGCGAAACTAGGGAAAGGCTGGACCGTTTCATGGCTGATGAAGGTTGGATGTCACTCTTCCCAGATACACATATTAAATCCTTCCCAAGATACAGGTCTAACCACAATGCCTTCCTCTTACGGACAGAGAAGAGATGTATGAATGACTTCCGCGATAAACCTTTCAAACTCGAACCTTTTGGCTAGCCCATACAGATTGTGAACAGGTTGTGAAGGATGCATGGCAGCACCAACGTGGGGAAGCGCTCTGGACCAAAATTGGCGCATGCGGTGAAGAGTTAAAGGAATAGGGTAAGTCCACTTTTGGGTGTCTCCGCCAGTAGATCAAAGAGGAGGAAAAGTGTCTAGCGGAAGCCCAGAAAAACCCACCCTCGGCGGACAACCTCCTACGATGCAAAGATATCAGTATAAGGCTGGATGAATTTCACCGACAGGAGGAAACTTTCTGGTACGTTAGATCCCGGGCAAATAAACTCAAGGATGGGGAAAAAATACATCTTACTTCCACCACAAAGCTACATCGAGAATGCATCAAAACGGCATCAATTCCCTAGAGGACAGCGACAGTCTAAAGGTGTCTTCGAAGCGAGGGACTGCCAAGGCAACTTGATGGAGATAGGGGTAGAAAGAGCAGAAGTACAATGGAGACCCGAATTGGCGGAAGCCATAGCGGTGAGAAGAGCTGTGATACACGCGGTGGACAGGGGAAGAGAGAGGGTGATAATTGAATCAGATGCTTTGGGCCTCATCACAAAGTTATAGAAGAGAGCACATGGGAGAAGTCTAACGGATCTTGTGGTTGATGACATTAGGAGTCTTGTTCCTAAATTTTCTTGTTTATTATCAAAGTCATATTAAGCGAGAGGGTAACACGGTAGCTCATTTGGTAGCCCGTCTACAACTGACTAGTGAAAATAAATTTATCACTTGTAATGATTTCCAGCCTAGCATTATCAAGCTAGCGGGCTTGATTTAATATAAAAACCCTGAACTTTCCATATAAAAAAAAAAAAGCATGAGTGCTTAATAATTCAAATATTTTCATCAAACCTTCTCCAAAGACGAATAAAAAATCGAATTATTTATTACACCCCAAAAAAGCATAAGGTACAAGGGGTGTTCAATGTGGCGTGGTCTAAAGGTCAAACTAAGGAGAGTTATAATTGAATTAAGTAAATTAATCAATATCATATACGATTCGTTTATGTTAATTTGATCATCATTTGGTGAGCTACTCCCAAAACTAATACTATTAATTAGTATGATTAATAATATGAAACTTTTTTAAAGAAAAAATCACCGATTCTCTTGTTGGAAGGCGTGATCATCTTACAAGATCTTTGATTAGGTTTGCTTTTATTTAATTTGTTAGAACTACGGGTTAATCATAACTGGTTGTTCTCGCTGAGTTGGGCAAAAACTATTCTTCACAATACAAAATTTGACCCTCTTTTGATTTTTGTCTGTAAAGACAAAGTTTTTGCAACCTAACCATATGCTAATAGGTAATCACTTTTCCTATTTAATTAGGAATCACGAAATAATCCGGTAAAATTATGAATAAAAAATTAAATTGCTCCAACATAAATACAAATAAATAAACATGCCAATCAAGCACATAAAAAAACTATTAAAAATTTAAACTATTGAGTTATTAAAAATATATGATGTAATTTTGACCAAAAAAAAGAATCATATAATTGATATTGATTGTTTAGTTTATAATAAATAACTATATATGGTTTGTTTTCTTTAGTTTATGATGGCTAATTTAATTTATTTTTGTATTTGCTAAGTATATACGTAAGTATCTTCTAGGTCTAGATTTAGTCTCACTATATCGCTTTTTTCTACTAGTCATTCCGCAAGGTATTCATTCCTTCACCGTTGTTGTCTTTAACATTTCCCTTTAGCTTTTAAATTTTGAATTAATAGATAAAGTTCAATTTCTAAAAGATATCAAAGTTAACCATTATTATAATATTTGCACCAAAAAATTATTATAATATGCAGTATATCATTAACCAAATTTAGGAGCATTTATTGACTACCAGCTATTTGGCTTGCGAATTTTATTTCCCAAGTTTGAATACAATTTGATAATTAACTACGTAAAAAGTTTTCATATTAACTCAAAACATGAGAAGAATATACATGTTAACCTAATAACTAAGATGTTTTCAACACATATTTTATTAAAAACTCTGCATAGTTCCTCCACTCAACACCAAAAAAAAAAAAAAAAAAAAAGTGGTCATATGGATAGTAATTTTTGAAAAACAAAAAAAAACAAAAAACTAAGGTGGTCCAAAAGTTACAGGCAATTTTTGTTCTTGATCTAACACTACTTGTTAAAGTGATGAACTTGTTGAGGAAGATGATTATCGTAGACCAACAAAATATTCGCTAGCAGAATTGAAGCGAAACTTTTTGAAGTCTTCACTTCCCAAGTCTACTACTCCCAGTGATTCACAAAGACAATCATGAAAAAAAGAGAAAGTAGTTCCAAGATGAAAGTGTATAAAACTAATTTGTTAGCTCAAGTGTTCAATCCCTACAACCACACCCCCCAAATAAAGAAAAAAAAAAGAATTTATTCGGATCATTTTATGTAAAAATTTAGTAGAAAAAAAGTGACTGTAAGTTAGTAGTAAAGAGCTCAAATAAAACATCAATTTTATTAAATAATTAATATGACTGCTTTATATTATACAATGCTATAAAAACATTCTATTTGAATCCTTTATGCTTTGAAAATTAAATTTGTTTCCGGAGAAAACCGAGTTGATGATGTGGATGATGATTCGGAGAGAGGAAGGATTTATCGCTCCGGTGCGAGGAGGTGGCACGATCGATTTGATTTCACGAGGCGATTGCTTGAACTTGCAAAAAGGTGAAGCCACTGGGTGGTGGATCCCGGGAACGCCCCTCCGACGCTCAAGTTAGTGATTGACTTGATTGAAGGGATCGAGGAAATCTTCCTCGATGCGCGTGGGGAATTCCATGGGAGTTAAGAGGTTTTCCAAAGATGGAAACTCTTGGGATGAATGTTGATGAATGTTGATGAACGTTGGGAGCTTGAGAGCTTGATAGCTTAGAAGCTTGGGAGATTATGAGAAAGATGAGATTTGTGGAATGTGACGTGGCTGAGTTGATGATGTGGATGATGACTCGGAGAGAGGAAGGATTTATCGCTTTGGTATTGAGGAGTTGGCACGATCGATTCGATTCCGCGTGGCGATTACTTGAACCTGCAAAAGGCGAAGCCACGGGTGAGTGGATCCCGGGAACGCCCTCCGATGCTCAAGTTAGTGATTAACTTGATTGAAGGAATCAAGGAAATCTTCCTCGATGTGCGCGGGGAATTCGTGGGAGTTGAGAGGTTTTCCAAAGATGGAAACTCTTGGGATGAATGTTGATGAATGTTGATAAACGTTGGGAGCTTGAGAGCTTGATAGCTTAGAAGCTTGGGAGATTATGAGAAAGATGAGATTTGTGGAGTGTGACGTGGCAGGTGAGAGGGAACTGTCCGGAAATACCCGAATCATTTAGCCCCTCACGTTCTACTTGCACGCTTCCGAGGTGGGCGGGTGGAATGTGGGGCCTTCATCATTGTGCTTTTCGGCCCCCAATACCTTTATAAATAGGATGTGAATCTTGAGGAAGGTAGCAAATTTCCACCTCTTTACTCTTCTCCTTCTCTTGCTTTGGAGAAAATGATAGCCGGGCGCTTCTTGTCGGATATGAGAAGTTATGCCTTCGCTTCAACCGTGATGAGGCCGAGCAAACAGCGATTGAGCATCGCTGGCCATCCTTTGTCGTGGAGGCGTTTTACCAGCTCCTCATCGACGAGGTGGAAATTCTTGAGGCTTGATAAATGATGGTGAGAAGTATGATAGGTTGTTTCAAGCCACGATCCGTCCTGAGTGGGATATTCTTGAGGCTTGGGTAGAGCACAACCATGATCGCCTCGTCGAGCTTCGAGCAACGAGCCCGAACTTTTTAGTAAGCAACCCAGCGGTAGGAAGGGCCTCTTCGAGTATCGGCTCGTCTTCTAACCTTCCTATAGAGAGTGGTAAGTCGGTGGATGGCCCTTCTACCCACCCCTCTTAGGGCGGGAGGGACTTGCCCAAGGCAAAGGGGAGCGACCTCCCTGCGGAAAAGAAGAAGAACCTTCCGGCGGAGAAGAAGAGGAACCTTCCAAAGGAGAAGTGAGGTGGTAGCCATGGCTCCCCTTCTGTCCGAGTAGTGTAAGCTGTAGCGTAGTAGTGTAACCGTATGCCGTCGTGGCGTAACCGTAGCATTGTAGCGTAGTATCTTAAAATTCCGACACTTTTGTTTCTCTTGTAATAGTGCGTTGCGCGCTCTTGCCTCAATGAATGAATGAATAAATGAAGTTTACTTTGTCGGCCTTACTTCCCTTCGCTTTTCTATCCCATTGTTAACGCTTTGCTTGTTGTGAATGATTTTTACTTAGCCCTTAGGGGCTAAAAAGGAGTCTTGTGGTGAGGATGAGTTCTTTTGTGGTCCTTTTGGGGCTCTTGTGGGGAGGATGAGTCCTCCAGTATTCCTTCTAGGATTCTCAAGGCGTTCCAGCCCCTATGTGCCTTGGATTCGAAAAAGTGAGTTTACCCATGGAAACGTTGTTGTGGGTCTTTTACATGACCTTTCAGCTCCCGAGAGGCTTGAAAGTGCATGAACATAAGTATCTCGATAGGGAACATCCCACGGAGAGCGTAACCTCCTAATCTTAAGTTAGGAGTGCGAGTGCCCATCCGGACATGGGTCTTTACGCAACTTTCCAGCTCCCGCGAGCTTAGAAGTGTATGATTCTCGCTAGGGAACATCCCACCGAGAGCGCGACCCCCTAAACTTAAGTTAGGAGTGCAAGTGCCCATGTGGACATAGGTCTTTACGCGAACTTCCAGCTCCAGTAGACTTAGAAGTGCATGATTATGTGTCCTCTAAGGGGTGTTCCTTTTATGGAGTTAGGCGTGCGATTTTTAACTCCCGGAGGCTAAGTTATCGTTTACCGTAACTTCGAAGGATGTCCCCTTGTGGAGGTGGAAATGTGACTTATTAGCTCTCGGAAGCTAAGTCGTTGCTTAACGTCGAGATACATTTGGACTCGGAATATGTTCGTTGTGGAGAGTTTTTTCAAAGTTACGTAATTTTCAATTTTTAAAGTTTACGACTCCAACCCAAATAATTATGCTACCTCTCAATAACAGGCCCCGGCGAGCGACCCCCGGGCCGACCCCCGGGCCGACCCCCATGGCCGACCCCTCCGCTACTCCCCACGCTCGGACGACCCCCTGGTAGACCCCGAGGCCGACCCCCATGGCCGACCCCTCGAGCCGACCCCTACCCCTCGCTCCCCGTGCTTGGACGACCCCCGGCCGAACCTCATAGCCGACCCCTCCCCTTGCTTGCTCCCCGAGCTTGGACGACCCCGAGGTCGACCCCTCCCCTTCGCTGTTCCCTCGCGCTCGGACGACCCCCGGCCGATCCCCAAGCCGACCCCCAAGGCCGACCCCGTGGCCAACCCCTCCCCCTGCTTGCTCCCGCGCTCGGACGACCCCCGACCGATCCCCGTGGCCGACCCCGAGGCCAACCCCTCCCCTCACTGCTCCCTCGCGCTTGAACAACCCCGCTGGCCGACCCTCGTGGCCGACCCCTCGAGTCGACCCCTCCCCTTCGCTATTCCCGCGCTTGGATGACCCCGCGCTTGGATGACCCCCTAATCCAGACGCATGCCTCTTATTTTTTTGTTGGCATATTTTTGAGGGAAACATTCCCAACCAATTTTATGCCTAAAATTTTTCGAAGGGGATGGAAAAATACCGACCTCGATTTTAGAGTGGAGAAATTGTAGGCTCCTTTAGACGGGAAATATCAAACCAATTCGGAGCGGAAATACAATGGCCCCGGCTCCGTTAGTCGAAACATATTGGGCGTTTTATGATAAAGAAAAATCAAACCCCGTTTTGGTGAGGCTGTGTTGACTCCATGTTGATCTCAAATATATCAACTCTTTAGTATGGGCCTTCGTAGGGTGCCTCCGATTCCGCCTAAGTCGCAATTTTACGTTCGAGGTCTTTGTTAGCTTCTCGTTTGCCTCCAAGCTTGATGTCATCAAACTACGTTTAGCGTTGGGCTATAATAACGACCGTGCGCCTTGACGGCCGAAAAATCTTCTTCGTCTTTAATTTGCAAACCATCGCTCCCTTCATTTTTAGAAAAATGTGGGCACCCGATTGGCCTTTCTTGGAATCCGGAGATAAGCAATCGTAGATTAAACCTTATAGCGTTGGAGCGGTTTCTTGCGGAACAAAAGTGTTCTTCAAGGGCGTTGACCTTGTGCCTTTCCCGGTGACTTAAGGCTTGAGTGATGTCTCTTAGTGATCTCCTATGATCCTACGAGATCTTCATTTTATCGAGCCGCGTGCGCTCAATGTATTTTCGTCCGAGAGGCCTTCTTTTGTGCGCATCTCGAAGACCATAGTCCATCTCTTCATGTTTGGCATTTACTTGTCTTATGTTTGAATCTCGCTCATAAGGTCTCACTTTGAAGTCAACTCTCCGGTCGTGTCAATCCCTTAGGAGGAAGCACCAAAGGAGGGGGAGATCCCCGTGGATGACGGCGTTGGCAAGGATGCTAAAGATGGCTCGAGGATTGGCCCCCCTTCCATGACTCCTCGTAGAATATGATTTATTTTTGATGTCCTGCGTGCCATATGACTTGATACTCTGCTACTTTAGATTCGTTTTGCTTGAACTTTTATCTTTGGTCGATCCTTGCTTGATGCTTGTTTGATGCTTACTCAATGCTTACTTGCCTTGTTGCTTCTTTTTATAGTTGCCGATTTTTGCTTTCTTACCGCTTAGAGTACATGATCACCCTTCATCATATTTGGGTCTTCGTTGAGTTTTAAAACTTGGTTGTCCTAGGGGTTGTATTAGCCCCTGGTGTTGCCCCCAAAATTAGCGCAATGAAAAACATACAACGGAAGAAACTAGCAATGTAGCCACCTTAGGAGGTCATATTAGCCCCTAATTTTTCTTCTAACTTTGACAAAGTTAAGGAACCAAGGGCTTGAGCGCTCTAGGGGTTCGTATTAGCCCCTATTCGTGCCCCCAAGACCGTCTTAAAGTAAAGTGTGAGAGGTAAAGATGCGGAAAGCTTGCTCGTTGTATTAATTAAAAGATCGCAGTCCGTACAAAAGGGAGGAATGTGTGCCCCGTCGAGCGCTTTCGGAAAAGTCGCGTCAATCGTGGGTGATTCCTTTACAAAATCTTTGGGACTTAGGCTGGGTGAGTCTTTAAAGAAAGGCCCCATGTCGGACAATGAGCTCGAAGTATTTATATAAGCACCCTTTATCTCATGAGTTCGATGTCTTTGGGAGGCGCAAGCCGGACCTTGACATGATCTTCTATTGTGATGAAGCACACCATCATAGTCTCGGAGACTTTGGTTTGGGCTCCGCCTTTAGCTTCTTACCCTTTCGATCATCATGAGTCTTCCCCTCCTCTTTCTGTTTCTCCATCAAAGGTCGAAGGTTTACTACATAGCATTCACGCGCGGTCTTTTGGTCTCCATAGATCTCACCTACGAGATCCATCATCAAGCTCATACTTCATGAGGAGAAGGTATGGAGCGACGAGCGCTTTGATCCGATTGAGGGTAGGACGTCCAATGATGACATTGTAGGCGGAGGGATGTCGATCACTAGGAATTTCACTTCGATGTTTCGGCCCTTGAGCTTCTCTCCAACCACGGCGGTAGGCGGATCGTGCCTATGGGGTGTATCGTCCGCCCTTCGAATCGACGACGGGATTGACGAGGGAAATGAGATTGTGAGGGGTATACTTCAGCTGACTTAGGCATTCCATGGTGATGATGTCTACCGAGCTCCCCGTGTCGATAAGGACCTTGCGGACTATGGCATCCGAAATCTTCGAGTGTGTTGACCAAGGGATCCTCATGTGGGGCGGCCATGCCTTTCAAATCTTGTTCTCCGAAGGTCATCATAGGTACCTTCATGTGTGGAGGTTGATCGGTGATCAAGACTTGTTGAGCACTTCTAAGGTGAGCCTTCCGGGAAGAGAGGGTTGTGCCCCTACAAATCCCCGGCGATGGTGGCTACAATCTTAGTAGCATTATCATCATTATAGCGCTCATAGCCCCGCCTTGAAGAACCTCCTTATGCTCCATGAGTATCTTTTTTGAGGAAGCGATCAATTTGCCTATTATCCGCCAACTCCCAAGCGCCTTCTTTAACGTGTGACACTCTGTAGTGTTGTGTCCGATTTGTTCATGAAATTCGCAATATTTGTTGGAAGCTCGCGCTTTCACGGGAGTGGACATGGGAGGTGGTTTCTTGAGCATGGGATGCCCTTTGATCTCCATCAAAATACTTTGGGGTCGGTGTTGAAGCGGTGGTCAACTTCATTTCGATGACTACATTTTCCATCTCCTCCTTTCTTCTTGACCTCATCTCCTTCCTCTCGCACAAATCTCTATGGCCTGGATAAAGTCGGCCGCCTTTACGAGTGCTTCGCCAAAGTGGACACCTTTTGTTCAGCGAGGGAAAATTTGAATCTTCCGCTTCGAGTCCATTAAGGAAGACAGTGTACGCGACTTCATCTTGCAGGTTAGAGATAAGGACGCCCTCTCCATGAAACCTTTGTACATAGTCCTTAAGGGTTTCGTTTCTCCCTTACTTAATTTTGGAGAGGTGGATGCTAGTCTTCTTACGCTTGCAACTTGCAATAAATTGTGCAACGAACTTCTCACACGACTCTTCAAAGGAAGAGATGCTCCCTTGAGAAAGATTGTTGAACCATTTACGTGCGACTCCCTTCGATGTAGCGAGGAAGAATCGACAATAGGTTGCGTCGTGCCCGTCTTGCACGTACATATGAGACTTATAGTATGCCGGGTGATCTTCAAGATTAGTTGTTCCATTATATGGGTCGACGTTTGGGACTTTTATCTTCTTCATTCGGGAGTATTCATAATCTTCTTCGAAAATGGAGTGTTGAAAGTATCTTGGGTCGGCTTTGAATCGGAGCCGGAGACGGGAACAGTGCGGGTTTGGTGGCGTGGAACTTCCATAAGGGAAGGACTCTTCCTCCTCTCGGATCGAGGAGGAGTGCGCCTGGTCCTCTCGACTTCTTGGGACCCTTCGGATTTGATTGCTCATGGCGCCTTTACGTTGATTGCTCCCGCTCCCGGGCGTCCGACCGCTCTTAGTCAAGCCTTGGAGCATTGTAGGCTCGCCGAGAATTGCGACTACGTGTAGCTAATCGTGTAGGACTAGCGGACCTTCTGCTCCCCAGGGTCCTCGCTCCGTGTTTGGGGCAAGGGCGTCGCCATGATACTCGAACCAGGCGGAACGCCTGCTGTGGGTAGCATAGGGGTCGAGGCCATGTGCGAAGTTGCAATATTCTCGTTGGCTTTATAGAGAGCTTTCTTTGCCTCGATAATCCCTCGGGCACCGCCTTCTTCGTGACCCTTGTCGGGAGGACACTTGGCTGCTCGGGAGCAAACACGGTTGGTGCCTCGGTTGGTTGTTCGGGGCTGCATGGGAGGGCATCTCGCTCGAGAAGTAGCCAACAGTCGACCTCCCCAAGGGGTTGTGCCGTAC
This sequence comes from Talinum fruticosum, assembly GCA_021018815.1. NCBI lineage: Eukaryota > Viridiplantae > Streptophyta > Magnoliopsida > Caryophyllales > Talinaceae > Talinum > Talinum fruticosum. Next base: position 5,799,347 of record JAITYX010000025.1, on the reverse strand, counting down.
CCATGAGTCGGGCGTAGTGGAAGGGCATGATAGGCATGCGCTATTCCATGATGGCTCGCACTGTCCTTGCACTTATTGTGCGACAGCCGTTTTAAGGGTCTCTATTAAGTTACGAAGAGCCCCTAGGGTGACGTACCCCTCCGACTGGGTGTGGCGGTTGCCGGTAGACCACCGAGATGATTCCACATCCTCGGCTTGAGGAGCGTCGTGGGATTGGCCCCCGTAGGCATTGAGCGATGAGGGTGAGGGAGCGGTGGGTTGGTCGTGTCGTGCGTCATCTTAGATCGAGATCAAGTGCCACTAGTGACCATATGCTACCTTTCTCCCCACGCAGACGGCGCCAAAGCTGTTTCCGGAGAAAATCGAGTTAAAGATGTGGATGATGATTCGGAGAGAGGAAGGATTTATCGCTCCGGTGCTGAGGACGTGGCACGATCGATCCGATTCCGCGTGGCGATTGCTTGAACCTGCAAAAGGCGAAGCCCGGGTGGTGGATCCTGGAGAACGCCCCTCCGACGCTCAAGTTAGTGATTGACTTGATTGAAGGGATCAAGGAAATATTCCTCGATGTGCGTGGGGAATTCAGTGGGAGTTGAGAGGTTTTCCAAAGATGGAAACTCTTGGGATGAATATTGATGAACATTGATGAATGTTGATGAACGTTGGGAGCGTGAAAGCTTGATAGCTTAGAAGCTTGGGAGATTATGAGAAAGATGAGATTTGTGGAATGTGAAAAACATGCCCCATGGAGTTGGGAAATGATGTGTATTTATAGCGAGATCTTAAAAGGGTAGAATAGTAATTTCTCGTGGTTTAAGGGAAACCTTAACCCTAGTGGGCTTTGGGCTTTTACCGCCCGTTAAGGGTTACCTTGGGCCGATACCCCCTTATCCGACTTATTAGGCACGGTTGGCTAGTGACGTGGCGAGTGAGCGAAGCTGTCAGGAAATACCCGAATCAAAATTATTCCATTATGTGAAAACGATTTATAAACTCAATCAATGAATATTATTAGTGTTACCAGAATATATATACTTATCTTCACATTATATTATAAATAAAAGTTTCAAACAATATTATGCGTATTAAATAAAATATGCCAAAAAAGTAGAAATATTATAATTTTTAGATTTATACATTCAAAATTATTTTAACCTTCTCTCTTCCCCTTCTTTTACCGATATTTGTACATCTATACTACATATAATAGCAATCTTTTCAAAAAGATGACATGGCGGTATGAGAGTGAATTTAGGAGTTTCGTCCAATAAAAAATAATAATTTATCATTAAAAAAAAATAGGTTTCTACTCATATATGGACTCTTTTTTACTCCATGCTACAATAATAATAATAATAATAATAATAATAATAATAATAATAATAATAATAATAATAATAATAATAATAATAATAATAATACGACATATAATTTTTCATTAAAAATTAAACAAAATTAAAAATAATAAAATAAAAACATAAATTTTAAACAAAAAGTTAAACAAATAATAAAATGCATTAAATAAATACGAAAAATATATAATTAAATTACCAAAATATTAAAACTATTTTCTGGACCTAATAGCCTAAAAAACCTAAAATAAAAATGAAAAAACTAAATTTATAAATTTATTAAATTAAAAATATGCTTTAACCTAAATTAGTAAATAAGTCTGAAAAATTATCAAATCAGTTATATATTATAAAATTATCTAATCTTAATATGAAAATTAAATAATAATTAATCATCCTAATTAATTCATAAAAATATAAAACAGACAATAAAAACAAAACTAAGTAGAAAATTAATAAATAACAAATATACAAAATTATATAATAAATTAAAAAATCTGAAAAAATATAAAAGTATCCTAAAACCCAAAAATTTTTTTATAGTTGTCCAAAAAAATTAAACAAAATTAAAAATAATAAAATAAAAATATAATCTTAAAAAATAATAAACTGCACTAAATAAATAAGAAAATAAATAATTAAATTACCAGCATATTAAAATTATTTTTTGGACCTAAATATATTCTAAACACCTAAAATTAAAATGAAAAAATAAATTTATAAATTTATTAAATTAAAGACCTGCTTTAACCTAAATTAGAAAAAATCTAAAAAATTATCAAATAAGTTATAAAACTAAGAAAATTAATACTAACAGATTAAAAAGACTCTAACTAAACCCTATAATAATATAAAAATAAAATTAACCGAAGAAGCCTAATTTTATTCTAATTCTAACAAACTGACTAAAAAATAACAAAAACAAACAAAAAAGTAATCTGAAAATTAAAATATATTAAGAAATAAAATAAAATTAATATATATAGTTATGTATTTATTTGTTTAGGGTTTGGATTGTATATTAGCTCTCATTTATTTTTATGTATATTGATATGCAATATTATTTTGGGTCTGAAATATAATAATTTTGTCTAACATTATTAATTTTTCATTATTGATGGTGTTTTTTAACTCGGTGTCATAAAATTGTATTAGTTCAAAATATATTTATTATAACAATTTTTAAATTTAAAATCAACAGAAACATGTTATAAAAATAATATTTAAATATTTAACTATATGAGGAAGCAATTTGGTTATTACATTCATCCTATGTACGAGAATGATTTAATAAACCTTAAGAAATCATAAATTAATATAATAAAAATATAACAATTACATATATACTTGATATTAATAATTAAAAATGCCTACAAGATATAAAGTTATGATTCAAATATGTTGTGGAATAAAACGTTATGAATAAAACGTTAGGAATTATATTGCGTCGGTTCATAATTTGTAGACTTTAAGTTCGTAATTTGTGTTATGTTTAAAGGATTATAAACTTAATATGCCAACTTCTATTAAGCCCATAGGACTTCGAATAAATTCGTTAGTCTCAAAATTTTTGCACAACATATAGATCATTTTTTTGTTACAAATACGGTTTATTTTAGTTTCTTCCTAACATGTCTATCCGTGACTTATTATTGATCGAAGGTTTGCTCTTGGAGAGTATAAATCACCCTAGATGGGGGTGAATAGGGTGATGAGGAAACTTGCTTGAAAGTTTAAAACAAATAAGGATTTGAGGTAAGTGAGAAGCAAGGATACACTCGGAAAAGCATAAACTTAGAATTCGGTAAGTAGTGAAGAAACAGATTAAATAGAATTACGAAGCTGTGCGAGTCTAGAATGTACTCGGAAAAGTAATAACTCATAAAGTACGTAGAAACCCTCTTGGGGCGAGAAAACCACGGACCGTGGTAATCTAAGCACGAAGTCGAATCTACTATTTTGAGTCCACAAAATACGAGTAGGCTGACTTGACCTGAGTTGCTCTCTTAAACAACTCCTTACAAGTTTTTCCTAGACTTAGAAATTACCTTATCCGATCTAATACTTCCTAACTGAGATCACCCTTACGAGTTAGGGACAAGCTGAGCTGAGTTAACCCTTATAGCTCGGTCAAGGGACCTTACTTAGAGAGTAAGAAAGAAAGTGTTTGTAGCGAGTACAAGACCTTACAACTCATAAAGTTATTAAATACGGAATTGGAGTTGTAAGTAGAAGATTGAGAATGAATACAATGACTTTTTGCTCAAGTATGTGTATTAACAATAAATTCGGCAATCTTCAAGTCTTGAAAGTTGGCTTCTATTTATAGATGACCAAGCGGTTTAGCCGTTGTGTCCATCTTCTGACTGGAGATCCTTTGTGACCGTTGTAAGGGATTTTATGAGTCACTCGGAAAATATCCGTTGAGATATGAACGTTGAGCAACGGTTCTTGACTCCTTTGGAAATCCCAAAACCACTGGTAGTGTCTTTAAAAATAAGGTGGAAACCACCGTTGAGCTTGGTGTTGCAGATTTCCAATTTTGGAAATAGACAATCCCGACATAGTGTGCGGGGCTAGGTCGAGAGGTGAAAAAAGCCTTGTCTGCTCGGTGATTTGACGTTTTGAAGCCGATTACTTTTGCAGTTCAAAATTAGGATAGCCTCGTTTGAATAACCTATAAAAGTAAATCAATTTGGTTCTCAAAGTATAAAATACTTTGGTCCAAGATTAGACACATATAATAATATAATTAAGATAATTAAATGACTAATTATACGTGTCGGAAAAGGAATGGAAAATTACGAGTCTAATATCTATGATACTTAAAATTCCATCCGGGTCGAGTCTAGAAGATAATCAAGTCAAGTAGAAAATCAGAGTAAACAAACTTGATCTAGACTGAACAAGGTTCAAACAAAATAAGCTGACTTGGAATAGAGAATTAACATTGTAATTCTTGTAACATGAAGTCGAGACATGAGTTTATGTGCGTGAACAAAAGTGTTTGAACATGCGATATATCTGAGTGTTGAATGACTCGGAACCGAGTGTGAAGGGGCATGTAGACGTAAGCTTTCCGAGTTAGTCAGTCGAAACAATTGGAAACATATATAGCAGATGCTATAACACTCGGAGAAAATCCTATATCACTCGAGAAAAGTTTCTAAGGCACATGGAATGGCTTGGAATCAAAACTCTATAGGAGAAGAAGTCTTATACTTGATTCCTCGATGGAACTTAGAAAAGTGTAAGTCTAAAGTCCGAGTCTTCAATCTCCCCTTTTTGATGAAAGGCATTCCATACTTAGACAGAAATTTTGTTACTGATATTGCAAATTTGCTCAGAAAATAACTTAAGATTTCATAGCAAAAGCTAACATATCGGAGTAAGAAACAAAGCAAAGCGAGATAGATGCATTGTTGTAAATAACATATCGGAGCAAGAAACTTGAAATTAATAATGAAATGCAGTACTTCATTAATTTAACGGAAAGAAATATTTATACAGGGTGAGAGAGACTCCCCTAAACAAGACAACAAACATTTTCTATCCATTCTCCCCTTGCCTTTCAGCAAAAAAAAAAAAAAAAAAAAAGAGGGAAGAATTCAACAAGAGAGTACATATTTGATGTCCGGACAAAAAAAGAAAAAAATGAAACACTCGTAAACAAAAGACTAAGAATCTAAGGAGGGGATGGATTATATGGAGTTGAGGAGGAAGAACGAGTGGTGCGCCGACGTTGATAAGATCTTGACGATGTGCTTGAGCGCGGCGGAGGAAGTACAGGTATTTCGGCAATGGCTCGGTTCGAGTGGCTGACCTAGAACTAGTTCGTCTAGAGGCTCGTTCTCTTGGAACCGAACGATTGGAGGGGTGCGCTTAGGTTGACTCGCTCGCTGACTTTCCTTGATCAGCGAGGTTCTTCGATCCACTTAGACTGCTGCTCGAGCTGATCACTTCGGTTGCGCTCGAGAGCACCCGGACCCTCGGTTGTTGTTCCTTGTCCTTCTTAGTGTCCTTGGCCTTCTGGCTCACCATGCTCGAAAGAGCCGCATCAGCTGTAGGCTCCTTTGCTTCTTCTCGATCTTCTTCTTCACCCTCTCCTCTGTTGGAGGAGGACTTGGCGGGGCTCGAGGATTCCTCAAAAGTGTCCGAGTCTCCGTGATCTCGAGCTGCCTTGGATTGTCTCTCCTGAAGAAGCTCGATCGGCTCCCTCTGCTCCTTTACAGAGCCTTCATCTCGAGGAGCACGTCCTATTGCTCTCAAAGTTGAGATTGGGCGGTTTTCGGTTGATGTTCATAGGCTGGAAGACAGTCTTGAATGACCGGAGGAGGTCCTTGAGTTCCAAGGCCACAGAGGAGATTTTGTCCAAGAAAGCAGTGGACAAAATGGAAGAAAGAGTTTTAGAAGCACTTGAGGTGGAGGCACCACCAGGTGGAGCGAGGAAGAGAAAGAGGGGCGTCTTTCGAGTGCGAGACGGAGAAGGTGGCCTCGGCTCCGAGTTATGAATCCGGACACCAGGTTGGGTTTCCGATATCCGTACCCCGAAGTTCCTTTTTGCCAACTACAATGGCAGCCTCGAAGCTAGCGGTCGAGATCTCAATGAGAGTGAGAGTGAGAAGAGCACCGAAAAGGAGAGGGGTGTTCTTCTTGTTACGAGTTTGAGCTGGCACAACTGCTATTTGCTCAATGATGGCAGGAAAGAGGTCTACTTCATAGCCCTCTAGGATATCAAAGAGTGCTTTGAGGTGCTTGGAGTAGGGGTTCTCCTTGCTAGAGTGCTTTGTGAGAAGAAAGTTCTCATCAGCAAGAAACATAGAAGACGAGCTTCGACTTTAGCTAAGTCACGAGAAAATTTTTGCGTGACCCGGGGAACTCTTTTGCATACTTTTCAAAGAAGTCGTCGGCGACTTCATTGAAAGGTATTGGATTACTATTTAAGAAGAGAGAGGATACTTTGAACAGGACGATGGAGGAGGGAAGTATTGATTCGAACAGTTATGTTACGAACTCTGGAGGTTAGAATACCTTCGAGCTGGAAAGATGAGTGTAAAACTCGAAACGAGTTCGGGATATATGAACTCACTGAAACAAAAAAATTGTAGACCCGGTCGAATGAATGTGAGGCAACCATGAAAATTTTGTGGTTGGGAAGAATTTATCATCCGAGTGTAAGATCTTTGGGTGACAAAGGGTTTAGAATTTGAGGGGCCTTCTTGGCTTTTTGTACGGGGTTTCTTTGTGGCAAAGCCAAGAATATCAGGGTGAGAACCTCTTTTGGCATACTGACGGAGAAAAGAGAGAGTAGGTAAGCTTGAGAAAGAGTAGGACAAAAAAGCTCGAAGAGAGTGAAAGATAAAAGAAAAGAGTAGAAGAAGAATGAGTTTGAGAGCAACAGAGCTTACTTAAGATGTTCTTCACAAAGCTTGAGAGCGTTGTGTGTCGCTTTTAGTCACCGAGATTGTGGTCACGAGGATTTGATTTCGAGAGAGAGAGTAAGTGAAGAGTAAAGTAATGAAATGAAGGAGAATAGGCGCTATTTATAAGAAAAATAAACGTCCTTCGGTACTGTTCGACTCAGCTCTTTCGGTGGTCACCTCGGACCGGTGTGACTGTTCTCTTCCACAACGGTTAGAATTCCAGCGGTTTGTCTCCCAACGGCTAGTTGTCCGATCACGACACGCGAGAGAGAGAGAGAGAAAAAGAAAATTTTAAAATAAATTCCGAAATTCTCCACTTGTCTAGAGATGATTTTAGAAGTTTGATGTCCATTTTTCTCAAAGTCCGAGTCGACTCAGCTAGGTTTCGAGTGACTTAGAAGCTGGAAATAAATAATAACTATCGACTTAGTATCACTAAATCAACTGAACTAATGGTTATTTAAGAAATGAAATCACATAACACATAATCATGCAATAAAAAATTTTCACATAAAAAGCAAAGAATTATGCATTTAACATGCCAAGCTCATTCTTAATAAAACAAAGCTGATCCTCACTAAGTGGTTTAGTAAAGATATCGGCTAATTGAAGATTGGTAGGAATGAATTCAAGTTCAATATCTCCTTTCTCGGAATGGTCTCTTAGGAAATGATACCTAACCTCAATGTGTTTCGTCTTTGAGTGCTTGAACTAGATTTTTGGTAATGCTGATTGCACTCTAATTATCACACTTGATTGGAACCGATTTGAAAGAAAGTCCAAGATCTTTCAAGTGTTGTTTTATCCATAAAATCAGTGCACAACATGCTCCAGCTGCAATATACTCAGCCTCGACAGTTGATAGAGCTACTGAGTTTTGCTTCTTTGAGTGCCAAGATATTAAGGATTGACCCAGAAATTGGCAAGCTCCTGAGGTGTTCTTTCTATCAACTTTGTATCCAGTGTAATCGGCATCCGAGTATCCGGTGAGAGTCGGTTACGAGTCTCTGGAATACCATAGACCTAAATTACGAGTCCCTGCAAGATATCTGAATATTCTCTTCACCGTAGTGAGATGCGATTCTTTTGGATTAGCTTGGAATCTTGCGCATCGACAGACACTAAACATTATATCTGGTCTACTGAAAGTAAGATATAGCAAAGATTCAATCATACCTCGATAGAGTTTCGATCTATTGCTTTACCTTTATCGTCCGAGTCCGGTTTCAAGCTACTCGCTCATAGGTGTTGCTTGCATGCTTTGCATCTTGAAGTTTATACTTTTCAGCAGCTCCTTGGTATACTTTGATTGATGAACATAGATTCCATTTTTGTCTTGCTTGATTTGTAGACCAAGGAAGAAATTGAGTTCTCCTATCACACTCATTTGAAATTCCTGTCTCATTAACTCAAAAAATCTCGACACGAGAATTTCATTAGTAGCTCCAAAAATTATGTCATCAACATATATCCGAGCGATAAGAAAATCTTTCCCCTTGGTTTTTATCAAGAGAGTCTTGTTGATCCGACCTCTTATAAAATCATTTTGAACCAAGAAATTTCTCGAGTCCTTCATACCAAGCTCTAGGAGCTTGTTTAAGACCATAAAGAGCTTTTTGAAGTTTGAAAACATGATTTGGAAATTCTTAGTTTTCAAATCCAGGGGCTGCTCAACATAGACTTCCTCTTCGATAAAACCATTGAGAAAAGGACACTTAACATCCATTTGATATAACTTGATATTCATGCTAGATGCAAATGCTAACAGAATTCTAATGGCTTCAATTCTGTCAACATGTGCAAAGGTTTCCCCACAATCAATCCCTTCTTCCCGATTGTAACCTTGAACCACAAGTCTAGCCTTGTTTCGACTACCAACCCACCTTCATCCATCTTGTTCTTGAAAACCCATTTGGTTCATATGACTGGGTGGTCGGAAGGTCGTTTGGTCGAGTCCGAGACTTGGTTTCTTTCGAATTGATTGAGTTCCTCTTGCATGGCCTCTACCCATTCGGGTTCATTTAGGGCCTCTAGTGCATTTTTAGGTTCGAGTTAATGAAATGAATGCACTGGATGCATATAAATTCTGAAGAGAGGAACGAGTTCTTATCCCACTTGTTGATATCAACTAATATGTTTTCTAGTGGATGACTAGAAGCATACTTGAATGCTTTACCTGTTCTCCGATTCACCGGATCTGTATTCTTAATTGCTTGATCTTCGAAGCTTGTTCTGAGTGAACTTGTTCATCAGATTGTCCTTCATCATTCCGAGTTGGTTCTTGAGTTGTCTCATTCCGAGTCACTTCGTTACGAGCTGGTTGGGTTTGATTCTTGATAGGCTCATGTTCATCACGATCATCATTTCTGCTGAGCTTTAAGTCTAAGAATGATGATTCACTTGGTTTTTCCTGTTCAAACTCATCAAACACAACGTGGATGCTTTCTTCCATTTTGTTAGTTCTCTTATTGAAAAGGCGATAAGCTTTACTATGAGATGAATAACCCGAGAAAAATACCTTCATCTGACCGAGCATCAAACTTGGTCGGGTGATCCTTACCATTGTTGTCAACAAAACACTTACATCCAAAGGGTTTGAAGTATGAAATATTAGGTTTCTTCCCTTTGTAGAGCTCGTACGGTTTTTCTTCAGAATGGGTCCGATGAGGCATCTGTTCAAGGTATAGTTAGGCTGTGTTGATTGCCTCAGCCTAGAAATAGTAGGGTAGATTGTGTTCAATCATCATTATCCTAGCTATTTCTTCAAGAGTTCTGTTCTTTCTCTCCACTACTCCATTCTATTGAGGAGTTCTTGGTGCTTGAGAAGTTATGGGAGATGTCATTCTTGTCACAAAACTCTGTAAATTCCGAGTAGTCGAACTCCTTTCCATGGTCGGTTCGAATTCTTTGAATTTGAGTCCGAGACTTAACTTGGATTTTCCTGCGAGCCTGCTGAACTCTTTGAACGCTTCATTTTTGTGCTTGAAGAAAACACACCTAGGTAAATCGTGAGTAATCATCAACAATAATAAGTACATATGATTTACCTCCAAGACTCTTAACGGGAATTTCACCACATAAGTCCATATGTAGCATTTCAAGCACTTTGGATGTGGAAACTGTCTTCAGAGATTTGAAAGATGATCCGACTTATTTCCCTTTTGTGCAAGCTTCACAAATCTTATCTTTCTCAAAAGCACAATTAGGCAATCCTCTAACTAAGCCATAAGATACCAGTTTCTTAATAGTATGCATGCTAACATAGCCTAATGTGTGATGCCATGTCCATGAGTCATCATGAAGTGATGCTTTTAAACAAGATAAATTCGACTCGGGTCGAAAGAGGAATAATGTACGTATTACCTGATCTCTTAGCTAACGAGCTTAGTTTCTTTAGTAGCAACATCGGAAATAACGCGGTTGGTCCGTGTGAATCTTACCTCTTGACCTTTATCACATAATTGAGAGATGCTAAGAAGGTTGTACTTTAATCCTTTGACAAGGTATACTAGGGCTGACCAGATTGCCTTCCTTTCCAATCTTGCCTATCCCAATTATCTTGCCTTTGCTTGTCATCTCCAAATGTGACTTTTCCTCCTTTGTACTCTTCTAACTCGGAAAAGAGTTACGAGTCTCCTGATATGTGGCGTGAGCATCCAATGTCCAGGTACCAATGCCCTTTTGATCTTTTCGAGTGGCACTGCAAAACGAGAAAATAAACTAACCCTTCTCACTTCCTCTAATGAACCCAGTAACACCCTTTCTTGTGGTCCTTTTCGAGGAAGAAGGCTTTTCGGAACCCAGATTTGAATGACTTTGGAGTCCAGTCCGATTCTGAGTCTTCCGTTTAGAGAATTGAGTCTGTGTCTCTTTCTTTTGAAAAACTTTTCTTTTAGAAATCGGTGGAGATGGTTTTCTCCTATAAGTTGGTCCGGGCTCAGTCCTCCTTTCATTTTTATGAATGGGACCATGCTCAGCCTTCCTGAACTTTACAGTTCCGGAATCCTTTTAAAAAGCTCCGACTAGGAATTGGATTCCTCCTCTTTGTTAAAACTAAGACCTTCTTTTCTTAAGGAGACACATTGAGATCCCAAGAGCATGTCAAGGTTTTTCGACCTTGAGTAAACTTTAAAACAAGATCTTGAGACTCGTTGAGCTTTTGCTTTAGTTGCTCATTTTCTTTTACGAGTAACTCGGACTCGGTCTCATTGGATTGAGCACTAGTCTTGAGTTCTCCGAGTGTAAGTCTCGGTTTTCCAACTTATTTTTTAAAGAAATGCTCTCGGAAGAAATTGACTCAAGTTGTTCTCTAAAATGAGAAGAATCGAATTGGACTTCTCTTCCAAAGTGAAAATATACTTAGCTAAATCAACTTTGGAGAATTTGAGAAAGTATTCAATTACCTCTTGAGGATTTGCTTCCTTATTGTCCGATTGATCCGAGTCCGAGTCTGTTTCCGCTTTTGAGTCAGAAAGTGCCATCGGACACTTTGAGTCATCCGAGTCCTTGTCATCTTCTGATGAGTCCTCATCACTCCATGTAGCCATCATAGCCTTTTTCTTCTTTCTATCCCTTTTTTTCTTTGGACAATCCTTGACTATGTGTTCCTTGTCTGCCATATTCAAAACAGCCGAGCGTTTTTATGCAAAGATAACTTTAAGGGGAAGAGTATTTACCTTTTCTATCCTTTTTGTCCTTCTTGTAGAACTCGTTCTTTTGGCTTCTTATCCCATCTCCTGTGCTTCATCATTCTCTTGAAGCCTCTAGCAATGAGTGCCATGGGATCTTCTTCGAGTCGGAAGAACTCGGATCTACTTCTCCGGTTTACGAGGCTTTCAGCGCAATGTTCTTTTTGGTGTTGACCTCTGCATCATCCTCTTCCAGGTGCATCTCATGGGTGAGAAGCTTCCCAATGAGTTCGTCCGGCTTTAGTAGAGACAAGTTCCGAGCCTCTTCGATAGCTGTCACTTTGGGAACCCATCTTTTCTTGGGTAGGCTTACGAGTATCTTTCCGCACATTTCCTCGTGGGAAATCTTTTAACCCAGAGATTTGAGATTGTTGGTAATCTCGGTAAATCGAATGAACATCCGAGTGATGTTTTCTTCTTGCTCCATCTTGAACAGCTCATATTTATGAAGATATTGGCTTGTCCGACTTGGCTTGTGCCTTCATAAGTGTTGACAAGTGTGTCCCACACTTCTTTGGCCGTGTCACAGGCTGACACTCGGTTGTATTCTTACGAGCTGATGGCGCACATTAGAATGTTCATCGCCTTGGACTTCTTTCCGAACTTTTCTACTTCATCAGCTGTGAACTCGGCCTTTGTCTCGGGCACGAATCTTGTTTCTTCTGTCTTCATGGGAGTGTAGTTGCCCACTTGTATGATGTTCCGGACATCCTCATCATGATCCAGTAGGAAACATTTCATGAGTTTCTTCCGAGTGCACGAAATTGGATCCTTTAAATTTTGGTGGTCTGCTGGAAGATCTTCCTTCATCGAGCTCTCCATTGTTACGAGCCATTTGATCTTTAAACCTTTGGATAGTTAGATCCTTTACGAAAGGCTAGGCTCGATACCAATTGAAGGTTTGCTCTTGGAGAGTATAAATCACCCTAGAGGGGGTGAATAGGGTGATGAGGAAACTTGCTTGAAAGTTTAAAACAAATAAGGATTTGAGGTAAGTGAGAAGCAAGGATACACTCGGAAAAGCATAAACTCGGAATTCGGTAAGTAGTGAAGAAACAGATTAAATAGAATTCTGAAACCTGTCTGAGTCTAGAATGTACTCAAAAAAGTAATAACTCATAAAGTACATAGAAACCCTCTTGGGGCGAGAAAACCACGGATCGTGCTAATCTAAGCACGAAGTCGAATCCACTATTTTGAGTCCACAAAATACAGTAGACTGACTTGACTGCGTTGCTCCCTTAAACAACTCCTTACAAGTTTTTCCTAGACTTAGAAATTACCTTATCCGATCTAATACTTCCTAACCGAGATCACCCTTACGGTTAGAGATAACTGAGCTGAGTTAACCCTTATAACTCGGTCAAGGGACCTTACTTAGAGAGTAAGAAAGAAAGTGTTTGTAACTGAGTACAAGACCTTACAACTCATAAAGTTATTAAATACATAATTGGAGTTGTAAGTAGAAGATTGAGAATGAATACAATGACTTTTTGCTCAAGTATGTGTATTAACAATAGATTCGGCAATTTTCGAGTCTTAAAAGTTGGCTTCTATTTATAGATGACCAAGCAGCTTAGCCATTATGTCCATCTTCTGACTGGAGATCCTTTGTGACCGTTGTAAGGGATTTTATGAGTCACTCGGAAAATATCCGTTGAGATATGAACGTTGAGCAACGATTCTTGACTCCTTTGGAAATCCCAAAACTACTGGTAGTGTCTTTAAAAATAAGGTGGAAACCACCGTTGAGCTTGGTGTTGCAGATTTCCAATTTTGGAAATAGACAATCCTGACATAGTGTTTGGGGCTAGGTCGGAGGTGGAAAAAGCCTTGTCTGCTGGTGATTTGACGTTTTGAAGTCGGTTACTTTTGCGGTTTAAAATTAGGATAGCCTCGTTTGAATAACCTACAAAAGTAAATCAAATTGGTTCTCAAAGTATAAAATGCTTTGGTCCAAGATTAGACACATATAATAATATAATTAAGATAATTAAATGACTAATTATCCGAGTCGAAAAAGGAATGGAAAATTACGAGTCTAATATCCATGATACTTAAAATTCCATCCGGGTCGAGTGTAGAAGGTAATCAAGTCAAGTAGAAAATCGGAGTAAACAAACTTGATCTAGACTGAACAAGGTTCAAACAAAATAAGCTGACTTGGAATAGAGAATTAATATTTTAATTCCTATAACATGAAGTCATAGCTGAGTTTATGTGCGTGAACAAAAGTGTTTGAACATGCGATATATCCGAGTATTGAATGACTCGGAGCGAGTGTGAAGGGGCATGTAGACGTAAGCTTTCTGAGTCGGTTAGTTAGAAGCAATTGGAAACGTATATAGTAGATGCTATAACACTCAAAGAAAATCCTATATCACTCAGAAAAGTTTCTAAGGCACATGGAATGGCTTGGAATCAAAACTCTATAGGAGAAGAAGTCTTATACCTGATTCCTCGATGGAACTCGGAAAAGTGTAAGTATGAAGTCTAAGTCTTCATTAACAAACATATTTAAATCATATCTTTTACTATTATAAGTTTTCTAAATTATTAAAAGATGAGTATTTGCCATCAAACCTCCCGCCTTCTTGAAATAGAACTTCATGTTACTCTTATTATGTTAATTAATTGAGAGGAAGAGTTGTGCCTCAAGGGAAGCAATTGTTTGTTAATTGAGTAAAACATGTATTTATAAAATCTCAATTGTATCAATATTTTTGCCCCATTGACTCACTACTAAAATCGCGATCAATTTTCAATATAAATATAAAACACAAATGATTTTACTACCCTACGCTGCTAATTGACCTATCATGCCCTTCACTATGATACAAATTACCTATTATTGTTAAATATATTTGTATCACTTCTATTATTATAATATTTTTCACAATTAATCTCAATATAAGTAGTTATTATATGTTTAATTATCTTCGTGTGCGTGATTAGGTAAGAATGGATAAATCATTATATTCACCTTATAATTTTAAAAAATGAGATCCCATTATGGGTATATGTATACTTTTTAAGAGTTCATGTAATATTTAAGTCGATGATGTTTTAATAGGTTGGTTGCATATAAGTATTCATCTACACGTCTATTAAGTTAAATTATTATTGACTTTGTAAAGAGTTATAAGTTATAAGTTTGATATTCTTTTGTTGATTTGATATACTTTGTGTTGTAATCACTACTACAAAAACGCTATATAGCGACGGAAACTAGCGACGGAATCGAGTCCGTCGCTAATTAGCTGACTGAACAATGACGGAATCGACATGTGTCGGATAAAGCTGGATTAGCGATGGAACTAGAGACGGAATTAAATTCCGTTGCTATTTTAGTCATTAGCGACGGACCTAATGACGGAAATGGAAAAAATAGCGACGGATTTTCGATCTCTTCCCTTCACTTGTCCCCTCGGACTCTCTCTCGTGTCCGACTCTGTTTCGGGTCCTTCTTTCGCCCTTACTCTGTTCCGGTTTCTCGATCTCTTCCCTTCACTTGTCGCCTACTCGCGTCGCCGGCTACCTCCTTTGGTTACTGCGGTGGTCGCCGGCCCCTCGGTCTTCCTGGCCCTTGTACGCTCGCCTCCTCCTCTCTCGCCTTCTTGCGGTGGTGGCCCTCTTCTTCTCTACTCCTCCGTTTCCTTTGGGTGTGCCGACCGCCTTCCCTCCGTTCGTCGCTCGGCCCACCGGCCTCCGGCCTCGGCTGCAGTTCCCACACACCCCTTCTCTCTCTTTCTCGGTCCTCCCTCTCACGTTTCCCTTTCCTTTTTCCTCTACTCGGGCCTCCAAGGCCCCTCTCTTTTCTACCTCTCTCTCCACCGCTTAATTGTCGGTTAATGATCCTTATAGGACCATAATTTATCTTTCTCATCTCTTCATAATTCAGCAAAAGTAATCACCGGCCCATATACGACAAGTCCATATCTCCTCCCTTCCGTCCCCTTATGCTCTGCTGCATCCTAACTTATTTTAATACGCCGGCCACGAAAATTCCTAATCACCCAACAGATTAGCTCGGATGGAAAAAAAAGGGAGGCAATTTCCTTGATTTGATTTATTTGACAACAGCTCTCAAAGGAATATTAAAGTAATATGTCCGGTCTGTAAATAAAATCGATCACTCACCCCCTAGATGGGCGGAATAATACTCAATAATTCTATTCTTTACAAGCGCTTTTCGTTAAAATTACGGGTATTACAATTTTGGCGTCGTGTAGTCTATTTAAAAGGTCACATTTATTAGGAATTAGATATCTAATCCATTGTAGAACTTTATTTAGAGGTTTATAATTAATAACTAGCCTAGGAACTCCTCGTTCCTTTTCAACTGCATTGTTAACATAAAATGCTTGCACAACTCCAAGGGGACTTGGAGGGTCTTATATGTTTTTATTAAGAAGATTTTGAATTTCTTTTTTACAATGTTTTAAAAGTTCTTGATTGATTTATGTAGGTCGAGCTTTTGTTGGTATTTTAGATTCATCAAAATCTTTAATGTAAGGAAGGGAAATTATATGTTTCTTTCTTTCCTAGAAGGCATTAAAAAGATCCGAACATATTTGTTTTTAATTATATCTTCTATTTCAAGGATTCGTTTTTGTATAGAAGGATTATTCAATTGCTCGATATTTTAATGTAAGAAGTATGATCTTTCAGGAACATAATTTGATTTTGTTTGCTTTGTAAAGAATTAATTTGTTTAAATACGAGAGGATGTTTGAAGTAAAAGTACATCCTTTTGTCTGGTTGAAGAAAGGAACTCAAATGAAATTTGCTTGCCTAAAAATTTTGTATGGATACCCTTTTCATTAACATAGAAGGGGTAGATTTGTGTTAAGAAAGTAGTTCCGAGTGTAACATTATTTGATATGTTATCGTCAATAAGGAAGACATTCTTAAAACTATAATCATTATTTTTAATGTATCCTTTATAAAAGCTTATAACGAATGCTTAATTGTTCTCCATTAGCACTACAAATATTTTCTTTAGTTTTTTCACGAGTATTTCGTACGAATGATTCCTCCTCTAGTGCAATTATGATATGCCCTTAAATCAATCGAGCAATTGTGTTTATAGAGAAATCATTAACTACTAAATTGACAATAGCTTACCATTTTTGGAAGGTAACCTGAGAAATATTTTGTATAAATTGACTCTCGAAATCTCTTCATCGAAATTTCTTTGTCAAGAATATGTGAACTACTAGGTAATTATGATTCTAATAAAGAAAAAGGAGTTTCAAATTCTAAATCTTTTGTTTTAAGGTTCAAAATTCCTTGTTTTAGTTCAAGAACTTCTTTTTTAACTAATTTACTTCAACTTGAACTTCTTTAGAGGATATTATTTGAAAAGGGTTTGGAGTAGCAAATTTCTTATTAAGTTGGGATATACTAGGAACTTCTAAATTAAATTTTTATCTTCTTCAAGTATAATGTCTTAAAGTTTTTCTAAATATTCTTTCTTAGTTTCATCATCAAAAATCTTTCCTAGAAGGTCTAAAAGGATTTTCTTTTGTGTTTTGTCTGTTAAGACATTAACTTGTTGAATAAGAGGAGAGTCATAGTCAAAATTATTCTCTTCGATGAAATATAATAATCCTCATCATTATCGAATTTAGGGGATTCATTTGTAAGAATAGCTAAAAGTTTCTTTTGAAGATTAGGTTCATCAACAAATAACTCATTAATCTTCTTTTACGTAGTACATTAGAAAGCCTTATTCCCGGACTTAGTACATTTAAAACATACTATTTTCTTTTTGCAGACCTTATTCTTTTTTTGGAAAGGGGTTCTTTTTTATTTGGTAGAGGAGCTTTAGAAGCTTTCTTGAATTTTTGAAAGAGGCTCTATTAGCCCTTTTAACTCTTGTAGAAAGAGCTTCAATTTTTGTTATACCAAATGCTTCATAAAATGAGCCCATTTCTCTACGAGACCTAGTCTTTTCAGATTCATATTTTGCCTAAAGTTTTAATTCATTGCAGAGAATTAATCCTTTATTTTTTATCATACCAAAAATTTATTTAAAGGTTAAGTCTTGAAAAGGGATATCATCTGAAATATAAAGAGTTCTTAATTTATTTAAAATTCTTTTGCTAACTAATTTTGGTAGTCCTACTATAAATCGTTCTTTCCAAAACGTTTGATTACCATCTTCTCTTTTAAGAACATTTGTAATAAACACATCTTACTACCATCTGTAGTCACTAAGAGTTGGGCACCTCGGATTAATCAAAATAGACCTATTAGAAGTTTGCTCATCACTTGGGGTTTCCTATGAAATGGAGAGAGATGGTATGAATAAGCATCTCATGACTATCCTCTTCTTTACTTTGCATATCATTTCATTAGTAAATATAATTTTGTGTTCTAAAATTGATATTCTTTCTTTAAGGTGAAAAAATTATCCCAACAGGATTTTAATTGTCCAGTGAATCCTGCCACTATAGATAAGGCTATATTTTTCGAAGTAAGATCTTCGATTTGTAAGCAACTGCAGCCATGCTCATTTCTTGGAGTGTTGACAAAATCTCATGTTCCGATTTCAATATTCCACTCATAAATGCTATTGGCATCAAAATGTCCGGAAAAAAATTGTGATCTTTCCTCAAATTGAATATCGGAAGGTGTGGATCTTGAATAATAATTTCAAGTTGAAACATTTTTCCAAGATTTTATTTTATTTAACATTAATGGTTCATTTTGATTAAATTGATCATGTGTTGCGGTAATTAATTTTGGATTCTCTTCCTCTTCTTTTGTGCATGAGTATAAAGAGAAATCAAACTCTTCTTTTGGACATGTTTTGTCAAGACAAGAAATTTGTTTATTCTTTTGAGATATGTCAAGAGTTTTAAGTTGTTCCATTATCTTATTTAATATATTATTATTATTATTATTATTATTATTATTATTATTATTATTATTATTATTATTATTATTATTATTATTATTATTAACTTTTTAAGTTTCTTTTAAAAAGGATTCTTCTAATTCTTTTGGTATACTATTAACCTTAAAGAAAGGTTTAGAAATAGTATTTGGGGGTCCAACCATGCTGATTGATGGTTTATTTAATATTTTTGAATCTATTTTCTTAGAGACTTGAGTTAAGCTGTTACTGCTATTGTATGTAAAATTGCATTAGTATAATTAGCTTGCTGATGAACTTTTCCAAGGTCATCAAAGTAATCTGTGTCATTCCCTTCCCTACCAATTTTGTAAGGAGCAGCGTTTATTTATTCTCCGTTCATAACTAATTGGAAAGGCTAAGAGGCGAGGAGGATAGACGAAAACTATGCTAGAACCATCCGTTAAATGCCATGTTTTGTGAAGACTAGTTTAAACATTCAAACTAAGAATAGTGTAGGGATTTTGGATACCTGCTTTGGAAGTAAAAGTGGGAAACCAAACAAAACATGGAATATCTATGGAAAGTCTATTCATGTCAAAGATATATTCATCTTTTATTTTAAATCGAAGAGATGGATCTCATTCTTCAAACCATTGTTTTTGAGAGGAATTATTAGACGAATAATAATCTTCTTTTAGGCGTTGCTAGTTAAGCTGTAAAATTAGACTTTATAAGAACATTAATTCCACCTCCTATTCCTGAGGAAGTAGGAGAGGAGTTGTCCGGAATAGGTTCGAGAATTGGGTTCTTAAACCTATATCTTTGTGAAGTGTTTAGGTGCTCGAAGAACTAGCTCGATAGTCGAGAAAATGATTTTCTACTAGCAGTCGAAATAGGTCAAGAGGTAGATTCTCTCATCAATTAAAATCAGATTAGAACTCTACCTTCTGCTTGGTTCTTCAATAAAATAATCAACTTCATTATTTTCTATTTGTATAAGAACTTGAGCTTCTTCAAGTTTAATTTCTTCAGGATTGTGATTTCTTCCCATCTCAATAATTTTGGAGTAAAAACTATTGGTTTGTCATCGAAATAGTTAATAAAAATGTTTCTTGTGATTTTGAAGGTCAAGGGCTTAAATTAACAAGGGAAAGGTAGAAACTTACAGAAGTTTTATAAGGTAGAAGCTCACAGAAATTTTGTAAATCTTGTAATAAAAGAAAATTAACAAGAGAAAGTTTTTAGAGAACTCCCAAGCTAAAGTCTTCTTGATTGAATTCACTCAGCTTGCGATGCCTCTTAATGTCGAAAGCTCTTCCTTTTATAGAAGGAGAGGATGACTAAGGTACAATAATGTTATTTTTTTAGGTCTTTTCTTGTTCTACAAAGATGCCTTCTTTTTCGTCTCTATTCGAGTATTATTCCACTTCTTTATGTCTCTTCAATCTTGCTTTATGTCATCATGAACTGTAGAAAGATGCTTGTTGTTCTTAACCGTAGTCAAAATTATTGATCAAATTTATGTCCATTAAACTCTGCTTTATTTTTATCTTTAAGAATTGTAGTTGAAAACCCGCACAATAAAGGTTAGTAAATGTAATTGAGAATTTTCTTTCAACAAATGGATATTTCCAATCTAGAGAACCAAGAACTTTTTAAATGATACATTTTGAAAAATGGATGAAATTTGGATTTGTTTTGTCACGAGTTGTAGGTAAAGTCAATGGAATGAGTATCAACCAGAATTAGTTCATAGAATTGTTTGGATTTTGGAGGCTAATTTGTATGATAGTGAGAATTTTCTCCAAAGAATCTTTGGATAATAGGTCTAATTTGTTCACCTTCCGAAGGGGTCTTGAATGAAGCCGGAAATAAATGTTACGTATGTCCGGTATGGTAGGTATTATGAGATGGTGTGGTGTTTGGGCGTAAATTATGTATATTATATACCTCCTAACACATATTTTTGGCTCGTAAATAATATAATTGTATGATTTTTACTTAATTTTTTTACTTTTGTAGTAAATAAGCCAAACCCGGTAACTTGCGGAGAATATAGCGAAAATGATGATGATTTCGGCAATTAAGCTTAAATGATCCATACTCAACTCATCGTAGCCATGTTGGACCATCCGTAAGCCCATGTGAACATTCCGCAAGAGTTTGGAAAGTTCGAAGTAAAGTTTCGGAATCACCACACTCAAAGTTCAAACATTTTTGGCATTTCGAGACCCAAGAAGAACCTCTTGAGGACCCTTCGGAGCAATCACGAGCCACCAAGATCACCTCGGACTAGTCCCGGTGCCGCCCAACAAAAGTCATAGCAAGAAAAGGCCATTTGGAGGCCCCACGGCCTGCCCACGGGGCATGTAATAGCTCGTGGCAGCTCCCACACTCTGGCCCATGGCCGTGGGATAGGCCGTGGTGGCCTTGTTTCGAGCGTTTTACGCTTTTAGCAGAGCCTTGGCACGACCGTGCCAAGGCCCCATGTCTCGGTTTTGGCTATTTTTAGCCTATTTAAACCGATTTGTGGCTACAATTTTGAGAGACGCTTCTTGGAGAAAGCCCTTGCTTAGGGTTTAGGTATTAGATTAGTTTTATAGTTAGTCTGAAACTCTATTAGGTAAATTAATTAAGTTAGATTAGTGTAGATTGGGTTGAAGATTGTGAACCATGGAGCCTTGGAGCATAAATGGCTAAGCTTTCTTTTTCCCTCTCTCTTTATTTCTTGCTTTGTTCTTGTTAATTTCGTTAGATTAATGTTAGTTTAGTTACTTGTTTTGTTTAAGTGTTTGCTATTTTTTGTTGTTGATTTATGTTCATTTGTTTGATTTATGCAAGTTAGTTTAGTTTTCTCTTTCCTCTCCATGCTTATTTTTTATGTTGCTAGTTTAGACTTTTGCTTGAATTTTCTCATGTTTAGTGAATAGTTTGGTTGGCTTGTATTGTGATTAGCCCTTTGATGGCTAGTTAGTCATGTATTAGGCTTAGCCACACCCAATTTATGCTTGCAAATTAATGTTTTCACTCATGCCTACCAAATGTTCGATAAAATGTTTGAAAGAGTTTTCATACATGTTTTTGGGCGATTCTTACACCAAAAGGTGAGGTTTGGTTGATTTGCTAGTGTAGGAGAGTTGAATGGCTGGGATTTTTGCATGAAAATAGCTTATGAAAATAGGCGGTTAAGCCACTTAGACTAGCTTATGACCCATGAAAGTGGGCTTGATTGAGCTTTCTCGATGCAACTTACCATCTTAATTTGCTAGCTTAAGTTAGGTAGGTTAGGGCTTTATCTTGGCTAATTACCTCGTTAATTGGCGAAATCACAACCGAGCCACCTTTTTAACTTTATTTAATTTAGTTTTCATTATTTAATTTTTCCATATATTTGATTTGGCCTAGCTTGAGCCGCTCGAATTAGGCTCCTATACTTGAAACACTACTCCCTGTGGTTCGACACCCTCGAATACTCACTCAAGGTCACTTTTATTTGTGAGTCGTAGAAACTGCAATGAACATGTGGTAATAGCTATTTTGTAAGAGAGAGGAGGAAATTCAGAAAGGGTTTCAAAGGTATTTTGTACGAGAACGAGAATTTTGTTTGGGTGTTCTTCAAGTTGATAGTCTTCGACCTTTTGTATTCCTTGACCTTTGTCTTTAGAAGAACTCATGTTGTTTCTTGCAAAATATGTGTTTTGTAACTCTTCCTTTGCAATAATTCTCTAGTAAGAAAATCGGGTAAAGAATTTGTTTCTCCTTAAATAAATTCAATATCAAAATCAAATGTAGATAGAATGGCTTGCCATCTTGCAAAGATTTGCTTAGAAACTAAATTTTGAACATCTTTTTGTAAAATTTCTTTTGCTGATTTATAATCAATTCGAAGTAAGAATTTTTTACAAAACAAGTCATCTTGAAATTTTGAAATACAAAAAACAATTGATAAAATTTTCTTTTTTTGATAGTAGAAAAATTTTGTTGCGGGCCAATCCAAAGACCCGAATGAAAACATACTAACTGTTCTTCGAGTCCGAGAGTTTTTATTTAAGAATACCCCCATAACCTATATCGGATGCATCTGTCTCAATTATCATGAATGCAGATCGGTGAGGAATGCAAAGACATGGTAGTGATCCTACCTTTTGTTTAATTTCTCCGACAATAATGGAGTGTTGATCCGTAAATGGTTCGAGGTTTCTTTCTAAGTCTTTTAAATAAAGGTTTACACAAATGTCTTAGTTTAGAAATAAATGCGAGATGTAATTCAAACATTGTAGAAATCTCTGTTATTGTCTCTTATCTTTTAATTCATCGGGAAACTTTTACGTAAATGATAAAGATCTCTGTATAGGTTTAATTGTGCCTTGAAATATATCACGTCTAAGAAAACAAATTTTTCTTGAAATAAAACCATTTTTGTGGATGAGGCGACTAAACCATTTCGCTAGGCCACATGTAAGAAGATTTTTATAAATGTTTAAAATGTTGATAAATGGATTTTGAGAAAATTAGAACATCATCAATATAAACAATTATAAATGTGGTATAAGATTAAAAATATCATTCATAATATTTTGAAATTCTAAAGGAGCATTTTTAAGTCCAAATGGCACAACAATCCATTCAAAATGTCCGAATGGAACTGTGAATGCTATTTTGTAACGATTGTGTTCAATAATTTGTATTTGCCAAAATCCAGATTTCATATCAAAATTTGAAAATATTTTGGCGTTGTAGAACCTATTCAAAAGGTCACGTTTATTAGGAATTGGATATCTAATCCATTGTAGAACTTTATTTAGAGGTTTATAATTAATAACTAGCCTAGGAACTCCTCGTTCCTTTTCGGTTGCATTGTTAACATAAAATGCTTGCACAACTCCACGGGACTTGGAAGGTCTTATAAGTTTTTATCAAAAAGATTTTGAATTTCTTTTTACAATGTTCTAAAAGTTCTTGATTCATTTGTGTAGGTCGAGCTTTTATTGGTGTTTTAGATTCATCAAAATCTTTAATGCAAGGAAGGGAAAATATATGTTTCTTTCTTTCCCGGAAGGCATTAGGAACATCCGAACATATTTGTTTTTTTAATAATATCTTCTATTTCAAGGATACATTTTTGTATAGAAGGATTATTCAATTGCTCCGATATTTTAATATAAGAAGCATGATCTTTCAGGAACATAATTTGATTTTGTTTGCTTTGTAAAGAATTAATTTGTTTAAATACGGTGGATGTTTGAAGTAAAAGTACATCCTTTTATTTGGTGAAGAAAGGAACTCAAAAGAAATTTGCTTGCTTAAAAATTTTGTATGGATACCCGTTTCATTAACATAGAAGAGGTAGATTTGTGTTAAGAAAGGAGTTTTGAGTGCAACATAATTTGTGATGTAATCGACAATAAGGAAGACATTCTTAAAGCAATAATCATTATTTTTAATGTATCCTTTATTAAGCTTATAATGAATGCTTAATGGTTCTCCATTAGTACTACAAAGGTTTTCTTTAGTTTTTTATAGTATTTTGTAAGAATGATTCCTCCTCTAATAGCATTTTGATATGCCCCTGAATCAATAAGAGCAATTCTATTTATAGAGAAATCATTAACTACTAAATTGACAATGGCATACCATTTTTGGAAGGTAACCTGAGAAATAGTTTGTATAACTTGACTCTCGAAATCTCTTCATCGAAATTTATTTGTCAAGAATATGTGAACTACTAGGTAATTGTGATTCTAATAAAGAAAAACAAGTTTCGAAATCTAAATCTTTTGTTCTAAGGTTCAAAATGACTTGTTTTAGTTCATGAACTTCTTGTCTGTAACTAATTTACTTCAACTTGAAGTTCTTTAGAGGATATTGTTTGAAAAGGGTTTGGAGTAGCAAACTTCTTATTAAGTTGGGAAATACTAGGAACTTCTAAATTAAATTTTAAAGGTTTTTTATCGTCTTCAAGTATGATGTGTTTAAGTTTTTCTAAATATTCTTTCTTAGTTTCATCATCATAATAATTCCTATAAGATCTAAAAGGAATTCCTTTTGTGTTTTGTCTATGAAGACATTAACTTGTTGAATAAGAGGAGAGTCATAGTCGGAATCATCCTCTTCCGATGAAATATCATAATCCTCATCATTATCTAATTTAGGGGATTTATTTGTAAGAATAGCTAAAAGTTTCTTTTGAAAATCAGGTTCATCAAGAAATAACTCATTAATCTTATTTTACTGTAGTACATTGGGAAGCCTAATGCCCAGGCTTACCACATTTAAAATAGACTATTTTTCTTTTTGCAACCTTATTCTTTTTCTAGAAAGGGGTTTTACTTTTATTTGGTAGAGGAGTTTTAGAAGCTTTCTTGAATTTTTTGAAAGAGGCTCTAGTAGCTCTTTTAACTTTTGTAGAAGGAGTTTCAATTTTTGTTATACCAAATGCTTCACAAAATAAGCCCATTTCTCTACGAGACCTAACCTTTTCGGATCCATATTTTGCCCGATGTTTTAATTCATTGCAGAGTAATCCTTCATTTTTTATGATACCAAAAATTTGTCCAAAGGTTAAGTCTTGAAAAGGGATATCATCTAAAATATAAAGAGTTCTTAATTTATTTAAAATTCTTTCGCAAAACAATTTTGGTAGTCCTGCTATAAATCGTTCTTCCCAAAATGTTTGATTGTCATCTTCTCTTTTAAGAACATTTGTAATAAAGACATCTTTGTACCATATGTACTCACTAAGAGTTGAGCACCTTAGATTAATCCAAATAGACCTATTAGAGGTTTGCTCATCACTAGGGTTTCTTATGAAATGGAGAGAGATGGTATGGATAAGCATCTCATGACCATCCTCTTCTTTACTTTGTATACCATCTTTATCAGTAACTATAATTTTGTGTTCTAAAATTTATATTATTTTTTAGAGGTAAAAAAATTATCCCACCAGGATTTTAATTGTCCATGAATCCCGCCACTATAGATGATGCTATATTATTCGGAGTAAGATATTTAAATTTGTAAGCAACTGCAGCCATACTCATTTCTTGGAGTGTTGAGAAAATCTCATGTTCTGATTTCCCATCAATATTCCACTCATAAATGCTAGTACCATCAAAATGTCTCGAAAAAATTGTGATCTTTCCTCAAATTGAATATCGGGAGGTGTGGGGTTTGAATAATAATTTCGAGTAGAAACGTTTTTCAAGATTTTATTTTATTTAACATTAATGGTTCATTTTCATTAAATTGATCATGTATTTTAGTAATTAATTTTGGATTCTCTTCGTCTTTTTCGTAGATGAGGATAAAGAGGAATCAGTCTCTTCTTTAGGACATGTTTTGCAAGGCAAGAAATTTGTTTATTCTTTTGAGATATGTCAAGAGTTTTAAGTTGTTCCATTATCTTATTTAATAGATTATTATCATTATTAACTTTTTAAGTTTCTTTTAAAAAGGATTCTTCTAATTCTTTTGGTATACTATTAACCTTAAATAAAGGTTTAGAAATAGTATTTGGGGTCCAACCCTACTAGTTGACGAGTTTATTTAATATTTTTGAATCTATTTTCGTAGAGACTTGAGTTAAGCTGTTACGCTATTGTATGTAAAATTGCATTAGTATAATTAGCTTGTGAATGAACTTTTCCAAGGTCATCAACAATAACGAGTGGCATTCCCTCCCTGGCCAATTTTGTAAGGAGAAGCAATTATTTGTTCTCCGTTCATAACTAATTGGAAAGGCTGAGAGGTCTGGAGGATGGACGTAAACTATGCTAGAACCATCCGTTAAATGCCAAATTTTGTGAAGATTAGTTTGAACATTCAAACTAGGAATAGTGTAGGGATTTTGGAAGTAAAAGTGAGAAACCAAACAAAAAATGGAATATCTATGGAAAGCCTATTCATGTCGAGAGATCCATTCATGTTTTATTTTAAATCGAAGAGATGGATCTAATTCTTCAAACCATTGTTTTTGAGAGGAATTATTAGACGAATAATAATTTTATTTTAGGCGTTGCCGATTAATTGTAAAATTAGAGTTTATAAGAACATTATTTCCAACTCCTATTCATGAGGAAGTAGGAGAGGAACTGTCCGGAATAGGTACTTGGAATTGGGTTCTTAAACCTATATCTTTGTGAAGTGTTTAGGTGCTCTGAATAACTAGCCTGATAATCGGAAAATGATTTTCTACTAGCGGTTGAAATAGGTCGAGAGGTAGATTCTCTCATCGATTGAAATCGGATGATAACTTTACCTTCTGCTAGTTCTTCAATAAAATAATCATCTTCATTATTTTCTATTTGTATAAGAACTTGAGCTTCTTCGAGTTTAATTTCTTCGAGGATTGTGATTTCTTCTTCCCATCTCAATAATTTTGGAGTAAAAACTGTTGGTTTGTCATCGAAATAGTTAATAAAAATGTTTCTTGTGATTTTAAAGGTAAACGGCTTAAATACTTTGTATGTAAATTTGTAAGATAAAAGACGAAAATATGCTCGGTACATGATAGCAAAATTTTTGCAATTATGAAATTCATTTCCTTGAGCAAGAACATCAAGTTTCAAGGCTTCAATTGTCATGGGACAGGTTAGGTCAACTGTAAAGTCGGGATAACAATTAAAATAAATTGGTCTATTGCAAATATTTGTATTAACCATAACTAAGAGTGAGGACATATATTTTTAAGCTTTTTGTCTCTTAATGTCGAGTAAATGGGTACATCAATACCTATTCTAACAAGAGGTTTAACCGCAACTTGTACAAGGCCTATATTCATGAATCTATATTTAGCATTAATATAATTTTGTATAGATTGAGGTGAAATTATGGTAATACTTTGCTTGAGCATTTTGTATACTTGTAACAACCCGACCCTAAACCATATTGTTTATTTTATTAATTCATTAACTACAAGGTTTATATGATTGAGCGCGTGCACTTCAATTCGATATTTTACATTTAAATTACTTTTATATATACGTGTTATGCAACTCGAGCGACGAAGTGGCCCCGATAACAATCTCATAATAATGATTATAAATTACGCATATGTAAATTTTAAAATTTACATGAGATGGTATATAATTACAAGGTCGCTAATATTATATTTCAAGCGAACAATTATATTTATAATTTGTAAACATCATCTCGTAAAATAAAATAAAATTTAAAAAGTAACCAAAAAATAAATAAATAAATAAATAAATGCATAAAAATAAAACAAAAAAATAATAGCAATAAATTAAACAATTTTTTTGAAAGAAAAATCCGAAACTGAATTATCCGGAAATTTTTATAAAAAAAAAATAATAATAAAAAAAAGAGAGAGATAGGCGGTTAAAATTCAAGATATCGAGCAAATTCAATCCCAATTTCCTCACTTGGTTCCCCGTGCTCCCTCTCTCGTCTTCCCCGCCTCACCGCCTCACTCGCGCCGATTCTCGGCCACCGGACGCCACCAACGCTCGGCCAAAAGCCGGCACTAGGCGCCATCGCGCGAGCGCCCTCTCACTCTCTCATGCTATCGCTCCCTCTCTCTCTCTCCCTCGCGTGCCTCTGCTCCCCTCCCCTGCCTCCACCTGCTACTCTAGTCTCGGCCACCAAGCGCCACCAACGCCGGGACAGCGGCCGGCGCCGGCGTCGTCGGGAAGATGCCGGCGTCTCTCGTCCGCGCTGTCGCTCTCGCTCTCTCTCTCGCGCGGGCACATGCCCTGCCTCACCTCTCGCCACGGCCACCTACCGACCACCCACCAACCGCAGCGGCCGTCGGAGCTAGTCGCCGTCCCCGCCCGGTGGTCGCCGGTGCAGCCGCCCGCACCACCACCCTTGCTTTTCCTCTTGGCTTCCATCTCTGTGGTTTTGAAGGTAAAACCCTAAAACTCAAATTTGCACACTTATTTATTTACTTAGTAATTGTAACTACAAATTGAATTATCTGATTTAGAAATATATTTGCGGATTTAGAAATATGTTTATGGGGTGAATTTAGAGGTTGAATTGGGAAAATCCGAATTGGTGGATGATTGAGGGTTGGTATTTTGATGGATTGATTGTATATGAATGTGATTTCTTTTGGGCAATTATAAATTAGTGAATGAGACTGGGGATGTTTTATTATAGAATTGAGTAATTTGATGGATTTGTTATATCTTGGAAATGGTTATATTGAGCAAACGAAGGAGAATGTGTATGAAGAGTTGAAATTGGGTACTGTGTAAGTGTGGAAATGTGAGAAAAATTTGAGCTTTAGGTATATCTAATTGTGGTTGTGAATGTGAATTTTGTTGGGGGAATAATGCTTGTCAATTCGAAATAGTGTATGTATGAGTTTTGGGCAATTCGGTAAGTTGTGAAAGCTTCATATGGAAAGGCCTGTGGTGGATTAATTAATTATTTAACTAAGGGTTTTGAATGCGATAAAGGGAGAAAGAATAAACTAGGAATAAGTGTTCAATTATGTATATATATATATACCATTTTCAATCCAAGTCAACTAACCAATTGAATTATATCAAAATCATTGATTATCTAATTGACCTAATCAACTTCTTTAATTAGTATGCATTGTATTCAATATTTGAAACGGAATTAACGCAGTGAAGTTATGTAAGAAAATGTAGTTTAACTTATTACGTAATAAATATAGAAAACGAAATAAATTGTCAACGCTTATACAAGTTCAATTATTGAAACTCAAGAGAAACATTATTAACAACAAAAATCTATCGAAACAGAAACGAGGCCACTTTCGTTGCCGAATAGCTGCTGACTCAAATTTCCATAAAAGGGGAGAAACAAGTATTTTCGGTTCAGTGTACGTTCATTGCATGTACCTTTCGAAAACTCACATGTTTCATCAAATCTCAACATGTGTCATCTATACAACTAATAATGAATCATTTGCAAATCAAGTTTTGCCACCTAATTAAGTGGTCCCCACCCAATTATCAATTATCGGGGCTTATACCCACCAATTACACCCGCGCGGCGTCAACTCGGGTTCTCGGTCGGCCCGAGGGGTGAGCACCTTACTAAGATCGTATCAATTATCAAGGGGTTCCACTTTCGGATAATAACCGGCAAGCAAGTTTTACTCATATTCTCTCCCCTAATTTCAAACTAAAATGAATTGAAATGCGCGCGCTCAATCAATGTGTTTCAAAATTATTTAACTATGCGGGAATGTTCATACTGAGTTTCGACTCATTCTTCGAATTATTTTAATGTTTTTGTTTTTAGGAAGAGCATCGGTGAACAGTCCTTTGCCTAAGAAGCCTGACGGGAGCAAGACCTAGCTGGGTATGTCATTATCATTGTGCTATGATGGGAATAGATGCTCACGAGTGATTCTCATCCTCGTTAAATTCTGGGTTTGACGTTGGAATGTAATTAAACATTGTGTATTTCCTATCGTAGACGGTTGTATTGGCACTACTAGAAAAAGGTTTCTAACGACCACATATTAATGACCATATATAAAATTTGTGGTTAAATAATACTAATAACGACAAAAGTGCATTTTCGTCGTCCGATTTTACCGGAAAAATTATCGGCAGACGATGGGTTACAAAAATCATCGTTATTAATATGTAAAATATGGTCGTTAATGTAAATAGGAGGAAAAATAAAAATAAAATAAAATTTTTTTCTTATAATTTCCCTGCTATGTCAAAATGATCTGCACGAAGAAACGCACGACACTTTCTCGCTACTTGTGTTCTTTCTTCGTTTGCCTCTAGTTCTTGAATCGCCATTGACGCTTTGCTCTCAATCACACTACTCTCAGCCTCTCGCACTACTCACGGTCTCTCTCTCCGACACTCGATCGCCGGTCGCCGACCACAGATCGCGTCGCCCTCCCTCCTCTCTCGCTCGCTCTTGCCCTCTCGCACTCGCTTCTATCACACTCGGTCCGAAATTGGCCACCACGAACCGCCTCGGCCTCCGCCCTCCTCATTCACACAGTCTCTCCGACGATCAATCGCCGGCCGCCGACAGCCTTGCCATTGCCAAAGCCCGCGCTACCTAATTTTACTGAGGTACGAGGGTTTTTGTTCTCCAAATTATCCCCTAATTTTTTAATTGATTTCAAGTACGGAACACTATGTGCTAAGTACGGAACCCTAGCCTTTAATCCTTGCTAGTTAATCGAAAGGGTAGCTGAAGCTAAATTGTTCACTGCCTCTTAGTAGAAGGTCCTGTATTTGTGGCTTTGTCTTGCTTGCTGACTTTTGGCTTCGAAACCGAGCCGCTTTCAATGTTTGGCTAGTGTACATTCTTAATTTCTCCCCTCCTCCCTCCCAACTATCATTCTTCATATCATTGGTCTTTCTTCACCATAATCCATTATGTAGACAGGGGTTGGTGTTGAGTGGTAATGGTTCGGATGTAAATGAGGCATGTCGCCTAGCTACACTTTGTAAACATAACCTAATATTACATTGATGCTATTCTATATATGTCACTTCCTAAAGTTCATTCAAAATCTGCCTCCGGACTGGCTTAGGGTGGAATGACATAGCTATCTTAGCTTGTGTTGGTTCTTGATGCAATTAGTCGAGTTATGATGAGTGTTTTGGATCTCGCACCGAAGATATACCTAATTACTAATTAGTGATAAGTTCTAAGCTCTTCTTCTTTAGAAAACTATGAGATTCTTAATTTTCCGGTGTCTACTTGCATGTTTGTCCACCCGATTCCGGGATTGTTTCAGTCACATAGTAAGCAAAATCTTTCTACACTTAGATAATGACATTCGACTTTGTTGGATTTCCTTGACTTCAACATTTGGTGCTAGTAGTCACTGCATCTTTGAATACAACTTTTATTAGTCTTTAGGGGTGTGATACATTTTATTGCAATGAATCATGCCTGTCCTAAGATTTGAGCGAAGTGGGAAAAGTCTGTTGATTTGTCAAATTTTTTGTTCAAAGAAATCTGGTTTCATATATGTGCCTTTTCGGTTGTTTGTCATGGAGCTAAAAGTTAATGGATGGCTTTGTTCCAATGTACTCTCTCTCTCTCTCTCTTACATACACACACACACACACACACAATCAGTTACAGTATATTTGATTAAGAACATGAGGCAATCTGTGGCATGAATACCGTGTAGTTCTATTTCTTAACACGCTGTTATCTTTTTGATTGACATTATGCATTATTTTTTAGTGGGATCCTGATAATGCCACCTTTCTTTTCGGATATTTAGCGTATTTGGCCTATATATCCGGTGTGCAGCAGACTGATCTAGCGGACCTGTGTACGAGGGTTTCTGTTCTCCAAATTATCCCCTACTTTTTCGATTGATTTCTGCTTTGAATTTTAGTCTTTATTCTTTTACATTTTGTGCGATTGTGTGTCCACGATTTTGAATTTTGTTGGGTGAAATTGGATGTTCAAAATTGCTTATGCATGCTGAATTTATGTTCCAATCAAGAGATATAGAGTTCAGGTTATAATGGTTGACACTCTGATTTGGCTACTATGTATTGATTGTTGCAATTGTTCAATTCAATATTTTAGCTTTCATTGGCATTGTATAGGAAGTTGTATGGCATGTTGCGTTAAATCTATGCCTATCCTTCACTAACATGTTTTTACTAGAATTGATTGGTTTCAATGTTTACTCGACCAAGTCCGGCTTTTCCGGGGCAATCAAATTCTCCTCCGGAATTGAAGAAAATCACGGGGGTTAGTATAACGGGGAGACAACTTGCAATGGCATTTACACTACTCCATGGGTTTGCATGTAAAATGACAGACCACGACAATGTAACGCTGCCTATGTTTACATTTCCCAACCTGGATAGGATCCATATTTGGTTGTCTTATTCTATTAAAGCAACGTCTTGAGTGGAGTTACAATTAATAAAGAATAGAAAATAAAAAAGCTAATTTAAAAGGATGAAATTCAACCATTTCCACAGACATGTCATGATAATAATGAACTCAAGGAAGATAGCAATTATGAATTTGTCAATCGTGGCTCTTAAGATGTTGGATTCCTAGTGAATGTAGGAAAAGCTTAGAGCTCACAAGTCTAGCTAGGAATAAGAGGTCAAATATACCTTTCCCGAAACCTATATAGGAAGTCCATGCAATAAAGATGATACTCGAAGAACTCGAGCACACTATGGTTATGTACTTAGCACATACTTAAGATGTTGCGGATGAGTTGGTAATGACGTTTCATAATTCGACCTATATAGGTTTAATGTGGGCGCCGACCCAACAAAAATCAAATAGGAATACTCTCTCCTTTTTTTTTTTTTTCCTTCACCTTTTTCTTTAATTAAAGTCTAAATTGCTCTACTCCCTTTGGATTAAAACAATGAATTATAATTTATAATCAAAGCAAAGTACTCCCTATGAGGACTTGGTGAGAAATTATGAGGACTTGGTGAGAAATGGCAAATGGACTAGTAGAGGGGAAACACAGGGGGAGATATGGCGGATCGAAGACGGGTTTGTGGTGGCTCAAAATTACTAAATGGCTCAATGTATCCTACAAATCCTACAAATAAGTTAAAAATAAGAAAGATGGCTAGTATTATATGGGTAAGAACAAGGGAAGTTTTTAATCATCCAAGAATACAATATAAGAAGATGAAAGAAGATGGTGAAGTTGAGGAGTATAATTCATAAGGGGCAGGCAATTAGGCATTGGCCCATTGGTTTAAATTATACCAGGAATTTGACATTCAAGGGAGAACATTAATAATACAAATTAAAGGCAGTATCCACTAGTTTTGGCCACACATATATACAAAAAGCACAACCTATAGACCCCCACAACCTTAAAATTTCTAACAACTCGTATAAATAATCAATGATTGATGTTGAAAAATACTTTCAAGATAATGAAAACCATTAACTTATCTTTATTGCATGGACTTCCTATATAGGTTTCGGGACAAGTATACTTGACCTCTTATTCCTTTGCAGTAGGGCCGGTCAGAGGGCTCACGACTTCTTGCTTCAAGCAAAATAATGAATCCTTCAACCTTGAGATCCGAGGCAAAATTACAAAAGTTTTCATACAATGGACTCATAAATATGAAACTCCGATGGTAGAATAGAAGATTGAGCCTATTTACAGCATAAACAAAAGGAGTGCTATTCCGGCTCGCTCATAGCTATCAAGCAGCAGATCAAGAAATAGATAAGGTTGATTTCACATACCAAATGTCTTATGTGGAACTTTCGGCCCAATTTAAATTCATATTGGACATTTTCATATGCCAAAGCTTTTGCAGATGCAGGTAGAGACTCAGCCTCTAATTTAGATCTACAAACAAGCAACTACCATATGCAGCAGAAGGTCGCTGTAGCTAACAGCGAGCTGCTATCTGCAGACTGCAGCAGACCTTACGCACGAGATAGCTACTGCAGGCTGCAGCAGCCTTTCGCCACAAATAGGCTGCTGCAGCCTGCAGCGAGCCTTGTGCCGCAGATAGTTGCGGCTGGCTGTTGCAGCCTTCTCGCTGCAGATAGCAACTCGCTGTTGGCTGCAGATGCCTTCTCGCTGCAGATAGCTCGCTGCTCTCGTCGAGTTATGAGATGAAATATCTAAATTAGAGGTCTGAGTCTCTAGGTGCATATGCAAAAGCTTTGGCATATGAAAAATGTTCAATATGAATTCCTTTTGGGCCGAAAGTGAGACATAAGACATTTGGTATGTGAAATCAACCTTATCTATTTCTTGATCTGCTGCTTGATAGCTATAAGCGAGCTAGAATAGCACTCCTTTTGTTTATGCTGTAAATAGGCTCAATCTTCTATTCTACCATCGGAGTTTCATATTTATGAGTCCATTGTATGAAAACTTTTGTAATTCCGCCTCGGATCTCAAGGTTGAAGGATTCATTATTTTGCTTGAAGTAAGAAGTCGTGAGCCCTCTAACATAGTAAATTTTAGATGTTTGAGTATTTATTAGATGTGAATTAGGTTAGCTCATGTATTTTTCTTTTGTTCCAAATATAAGGTACTCTTTTTGGCAAATCAATTTTGAGACAATGACACCTAACAAGGGGTGGATGAACAATGAAGATCTCTGGAGTACTCGAATATAAAAAGGGAGTTGAAAGTTTTTGGATTATGCCTTTACTAATCTAGGAACAAAGTCCATTCGTTGTCCATGTGTGAAATGTGTGAACATAGAGTTTAGGGCTCGTGAGCAAGTTAAAGGGCATCTATTGGCTTATGGAATTGTCAAAAGGTACACATTTTGGTATCATCATGGGGAGAGGTTTAGCGAGTCTAACATAGATATGAGTGATGAGGATGATATTGGTGAACATGATGAAATAGATGGAATATTAAGGGATTTATATCATGAATTTAATGATATAAATTCTTTAAGCTATGAGAATGGTGAAGAGGAACCAAATGATGAGGTTAAGACATTTTATAAGCTGCTAAAGGACTCACAAAATCCTCGTGTATGATGGTTGTAAGTCTTCAAAAATGTCCGCATTGGTGAAACTCCTTCATATTAAGACTCTTGGTCGTTGGAGTAATGAATCTTTTACCATGCTATTGCAATTCTTAAAAGATGAGTTGTTACCTAATAGTTCAAATTTGCTCGACTCTTATTATGAGGCGAAAAAGACCATCAAAGATCTTGGACTTTCTTATGAGAAAATTGATGCATGTGTGAATGATTGTATGTTATATTGGAAGGATGAGAAGAAGTTAGACAAACGTAAAGTATGTGGTGCATCTAGATGGAAGACCGATAAGCGTAATGGGGATGATAAGTGTGGGTCAAATGGTAAAAGAATACCTCAAAAGACATTACGATACTTTCCATTAAAGCCAAGGTTGCAAAGTTTATATATGTCCTCCGAGACAGCTTCTTTAATGAGATGGCATCATGATAAACGAAAGAAAGATGGGATAATGAGGCACCCAGCCGATTCCGTTGCGTGGAAGTCACTTGATGAAATGCATGAAGGGTTCGCTTCGGATCCTCGTAATGTTAGACTTGGCCTTGCTAGTGATGGCTTTCAACCCTTTACGAATTCAAAAACTTCATATAGTATTTGGCCTGTCATTCCGATTCCATACAACTTGCCACCTGAGCTCTGTATGAGACAATCTAATATGATTCTTTCAATGCTTATTCCTGGTCCCGATAGTCCTGGCAATGCAATTGACATATATTTGCAACCCTTAATTGAAGAGTTGAAGGAGTTATGGGAAGTTGGAGTTGAGACATATGATGCCTTCGCTAAATGTCACTTTCAACTTCATGCTTGCGTTGCTTTGGACAATAAATGACTTTCCAAGCATATGGAATGTTGTCTGGTTGGAGTACTAAGGGGAAGTTAGCATGCCCTTGTTGTATGAAGAAGACCCATTCTATGAGGTTGTCTCATGGTGGTAAGCAATGTTATATGGGTCATCGACGCTATTTATCTACAAATCATCAATTTTGAAAACAAAAAGATTTGTTTGATGGAACAATTGAACGTGGTGGACCTCTAGAGCCTTCTTTAATTGATGAAATTCTTCATCAAGTGAAGGATCTTGAGAATATTGTATTAAGTAAGGATCCAAATAAAAAGACTAAAATATCCCATGAGAAAAGAGGGGATAATTGGAGTAAGAAAAGTGTTTTCTTTCGTCTTCCATATTGGAGGGACCTTTTATTGCGCCACAATTTGGACGTGATGCATATTGAGAAAAATATATGCGATAATATTCTTGGAACAATTATGAATATCAAAGGAAAAACCAAGGATACGATGAAGACGCGTCTTGACTTGGAAAAAATGGGATTGAGATCCAATTTGCACTTGTTGAAAGAGGGGGATAAGTTAAAGATGCCCCCTGCACCATATACTTTATCTACTCTTGAAAAGCGCATTTTTGCCAATTTTTGAAAGAGTTAAAAGTTCCGGATGGGTTTTCTTCCAATATTTCCTATTGTGTAAATATGAAGGATACAAAAATATCCGGTCTTAAGAGTCATGATTGTCATGTTATACTCCAACATTTCTTACCACTAGCATTGCGTGGTCTTCTTACTCCAGCTTGTACGAGAGGCACTTATTGAGCTATCTATGTTCTTTGCTATATTAGGTGCCAAAGAACTAAACATAGATGAACTGAATCAAATTGAGGCTCAAATCCCTATTACTCTATGTAAGCTAGAAAAGGCTTTTCCTCCTGCATTTTTTGATGTTATGATGCACTTACCTATCCACTTAGCTTCGAAGCTAGAATTGGAGGGCCAGTTCAATTTAGATGGATTTATCCAATCGAACAAGTTATGCATACATTCAAAAGTTACATTTGCAATAAGGCACGGCCAGAGGCATCAATTGCAGAGGGTTATTTGGCCGATGAATGTGAAGACTCGTGTATGATCGACTAACCCCTTGAATGTGTTTTGATTTCATACATTCATCTAAATTTAGGATAAAGCAAGAAGCATCCTAAAAGAAATTCATTTAACTAAGTCATATGCTTTACAATTTATCATTTCAATATGACTTATTCTTGATCGAACTCGGACTTAAGCATATTAAGATTATCTAACTAAGTCCGACCCGCTAAGTCGACTCGGACTTAGAAAGTAGAATCTGAGTTAGTTATGATAGACCGAGTAAGTCCGACTCACTCGGATCTTACCCATTCCGAACTCGGACTCGGATCCGACCCATTATGAACTCGGACTCGGATCCGACCCATTCCGAACTCGGACTCGGATCCGACCCACTCGTAACTCGGACTCGGATCTAACCCACTCGTAACTCGGATTCCGACCCACTTAGTTAGACTCGGACATTTAGTTTGCCTACGCTATTATTTGTTTAATTATGCGTAATTGTAAAATGTCTATATAACTCTTGTGCCCATTAAGATTGAATGATTTATTTATGAGTTTTAGCATATCCGGAATCCGAGTATATTGAATATTAGACTTGAAATATTCCAGATTAATAGATTAAGGTAATTAGTCATTAAATGCTTTATTTAGACTAATCCTTATCTAATTATGGACCAAAGTATATTTATACTTTGAGAACCATTGTGCTTAATGTTTTTGCAGGTTTTTCTAATGTCAATTATCTGAATAAAAAGCAAAAGCAAAAGCTTCGACCGTTAAAGCACTCGCCGGACAAAAAGCTGGAATTTCTGAAAAGCTCGGAACTTACCGACGACCTTGTCATTCATCGTTTTGGGTAATATTTTATTTCGTGTCTAACGGTCTTTTCGTTTTGCTTTTCCAGTTTACAAAAGCTAGAAAAAGAGTTGTTGGAAGCTAGGACCAAGGCACAACGGTTATTTCAAGGTGGTCCAGAAATCTGAGTGACTCGGACTATCCGTTACAACGGCTAGTTGACTCGGACATGACTTCAACAGAAAGACGTTGGAGGCACAACGGCTATCTCTTCAAGGCGGACTATTTATAGAAGCCTTAGCACAAGATTTCAACCGACGAATGGAAGAAAAAGAGAGACCATATTGAACATCTTCTCTAGCATACAACTCCCAAACTATAATTCTAATATTCTAAGTTGTATTTTTCTCGAGTCGGTTGTATTGCAATTCTTACTACTCTTCTACTCTTTCTCTCCGACTGAGTTGTAAAGGTTACCTCAACTCAGCTTGTCCCAAACTGTAAAGGTTACCTCGGTTTGGAAGTACCAGATTAGATAAGGGAACTTCTAACCCCGGGAAAAATTGGAGGATCCCAAGTTGATAAGGTAACTTCAACTTGGAAGTACTAGGTCATTCGGATAAGGTAAATTCCGAGCCTGGGAAAATTGTAATAGATTTGTTTGGGAACAAATCTGGGTAGTCATATCCATTGTAATTGAGGATTCAATTAGTGGATTTGACTTGGTGTCTGGATTGACACTCGTCCGTGGTTTTCCGCCCCAGGAGGGTTTCCACGTATATCCGAGTTTACACTTTTCCGAGTCCAATCTAGACTCGGAATCTGCTTCTGTCTCTATTCTCGTGCAAAAGAGTTTGATTTTCTCAAAAATCTTCCATCACCCTATTCACCCCCTCTAGGGTGACTTAACTTCTCCCCGAGCAAACCTTCGTAATGTATGACCCTTTGTTCAAGATATTTACATAACATGGAGACAAGGTTCAATCGCCTCGATTGAAATCATGAAAATCAAAATGACCATGATGGAGGTTTACATATCTTTAATCATCCCGGTCGGATACTTGGATCCCAAAGAGTTCGTACTCGATGTTGAGAAGTATGAGTTAGATGAAGCTCACATTTATATTTTGAAGAATTGTGATGATGTTCAACCTTTTCTAGAGTACGTATCATATCTAAAAGGTTTTTTATGTCATATTATGAAATTTAAGTTGATGAAATTAATTTTTTAACTTAAGTAATGTATTTGTTTCATATAGAAAATACTCGGAAGCCAACTATCCGATGTTTCTCTCACCGAGGAAGAATGGTGTAAAAACTTTAGGGAATGGTTCAAGTGTGAAGTAAGTATATTACTTTACAAGTAAATAGACTCGTATATGTAAATTAATATGCATAATTAATATATTCAACATATTTTTTTAATAGGTAACGCAGCTATATGAGCATGAGAAGACTAAGAAAATGGAAGATTTACTCTCATTGGCACGTGGGCCAACACAATATGTCACATCCTTTAGTAGCTATATAGT
Organism: Talinum fruticosum; assembly: GCA_021018815.1. NCBI lineage: Eukaryota > Viridiplantae > Streptophyta > Magnoliopsida > Caryophyllales > Talinaceae > Talinum > Talinum fruticosum. The sequence continues at coordinate 5,760,351 of JAITYX010000025.1, read as the reverse complement.
CAATGGATATAGATTTCATATAGAACAATGAGAGAAGAGGTTGACAACTCAAAATAGTGGTGTAGTTGTCATTGGAAATACAGGTCAAGGAGATGAAAATGTAGATTATTATGGGGTCTTAACCAATGTACTTGAGCTACAATATCTTGGGGGAAACGAGTAGTGCTATTTCGCCGCAAATGGTTCGATGTATATGATAAAGCTAAAGGGATTAAAATTGACCAATATGGCTTTGTTAGTATTAATTGTAAACGGCAATTAAAAACTAACGAGCGATTTATCTTGGCTAGTCAAGCACATCAGGCTTTCTATGCAATCGACAACGTGAACAAAGGTTGGCATGTAGCACTTAAGTCACGCCTTCATTGCTCTAATGAGATGGAAGCAATGGATGATCTTCGAACTACGAGGCTCTCACAAGTGAAGCAAATCCGGAGGATGAACAAAGATCTAGAAAGAGACAAAGATGAAATATAGTTGCACTTTCTTTCATAATTAATTATTGATATTGATGTATTCACATTTATCGAACATATGTTTCCTTTATTGCACCATATAAGCTTAGTGTATCCTACCATATGGGTTTGCTCGTTGATCATAATTTACTAGTTACTAGTGTTTGCTTTGCTAACGTTGCTTATTGTTATCGGGTCCACGAGACATTTGTAGTAGACGGAACATGCCCACGTAACATCTGCAGCCTAACATCGCCTATCGCTGGTCGTTGCTCATCATCTGCAGCAGCCAGCAGCTCGCAATCTACAGCAGAAGGCTGCCGCTGGCCGCAGCCAGCCAGCTTGCTATCTCAGCAGCGGCCAGCAGCAGCCTTCTCGCCGCAGAAGGTTGCTCGCAGATAGCAGCAGATGGTCGCTCTGCTGGCCGCAGCCATCAGCCGCTATCTGCAGCAGCCAGCCAGCAGCCTTGTCGTTGCAGAAGGTCGCTGCAGATAGCAGCAGATGGCTCGCTCCGCTAGCCGCAGCCATCACCGCTATCTGCAGCAGCATGGCCGCTGCAACCGGCAGATGGCGCTCGCTGGTTCGCTGCAGTCAAGCAGCAGATATGGCTGCTGCAGCCATCTCATGCACTATGTGCATCAAATGGCCATTTGTTGTACATCTTATATTGACATGTTTATTTTGGGAAGTGATTTAATTTTATTTGCTTTTAACATATTGCAGGAAGATGATTAATTCCAATTCCACCAAATCGGAAAGAAGTCCTCGTATGCCGTGGTCCGATAGACCGTCATTTCTGCACCTGGTATGTTAGCTAAAGGTCGTGGAAAGAAACTACATGAACTATATGTTTCTAAAAATCAGTCTTCTTCATCTACATCCCCGGGATGGTTAACAACTCAAAAAGTCGATCCGCTATGAATGTTCTAGTCACCAAGAAAACAACTACTAATCCATTTGTGAGGCATTCTCCAATCTGAGCTTCTTTAGATGATAGAGTTCCCTTCAATCCAACTACAAGGTTTCCTCAAGACATTACACCCGCTCCCGCTCGCAATATTTCTCCTCCTCCTCTACTTCGTAGGGATGATGTTGAGGATAATACTAATGTTGAGGACAATGTTGCCTTGGTGTTAGAGGATGGTGTTTCATCATCCTCCGCAGACGAGGACTTGCATATTCCTAACCGTGCTTGTGTTCCTAACCGTGTAAGAGAGGAACATGTTCATGAGACACCTCCAGCTGATAAAGAAATGAATTGTAATGCTAATGAGGCAGTACACCACAACTAGAGGAAGAATTGAACAACGGTAACTTAATAGTTGGATTTGCGTGGGTTTTGCATTTAATATTATTTTCTATTCATTGATATTTTATTGATTTCATATTCTTAGGAGGAGGTGCTTTTCAAAAGAGAATTATCAGCAAAACACGAGGTAGAAATAAATGTATAGAAATCGCGAAGTTGAAGCCTGGAGAAAAACTTGAAATAGAATTCTATAATAATCGTGCTGTTGGAAAAATCATGTTGTCTGGTCTAGAGACTTGGGAATTATTGTTCGTGATACAAATATGTGCCCTCTTAGAGTGCACAAGTGGAAAGATATTGAAGATCGACAATTGGAACACATGTGGAGGGTCGTGGCGGTATAATTCTCAAATTTTGAACAAGATATATTACATCTTACTCTTTTTAATGTAATTTTTCTTTTTTATTTCGGGATGTTTTTTCCAACGATAACATGGAAGCACAACGTGAACATGTTCTTCACCATATGTATGAGCTGTGGATTAATTGGAGGGCTGATTTGAAGAGGTATAATATCACAAAACCAAAAAGGACTCTACGACAAGCTTTGGATCATACACCTAATGGACTTAGTCATGAGGAGTGGGAGTGGCTTATAAAAGAGATTTATTCAAAAGAATCCCACAAGGTCCGAAATTAACATATTTTCTTTGTCTATTAACAAATACTTGTTTTGTAATCGACTATTATTTCAACTAATATATGTGATATTAATGTGTTGCTATTTTTAAAAAATAGAAAGCAAGTGCTAGAAACTCTTCAAATAGAGCAAACTATAATAAGCAGAGACTTCATAGGACTCGGAAGTAAGCCTTATAGACAAGTTGCTTGGGAATTGGTATTAAAACTATCTCTTTCTTTTTAAATTGCTTACCACATTGATTATATTTTGACTATCTAATTGTTATTGCAAAAGGGTGCCAAGGACAGGAATGAGCCATCTTTCCTTCAAATGTTCCGCGAAACTCATAAAAGGGTGATGAGCTTGCAGCTCTAGAGATAACTCAAAAATATGTACGTATAATGTTATAAGCTTACATTTTTTAACTTTAGTTGGCAAGTGCGATGTATTAATGTAATTGTTGTACTTTATAGGATGAAATCCGAGATGTTATAGAAAAAGACCATTCTCTTTCCCATCCGGAGGTACATTGTGTTTTTGCCAAATAATTTTTATAACATGTTACATGATAGTTATGTTTTATATATGCATTTTTCCGATTTAATGTGCAGAGTTGCTAATAAGGTTTTCAAATCAAAATCGAAAGATCGAATAGTTGGCTTTGGAGGAGGAGTAAAGGCAAAAGATTTAAGGGGACCTTGTCCTACTAGAGCTGAACTTGAAATTGAACTCCATGCTGCGAGAAGAAAAATGAGGTTCTTCATGAACGTGTGGCAATAGTTGAAACAGAAAACGAAAAGCTTCAAAATCGTTTAGAGTCTGGTGGAATCGGAAATAGCGAATTTCAAGGATGCCATTTTCCAGCCAGCTCAACATCCATAATCCATCGACTTAAAATGAACCTTGTTTTCGCCAGGTGAGTAGCTTGATTTAGTTTAATAGAATACCATGAAATATCATACGTTGTTTCAGTGAGACATGAAGGTCAATTGTGATTGAAACTTAGTGTAATTGGTTAATAGTTGACAATTGGGATATACTTCGGCTACCTAAGATTTGTTGTCACATTTAGAGGGAAAGAATTGAAACATTTGCTTTTGGGAATTCCTTTTGGGTTTGTGATTATAATTGTGATTCTGGAGTAGGAAGGTTATAAAGATAATTGAGACAAAGTCGAGCATGATTTTGTCATATATGCTTCAATCAAGTGTAAGAACACTATTAAAGACTTGATTTTGCTTGAATATGCTTTACGTAATAACCATAAGTTTGGCACTAAGATCTGTTAGCTTTGCTTTGTGGTTCCTTGATTGAACAATATACTTTTTTATTGTAGGGAACAATATATTTTTTGAGATTAGAAAGAAATAATGTTGATGTGTAGGAATCATGGATATATTTCCATTGCACTTGCTCTTAACTTGATTGACTTAAGAGATTTATCCCTTTTTAGAAAGTCTAACCTATTATGCTCCACTTAGCTCTTCCTGTCTCCTTGTCATGGTATTGATGCCCTTGGTATAACCTTTCCATCTATGGACAAAATTTGTTGGACCATTTTCAAACATTCATGCATCTTTGATATTTGCGATGGAGATGCAAAGACAACTTCGCATGTATTGTAATGCAATGCACTAATGACGTAGTTGTAGCTCCGAACATCAAATGATGGTTGTTTGTTTGAGTTACATAAATTTGATCGAAGTTCAATACTTTTGCAATTTTGTAAAAGTTCTAATAATTCTCTATTTTTTGCAGATGTGGATTTGTTTGGAGATGTGGACTCGCTTATTCAAGTTCTAACACTTACCTTTTATGAGTAGTTGATGAAGATTTATACTTTCAAAATCATTTGGAGGACTTCATTTTTTAGTTTTTTGGTTAATATTGCTTGTACTCGGATATCAATTACTATGAGAACTTCTAGTTTCCTCGATTGTTTTTTAGATTATGTGTTTTACGATGCTTTGATATTAGGTTATGTTTTATATTGTGTTTCCGCGACTAGCCGTATTCAAAGGAATTAATGCATATCAATTCGAGTTTGTTGTTACTATATATATATATATATATATATATATATATATATATATATATATATTAGTGATCAATAGTTTATTACATTACTTTAAAGATAATTGGTAAAATTATATATTTAGGCTATCCATAATATTATTAATGATGAAAATGTTCATCGTTAAAGAAATAACGATGAACCAAATTGGTTGTTAATGATCATGATTTTAATTTTTGTATTTATGGTTATTTTAAATGTACGACTGAAAAATTTTGTCGTTAATAATATGTAGTTCATCGTTATTAAATCAACTAATTACGACTGACATCTTGTTTCATCGTTATTTTTAGTAACGACGACATCTTGTTTCATCGTTATTTTTAGTAACGACATCTTGTTTCACCGTTATTTTAAGTAACGACTGAAAATTTTAAAGTCATAGTTAAAAGTATTAACGAGGGAAGCACTAACGACGACCGACGACCAAAATTTTTTGGTCGTTAATCACTTTTAACGACGATAAAATATACTTTTAACGACCAATTTTTTTGTCGTTAGAAGCCTTTTTTCTAGTAGTGTGGTTTGTTTAATGTATAAAGGTTTAGCAGGACTCTACTTTGGGATTGGTTTATTTATATTGCCGGGCTTGGCTCCGTGCAACATAACATTTAGTGTTTTCAAAGACTTAAGCATAACTCGATAAACACAAAGTTGCTATGATATTTTATTTTTAGCCTTGTCCTATTATTAGGGCGGCGGTGATGCCTTCAATCGTTAATTTCACTGCGACCTTACCTAATATTCTCGAATTAGGGAATTATTAAGTAATGGTAACTCGGGGCATTACATATACTAACAACTTCTTCATGAGTTTTGATAGAATATGCTATAGTAAAATCAAATGTCTCTAGTTTGTAAATATGATCTACATTAACTTTAGGAATAGTCCAACTTAGGTATTCATCGGGAGTAGGGGCTTTAATAATTGCCCCATTTCTATACTCCCGAGAATTAACTATATTACTACTTTTGTTGTCGAATTAAAAGATAATAAACGCCTTAGTCTCGAAGCCGTTAATGCACATTAACACACTAGTATGAATCTAATGCACAAATAATGGGGCTAACGAGTACCACCGGACGAGAACACCTTAATTAGGCTTGCCAATGGCCTTACGACTAACCAACGTCCGACCAACGTTAATTCTACTTAAGATGCAAGCTAGATGCAATTACGCAAATGGCTCGATATAGAACCCGAGAATTAACTATATCACTACTTTTGTTGTTAGAATTAAAAGATAATAAACGTCTTAGTCTCGATGCCATTAATGCGTATTATTATTATTATTACTATCGCTACTACTACTACTTGATATTAACTTTTGTTTAAATTGAATATAATAAATATTATGTTAGGTAGAAAATGAATATAAATTTTATAAAAATAGTAAGAAAATAAAGTTTTATAAATGAAGATAAGTTGTATATACATAACATAATATAATTATATTTGAAAAAAATAAAATAATCAATAAAAAAATATATATTTATTTAAAAGACAACTTAGACGTAAGGGCATAAACGAAATTTCACCAAACATTTTTTCCTCAAACAACTAATTTTACCAAACACATTTTTAAGAAACAATTAATTCAAACAACTAATTCGAACAGCTAATAGTAAATAGTTGATACAAACAGCTTAACATCTAACAGCCTAACTACTACTATTACTTGATACTATATCTTGAATTAATTAAAGACTAACTAAGCTCTACAAGTATATACTCCCTGCATTTCAAAATACTTGTCGTTTTGAGGTTATGGGGAGTACTAAGGAAACACTAAATTTATGACAAAATTTGTATTAAAAGTCCAAATTGCCCCAAGATTTTATTGAAAATGAAAAAATCAATGAGAAAATGAGAGAAATAAAGTAATTAATAAGGATAAAATTGGTAAACTAGTCATTAATAAATCATTAGAATTGTTAAGTGACAAGTATTGTGAAACGAAAAATATTAGTTAAAGTGACATGTATTTTGAAATGAAAAGAGTATTTAATTGTAATCAATTCTTTTTTTCTTTTTGAAATTAAAGTAATCATTATATAATAAAGGTAGAAAGGTGAATGCACAATAAATTACTTATGATTCAAAGTACATGAGATGCTCAAGATTTTCTCTATATCTACAAGAAGATTTGCATCACAATGATACATCTAGGTATAACTGCTAGGCCATGAAAAATGAGGGCGATCTGAGGGGACAAGAGCGATTAATAAAACAATCATCATCTTTTGCATGTTTTATTTTATTTTATTTTATCCTTTTTTTAGGCAATGAGAAGAGTAACTGCTAATACTGGCATGTTGTTATACAAGAATGCGTAATGAGAGGGGGCAAAATCATAGCTTGTGAGCACTCCAATAATTATATATAAGCCTCTTTAATTCTATGAATTTTTCATCAAGCTAATTGTAAAAAGGAAAGAAAATAATTGGAAAACATGCATCTCAAAATAAAATCTTTGTATGATTGTTACTTTTTTGTGTCTTTTCGGAAAGGAAGAGGTTTCTACATATATACTCAAAGTCATCTTTTAAGGGAATAAATTGGTTACTCAAATTAAAAAAAAAAAAAAGAAATAAGCCAAACAGAACTATATAGGCTAATGATATCACCCAGTGGTGCAGCGAAAAATTCGAAACAAGGATGTCCAATGTCTTTTGGGTCAAATTTAAGGGCGTCCAATTATTTATAATTTAAAATTTTTACTCTAAAAATAAACTTTTTTTTTTTTTTTGACATGGACACCCTTAACCTTCAAGTGACTCGGCCACCGATATCACCTCAAAATTCTAGTTAGTACTTAAATTTGTTATAATAACAAAGTAACAATAAAAACTGTGAAAGAACAATACTTATTAAATGAAAAAAAAAAAGCATAATCCTCACTATAGAAGAGACTGTCGAAATATATTCATCGATATACCCTATTGAGTACTAAATGTAAATGTGAATTTCACATATATAAATAGCCATGATGAAGCATGAAGAAACTAGTCAGAAACATTGATAAAAATTCAAAGAGAAGACTCTTTTGTTTGTTTTCTTTCATCTTTGGAAACAATTATTATGCATGCTTTGGAGTAAATTGTCTTGTATTTTAGTGAAGTACTATTGGCAAGCATGGGATCGTCACTTTTTTGGTCATGATCGTCATCAACCAAAAATTTCACAAAAATTAATACGTTTCTTTCCGGTTGTCAACTGTACAAATTGATATTTGTGAGTTCTGCCTAGGAATGAGAGTATAACCCGAACTCGATAAATCACTCGAATCCATCTTGAATATAGTAGTATGGGTACATAATATTTAAAAAAAAAAAGGGTATGGAACGGGTTTGGGTATAAAGAATTCGGGTATGGAGTAGGTCCGGGTATAGGCATTACCCTCCCCATACTTGAACCTATACCGAAATATTTTTTTATTTTTTATTTTTACTAAAAATATTGGTGTGTGCATTTAAAATTTGGGGAAATAAAAAATTTATGGCTAAAATTTTAAGGTGGTAACTTTGTGAAGTACCTCCGTTCTCTTTTTGTATAGCTCTCTCTCCAAATCTCATTATCTCTCTTATAACTTAAATATATATCCCGAGTCTACGAGTAATGCTTTAGTAGTTGTGTACTTGTGTTGTTGTTGATTATGTGTAAATTAGGTTTAATGTTTTGTGGCTATTCATGAGTGAACAATGATAACTCATGTCCATACATCCGATGTGGGATCTAATGTATCATCATATTTTACCCGATAGATATGAGTATGAGGATAGATTATGAAAACTGATAGGTATAAAGATAATATCAGAATAGTTTTTAAAAATAAATATGAATAAGGGTATAGCTTTATCCGGCCCGCACCCATCCTACACTCATCCCTAATTCTGTCTATTCATAAGACCCTTTGCAAATATTTGTAAAATGGAAGTTGCAAATAAGTATATTTATTATGGGGGCATCCTCTTTATTATTTGTGTCCTTGGAAGTCAATTCCCATGCCAACTTCAATGTTGGAGATGCGTTTATGATGCATCATGAGTAACTACCACGTATGATAGGTATATTCCTCACCTATATTTATTTATGGTCTTATTTTAGCAAAGAGCCTTTTGGAACAATTAGCTGTTTGTTGCGGCAAAAAGTCAATTAAGCTGTTTGGTGAAAACTTTTTATATTAATTTTTTATACCTAAAAAGCTCTTTGCATAAGATAGCTTTTCTTAATTAATAGTTTGAATTATCATTTTACCCTTAATATTTTAGTAAAATGATGCCCAAATGTTGCATGTTATTTTTAAGATTTTTTTTAGTTTATCTTTTTTCACTTTTGGAACAAGATTTAATTGTGTCATAATAAATATTTAAATTAATTTTTTTAATTTAATATTTAATATTTAATATTTTAACAAATAATTTAGTTTATCATAATAAATAAATAATTTTCACATAAATGTCAAATATATTATTAAAAATAAACTTAAAAAATATATATAATAAAAATAAAATTATGTCAATAATAAACAAACAATGTTCTTGTAACCAAAAATGTGTAGAAAGTATAAATATAATTTTATATATCATATAATTCTTAATTAATGTTGAGAAGAAATATGAGCATGAAATAAAAACAATTATAATGTTTAAAATAATTAATAAAATTGAGCTACATACACAAATGGAATTTCAGCGAACAACTTTGTTAGAAACAATTAAATTTATCAAACATCTTTTCCACAAATAACTAGTGTAAATATCTAAAATTCTATTTGGTTGCAATAACTGTTTGGGAGGGTTTAGTTGTGCAATTAAAATGGTGTTTGGCAGAGAGTTGTTTGAAAGAGCTATTAAGTTATTTGAAAGAGTTGTTTGGCCCCAAACAACTCTTTTTCAAATAGTTGTTGGAAATAACCTTTTGAAGATTATTTTTCATATAAATTACTCCATAAAAATTCAAGCCTTGCCATTAACCCTTTTTGTCAAATTCACTTCTTGGAAAAAGCTCTCACAACACCTCTACTAAACACTCTCCACCCTACATTTCATAGCCTCCCACATCCCAATCTTTTGATTATTTTCTCCTTGGTTGTTTAGACTTTAAATAATGAGTTTTGAAGTGATGCAAATTAGTAGTAATATTTTAAAAAATTATCTAATGAAGATCAAATTATTTGAAATTGATATCAATTTCAATTCATAACCAAAAAGAAAAAATATCTAAAAAACACCTATACACGTTGAAAAGAAAATAAGATAAACATGAATATAAATCATGTGAAAGAAGTAAGAAATAAGATTCCATTGGTGAAGTTAATTTGAATATATGATATAAATTTAATTCTTTTTTAAAAGAAAATAATATCTCCAAGACATAAAAAATTATATTCAATTGAGAAATATTTTAGAGATAAAGGCATAAATGAAATTTACCAATAATCTATTACACAAACAACTAATTTTACCAAATACTTTTTTCTAAAACAACTAATAATTCAAACGAGTTAATGTAAACAGCTAACGACTAACGATTGTTAACTAGGGCCTAAATCAAACAACTAATACAAACAAGTAATAGCTAACGAGTTGGGGCCATATAAGGTCTTACTCTAATTAATTACTCTTTTCATTTTATGATAAAAAAAATTCCCTTCTTTTTAAAACAATTGTCATTTTAATTATTTTTTATATTTTATAGTATCTATCGCTTTATAATCCCAGTGACATATTTGTGGTTAATTTTATCAATTTTATTCCTATTAATTGTTTTTCTTCACTTATTTTTTAAATATTTTTATGGACTTTCCTATGTGACAATTTGATCCATTAACTTAAAGTTTACCATGTAGTTTGTGTTACTTTGGTATCACCTCACAGCACCAAAATGTCAATTAAATTGAAACTGATTGAGTAATTAATTAATTTGCATAGTCAAAATTATTGCACAAAATTAGTAGTATGCTGTAGGTTCAAATTTTCTTAATGTCCCGTAATACATATAAAAAATGTTAAAATTATGTACTTAATTTTTTTATTATCGTCTAAAATTTATACACTTATTTATTATGATCAATAACATAAAATATTAAAACTAAAAAATATATTAGTTATTTATTACTACCTAAAATATATAAATAAGACAATAAAATTTAAATCTTTTTTATTATTTTGAAGCTAAATTTATCATTTTCAATTTTAGTAATAATAGAAGACATGCAAATAAATTATGTTTTCTTATTTTCTTATTCTTTTTAAATTTGATAATTTTTTCAGGATGAAAAGAGTATGTGTGCTATTTAACAGTTTTAGAGCATGTTTGGCCTAATTTTTAAAAAACTGTTTTTGTTTTTAAAAAGTATTTTTTAAAAATTATTTTTGAAGAAAAATTTGAAGTGTTTGGCCTAAATTTTATATAAGTATTTCAAACAATTAATTTGTTTGGCCAAAATTTTTAGAAAGATAGAGATAAGATAGAAAAATTGGTAGAAATATCAAATAAGAGAGAGAGAGAGAGAGATAAAGATAGAGGAGAGAAAAAAATTACAATAACGTAAAAAAATAGGAGAGATAGAGAGAGAATGACATTTTGGGTAGTTGTTATGGAATTTTTCAGAAATTAGAAACATAAACAACTATTTGCTTGTTTCGTTTCTCGGGAGTTTTTTTTTCCGAAATCGTTTTTGAAAAATAGTTTTAATTTTTTAAAAACTAGTGTTTTGCCTAACTTCAGTTTTTAAAATTCAAAAACAGTTTTAAACTTTAGGCCAAACACCCACTTAGTTGTTTCCGTAATTGATTTAGGGTAATTTGGTAGCTACTCTATTGGTATCCAAATAAGAGCTTGATCTACTTAGAAATAAGAGCCTCATTTGTACAAATGAGGAACCATTAATTTGGATTAGAGGGTCTATTAATTAACCAACTCATCCACGCCAAAAAAACAAAAACAATAAATGCAAAATAGCCTTGCTCATGATGGGTGCAAGATTTACACAATGATATTTCTACCAATTTTTGGATAATTTCATTTATTTTTGAAAATTAAAGTTGCGAAGATAAAATTTTTAATTTAGTGAGTTTTATGTGAAACTGTCTCATACAAGATATATCATAAAATAATTAGGTTGATTAATAATTTATTTATTTATTTAGAGTGACTATGATATAAAGTGACTCCTAAATTAATTTTTAGGACATGTTTGACTTTATATGAAAAATAACATGTATTTATATTTTATGTTCGTTTCTATTCGTTTATGTTCATTTCTATTTTAGGTCATTATTATTATTATTATTATTATTATTATTATTATTATTATTATTATTGTTGTTGTTGTTGTTGTTGTTGTTGTTATTGTTTTTTAATAATAATAATAATAATAATAATAATAATATTATTATTATTATTATTATTATTATTATTATTATTATTATTATTATTATTATTATTATTATTATTATTATTATTATTATTGTGTTTATTTATTTTTTAAAACGGGCCACTAAAATGATCATATGTAAAGTGTTAAGATTGTGTATATTATAAACGTATATAAAACTTACTAATATAATATTAAAAGTTACAACCGTACAAGTTACTAGGGAACATCCCCAAATACACTACTAATCATATACGCTATTTCATTCCTAACGATATTCATTATTTGTCTCTTAAGAGAATCACGCAACATTTCTATCCATGGTCGTTCATACACGATATTAAGCATTCATTGTTTATCTATAACGAGGATTGTGCAACACTTCTATCGATGGAACGACAGTGAGAGTAGAAAGAGAAGGGGAAATAATTGGAATTTCTTAGTTTTTTAATAGTATTTTAATTTTATTTTTTTCTCAAATTATAAAATATTATTTTTCTTATACTTCAAAAAACGATAATAAAAATTGACGGTATTTGATTATCATAAAAATTATTTTTCCTATAAAAGTAAAATAGAATATTTTAAAATACTATAAATAATAATTTTATAAATATTCATTATTCACGAAATATTTGATATTGTGGATAGTCTATTTAATAACTCATGTGTTATTCGTTTATGTTTGTTTCTTTTTATATTTGTATTTGTGTATTTTGTATGTAAGTTCGAACGGACTTTTACTCATCCCCGAATTAAAATATCACTTTAATATATTATTAGTCATCTCAAAACCTCCAAAAATCACACTTAAAAGAGTCTGTCTCATAAATAATGCTTACATAAAACGGTCTTACACTTGTGTTACCCATATGACAGTTTGATTGTGGTTGAAAAATATCAGTATAAGAAGTTGTTTATTTAACTTACGCAGATTAACATACATATTCATACTTGTTCTTTTCTAACTTTTTTTTTATATATAGCAAGTCTAGTTTAGTTACAACAAGTTCTTATGCGCTCAAAAAGAGTTCTTATAAAAAGATTAACTCAATAAAAATAAGTTCAATTTAACATATTTACGGGTATACTAAGGCACTATGTGGCAAAATTAACTGTTTTTATAGCGATAACTGTTTGATTAGCTAGTGTATAACTGTTTAGGTAACTGATAATTGTTTTAATTAGCTATTAGCATATAACTATTTAACTAGCTGTTTGAAGAATGTGTTCGGTTATATTAGAGGTTACATTAATTAATAAACATTAAATGAAAAAAATGGACACTTATTTTTTATGATTATTGTTGTTATTATTCTGAATATTAATATTAACACCGTCACCACTTATTATTATTATTATTATTATTATTATTATTATTATTATTATTATTATTTTCTTCAATGGTATTCAATTTAGACTATCAATATATATATATATATATATCTTAAAGTTTCTCAATTCCCTTTACAACAAAACAATAAAGTTATTTTATCAACTGCAGATTTGCCATATGTTGATGCAATCAATGATTAAAAAAATTATGTGATGCTGATTCAAGAAATAAGAGCAAAAGGGTATGTTTGGAAGCTAATTGAAAACGCGAGTCAATTATGCTTAAACGTTAATAAGTTTAACGTTTAAAAAACGCTAATTTAAACTCAACTTATTAATACTAAAAGTTACCTAAAATACTATTGTTGAACATGGCCTAAAAGTAAATTCATGTAAATTCAGTTTAATAAAAATAAATTAAATTATTTAAAAATAGATTTTAAATTCAATAAAAATAGTTAGATATATTCAATCAAATAGAAATAAAATCATTTGGCAACCATAAGTGTAAATAAGCTCAACCCAATATAAATTAGTTCAATTCATAGAATCAATTCAAATAAAAAAATAATTTAATAGAACTAATTTCAGATAAACTCAACTAGACTAAGACATGAGTATCCCTCCCTCCTAAATCCTAATCTCCAAAATCGCCTGTATGAGTCTCACATTTTAAAAAAGTTATATCTCTAAATTTACATAGCAAGATAGATAAGGGACTAATGTATAACAATGTAATACAACCTTTTGGCTTCCAAGAATTGATATATAAAAAAGGTAGATAGGGAACATAGATGCAGTAGTGATTGGTATGAAATCTTTCTTTTTCGGCAAAATTAAAGCATCGAATATCCAAAGTATGAATTGTCTCCTATCAAAAAAGAAAAGTAAAAAAGAGAAAGAGAAAGAATTAAAGAGCAGCATTGTCAGGTAGCTCTATATCACGTGGAAATTTGTTTTATTTTTGTCATATTTGCATAACAATGTGTGGAGAATGGAGATGGTCGCAGAAAAATACCTTACTGTCTATAACATCCCCTCTTCTCTTTGTGCTTTGTGTTCACAAAAACAATATAATGTGGGGTTTTCTAAATAGAAAGCCTACATCTTTCTTTCTTTTCTTTGCTTTTTCCCCTTTCTGGTTTCTTTCTTTTAGACTCTATTTGATTATAAGAAAATAGATTGAAAGGAAAATTTAAATGGCAAAAAAGGGAAAAAAGTGATGAGGAAAAAAGTTCGGGAAAATTTTTTTTCTTGTGTTTGGTTCAAGAAAAATAGAGGAAAAAATTATAATCATTTTCTAACCTTTTACCCATCCATTACATTATCATAGAGAGAAGAGAGAAAATACTCAATAGTATTGATTAATTGAGAGGAGAGAGAAAATTCTTAATGATATTACTTAATAGAATTCTCTCTCTTTTCTCCATTTCTCTCTCTTTGTGAAAATTTTCTTCCATTTTCTTCTCAATTTTGGAAGGAAAATATCATTAACCAAATTGACAAAATTTTCCATGAGTTTTCCATCAAACTTGTTTTCTCTCCTTTTTCTTCAATTCAAACAAGGAAAAGAAATTCATTTTTCACATTTTTTTCTTTCCTTCTAATTTTCTTATAATCAAATAGAGCCGTAATCTTTAATTTTACTTGGTAAATGTTTTCCAATTTGGATCTACACCATTGAATTAAAAGTCCATGTTTAAGCAGTTTTATTATTATAAGAACCAGTGTATGATTAATCATATAATATTTAGATGGTCATATTACAATTGGATTAACTTATTATATATAAATAACCATCAGTAAATAATATTGATAAGATTATATAATATAGTATGCTTTTGATTAATAATATCGGTGGTAATGTGTACCAACAACTGTACGTTTAAGTAGATGCGCTATAATACCTACTACCAACTATGTTTTGTATATATATATATATATATATATATATATATATATATATATATATATATATATATATATATATATATATGTTTCCGAGAGAAAATTGAGTTGATGATGTGGATTGATGATTCGAAGAGAGGAAGGATTTACCGCTCCGGTTCCGAGGACGTGGCACGATCGATCCGAGTCCGAGTGACGACCGCTTGAACCTGCAAAGGCGAAGCCCGGGTGGTGGATCCGGGAACGCCCTCCGACGCTCAAGTTAGTATCCGATTTGATTGAAAGGATCAAGGAGATCTTCCTCGATATACGTGAGGGATTCCTTGGGAGACGAGAAGATTTCCAAAGATGGAAGTTCTCGGGGATGAATGTGTGCCGATGAATGTTGATGAACGTTATGAATGTAGATGAGAGTTGAGAGCTTAGGAGCTAGAGAAGTTGGATGCTTGAATGATTATCCTCCCAAAGAGATGTCTTGCCAAAAATGAACATAAAAGCATGCCTTGGGATATGAGAAAAGATGAGTATTTATAGGATATTTTAAAGGGGTAAAATGGTACTTTTACCGTGGTTTAGGAAACCCTAGCCCTAGCGGGCTTTAGGGCTTTTACCGGCCCGTTAAGGGTTATCTTGGGCCGATTCCTCCCTTATCCAACCGATTAGGCCCAATCGGCCGGTGACGTGTCGGGTGAGCTGGAACTGTCCGGGAAATACCCGAATCATTTAACCCCTCACGTTCGCTCGCATGCCTCCCGAGGTAGGTAGGTGGAATGTGGAGCCCATTCCGAGATGCCTTTATGACCCCAAGTTCTTATAAATAGGGGTGAGCCTTGAGAAGGATTGCCAATTTCCACTTCTTCATTTTTCTCCTCTCTTTTGCTTCGAGACAATGACTGCCGGAGAGCTTCCTATTGGGTATGAGAAGTTGTGCCCGGCTTCAACCGAGCCGAGGCCGAGGAGGCGACGATTGAGTACCGTCGGCCGTCCTTTGTCGTGGAGATGTTCTACCGACTTCTCATCGACGACGCTGTGAAGATGTATTTGATCGACGATCGTGCCGAGTGTCTCAAGTTACTTCAAGTTGCGCTCCGCTCCGAGTGGGGTATACTTGAGGCTTGGGTGGAGTGCAACTACGATCGCATCATCGAGCGTCAACCAGCGAACCTTTATTTTTGGCGAACACTCGCCAAAGGAGATGGAGCCGCTCTCGGCGTTGGCTCGTCATCCGATCCTCCCTTGGAGAGTGATGAGTCGGTGGGTGGCCCTCTTACCTCTCCTTATCATGGCCGACGGAACTTGCCTAAGGAGAAGGGAAGGATCCTCCCGGCGGAGAAGGAGAGGGATCTTCCGGCGGAGAAGAGGAGGGACCTTCCGGCGGAGAAGAGGAGGAACCTTCCATCGGAGAAGAGGAGGAACCTTCCGGCGGAGAAGAAGAGGAGCCTTCCGAAGGAGAAGTGAGATGACGGTCGTTGCTTGTCCTTTCATTGGAGTAGCGTAATCGTAGCGTAGTAATGTAACCGTAGTGTTATAGCGTAGTATCTTTAACTTTAGACGCTTTTCTTTCCTTGTAATGGCGCGTTGCGCGCTCTTGTTGTAATGAATGAACGAATGAATGAATGAAGTTTGCTTTATTAACTTTGCTTTTCTTCACTTTCTGTCTTGTCGTTGACGTTACGTTGTAAAGAATGGTTTTTACATAGCCCCTTGGACTTAGAGAGTAATTTTTGAGCAACCTTTCAGCTCCGGAGGCTAGAAAGTGCTTGAGTATGGATATCTCACTAGGGGACATCCCCAGGGAATGCGACCTCCTAACTTTAAGTTAGGAGTACAAGTGCCCATGACGGAATGGGTCTTTGCGCGACCTTTCGATTCCCGGAGTTTCGAAAGTGCGTGAATGCCCGGAATGGGTCTTTGCGCGACCTTCGATTCTCGAAGGTTCGAAAGTGCGTGAGTGCCCATGATGGAATGGGTCTTTGCGCAACCTTTCGATTCCCGAAGGTTCGAAAGTGCGTGAGTCTCGCTAGGGAACATCCCACGGAGAACGTGACCCCCAACCTTCGTTAGGAGTGCGAGTGCCCATGACGGAATGGGTCTTTGTGCAACCTTTCGGCTCCGGAGGCTTGAAAGTGCTTGGAGAGAAAGCTTCTTGAAGGGTACCACCTTATGGGGCTGAGAGTGTGATTTTCAGCTCCCGGAGGCCGAAGTTTTCGCTGAGTGAAAACCGACTTCGAACCCCAAAGGATAGCCCCTTGTGAGGGTAGAGATGTGACTTGTTAGCCCCTGGAGGCTAAGTCGTTGCACGATGAGCGTTCGGGCCTTGCTCATTTTGTTTTTGCAACTCTTGCAATTTTTATGAGAGTGATGATTTTTTTTTGAAGACTCCTAAACCCGACCCCTAAAGACGACTTCTAAAACCGATCACTCGTCTTGCTCGCTTGCACTCCTTCTCTCGGCCCACTCTCTCGCTAACTCTGCTGGGTCTACTCTCTCACTCCCGCAGCCCACTCTCTCCCCTCGACTCCCTTCTCCCTCGCTGGGCCTTCCCCCACCTTGGCCCACTCTCCCTCCCCCTCGGCTCTCTCTTATTCCCGTGGCTATCTCCCCCTCCCGGGCCTGCTCTCCCCCTCACTTGGCCCACTCTTTCGAACTCCCCCTCCCCCTCCCGCCTCTCTCTCTCCCTTGCCCTAGCCCCTGCTCGCTGCGCCGCTACTTGTCGTGCCCCCTCCCTTCGCTGCTCGCTGCTGCAACTCACCCCTCCTCCTCGGCTACTGCGCTGCTACTCGCCACCGAACCCGGGTAACTCCCTCCCTACTTGCTCACTCGACATCCGCTTCCTGGCCTCGACCTCCTCCCCTCGCTCTCGCTATATATCTCTCCCCTCGGTCCCTCGTTTCGCTGCTGCCCCCACCCCCACATTGTACTCGGCGGAGCCCCTACCCCCGGACCGACCACCTAACCCGACTCCGGGACGGAGCACTCGCCCGGCTCCGGAACCGAACCCTCTCGACCTCTCTTACACGCTCTCTCTCTTTCGCTCTCACGCTCTCTCTCTCCCTCACCGGCTCTCACCGGACTCGGTCGGCCCCGGACCGACCCCCGTCCCCGACCCCTCCCCCTCCACCTCGCTCTCTCGGCACTCTGCTCTCATGCTCTCTTGCGCTCTGCCCTCTCTCGCTTGGACTCGGTCTTGCTGAGACCGACCCTCGCCCTCACGCTCGGACTCGGTCCTCCCGAGACCAACCCCTCCCCTCCCCTCGCTCTCTCGCCGCACACCCGTACTACTCTCGGCTCTCCCTCTCGCTCACTCTCTCTCCCTCACCTCCCCACTTGGACTCGGTCCTCCCGAGACCGACCCTGCCCTCACGCTCGGACTCGGTCCTCCCGAGACCGACCCCTCACCCTTCACCCCGAGACCGACCTCTCCCCTCCCCTCGCTCTCTCGCTGCGCACCCGCACTACTCTCGGCTTTCCCTCTCGCCGACTCTCTCTCCCTCACCTCCCCACTTGGACTCGGTCCTCCCGAGACCGACCCCTCACCCCGACCCTTCCCCCGACCCCTAGCCCCGAGCCCTACCTGAACCCTTAGCCTAGCCGGAATTCCCTAAAAACCCTAAAAGCCCTAAAACCCTAGAAATCCTTACCTAACCCTAGCCCCAACCCTAGAAAACTTTAATTGTTTATTTTTATTTATTATCTCGCTTGAGCGGGAAACCGGGAATTTGTTAATTTGAATTTTGAATTTCGAATTTTTAAATTCGGTCTTGTGCAAGGAGACGATATCGATTGTAACCGATTCCGACTGATCGGGAAGGGAGCTCTATAAAACCCGTCTCTTGGTGCTTCTCTTCATTATTCACAAAATAATTCTTAAAGTGAGGTAGAGAGCACTTGGGAGGAGCCTTCAAGCTAGACTCGGGCATTCATCACCTTCACTTGAATTTTGAGGTATATCTTCGAATAACCCACTTGTAGTTTGAATATTCAAGTAGATGCATGCCTTAGGATAATGGGTAGCTCCAAGGATACTGTTGCGAGCCATCATGATAGTTTGTCGAGTAATTGTGCCTCGGATAGAGACTCGTTGTGCCCCGTGGATGGGTGTAGTTATGATGGTGTTGTAGGGAGGAGTCTCTAGGAGTGGTTGCGTCTGCCGACTTGGAGGTTTCCGTAGACCTTGATAGTCACCCCGACGTAGCTTCTCGAGAGTTAACCGTAGCTAGTCGCGTGCCGTGGCGGCAAGTCTCGGCGCCTAGCGTAGTTGCGGAGGCCATCCCTTTGGCTGCGCTACCTGCGACCTCGCATTCCCTTTATGAAAGGTCCCCCACTCCCAGCCTCAATAGCTGTTCCCGTGAGGTGGTTTATTCGTTGGGAGGTTAAAAGGAGTCATGGTCTTCGAGGTCGAGTGACATTTGCGGGTTGTGCCTTGCGAGATTCCGATAGCAGGACTATGGCTAGGATTAAGGCCACCTATACACCCAAGACCATGGATGAGCTCCTGCGGGATGGGTATTCCAAAGGTAACTCCCCATCCTTAGACATTTCTTTAGATGACGAGGCCATCTCGTCTTTTACACCACTTCATGGGGTGGAGGACTTAGTTGAGTCGTTGCTCGAGAGGTCGGATCCTAGTGATGGTCCGGGTTCTCACTTCATCGATCCCCGCTTGCGAATGACATGGTATAGGCGTCAAGGCTCTTTGGCCAATATCGCATCCCCGATAGTTATAGGATCCTGGTTCCGTTGGAGCGGGACACAGTCAAGTCCCCTCTCCGGGTGTCGCGCCTTTTATAAAGCGACGCTCGATGGTGGGGTGCGGTTTCCGCTCCATCCTTTAATTGTATCAATATGCAATAAGTTCAACCCGGCCCCAGCCCAGATTGTCCCCAACTCGTGGCTCTCGATTTGTTCGTTTATCGCCACATGTGAAATAAAAGACCTACCCCGTAGCTTAGAATTGTTCTCCCTCCTTCATGGCTTTCAAAAGAGCGTCTCGTTAGATGGTGAGCGAAGGTGGTACAGCTTTCCAAACAAGAGAGGATACATGACTCGCCTTGGGTAGGGCTTCATCAATCCATAGGTGGAAGTATGAGTTTCTCTTTGTAGAAAAGTTGGATAGGGAGTGGGACGTCCTCGCTTGGAGTGATGAGGAGGAAATCGTCAAGATGCCCGGTTCTCTCCGCGCGGTTTATCGTTCCGAGGTGTACGCCGCAGCTGGATTACTTTCGCACTCGAGAAGCACCCCATCCAACGATTGAAGGAAAGAAAGAAAGGCTTCCTTCCCACCGGCTTCCTAAGAGGGAGTATTTCAAGAAGAACTTGTTCCTTGTCGCCGCGGATTGGCTCTCGATCCGAAACTTCCACAAGGTACTTGTTCCACCTCATGCTTGTTTTTGTTCATGTTTCGAACCGACTTAACTTTGGTTTGTTTTTGCGAGATCAAGCAAGGGCTCGCTTGTCCAAGGCCATGGCCGGGAACTCCTCACGACCGCAAGGTGATCGGGATACTGGATCCTTCTCCCCAAGGCAAAGACGCCACAGACAGAGGCAAGGGGAAAGCATCGGAGCCACGTTCCTCAGCTGTCGTCGTCCCAAAGGTCGGCATTTTCAAGGGGAGCGGCAGTAGACCTCCCACGGTGAGCCTTACACTCCTTGTCGGATCCTTCGTGTTGAACCCTTGACTTCATGCTAACATTATATTTTTGTCATAGGTTTGTCCTCCCCGGCCGAGAAAAGTCGCCCGTCGCCTCGATTCAAGCATTAAGATGGGGGCCAGGCGGTGCGCGGGTCATCTAACTCAAGCAAGCGCTCGAGGGACGCTTCGCACCTCTCCTCCCGAGGGAGCGACTCCTAGCACAAGCGGCAAGGAGGTATGCCCGGGCCTCCGGCCTCGCCGTTTTCGAGTGCCGACCCGGACACCAAGGCCATCCTGGCGGGCAACCTTCCGAGGACATACGGCGACGGTTCTCGTAAGGACGTTGCTTCTCCGGCTTCGCCGCGTCGACCATCTGCGGCTGAGGTAATGCATAACTTTCCCTATACTTGTATTTTCCTTGCTTTTCGGTTCTAATTCTTTTATTCCACGAGCTCTCATCAAGGTTATGGAGGCTATAGAGTCTCGATCCTTCTCCTCAAGTCTTCAGGAGGAGGTATCTTCTCTTCGGGGTTCTTTGAGGAAGCTCTCGAAGGAGAAGAAGGATGAGGCTGATCGATTCCAAAGGGAAGTGAGCAAGTTAAAGGCCCAGCTGGGGCTTCTCGGAACGCGAGAGGGATCTCGAAGGCACAACTCGAGGCCACTAAGGCTGAGTTGGAGGTCGCTCAAGGGAAAGAGCGAGACCTCGAGGCTCGCGTTGAGCTGCCCGCGAGAAGGCTCGTAGTTAGAGGTCGCGCTTTGAGTCCGTACAGAGATAGACGCCGCAGCCTAGGGATGCGTCTCTTCTGAAGCTTCTTGTGTTAGTTTCCCGTCCTTGGGCGAGGAGGCGGAGGGGCTAGAGCAAGTGGATAGCCTATGCCAACCTCCTTTACTCCGAGGCCTTTGCCTCACGATCGACTCTCCGACCGAGGGCACTCCCGAGGATGGTGAGATTCCTCCCATGGACAGAGCCGATGACCAGGCTGGGATGGCCCCGAGGAGTAGCCTCCTTTCCTCTTTCCCTTTCCCAATCCTTAGGATTGCTTTTGATGGCTTGCATGCCATGTGTTTTTGAATGGCCTCGCGTGCCGTATAGCTTGATACTTCGCTACTTTGGGTTCGTTTTGCCTTGAACTTTCTTCCTTGGTATTCCTTGCTTGATGCCTCGCTTGTGTGCTTATTCGATGTTTATTTGATGCTCGCTTGGATGCCTATTCAATGCTTTGTTTGATGCTTGCTTCGTTGTTTCTTTTGGTTGTTGCCGATTTTCCTTGTCGTTTCTTGTATATGATCATCTTTTGACTTTGGCAATTTTTGGCTATCTTAGGGGATTGCATTAGCCCCTAGTATTGCCCCCAAAATCGAGTACAAGCAAAACGCACAAGAATAGAATTTTACAATGTAGTTGTCATAAGAGTTAACAACAATCCCTGCTCTTTCTTCTAACTTTAACTAAGTTCGAGAGAATACAACAAGAGGGACCGAAGGGTTGGAAGTCTTAGGGGTTCGAACTAGCCCCCAGTTATGCCCCCAACTTCGGTTAAGGTAAAATATACAACAAGAGATATTGAAAATTTAGTTGTTCTAGGGGATCGTATTAGCCTCTATTCACATCCCAAAATCGACTTAAAATAAGACATGAGTCGCAAAGTTGCAGTAAAATGTGCTCATTGTATTAACATAGAAGATCGAAGTTCGTTACAAGAGAGAGAAAGGAATGTGTGCCCCCGTTGAGCGCTTTCGAAAAGGCGCGTCAATCGTGGTCGATTCCTTTACAACATTTTTGGGACTTGGGCTGGGTGGGTCTTTAAAGAAAGGCTCCCACGCCAGCCGGTAAGCTTGTACCGCATACAAAGGTCGCTTCCTAGTACTTAGATAAAGTACTTCTTCAAGTTGCTCGCTATGCCATGCTCGGGGAATGTCTCGCTCCTTCGAGGGTGGCCAACTCAGTAGGTCCCCGGGCGGACTACCTCGTGAATGATGTACGGCCCTTCCCGGCTAGGCCGTGAGCTTGCCGTGTTCCGCCGCCTTCCCTATAGCTTTGGTTTTTCTCAAAACCAGGTCACCAACTTTGAGATCTTTCCCTTTCACCCTTCTATTGTAGGCTCTTGCCATTTTTCGCTTGGTTATGGCCTCACGGAGATAGCTATCTCCTCGAACCATCGGGAGCAAGTCAAGGGCCTCCCGGAGGGCCCCGTTGTTAGACTCCTACCGAAAGTTTGTGAGGCGGTGGGTGTGAAGGGCTACTTCGACCGGGAGCACGGCTTCCGATCCGTATACCAAGCATGAAGGGCGTTTCTCCGGTGGTCGACTTCTCTGTGGTCCTAATGGACCATAAGACGGCCGGCAACTCATCCTCCCATTTTCCCTTGGCGTCGTCTAGCCTCTTTTTAAGGCCGTTGAGTATGACCTTGTTGGCCGACTCGGCTTGGCCGTTGGCTCTGGGATGGGCCACGACCGTGAAGCGGGCCTGGCAACCATATTGGGCGAGGTAATCCCGCACCTTGTCGGTGTCGAACCGCCGCCCATTGTCAAATATCATTGCCGTGGGGACGCCAAACCGGGTGATTATGTTCTTCCAAATGAACTTGCGCACTTCTTTCTCGGTGATCGAGGCAACGGCTTCCGCCTCTATCCATTTAGTGAAATAATCCACCGCTACGAACCAAATACTTGCGCCGACCCATGGCTTTCGAGAATGGGCCCAGGATGTCCATCCCCCATTTTGCAAAAGGAAGGGGCGATTGGATGGGAGTCAGCTCGGTAGGCGGGCGCTTTGGCACGGGAGCGAAATTTTGGCATTTGTCACATTTTCTCACCAGGTCCATCGAGTCTTCTCGTAAGGATGGCCAATAGTATCCGGCTCGTAGTGCCTTTGCTGCGAGCGCCCTTCCGCCTATATGCGAGCTACACACCCCTTCATGAATTTCTTCGAGAACTTTCGACCCATTTCCGGCGGAATGCAACGGAGCAGGGGTTGGGAGTGTGCCTTCTTATAGAGTGCTCCCTCGTAGTAAACGAACCATTCAGCTCTCTTCTTGACATGCTCCACTTCTTTGCTATCTTGCGGAAGTTCCCCTTGGACAGGTAGTTGATGAGGGGATCCATCTAAGTGTTGCTCCTGTCCGACCACATGGTTTCTTTAACATCAATGCTTCTCTCTCCAAGTATCTCCCATTGGATCTTCTTTGGCTGCCCGTCGCCCGAGGAGCTGGCGAGTGTGGAGAGGGCATCGGCTTGTCTATTCTCTCGAGCGGGGCACATGAAGGATTTCGAAGTGCTGGAGCCGTCCCGCCGCTTCTTTGACCTTTCGGCGATATGCTATCATGTCCTCGTCCCGTGCCTCGTATTCTCCATTCAGGTGGGAGACTACAAGCCGGGAATCGGAGTAGGCCTTCACGGAGCTCGCTCCCGCCGCATAACGAGGTCTATGCCTCGCTAGGAGGGCCTCATATTCTCGCTTCATTATTGGAGGCCTTGAATATGAACTTAAGTGCATGTTCGAATTGTTCCCCGTTGGCGAAGTGATGACCAACCCCGCCCCACTTCCGTCTTTGGTTGCCGAACCGTCTACGTAGAGGGTCCAACATTCGTCTTGGGATGGTAGGGGGTGGCTTGGGTGTGAGCATTCTGCTATAGAGTCCGCCAATGCTTGTGCTTTGATAGCTCTTCGGGGTTCAAACTCCAGGCCATATGGGGTCGAGTTCAACGGCCCACTTCAAGCATTCTTCCGGAGCTTTCGAGCTTCAGTAACACGTTCTTCAATGGTTGGTCGGTAAGGACCGTCACTTTATGTGCCTCAAAGTAAGGCCGCAGCTTTCGCTGGCCAAGAGGAGAGCATATGCAAATTTTTCAATCACGAGGTAGCGAGCTTCGGCACCGGTGAGTGCATGGCTAACGTAATACACCGGTATTTGCTCGTTCTTTCGCTCCACAAGGAGGACTGCACTTATTGCTTGATCCGAGACGGCAAGGTAAATGAGTAGGGGCTCCCTGGAGTGGGACCGGCGATTTTGGAAGCTGGGCCAAGTATGTCTTCAATTGGGAGAATGCTTCTTCCGCTTCTACGTCCCACTCAAACTTGACTCTCTTCTTAAGCACCTTAAAAAAGGGTTGGCATTTGTCTCGTGGACCTTGACATGAATCGTCCGAGGGCGGCCACGCACCCTGTTAACTTCGAACCTCATTGATAGTCCTTGGGGACTTCATGTCGAGCACAACTTGCACTTTGTCGGGGTTTGCTTCTATCCCTCTCGTGATTGATCATGAAGCCTAGGAACTTTCCAGCCTTGACTCCAAATGTGCATTTTTGGGATTCGACTTCATCCCATACTTTCGTAGGATTTCGAACGTCCGCCGGAGGTTGGAAATGTGATCAAAGTCCTGCTTGCTTTTGACGATCATGTTGTCCACATATACCTCCATGGTCTTCCCAATGAGGTGGGCAACGACCATGTTGACTCAACCTTTGGTAGGTGGCTCCAGTATTTTTCAATCCGAAGGGCATCACGTTGTAGCAATACAGCTCTTGGTCGCTGATGAAGGCAGCTTCTCTCCGATCTTCCTTGCATAATGGTATCCGATGGTACCCCGAAAAGCGTCCATGAAACCGAGGAGGGCGTGGCTCGCCGTAGCATCGACAAGTTTGTCGATTTTTGGTAAAGGATAGCCGTCTTTTGGGCATGCTTTGTTGAGGTCGGTGAAATCGACGCACATTCTCCATGTACCGTTTGATTTTTTCACCAAGACGACATTGGCTATCCACTTGGGGTAGTGGCACTCTCGGATGAACCCCGCCTCCAGTAGCTTTTTAACTTCTTCGGCCACCGCCGTGCTACGTTCCGCCCCGGATGTCTTCGTTTTGGATGACGGGCTTGTAGGAGGGGTCGACATTCAACTTGTGCTCGATGACCTTAGGGCTCAGCCCGGCATTTCTTTGGGTCCAAAGGTGAAGACATCTTTGATATCTCTCAAGAGTCGGATAAGGCCGTCCTCGATCCCTTTGCGGAGGTTCCCGCCCACTTGTACGGAACGATCGGGCGAGTTTCCTCCGGAGGGATGAGTTCGACATCTTCCGAAGGTGTAGGTCGGTCCTCGCCATGGTCCTCGGTGGTGGCAAAGCAAACCATCATTGTTTCGGGGATCTTGGCAGGGAGTTCTACTTTTGGTTTCTTGCCCCGGGGATCACCCTTGGCCTTTTCTTCTTCGATCCGCTTCGCCATTAAGGGTCGAAGGCTTACGACATAACACTCCCTTGCTGTTTTTTGATCTCCGTAGATCTCGCCTATGGATCCGTCATCAAGCTCATACTTCATGAGAAGAAGATATGGAGCGATGATTGCTTTGCTTTGGTTGAGGGTGGGACGCCCGATGATGACATTGTATGCGGAGGGCACGTCGACCACCAAAAAGTTTACTTCCATGTTTCGTCCTCGGCCTTGTCTCCCATCCCGACCGGCGAGCGGATCATGCCAAGGGGATGCATCTGTCGCCCCCAAATCCAAGGATTGGATTTACAAGGGGGATGAGGTTCCGAGGATTGTACTTCAACCGGTTCAAACATTCGGTGGTGATGATGTCCACCGAGCCGCCCGTATCCACTAGGACCCTCCGGATAATAGCGTCTTAGATTTTCAGCGTGATGACCATGGGGTCGTCATGCGGGGTGGTCGATCCTCTCGGATCCTTCTCTCCAAAGGTCATCGCGGGCACCTTCAGGGGTGGAGGTTGCCCGGTGATCGCACTTGTTGCGCACTCCTCAAGTGAGCTTTCCAAGAGGAGGGGTCACGCCCGCCAAGCCCCCAGCCGATGGTGGCTACGATTCCGGTGGCCTCATCATCTTCGTAGCTCTTTTCCCCTTGCCTTGAGGAGCCTCCCTTAATCCCATGGACATCCTTTTTAAGGAAACGGTCTATCTCGCCCATTGTCGGCCAACTCCCCAGATGCTTTCTTCAAGGCCCGACACTCAGCAGTGTTGTGCCCCGTTTGTTCATGGAACTCACAGTATTTGTTCGAGGCTCGTGCCTTGGCGGGAGTGGACATGGGAGGTGGCTTCTTGAGCATAGGGTGCCCTTTGATCTCCATCAAAATGCTTCGGGGATCGGTGTTGAAGCGGTGGTTCACCTCATTCTCGCGAGGCTTCTTTTCATTTCGGGGATTGAACCTTCCTTCCCCTCCTTTTCTCCTTGCCTCCTCCCCTCCTCTCCGCGCAGATCTCCGTGGCCTCGGATGAAGTCGGCCGCCTTCCGGAGAGCTTCGCGAGGGTGGTCACTTTTGCTCGGCGAGGGAAAATTTGAATCTTCCGCTCCCGAGTCCATTTAAAAAGGAGGTGTAGGCAACTCCGTCTTGGAGGTCAGTGGATGAGGACGGCTTCCCGTGGAACCGCCGCACGTAGTCCTTAAGAGTTTCATTCCTCCCCGCTTGATCTTGGAGAGGTGGATGCTAGTCCTCTTTTGTTTGCAACTCGTCGATGAATTGCGCCACAAACTTCTCACAGAGTTCTTCGAAGGAAGAGATGCTTCCTTGAGTGAGGCCGTTGAACCATTTCTGCGCGACCCCCTTCAGTGTGGCGGGGAAGAATCGGCAGTAGATTGCATCGTCTCCGTCCCGCACATACATGTGAGACTTGTAGCATGCCAGGTGGTCCTCGGGATCGATGAGTGCCGTCGTACGGTTCGACACTCTGGACCTTTACTTTCTTCATCCTAGGCGCATTCATGATTTTCTTCGAGAAGGGAGTGTTGAAAGTATGTCTGGGTCGGCCTCGAGTCGGAGCCGTAAATGGGGACGGCTCGGGGTTGATGACGCGGAACCTCCACCGGGGAAGGACTCTTCCTTCTCTCGGATCGGGGTAGAGTGTGCCTGGTCCTCTCCGACTTCTCGGGACCTCTCATAGCAGATTGCCCCGGGTGCCTCTCCTCGAGCGCTCGCGCTCTCGAACGACGGATCGTCCTTGGTCGTGTTTGAGAGCGTCATAGGCTCGCTGGGACTCACGACCATGAGTAGCCGATCGCCTGTGGCTGGCCGTCCTTCTACTCCCTCGGGTTTGGCCCTCGCTCTCGGTGCCGAGCATTGCCTTCGAACCAGGCGGAACTCCCGCCGTGGGTGGCGTAGGGGGTTGAAGCCGTATGGGATGTTGCGACATTTTCATTGGCTCTATGAAGAGCTCTCTTGGCTTCGATGATCCCCTAGCGTCTCCCTCCTCATAGTGCCTCATGGGCGGGCGTTTGGTTGTTCAGGAATAAGTGTCGTCTGGGGCCTCGGTAGGGTCGTGTTGGAGCCACATGGGAAGGCATCCCACCAAAGAAGTGGCCAACAGCTGACCTCCCCGTGGGGTTGCACCATACCCAGGAGTTGGGGTATAATGGAAGGGCATGATCGGCATGCGCTGTTCCATGGTGGCTCATACTTGTTCTTGCACTTGTTGTGCAACAGCTTGTTTTAAGGGTCTCTATTAGGTTCCGGAGAGCCCCTAGGGTGACGTACTCCTCCGGCTGGGTGTGGTGGTTGCCGGCAGACCGTTGAGACGATTCCGTGTCCTCGGCTTGAGGAGCGTCGCGGATTGGCCCCCGTAGGCATTGAGCGATTAGGGTGTGGGACTCGGTGGGTTGTTCGGGTCACGAGTCATCTTGGATCGAGATCGAGTGCCACCGGCGACCATATGCTACCTTCCTCCCCACGGACGGCGCCAAACCGTTTCCTGAGAAAACCGAGTTGATGATGTGGATTGATGATTCGGAGAGAGGAAGGATTTACCGCTCCGGTTCCGAGGACGTGGCACGATCGATCCGAGTCCGAGTGGCGACTGCTTGAACTCCGCAAAAGGCGAAGCCCCTGGTGGTGGATCCCGGGAACGCCCTCCGACGCTCAAGTTAGTATCTCGATTTGATTAAAAGGATCAAGGAGATCTTCCTCGATATACGTGAGGGATTCCTTGGGAGACGAGAAGATTTCCAAAGATGGAAGTTCTCGGGGATGAATGTATGCTCGATGAACGTTGATGAACGTTATGAATGTAGATGAGAGTTGAGAGCTTAGGAGCTAGAGAAGTTGGATGCTTGAATGATTATCCTCCCAAAGAGATGTCTTGCCAAAAATGAACATAAAAGCATGCCTTGGGATATGAGAAAAGATGAGTATTTATAGGAGATTTTAAAGGGGTAAAATGGTACTTTTACCGTGGTTTAGGGAAACCCTAGCCGTAGCGGGCTTTGGGGCTTTTACCTGGCCCCGTTAAGGGTTATCTTGGGCCGATTCCTCCCTTATCCAACTGATTAGGTCCAGTCGGCCGGTGACGTGTCGGGTGAGGTGGAACTGTCAGTGGAAATACCCGAATCAATATATATATATATATATATATATATATATATATATATATATATATATATAGTATCAAATGAGAAGATGGATAGAGTGAGAGTGAGATAATTAAATCTCATCCATTCACTTTAAATTTAAGAGTTAAGATTAAAACAAAGTTATTTTTATAAAATTGTTGCATAGGCCTTCCTTCCTCGACTTCTCTTTCCTCGACCACCGCTGCCCATGCCCAAAATTAGGTATTAACAGCACCCATCTTATATTTTTTACTATTCATGGGTGCAAGATATGAATTTTCAATTTGGGATTCAATATGCCCTAAATTAGATGCATTTAGGATATAGTTTTCATAAATTCTGCGGCTTGTCACTCGAAATTAAAGAAATCCGGTGGGATATGGTTGGTTCTAGTGGTTTTAGGTGGGAGAGAAAAATGAAAAACTAATTAAAGTTTTCTTATTAAAACTAAATCTAGACCTTTAGTTTAGATCTAATGCCTAATGTTCACTCCTCTCATCTCTCACCTTATCTCTCTCATCTCATTGGATACATCCCCTACATATGAGTCATTGGATTAAAATGAGCGTGGGATGGATAGGATGAGAGTGAGAGGATTAAACATGGGTCATTGGATTAAAATGAGTGGTTGAGATTAATCTACCAAATAAAAACCCTAAGTAATTCTTCCTCCACTATGCCACCCTAAAACCACCACATTCCATTAGCAGCCTCACCGGACGTCATCCTAGTTGCTCGGTAAATCCACTAGTGGATTCCATTGAGTCCACTATTGTCCAAGCTCAGTCCTCTCCCTTCACTCTCCATTGCTTTCTTTACTTTTCCAACGGCAAAGGCGGTGAAATTTATGAAAACCCTACCCTAAATGCATCTAATTTAGGGCATGTTAAAGCTCAAATCGAAAATTCATATCTTACACTCACGAATGATAGAAAATAACTTTGTTTTAATCTTGACCCTTAGA
Organism: Talinum fruticosum; assembly: GCA_021018815.1. Lineage (NCBI taxonomy): Eukaryota > Viridiplantae > Streptophyta > Magnoliopsida > Caryophyllales > Talinaceae > Talinum > Talinum fruticosum. The sequence continues at coordinate 5,730,337 of JAITYX010000025.1, read as the reverse complement.
TTTGAAATGAATGGTTGAGATTTAATGCTCTCGATCTCACTCTATCCCTCCTCTCATTTGATACAATCCTTATATATATATATATATATATATATATATGTATGTATATATATATGTATGTATATATATATGTATATACATATATATATACATACATATATATATATATACATATATATATACATACATATATATATATACATACACATATATATATATATATATACATATATATATATATATACATATATATATATATATACATATATATATATATATATATATATATATAAGGATTGTATCAAATGAGAGGAGGGGATAGAGTGAGATCGAGAGCATTAAATCTCAACCATTCATTTCAAATCTAAGGGTCAAGATTAAAACAAAGTTATTTTCTATCATTCGTGCGTGCAAGATATAAATTTTTGATTTGGGGTTCAACATGAAAAGTGAAGAAAGTAATTGAGTGTGATGGTTTTAGGGTGATTTAGTGGAGAAGGAAGTAATTAGGGTTTTTCATTTGTTAAATTAATCTCAGCCACTTATTTTAATCCAATGACCCATATTGAATCCTCTCACTCTCACCCTATCCCTCTCCTCTCATTAAATACATCCCCTATATATATATACCTGTCGTTTTAGAATAATAGAGAAAAATTAAGATGAATAAAAAAGGAAGTTAGTTAAATGATAAAATGTCTAATATACCCCCTTTATTTCTCTTTTTTAATTTTTAATAAAATTACACATCTCTCTTTCTTTCTCTCTTCTCGTAATTTCCTAATCTTAGATTTCTCTCTCTCTTTCTCTCTCTCTCTCTTGTCCTGGTTTTCTAATCTCGCAAAATCTCTTTCCTCACATTACTCCGTCTCTCTCTCTCTCTCTCCTCCCTGTATCCTCTATCACTATCTCTATGTCTATCTCTTCTCCCTTTCCATCTCTATGTGAATAAAAAGAAGTAAATAACTAAAAAAATTAAATATGTTGGGATATTATTAGAAATGATAAAGTTTTAAAAATAAAAATAAATAGTTAAGAAGGATAAAATTGAAAAACTAGTGATTGATACACCATTAGAATTGTAAAGTGACAAGTATTATAAAACAAAAAAATTAATTAAAGTAACATATATTGCAAAACGAAGGGAGTATATATATATATATTTACAATATTATATATATATATATACTCTTAACAATGTATATATATATATATATACTCTTAACAATGTGTATATACAAACCATGTATGATGACTATATAGCAATATCATTATGACAATTGAATTATATTTTAAAAACTTATTTGCTTTAAAAAAATTTAGATAATTAAGTTAGAAACACCAATTTGATCAATCAAACAATTAATAGATGTTTATAAATTTTAAACAAAAAAGTAGGTTTTTTTAGGTGAAAGGTAAATTATCATTACTTGATAACTCAACATTTACAACATTGCAATTCTAGACATGCCCATAAGACACTTTGACTCTACTCAGTTTTGCATTTCTATTGAATATGTGGGCGAGACATGCCCGTAAGACACTTTGACTCTCCTCAGTTTTGCATTTCTATTGAATATGTCTCGCCCACGCTCTTTGACAAGGTAAAAGAATCCCTAGTTAATCTTGTATGTACTCTCCTATTTCTTTCTCTCCAACAATGGTAGATTATGGCTAGAAAAATATCTGATTTAATTCTTGCATCCATTTGTAGGAACTAGCGGCCTCCGCCCGGCTTCCCGTATGAGGGGCTAGGTGGTAACCGAACCGAAGTTTCCCCACGAAGGTATCATTGGCTCTTTTAAGTTTTCGAAGATGATTTTTGAAAGTGCGATTTGCCTCTTATTAAGGTTTCCGATTTTCGAAATTTGACTTATAAAACAGTTTAAGCAAAGTGGTGATTGACGATTTTTATTAACCATTTATTTTAGAACTTATTTCAAGAGGTCTCGAGTTATTATTTCATGATTTAAGAAAATAAAAAAAAATAAAATCAACTTTCTCGCCTTAAGGCTTCCGGGCCAAAAAGGTGAACTAAACTAGTTTGGACCAAGAGCCAAGCCCGGTCATCGGCCGGCGCCGACGAGAGTCGATGCTGACCGATAACCGGCGTTGGTTGTAGGCTGAGACCGAGGAATCGGTCTCGGTCCTATAGCCTCGAATGTCAGAAAATAAATTAAATTTTTGTCCATTTTTAAATCGAAATGCCAAGATGTAATTAGGAGAAATAAAACCGGACAAGAGAGAGTCGTCAGTTAGTCACAAAAATCAAAACTAAAAAAATAAAAACAAAACTTTCCCAACCTTAGTATGGAAAAACTAAGCTTGAAAGAGGTTTAAAAAATGACTCTATTAGTCTAAAACTGAGAACCTGGTGTTCGGGGTAAAGGTACGAAATAAAGAGATAAACCCTCTATTTCCCTTGTCAATAGACGACCTTTACTAATTTGAGTTGTGAGTCAAAAGAATGTGTTTATCAGCCAAGCATACAACATGAGAAATGCAAATATTAAATCATCCAAACATGCCAAGAACGCGATAAAATCATATAGGAAAGCAAGTAAAGAAAAGAAAAAGGAAAGTGAAAATAAAAGTTAAAGTAGGTAGGGAGGAATTAAATGCAATTACATTTTGATCCACAATACGAAAGCATTAAAAGACATAAATAAATAAAACCATAAGAGGGAAGCAAAGGTTGATTTGATGTCCCCTTAGGTAGTCTCACCTTCCGAGCTTGGACCACGATATGAATCCGGCAACGTAACGGCAAGATGGTGAACTCAAAGAAGGCTTGGTTTGTGGATTTTTTGAAGTAAGGTTGTGTATGGAAGTATGGTGAGAACGGAGGGATTAGGAAATGGAAGAAAATAATGAGGATAACATAACATTACTTAACCGAAAATTAGCTAAGAGATTTAAAATGTTGCCTTTAGCTTCAAAATAGCCGATACCTTAACATTTAGCTTCTCTTAGCTCAAATTAAGTCCTTCTAAGGTCAGGAATTAGCAACCAAAAGCTTAGTGTTCAAGCCTTAGCTCCAAAATCAATAGCCAAAAAATGAGGATTAGGTCCTCTATTTATAGAAGAGAGTTAGGTAACAAAAAATGACTCGAAACTCACTTTAGCCATCCCCTACAACTAAACCGAGCTCGGTCCGTGGCGGAGATCAAGAGAAAAACCGGAAAAATCCAGTTGGATAGGAAATCCCACAAAGGGGGCCGAGGATTTTGAGAAACTCATGAAAGCGAACAATTTAGACAATGAAGCATAAATACTAAAAATCTGGACCTAAATCATGTAATTCAATTTTCTGATTTTTTTTTCTCTTTTAAGTTAAATTCACCAAATTCTCATACATTCAACTCAATAATCATGCCTAGAAATACTCAAACATCATGAAATTCATGAATTAAACATCACACAACATGCTTTCCAATTTGCAAGTTGCTAATTTAGTGATTTTACGTCTCTATCTTCTTCAATTAAATCGAGAGCTCCAAATTCATGCATCAATTTCCCCAATTAGTGGACCTAATTCATTTTTACCTTTAGGAGAAGAGTTGAATTACTCACTTTGAATTCGTAGGGTTCTAAGAATTTGGGTTTGAAGGATTTCGAATTGGATTTCGATTTTTGTTTTCGCTTTCCGTTTCTTCCTTTCGGTTTCGCCTTCCTTCCTCGCTACGCTCACCCTTGGTCTTGGTTCTGTCTGGTTTAACCACCTCCCTCCTCTCGTTTGCCGGCCGTCGTTCCCCTCACTCGCCGACCGCTGAACTCTTGCTCGTCGGTCATCGCTTTTTCTCTCGCTCGCCACCTCTCCTCGTCTAGTGATGTTGCTATCCCTGTCCTTCTTCCTATTTCAATCTCTCACCATGTTTTTCTCTTACTCTTTCTAGTTCCGTTTCTTTTGTTCGACTCTAGCTCTCTCCAGGCTTTCTTTCCTCTCTCCTTTTGTTTTCCTCTACTTTTGTTTTGGGCTCCCTTCTTGTTTTCTTTCCTTCTAGTTTTCTCTATTCTCCCAAGCTCTCCTCTCCGAGACTCTCTTTAACTCTCTCTCTCTCACCTTCTCCTTGCTCCATTGGACTTGGTATGATAATATTATTGGACCTCTATTATTTTTGCTAAGCTATGGGCACCATTTCCTCAAATTGCCAGCACATCCCCTAAATGCCAGCCACCATTCTTTCCCATTTTCTTTTCTTTCTTTTTTTTTTTTTAATTCCACTTTCTGTTTTGGGTATGTTAGGTAATTAGGCCCAAATTAATTTCAATAGGCCCATTTTAGTTAATCCATGTTCAGGTTTCGATTTTTGGGTTTTAATTTCGATTGGAAAAATTATAGTTCAACTAATTTAATAATTTTTTATTTTTTAACTTAACTTTTAATAACTTAATTCGTTACCAAGCAAGCACCTTAAATTTTTGGGTATTACAGGGACCAAACGCAGCGTTTAATAATGCTAAAAACGGGACGCCGGTTACAAACGATGTCGTACGGTCGCTTTGGGTTCCGTACCTAGGTTGGTCACTAGGATCAAAACATGGCACTTTGGCAAGATGATGTTGCAATACGGTGTCGGTCAACACGACGTCGTACGGACATTTGGGTTTTGTGCTCAGCTGGAATGCTTGGAGAATGAGGCGTTGCATTTAATGCACAAGTTGGATCGAAACGTGACGTCGGCCTTCTCTCCAAATTGGGAGCCCGAATTGGGCTTGGTTCGACCGAAAAAGGGGTTTGTGGGTCAGTCCAAGCAAAAAGGCTAATTTTATGGTGCTAACAGGTTCTTTGTGGTTTACTCGCTTCGCCATGCCGATCGGGCTTTGATTACGATCCGAATTTGCAAGTAGGACTGGAATTTCATCATCGGACCTACAAAATAAATAACAGATAATAAAAGAGATAACGAGTGCCACATTTTAGATGTCTACACCATTGTATAATTTAGTGACCATTATAACCAATACACTTTCCCTTTTCTCCAATATGAGATGTGTAGTAACTCTTCCATTATCATGGTGTTAACAACTAGATTGTATATGGGCAATCAAAGAATAAATCGATGTGGGACTCAAGCTCATTACAAAACACCACATTCTGGATCACAATATATCCCTATGCAAAGCATTCTATCTCTAGTCAACAACTTTTGATGCATCACTATCTAGAGAATGAAGGAAAATTTTAGTATTTTCCTTCACATTAGGCCTTTTAATCCTCGGAAAGTCATACCCAGATTTAGGGCATAATTTCCATTAATTGTGAGTAACCATTATCCAGTTTCAACACTAAATCCTTCTTTCATTGTATCCTTGACTTTAAGCAACTTCATCCATGCCCAACTAGCTTTAGGTGTGGCCTAAACCCGCCAAACTGTTTTACCTTTTAGATAATAGTGATGCACCTATAAGACCCATAAACACTCTTTTTCCTTGAGCAATCCGCCTAACCAATTTGTAATGATAGCAATATTCAATTTAATTACATCTCTTACCTTTACTCCACCTTCTCTCTTTAGGGCACATATTGTTTCCAGTGCTATCATTGTATGATCCCCAAAGAAGCTCCTGAACATTTGGTTTACCCTTTATATTATTGCTTTTGGAAGAATGAAAGTTTAGCTCCAATAAGATGTGATGCTTAATAGGACCCAGTTTACTAACTAATCTTTCCTAACATAGTTAGTTTTTTCATTGGTCATCCCCCGATTCTTACTACGATCCTCTCGATCAATATATGAGAGTTATTTTTAGATAGTCTTTGTGGCTTGATAGGCACTCCCAAGTATTTAAAAGGCAATTGACCTTCTTAAAATTTTGTTATTTCAAGTAACTTAGCCACAATTTCTCTGTCAACACCAACAAAAACTATTTAGGACTTCTCTAGATTAACTTCTAGCCCTGTCTAGTGTGAAAAGTGTGCCTAGCAGCCATTACATAGCTTACACTAGAGGAATCGGCTCTACAAAGCACTAACAGAGCATCCGCAAAGCTAAGAGAGCAAAGTTTTAGCCCATGGTAGCCTGGATGGAATCTGAAACCACTCAGTGCTACGATTATTTTAAGTGGTTTTATACAAATACTCTATTATCAACACAAATAGTAATGGTGACATTAAGTCACATTCCCTCAATCCTCTTTACTTCCAAAAAACCAAACAACTCCTCATTAAATTTTACTAAGAAGGTTGTCTGTTGTGACACATGTCATGAAACATTGCACAAATTTAGGGGAAAGCCATATTCTAACAATATTTACTCCAAGAAATCCTACTTGATTGTGTCATAGACCTTTCTCAAATCCAATTTCATAATGCATCTTAGATGTACCCTTCCTCTTTAACAAGGTCTTCACATATGAGAACATTATGCAAGATAGATCTATTTTTCACAAAAGCACCCCGTGATCCATCAACTAGCCATGACAAGCTATTGGTCTCAAATCCGGATGAAGCATAGGATTAGGCACTTTTAGAACCATAGGCAAGACTATAGTGTTACCTAGGTTAACAACTTGTCATTCTCAAAAATTCAGTAATTATTGCACATACATCCTTTCCAGTGATCTCCCAAGTACTTTTGAAAAACTAATGCCCATAGCCATATGATCCATGGCATTTGTAGCTCGCTATACTCGAAAATGGCTTCTTTAATCTCCGCATTTTAACCCCTTTCATGACTTCTACTTTTTGTTCAATTTTGAGGCGATTACTCGTAGGATCCATGACCCGCTGCATAGGAAAGCGGATTGAGTTTCCCTATCAATGTTGGCTTCACGCAAGGTATGCTTATCAAGCGAACGATAAAGCTTTTGAAAGAAAAACTTTTAGGAAGGGTTGATTGGCAATTTTTAGTAACCATTTTATTTTCCAAATTAATTTTAGGGAAGTATTGGGATGTTATTTCATAGGCAAAAAGAATTAGGAAAACAAAGAGTACATCTTATCACAAAGCTTCCATCTTATCACAAAGCTTCTGGACCAAACAAGTAAAATCCGCTTGAGCCAAGAGCCGAGCTCGGTTTATGGTCGATGTCGGTTGATGCCAATACTAGCCTTAAAAATCGACGCTGGTTATGTGGCCGAGATCGAGAAGTCGAGTCTCGATCATATAACTTTAGCTGTCAAGAATGATCTTCAATTTTTTAACGTGAAATGCCCGGAAGTAATTTGGAGAAAAACTACAAATCAAGGATTCACCGATCGGTTTTAGGAAATAAAAACTAACAAAAATACGTAAAATACTCTTGTAAATTCAGTATGGAAAACTAAGGTTTTAGAAAGAGACTCCATAGGTCTTAAACCAAAAATTCGGTGTTCGGGAGTGAAGGTACGAAACAAACATTTGTGAAAATCCGCCCGTCAAATGATGTCCTCTACTAATTGAAAAGTTGAGTTTAAATCGCATTAAGAAAATCAAGCAAACAACATGCAATAGGCAGAAGTTAAAGGCAAACAAAACATGCCATAAAAGCGATAAATAAAACAATTAAATGAAACCAATAAAGGAAGCAACAAAAGAAGAAAAGAGAAAATAGAAAGTGAGAAATAAGAAATTACAACGGGTGGGGAGGAAAGTAAAGCGATTACATCTCAAAACAATAATACATAAAACAATAAATAACTTAAATTAAATAAGATACAAAAACAAACTTCGGATGGTGGAATGGCTCCCTCGGGTAGACCCATATGCTAGGCTTGAATCACGGTTAGAATTCAGTAGAGCAATTGTAGAGCGATGGTAAGTGAAAGAGGCAAAAGAAGTCCTTTTGTGAGTAGTTTAGAAAAGGAATACTCGAACGGAGTAAGGGAGAGATAGAGAGAAGAGAGTGTACAGGAGAGTGTTTCAGCGACTTGGGGGATTTTCGACTAAAAATGGTGCATAAAGGTGTGTAAAGGTGTGTGAAATGAGGGCAGGAGAGACCCTGTATTTATAGAAAAGTTTAGGGCTTAGGAAACCCTAAGCCTAACTTCTATTTTTGGAAAGTTCTATTTTTGGTGCGGGTTAACTTTTGTTGGGCTACTAACTTATGCCACTCGCTTTAATCTGATCTTGACTCAAGCATGCGAGACGAGACGAGTTTAATTTCATCATCGGGCTAACAAAAAGAAATAAAATAAATAAATAGAGAAGGGACAATACTTTTTAGGTGTCTATAGTTACCTTGTAATATAACTTCCCGTTCGGAGCTTACCAACTCGTTACTTGAGTGCCCAAAAGCTTTCAAAAATGATTAACAATTATATCATCAATGTCTTTTTTATGATATACAAGCTCCTCGTATTGATTTCTCATGGCTTTAATACTATTTATATAGTTCCTCTATGATAGGCTAACATAGACAGATCTGCAGGAACCACTTTTAACTACGGTTCAAAACAACCTTTAATTACGGTTATCCGGCGTCGTCCATGTGGCCATCATTGTAGGTAGCCATCTTTTACTACGGTTCAAAACCATAGTAAAAGAAGGCCTATGACGACGGTTTGTTGAAAGAACCGTTGTCATATATCTCCTATGACTACGGTTCTTTCAAAAGAACTATCATCATATATCTCCTATGACTATGGTTCTTTCAAAAGAACAGTAGTAATAAGTATATCTATACTACGATTCTTTCTCTTAAACCGTAATAATAGGTACAATTATTAAAAAAAATACTCGAGAGAGAGAGACACACACACACAGATCCAAATTTGTTATATTTGCATAACAAATTAAAGTTGTTATACATCATTTTCGAGTACAAAATTACAATTACCCCCAAGTCTTGTGAATCGGAAAAAGACAAAGAAAAAAATCCAAAATTTTCATATTCAAGTTAAAGGTCTAAAAAAAAAAGTCCCAAACATCCAGGGACAAATAAGCAAGCACTAGCTCTCAAGTTTAGCAAAGTGGACATTCTTATGCGGCCACTCGTGAATGTTCTTGAGAAACTAGCCTTTCCTTTATCATCATCAAATGTATGAAGCCTTGCACCAATTTCCAAATATGATTCACCTATTCCCAAATCATCAACAAATACATAAAAAATGTGATCTAACAAGATTCAAAAATTCACATCAACCCAATCCACCATTAATTGGAGAAATTGAAGAGAGAGAGAGAGAGAGAGATTTATAATGAAAAAGATGGGATCAGTGGTCTTGGATTGAATAGGGGCATTGACGACATCTTCAATCTTTCAAGCAAACTCTCAAGCCCGGACAAGGCGCAAGCTCTTAGGCAGCCATTGTGAATTTTCTCTCCTCTTTCTTTGATAAAGTTTCGGGACAGATCCGAATCGAACACTTTCAAACACTTTCATCAAACACTTTTATTGCTGGTGGCAACCGTAAAAATCGAGAAAATTAAATTAAATACCCTCGGAGACCCATTTCAAAAGCGGTACCGATGGCGTTGAGGGTTCCCGACCAATACCTTCCTTTCCAAAAGCGAAACCCATAAACCCTAGCCTTTGCGGGACAAATGTGAAAGAAAAAAGCAAAGAAAGAGAGTTAGAAAGGAGAGAGACGAAGAGAGTGTTAGAGAGACGAAAAGAGATGGAGGAACTTACATATACGGCAAACGACATTAATGGGATGAAGGCAATATCCAGCGATCCGGCGGGCAGCAGCGGGGAGAGGGATGCGAGGCGATGGAGGCGAAGTAGGGACTGGGGAAAGAGAGGAGAAAGGGAGCAAAGAAGTGAGGATAGAATAAGAAGAAGAGAATGAAGAAGAGGAGGAGCCTGTTTTTGAGGAGAGAGAATGAGTTATTACGTTGGATGTTAGTTTCGAGGAGAGAGGGAGCGAGAAGTGGGAATAGCAAAAAAGGGACACACATTTAATGACAGCTCAATGAAAGAATCGTCATTAAATGTGACCTATGACCATAGTTCTTTTAAAGAACAGTAGTCAAAAGTTGACACTTTAATGTGTGACGACGGTTCGTTGAAAGAACCATGGTCATAGGTGTTATACAAGGCCACTTATTAACAAAAATGCCACCGCCTCATTTTTATGACGGTTTTTCCTTTCAACCGTCGTAAATGGACCGTAATAAAAAGTCATATTTGTAGTAGTGAGAAGAATGTTGTATTCTAATCTCCATTTTGTAGCCAATCCAGTTTTGTTTTTTGGCTTTAGATAATATCTTTCAGCTTGTACGAAAACCGATATTGAAAAATTGCTTCTTGCTTCTTTACATAAAGTTCAAACTAGAGGGGATTAGCACAAATTGCATCCTAAATTATATGCAATGCTTATTGAGACCTTCTCACTTGTTGTCCATTATCTACAACCTTGTTTTGTTTAGGTCCTTTACAACTGGCTTCAGTTTCTTTAATTTGGTAACCAATTGGTAGATTTTTTTATATGTGATCCGAACCTTCCAAGCTTACTCCACTTTGGTTTTAAATTTAGGGAGTTGTGACCATATATTGAAATATGTGAAATACTTCTTTTTAATACATGAGCCCTATTCAAGATTCAATAACAAAGGGCAATGATCAAATATATCCTCCGGTAATACTTCATAGTATACTTGAGGAAATGTGGATACAATAGCCCTATTCATCAAAATTATGTCCAGTCTTGAAGATATCCTTGTTGGACCATGTTTATTGCTCCGGATAAAGAAAGCTCCAATGTGCTTGACTTCCTACCAAGCACCTCTATCCACACAAGTTGAAAAATCCTCAATATTATCAAACAACAACTCTTCTCCTCCAATTATTTCTTTACTCGCTTAGAAGAATATTAAATCTCCTCCAACAATCCAAGGCTCCTCAATCTATGAACTAAATTGCACAATATTTCTCCACAATTGTTTCTTTTCCTATCTATCATTTGAACCACAAACTATTGTTAAAAAGAACTTGTAACCCTTCGTATTGATACTATTTACATGGATAAATTGTCTATTAAATGCAAGATATACACTCGATATTGACTTCCTTCGAAATGAGCCATATTCTACCCTTATTTTGAGGTAATGCATTTCTAATAATTTCCAGAAACTACATGCTTACTTCTGAATCTCCTTTTGTTCACCATCCTTGTTTTTGTTTTAGCAAACCCAAGGCAACACATATATTTTACCTTAGGAAGCTTTTGGCAGCTGCCTCCTTATTAGGGCCATGGAAGCCTCTTATGTTCCATAGGCACATGTTATCCATTGTCTTTAAACTACTACGAAACCACTTTTAACAATGAGTCTTTAACAACGGTTAAAAGGACAAACCGTCATGAAAAATGGACCAGTGGCACTTTTGTAAATAACGGGCATTGTGCACACATATGACAACGATTCTTTCGGATGAACCATCGTCATATGTATTGTCAATACATGTAACGACGGTTTGTAACGCCCCAACCTCGTAATCACCGGTTTTAGACTAAGCAAGCCGCTAGCCGATGATTAGCGCAGCGGAAAGGAAGGTCGGGAGTCGTTACCGCCACCTTTGTCCGTAGACAGGGCAAGGCTTAGTTGGATAATGTTAAGAATGTAAATATGACTTAGCGATAGGCAACTAATAAAAGATACAACTGAAACTTATGAATATTTACAAATGGTAGTAACAAGCATGACCCTTGACTCGACGGACAACGTTTCTAATCACTAAACCAACCAACAAGTCCCCCTGCAAGCCGCTACGTCCGATTATTCACATCCTGGTACTTCGAAAATTACGTAAAACAAAACAAGAGAATATTTTTGTAAAGTGAGTCGAAACTCAATACGCTCATTATTATGTAGTAAAAAATAAGTTAGAAATATTTTGGTTGAGCACGTGCATTTCAATTCATTTTGTAAATGAGGGGAGTGAATAATGTAAAACTGTTGCTCCTTTATTATCTGAATGGATCTCTTACGATCATCGGGTTTCCCTAAACGCATGTATGCACACCTGCACGGATCGAATAGTCCGGTTAAAGGCGGTCAACAGTTATGATGTTACCAACTTGAATATTGAGGCGTACCAAATAATGGGACTTGATGGGCGGGTCCATATTAATAATGGAAAATACTCGTTTGCAAATGATTCTTTGTTGTTGTTGATGTCGGCCATATCCGGTCTTGATTTGTGAATAAAAGATTGAAGGGCATGATCAATTAACGTAGTTGATGGTGCTGTTGGTATATTTGCTTTTTGGTGATCTTTGCATAGGACCCGAACAGGACGTCGATTTGATGGCCCTTAAAATAGAGTTTTAAGATAAATCTCATTAATAAGAATTTACATTACTTGGTTAGTTTCTTACCTCTTGAGTTATGATAATTGTCATCATTTATGCTTATGAATAGTTGTTCATGCCTTATGTTATTGTGATTAATTAAGTCATTTTATACATGAATGTAAATAGTTTTTAATAGGAATTATTTATAGAATTTAAACATGCATTCTAATATTTTTAGCTAATTTACAAGTTTTTATTATCAATTTAAACATGCATGATTTACCATGTGATTACTAGTTTATTTACTAATTTTATTAACCATGCATTAGGAACTAATTAGTCATTTAAGTTATAGCCATGTCAATATTTTGTTCATTATTAAACATGCACATAATAGCCAATTAATCTTATTACATCATTTTTCTTATGCACTATTATTGTTTACTCATGCATCAACATGCTACTAATTTTTACTCAACATGCATGTAAGGTTTAATTTATATTATGAACTTATTATTGTTTACTCATGTATTAACATGCTACTAATTTTTACTTAACATGCATGCAAATTTTAATTGATTATTATAACTAAATTAAACATGAATTCCTTTTTGTAAATGAACTAATTAATATTTCAAGTTATCTTTATTTACTTAATAGAATTTATCCCAATTGATTCATGCAGAATTTAATTTTATTTCCTTTACTAATATGATTATAATTTCGCAGGTGGTCGAGTGGTCCGGTTGTCGGCCGGTGGTAAGGTGGTGGCTGGCCGTGGGTGGTGTGGGAAAGGAAAGGTTGTTTGGTGGTTTGATGTGTTTGAAAGGTTTGGAGGGTGGTTGTTTTTGTGGTTCAGTGGGCGGTGGTAGGCCGATGATTGGTGGTCGACAACGTTAGAGGTATTGGGCCGCTGAGGGTGATGCTAGTCGGAGCTTTTATGAGGTGGTTGGAGGTGAGGGAGATAATATAAGAGTGACAGGTGATGGTGGAACGTTGGTGAATTGGGTGGTTTTGGGATAAGGTGGCCGGAGGAATGGTCGAAAGGGTGCTTTTGGGTCCAGTGCAAGGTGGTGAAGATTTATGGTCGATGATGGCCGGTTGAAGAGGTGGTGGTTGGTTGTGGAAGTGGACGAAGTAGGGATGATGGCGAGGTGCGGGAGGAGAGAAATTTGGTTAAACCAAGTATTTGGGCCAAAATTTCTAATAATCAAGCCTATTTATAGTGGTTTTTTATGCTAATCTACATGGTCTTGCTTGTCATTAGCTGAGTTTATGGTTGCCAAATGTAGTAATGCATGTACAATGAGTGATTTGTCAATAATCAAGAGTGCTTAGTGTAATTAGGGTGTCACCCCTTATTTGACCCCAAAATCATCATAATCCATTATTACTTTTATTATTATTTTATTATCATTAATATTATCAGCTTCATTATTATTTATTATTATTTTTGTTATTTTTATCATAATTATTTTTATTATATTATTGTTAATTATTAAGATTATTACTTATTTTTATCTTATTATTTAGTATTTGTACTAAAATTAGGTTAATCTCATTAGTTAGGCTAGTTCTTTGATATTGGATGTTCATGTACTTAAAATGTGCTAACTATATATATATGTATGTGTGTGTGTGTGTATATATATATCTATTATATATGTATATCTATAAAAATTGGATTTATATTAAACATTTATGATTGAAGGAATTGGGTAGGGATTATGTGAACATAAGCATAAAAAATATTTTGGGAGTTGATACTTTTATGAGTTATATTGTCAATATTAGCCATCCATCGTTGCCGTTTATGTAAGACCCCGAAATTTCAGGTGCGTGCTGATAATGAATTAAGCTACTAAAAGTTAAGTGAAAGATTCGAAATTATTAAATTAAGTGAATTAGAAATTTTCCGAGTCGAAACTAAAACCCGAGAACCGAAACCGAGCATGGGTTAGCTTATTGGGCTTATTCAGATTGAAGTTGGGCTCAAATTGTCAAGGTCCAAAGCAGAAAAATCAAAAGAAAAGGAAAGGAAAATGAGAAATGTGGGTGACTGGCATTTGAGGAGGAGGAGTTGGCAAGGAATTAAGCAAAGAGAGAGAGAGAGGGGTCCAATTAAAAGGAGCAGCAAGCCCATTATGTGGAATAAGGAAATTAGGAGAGAGAAACTAAACTGGGATGAAGAGGAACCGGGCAGAGAGAGGAAAAGAAGCAGAAATAGAAACGGGGAAAGCGAGGGAAAGCGGGAGAGAGCGAGAGGGAGACCGAGAGGAAGAGGAAAGGGAACGAAAGAAGCGAAGCGAAGCAAGGAAAGAGAAGAAGAAGCAGAGCGTAAACAAAAGCAGAGGCAAAGCAGAGAGGAAGCGAGAGGAAGTAGAACGGAGCGAGAGAGGGAGAAAGCGCGAGAGCCAGCGGCCCGTGGCCGCCTGAACGGTGAGGACACCGCCGCCGGTGGGCGAAGGGAGAGCGAGGGCTCGGGAGGCCGAGCAGAGCAAAAGAAGAAAGTGGAACGAAAGAGCATGGAAGCGAGAGGAAAGCGAGAGGAGGACGAGAGCCAGTGCAAGGACATAGAGGAAGAGGAGCACGGCATGCCCGCATGGCCGGTGACCGCGAAGAGGGAGCCGGCGAGACCGACTAGAACCGAGGCCAGGGGTTTGAGAACCCGAAAACAATAGAGCAGAGGGAGACAGCGAGAGTTTGAGCAAAGGTAGAAGAAGTGGGTGCCGGGAAGAAGAAGGAAGGGGGAACCGAGAGGAAGAAAGGGAAAGAGGAAACAGAAATTGAAACCCAATTCGAAACCTTCCAAAACTGAAATTCTTAGAACCTCTAAGAATCTAAGGTGAGTAATCTAAATTCATCCTCTAAAATAAAATGAATTAGGTGGATTGAACATGAATTCGAAGTATGAAATTGGAAACCCTAGGCTTAATTGAAGAAGTTGAAGGCTTAAATTCACTAAATTAGCAACTCACGAATCAAAGAGCATGTTGTGATTATGTGATATCTAGTTCTGAATTTGTGATGTTTAAGTATTATTGAGCATGATTATTGAGAATTGGATGAGATTAGCTTGAGCAGAATTAGGGGAAAAATCGGAAAGTTAATTTCATGATTCATGTGCAGATTTCTATGAATTAAGCATGCTGTCCGAATTTTTGTGAATTCATGTGTAGTCCAAATTTCCTGAAAATTTTACTGCAGCTTCATGGCAATTTATGGAAATTTCCTGTAAAATTTGGTATGCATTGGATGAGTAGATTGGGAGATATGCAATTTTAAGTGAAAATGTCCTGTTTTGAGCAAAATCGGAACTAAGTGAGTAACTGAGTTAAGAACTGAGATTTAAGAAGCTATGTGGCTAGACTAAAGGATATATCTCAATTAAGGAAAGTTATAGAACCATAAACCACTTATACGCGATAATACGCGATCATGAAAACGATGAGTTTATTGATGGGAATCCTAGTTGGCATGTTTATGTGATTATGTGTTTATCCCGAATTTCATCGATTATAAATGACATAAGCTTGTTTATGTGAAATGAATTGATTGTGCTTGACTTGGAACTTGCTTATGTGAATTGCTTGGTTTGAAGAAGTTACGCATGAACGTGTTGAGCATGAATTATATGAATTAAGTATATCTTATGTATAACTAATAAGAAAATAAGAGACATAAAGAACTAAAGAAGGGAGAAAAGATTGTGTTATTGATCTAAGACCCCATGAATTAAAGAACCCTCTGAAGCTATGGCCATAGAAGTGTCTCGTCAACCCGAAGCCACGAATTGAATTGCTTCCAAGAATTATTGACGATATGCGTCCTTCAGGGAAGGGAGGCCGCCTCGAGGCCACGAATTGTTTTGCCTCGAGGCCACGAATTGTATGCGTCCGTGAACCGAGCCCACGAATTGTTTTGGCTCCAAGAACTGGGTCTTTAGAGCAGAACATAAATCTTCTTTCCATTCGAAACAAAAAAGACTTAAAAGAATTATGATATGAAGAATTGAATGATCATGCATAACGAACAAGAAAGAACGAATCGATGATTTATGAAGTGCATGATTGAACTCAAGAAAAAGAATGAGAAGAAGAACGAATCCCGATTTCATAAGAAAGTAATAAGATAAGAAGCAAGATATGAATTACGTGATGAATGGCTTACTTGATGATTGATTTACGTGATGAATGTTTTACATGATGAATGATTCTATGACTTACTTGCGTAGAAAGATGAATGAAGTATGTTTGATTGAATTCATGAATAATTGATGTCATTATGTTTCTCGGCAAGTTGGTAAGTTTAGAATCTCGTATGTCTTAAGCATGTATGATCCGAATCGCATGTTATGAATGAATTGTGAACTTACGTGTGTTTGTTAATGAATTAATGTGCAAAGTAAAACCGGGGTTGGGTTTGGATTATTCACTCGGGCTAGTGGAGCTCATGACCTCACCAACATTTCAGGTACGAAGTTAAGACTCGCAGGAGTTGCCTTTGGCTTTCGGAAATAGCAGTTGGATAGGAGATCCCGGTCTTACTCGCTTGTTTATTTATCTTTTGTTTGTAAGGATGTTGTAAAGATCGGTTGTATTTGAAATTAAGTTTTGACCATGAATGTAAAATCCCTATGTGAATACTCCGAGCATGTGGCTTGTTGAGTTGTGTTGTGTTTCTCCGAGCGTGTGGCTCGTTGAGTTTAAGATTGTGTTTCGTGCAGGGTCAAGGCTTTAAGCCTATGGGATTAGCCATATTACGGAGGAAACTCGCCGAAATTTCCGAAAAACCTTTGAAAACCCGGAACCGCGCTTCCGCCAATCTAAGAAAGGGTTATTAACCCCAAGTTGAGACCTTAAGCAGCCTTAGGGGTTCCTCTCGGAGAACCCTAGCATGTAATACTCCTAGGGTGGGTCCAGGGGTGTTACAATTTACGTATGGGTCCTGCAAAAAATAATTTTGATACATATATATATATATATATAGAATATGACATGGAAATACTTTGAAATCGAAATGTACGTGCTCATTATAATTGATAGATTATATTAATACGTTATATTTAGGGATGGGTTGTTACAGGGTTCTTTAACAAAACCCTCATTAAATGTCACATATGCCGACAGCTTCTATGAAAGAACCATCGTTATATGTCTTTCGAGATGCAACTTAAAAAATGCAAGAACATACTTGCTGTTTCCACGCCCATCTACTCGGGTCTTATCACTTTCTATAGTATTCTCTCCTCCACATACCAGATCCGGAATTAGCTTCCTCGCCGTTTAGATCTCCTCTCTCTTAATCATTCATTTGTTTATAGTTTCCTCTCGTCTCTTTGAAGTGTAGATTTCCTCAAACTAATTCCTATTGTCAACGCTCTCCTCACCCTCGCCGTTGTCGGTTCTTCAAGTATAAATATCTATCCTCTCTTATTTTTTGCTTTAAGTTATTTACAAAATGTATTACGGTTAAAATTGTTGAATGTATTTTGCGGTAATTGTGAATGTTGAGAACGTGGGTAATGTTTGAGATTATTGAAATGTTGAATCTTTGTTGAAATGTTGAATATTGAGAATGTGGATAACATTTGTTTAGTTTATTAAGTTGAAAATTCTTGAAATGTTTGATATTTTAAGAAATTGGTTTAGGAGTTTAGGATTTGTGGTAATTAAAGCGAAATATGAAATGATGGTAGATCGAAAGAGTGCATCCAAAATTCGTTTAGGGTTTTAGAGAAATAGAAAGATAATTTACATATAGGGTTATCCCCAAAAACCTTCTCATGAAGATAAATTTGTATCCAAATTTGTTTATTTTGATGAGGTGATGTTAGAGTGAACTTATTTATCCAATTATCAAAATTGGTATCCAAATGTGGTTAGAGTTTAGAGAAATAAAAATATTTATGGTTTAACGTTTGAGGAAATAGAAAAATCTGTGGTTATATGTTTAAGGATGAATAGAGAAAAATATAAATGTGAAAATGTAAAAAATTGGAAAGGTATTTGGATATAGGGATCTCCCCAATTACTTGTCACAAAGGTAAATTTTTATCAAATTTATTTATTTTGATGAGTTGAAGTTGAGGGTGGACTAATTTATCCAATTATCTAAATTTCCAGTTTCCTTTTTGATTGCAAGTTTGTTATGTTATACATGATCGTAAACTAGAGGCCAAGATTTTTTGAATTTTACGTAATTCATAAGACAATAATGAAATATGAATGAAATATTGAGGTTATCAATTTAGTTTGCTTTAACGATCGAAGACATAACAGGAAACAAAATTCCTTTTGTGATTAACAATGAAGTTAGGTTTACAAAACAAAACATGGAGTGTACATGAAACATAGGCGATCGACGAAGAAGGGCAGCATGATCGAGGAGTCAAATGGAAACAAAAAATCATAATTATGACCTTTGTTTCCATTTGATTCTCGATCATGCTGCCCTTCTTCGTCGATCAGCCTATGTTGCATGTACACTCCATGTTTTGTCTTGTAAACCCAACTTCATTGTTAATCACAATAAGGGAATTCCGGTTCCTATTATGTCCTGCGTCATCAAAGGAAATTAAAGGACTGACCTCAACATTTCATTCATAATTTCATTATTCTCTTATGAATTATATAAGCTTAAAAAATCATGTCTAATTTATGATAAATGTATAATAGGTCAAAATTGGAAGCAAAAAGGAAACCATATATATATAAATATATTATATAATATTTACGGTTTAAGGATGTAAAGGGAGAAAATATAAATCTACAAATGTAAAAATTGGAAAGGTATTTGGATATAAGGATCTTACCAAATACTTGTCATAAAGATAAATTGTTATCAAATTTATTTATTTTGATTAGTTGAAGTTGGGGGTGGACTAATTTATCCAATTACCTAAATTTTCGGGTTCCTTTTTGGGTGTAAGTTTGTTGTATTATACATGATCGTAAATTAGAGTACATTATTTTTTGAAGTTTACGTAATGCATAAGACAATAATGAATATCAATAAAATGTTCAGGCCATCAATTTAGTTTGCTTTAACAACCTAAGATATAACCAGAACCGTAGTTCCCATAATCCTTATTGACTTTAGCAATGAGGTCAGATTCACTAGCCAAGACATAGAGTCTATGTGCAGCGTGGGTTAGTACACAAAGAAAGGGAAAAGAGATAAAGACCTTATTGGAGAAAAAGGTGATAAACAATAGGGAATTATTACTAGTTTTGTGATTGTTTACCATCTTTTTCTTCCATAAAGCCTTTATCCCTTTTTCCTTTCTTCGTGTATCGACCCACGCTGCACATAGACTCTATGTCTTGGCTAGTGAATCTGACCTCATTGTTAAAGACAATAAGCGTTATAGGAACTCTGGTTGTGGTTATGTCTCGAGGTAGTTAAAGTAAATTAAAGGGATTGCCTCAACATTTTATTCATATTAATTGTGTTATGCATTATGTAAGACTTTAAAAAAAATCATGTCTACTTTATGATAATGTATAATACATCAAAATTGAAAGCAAAAAAGAAATATATATATATGTCAACAATTGGAAACAATTAATAAGGACCATGTCTACTTTAAAAAAGAGTTAAGTCAAAGAATTACTACCACTCTTCCCATTCAAAGAATTTTTGTTTCCAATTGTTTATATATATATATATATATATATATATATATATATATATATATATATATATATATATATATATATATATATATATATATATATATATAAAATATATGTAAACAATTGGAAACAAAAAATTCTTTGAATGGGAAGAGTGGTAGTAATTCTTTGACTTAACTCTCTCCTTCGATCATAGTGAAAAATGAATTACAGAGCACTTCCTACTGGTTAGGAGAAATTGTGCCTACGCTTCAATAAGGACCATGTCGAGCAAGTCTGTTCTTGCCAATTGATGCTTGTGCCTCGTTGCAAAGACATTTTAGACCTTCTAATTGATGATGCTATGGAGCTACATTTTGTAGACTTTGATGAAACTCATGCTCTCAAACAACCTCGTGTTGGGTTTCAACTGGGACCTTCTTGAATCCTGGGTAGAGCGTCGCTTTGACCAACTTGTAGAAATCCAGGCAAGCAATTCGCACTCATCGGAAAGTGACGCGGCGGCCGGAGGCACCACTTCAAGCATGGGCTCATCGTCCGGTCCTCCCTGGAGAGTAGTGAATCGGTGGAGGGGCCTTTCTCCGTTCTTTTCCTGGTCTCGAAGGAACTTATCGAAGGAGAAGGGGAGGATCTCCCTAAGAAAAAGAAGAGGAACCTCCGTAAGAAGAAGTGAAGTGTCCACCTCTACCCCTGCACGAACTCCAAGGAAGCACACGAAGACCAAGCTCTCCAATGGCGGGCTAGAAGATCATCATTCGATGATGGTCAAAAGAACTAAGCTCCTAAATGTTACCTTCGTCCCTAATTTTCTCATTGTATTTTCCGAAAGCTGAGACAGTTTGCCTTGGAGGAGTAATGAGCTCACTCTTGACAGGTTCGTGGGCAAGATGATTGGGTTTTTATGTTGTCCACCTCTGTGTGTATTTCTTTTTCATGAAACTTTGTGGTTTAAATAATTTCAATATTTATACCAAAAGGTTCATCTATATTTTCTTAAAGAAATGCTTTCTAGTAGATTGAGTTATGTGTTTGTCTTTATGGCTATATTTCTTGCTTGGAATTTGTGCAAAGGTAGCGCAGATCGCAAATATGATGGCTATACATTCTCTTCGGCCGGTCGGGGCCCACAAGTGCTTCCACACTTGTGTCGGGTCTCTTTTTTTTTTTAAAGATTGATTTTGAAGATGGTTTTTTAAAGTTGATTTTTGAATGTGGGGATGAACCTTTTTATTAAGATCTCCGAATTTTATTAAGTCGAATTAACAAGTTAAATTAGATTTAAATTGATATGCGTTTTATTAATTATTTAATTTTATAAATTATTTTCAGAATTCCCGTGATATCATTCCCTAATTAAAGGACAAATAAAATTAAAAACTAGAATGTCCGCTGTGAGGCTTGAGGTGCGACCGGTGTGAAAACACCAATCCGGACCCAAGCCTCGAACCGCTGCTGCTTGCACTCAGCCGGTCACTGTGCTGGCCATAGGCCCGGCTGACACATTCAGCCTCAGCCTCTAGCCTTGCAAGCAAATCCAGGTTCCTTTTTTACCCTACAACCAGAAAATAACTTAAATGCAATTTTTAACGAGAATAAAACAAAAAGGGAGTCGCCGATCGGCTTTAGGAAAAAACTAACAAAATATAAAAATAAAAAAATGCTCTTTCGATCTTAGTATGGAAAGACTAAGACCGAAAAATGTTAAAATTGACTCCATTGGTGTTCGAACCGAGAATCGATTCGAGGGCGAGGTTACGAAACATAGGGAAAACCCTTCCATTTGGCCCTTCGAACACGGCCATTACTAGTTTGAGTAGTAAATTAAAATAATAAGCTACACACAAACAAACAACATGCTAAAATGATAAATAAAAGCACCCAAACAGAATCAAAGGAAAAGCAATAAAGAAAGAGGTAAAGAAATCGATAAAAAAGCAAAAAGAAAAGAAAAGCGAAAAACTTAAAGATTACATCGGGCGGGGAGGAATTAAAAGTGATACATCTCTTTAATCCACAATACTGAAAGCGGTAAATGAAGCATAAAAATAATATAAACTGTTTGAAGGCTGAACGATTGCCCTTAGGTTGTCCCACCTTGCTAATCTGGATCTCTACGCTGGATTTCTTGATGCGACGGCGACAAATCAAAGAAAAGGGCTTGTTTTTGTGAACTATGTATGTAGGGAATCTGAAAGATCAATTGAATAGGTGTCCAAAGATTAAAATAACTTAATATTCTTTAACTCTTTGCACGGATTCAATGGGTGATAAGTAGAGAAAATATGGATGGTTGATAGTAATATCGGCAGAATAATGTTTAGTTATGAGTGATGGTTGATAGTAATATCGGCAGAATAATGTTTAGTTATGAGTGCTCTGGTTAGCTTTCCGTAGCGTTACTCATAGGAGAAAGCCATATGGGAATGAAAGCCAAGGCTCTCTATTTATAGGGAGAGACCAAGGTCACAAATGACCTAGGGTTTGCATGCAGCCTACCGTACAAAACAGCAAAAACAAAACGGGCTAATAAATCAAAAGATAGAAAGGGATAGAAAGGATAAAACCGGATAGAACCTGGCTTGCGGGTGCCGACCACCCGGGCTCTCCTAGGGTTTCGTGCCCTACCGTGTTTCCAAAGGATTGTCCAACCAAAACGTAGTGTTTCACTTAAAACTCAAGGGTTGCGGCGCCGACCATGACGTCGTTTTGAGGGAAAAGCTCTTAGTCTCGTGTGGACTATCTTGTAGAGTTTAAATGCAGCAATTTGATGCTCGTGATCATGAAATGCAACACTTTAACACCGTCTTCGAGTCTTCATCTCCTTGTCCGATTGAACAAAAGTAAAATGCAGTATTCTGAACATAGAATTTCTCGGGCACACAGATCTGGGCCGCATTGTCTCTGAAGGCTTGGTTCGGTTCTTAGATCGCTCGAAAGAAAGGGGGATTTGTGGACCGACCCAAGGAAAAGGTTGTTTATTTGGTGCTCGGGGGTTCTTTGTCGTTTACTAGCTTATGTTGCACCAATCGAATCACGATACGAGCTCCAAATCCTCAAACAGGACTTGGGATTTCATCATCGGGTCAATAGAATAAAATACAAAACTAAAGGGATAAGAGATGACACTTTTTAGGTGTCTACGGTTAGCCCCCACTTTGACCGAGTGTAAAAAGACGAAGGGTCAAAGTAGACACTAAAGTGTACTTACCTCGATTTTTAATATTAGGTATTGTGTGATTCTTGAAATTGGTTGTAATCAAACTTGAACTCCAAAATGGAGCTTGGACTTGATCGCGATGCATGTGTTCGAAGTCCGGTAAGAGAATCGTAAGCTTGGCTTAATCCGAGCTCGAACCTTGGTATATTTTGATGCTGAAACTTCGATCGTTCTTTGATCTAAAGCTTAGCTAAATAATCTGTTGTACCAAAATATTTGCTAGTGTATAATTAAATTGACGAAAGTTCAGTGTTTTTACTTGAATAATTCGATCGAAAACAGATTGAAAATCTAATCTGCAAAAATTGGTTGGGGGCCCGAAAACTCCTACTTGCATGTGAAAGTTAGCTCTTGGAGAGATTAAGTCACCTTAGAGGGGGTGAATAGGGTGATGAAGAAATTTACTTCGAATAAAGAATAAAGTCGTCCGAGTAGAGTTGGAGTCACGGATGAACTCAGAGAAACACCGACTCGAAATCAGTAAATAATATAGAAGCGAGAATAGGCTGAACAAGTAAACAATCCGAGTCTAGAATGAACTCGGAAAATTGGTAACACCGAGAATACATGGAAACCCTCCCGGAGCAGAAAACCACGGACCGTGCTAATCCAAGCACGAAGTCAAATCTACTATTTTGAATCCACAAAATACAGTAGAGTCGACTCAACCCCGAGTTGTTCCCTTAGACAACTCCTTACAAGTTTTTCCTAGACTCGAAATTCCCTTATCCGATCTAGTACTTCCTAGCTGAGATAACCCTTACAGCTAGGGACAATCGAGCCGAGTTAACCTTTACAGCTCGGTCAAGGGACCTTACTTAGAGAGTAAAAGAGAGTTTGTAATCGAGTACAAGACCTTACAACTCGGAATATAATGAAATACGAATTGGAGTTGTAAGTAGAAGATTGAGAATGAATACAATGACTTTTGATCAAGTATGTATTTTACAATTGGTTCAAGCAATCTCCAAGTCTTGAGAGTTGGCTTCTATTTATAGATGACCAAGTAGCTTAGTCGTTGTGTCCATCTTCCGACCGGAAGTTCCTTTATGACCATTGTGAGGGATTTTTCGAGTCACTCGTAAAATATCCGTTGAAATATGAGCGTTAGACAATGGCTCTTGACTTCCTTAGAAGTGCCTAAAACCACTAGCGAGTGTCTTGAAAAATAAGGTGGAAACCACCGTTGAGCTTGGTGTTGCAGATTTCCAGCTTTAGAAACAGACAACCCCGACACGTTGTCTACTTATATGGGTCGGAAAAGGAATGGAATTTTCCGAGTCTAATATTCATAATACTCAAAATTCCATCCGAGTCGAGTCTAAAAGAGAATCAAGTTAAATGAAGAATAAACTTGTTCTAGACTTAGCATGATTCAAACTAGAAGCACCGACTCTTACAGAATAAGACATGTAATATGAAGTCGATCCCGAGAACGGTTATACGAATACTAGCGTTTGAGCATGTGATAATTCTAAATGATGAGTGACTCGAACCGAGTGAAATAAGGTGAGTGCGAAATGCTTTCTAAGTCACACGAGTCACGCATAAGTACATGAAATAATTTCGTAACACTTAGAGAAAATACTATATCACTCGAAAAGTTTCTATGGCACAGGGAATGACTTGGAATCAAAACTTTATAAGTGAGAAAATCTTATACCCGATTCCTCAAAAAGTGAGGTGTAAAGTCCGAGTCTTCAGCATGCATAAGATGCCAAAGAGCCATATGCCACGGTTGATGGGACTCTACAAACTAGGTGGATAGACTAGGGCTGCAAAGTTGTCGCCGATGGGACATCATGGCACCTCGTGGTCGGTGCTGGCCAGCCTTTGGCAAGCCTGGTTTCCCACTACTTGGTTGACCCTTGTCTTGTACGCTTGGCTACTTTGACCGAGTTTGCCTATAAAAAGGGTACTTGGTGGGTTTATTTTGCACACTTACTCCTCTTCTTACTCTTGCATGCCTCTTGTGCTCTCTTACTTTGCTTCTCCTTGAAAACTTGTTGGTTTCCAAAATCTTCTCTTCAAAATGACTAGAAGAAAAGCTCATCCTACCGGAAGGTCGAGAGTTCAAAAACTCATCCAAGATAACTACCTCTAGAAGGAATGGCGTCCACAGAATGAGTGGAACCCAAATGACCTCTTGGTGCAGGTTGAAAGTCATGCTTTTTCCTTGCCATCACTCATTTTCTAAGTTAGTTGGCTTAAGTTTCTTCCTTGACTTAGTGAGAATAGCTCTTCAACTAAAAAAATCTTGTTGGACTTTTGTCTTCCAAAAAGGCTCAATTCGAGTGGTGGAGGTATCCCTAAATTCATGGACACATGCAAGAGGATGAACTTTCCTCTAAAAGATGTCATGCATAGTGCCGGGTTTGGTTCTCTTTACCTTACTTTAAACCACCTTACTAACAAAAAGGAGAGAGATCCCATTAGGGTCATCTCGTGAGCGCTTTTGGGACACTACCAACATTTTTCACCTTCCCTTCGGGAAATGACCATAACGTCTTTTGATTTTTCTCGTTTTATCCAGTTTCGGCTTCTTGGGAGAACGTTTAGCCTATGACCGAAACTTGTATAAAAACCGAAATTATCTTCGTCACCTCTTTGGCCCCATGGCTGATAGGTTTCCCCATGATAATTTCTTCAAATATTCTATCCTTTTTAGGCCTTTGAGGATGTTAGGTTTTGGCCTAAACACTCTCCTCAACAATAAATCCGAATTGTGTTTCCTCTTCTCTTGAGTACGATTCTTTTCTCCGATCAAGCTGCTAAAGTTCATGTTCATTATTTGGTGAACTTAGTGGACCTTGACAAAAAAAAAAAGGAGCTCAACCGGGGTGCTCCTGCATATACTTGCCTCATTAAGGGCATCTGTGCCCATTAGGGGCATCTCGTGCCCATGTGCGGCACACAAAACCTGAGTCGGATTCAACCAATTATTTACCGTTGAATGGCTTGTGGAAGATTATTAAGGTATGCTTAAATTCTTCTTTTCTCTAAAATATTTTTCATCTTGTATGGATAAAAAAATTTACTTGATTTGTAAAATGCAATCATGATTGTATGAATATTTACCGCATCTTTCACCCGGTTCAACAAATCGTCCCGTATTTCCGGCCTCCGTATCATGGGCTAAGGTCTATCTTTAACGTCGTAATATTCACGGGATAGACTTCTTGAGATCAACCCTCAACCGTGTGACCTCGGTATACCTCTTTAATCTCAAAATTTGCCTCAAAATATGCTTTAGATACCTTTTATCACTTTGTTTAGCTCTCTACCCCTACCCGCGGCTCGTGGCACTGCCCGTGTGCCCGCCTGTGGTGGACTCCAACCTTGATTATGCACTCGTTTTTCATCCTTTTTCTTGCTGCCTTTCGTTCTTGCTAGCTTATTTCTTGAAAATATTTGAATGTATGTTAACTTTCATCCTTGGGCCCAATTCCAACTCCCTCCAAGTGTTATCGTTGCACGGGAATTGAGTGAAAGAAGGATCTTATTTGAAGGTCCATTTGGATTTTGTTGGTATCTTGGGGAGAAGGTCACACCTCAAATCCGGGTCAACACGTGGGGTCAACACGTGGCCTCCATTTGTTCCGGTTGATCCACCCCTTACCATGTTCTTTTCGCTCCCTTCATCTAAATGAGCAAGCAAGCTGCTATTATGGGGAATCCTTTTACCTCATTTCTATAGTTGAACACATCCTATGCCCACCATGCGGCACAAATCATGAGCCAACCGATGAGTTCTCAACTCTTTCCTTATCATAGTTGAATTTCTTACATGGAAATTAACCTCATCTTTTGGCAGCTCGTATCGGCAGACATCCACATCCCAAGCCTTGATGTGGATGTTACTCTTCCCGGGAATCTCCTCGTTACGTAAGAATTTTCAAAATCTCGGAAAAAGAATGTGTTGGGCATCCTTTCCCTAGGAATTGGCGAGGGGTAAGAATTTCATGCTCTTCACTTATAGTTGTATGCTAAAAGTATATTTGACTAACACCAAAGTATCGGTTTTCATAGTATGACCAAGAACAATCCTAGACTATGTCCATCAATCTTCGATCCGCTTTCTAGGGAATCCAAAATGTCTTTACTCGGGCGATCCTTCCCTACTTTTGATGTAAGTCCTTAATTAGTGGAGTGCTAATTTTATCGAGCTTTTAGTTAGTACTAATTGCCCAATCATTCTTGTAGAGGTGCCAATCTAGAGCACGTCCGTCCGAGTAGTCTTCCTGGTTTACCCGAGGCATAAACACACCCATCCGATCAACGAGCACCTTCTAGTAATATTGCTAGACAAGGTTCTTCACGATGTTCTTCACGGTGTGCGCATCATAGGAGTGCTTCTCGGGCAGGACCTAGCACTTTCGAGCCTAGTGCTTCCAGTGTGGGACCTACCTTTTCCGAGGAGAGCTTAAACATCTTGCTCCTGTAGGCTTTTGACTGTCACGGAAATACTCTTTATTTCCGTCGAGCTTTGTACAGCGGGCCAACCCATGAGGGTTCGCAATCTTGGGAGCACGGAGGTAGCTCTTATCAAGATGATAAAGGTGGTCGGTTCTTCACATCTGTCTTAGAGGACTTCGGGAATTACATCTTTGATGATGATTCCGATGGCGATGCTTAGAAGCACTACTACAGGAACAACTTTTAACTACGATTAAAAACGACATTTAATGACGGTTGTCATGTATGTGGCTGTCGTTGTATGTAGCATTTTTAACTACGGTTCAATAACCATAGTAAAATATCACCTATGACGATGGCTCTCATGTAATAATCGTCATCATAGGTGCCTATATATTTACATGTAACGACGGTTCTATTTGACGAACCGCCATCATAGGTCCAACCCGCCAAATTGTTTCGGGTTTATGACGACGGTTGTAATGTAAGATCCGTCGTAATAGGTCCGTATTTTTTAATAATTTTTGTTATTTTCCGTCCCCCGTAAAAAATACACTACAAAATACATTACAACTTACACATCAACAAACCAACAGACCTCAATTTTCTAACATAAATACAAGAATTTCCAATAATACAAGAATTTCCTATTTGTGTACTCCTTTTTCAGGAAGCGAGATGTGGTATGTTTTTATGACTATATTGCGTGGTTGGAGTTGTTGCAGAGGTAGCTTGGATAACATAATATATCATATTTGCAGTCTCTTCTTTTATATATAAGTATTGAAAAAGGAATACACAAAGAGGTGGACAATATAAAAATTCAATGATCTCACCCACGAACCTATCAAGAATGAACTCACATAACTAAATCTACTACAAAAGGATCACTTTAGGAAAATGGATGACCTAAGAACAACGAAGTGCGGGAGAATAGCGAAGTGTCGCAGAAAGTGCAGAAAGTAATACATTTCTTGGTCCTCACGAGCAATATCTATTTCCTTTGTCATTGTCCCAAAGTGATGCTCCTCTTATGTATTGCTTGCTTGGAGTTCGTGCAAGGGTAGAGGTGGACAACCTCACTTCTTTTTAGGGAAGTTCCTCTTCTTTTCCTTAGGGAGGTTCCTCCCCTTCTCCTTCGGTAAGTTCCTTCGTACCGGAGAAGAACGAGAGAAAGGGCCCTCCACCGATTCACTACTCTCTAGAAGGGGACTAGACGATGAGCCCATGCTTGAAATGGCGCCTCCACCCACTGCTTCACTTGCTGAGGAGTGCGAAGGAAATTCTCTGTATCTTATTTCCTCTATGATCGAAGGAGAGAGGTAAGTCAAAGAATTATTCTTACCAACTCCCTCAATAAAGCCTCTACCCCCTCTTCCCATTCGAGAGAATTTTTTAGCTTCTAATTGTTTACATATATTTTATATACATATATATATATATATATATATATATATATATATATATATATATATATATGTTTCCTTTTGTTTCCAATTTTGATGTATTATACATTATCATAAAAATAGACATGATTTTATTTGAAATTTTACATAATGAAAAGGACAAATTAATATGAATAAAATGTTGAGGTCATCCCTTTAATTCGCTTTAACAACCCAAGACATAATTAGAACCGGAGTTCCCTTAACCCTTATTGACTTTAATAATGAGATCGGATTCACTAGGCAAGACATAGAGTCTATATGTAACGTGGGTCGATACACAAAGAAAGGAAAAATGGATAAAGGATTCATCGGAAAGAAAGGTGATAAACAATCACATAACTAATAATAATTCCCTATTGTTTATCACCTTTTTCTCCGATGAATCTTTTACCCCTTTTTCCTTTCTTCGTGTACTTGACCCACGCTGCACATAGACTCTATGTCTTACCTAGTGAATCCGACCTCATTTTTAAAGTCAATAAAGTTATAGGAACTCCGGTTCTAGTTATGTTTTGGGTTGTTAAATCCAAGTAAATGGATTACCCGAACATTTCATTGATATTCATTATTGTCTTTATGCATTAAGTAAATTTTTAAAAAATCAAGTACTCTAATTTACGATCATGTATAATATAACAAACTTGCACCCAAAACGGAAACCGAAAATTTAGGTAATTGGATAAATTAATCCACCCCCAACTTCAACTCATCAAAATAAATAAATAAATAAATAAATTTGATAGCAAGTTTAACTTTATGACAAGTATTTGGTTAGATCCTTATATCCAAATACCTCTAAACGTTTTTCTACATTTTCACATATATATTTTCACCCTTTTCATTCTTAAACTGTAAATATATATATATATATATATATATATATATATATATATATATATATATATATATATATATATATATATATATATATATATTTCCCTCTATTCGTTGTGTAAGAAAATTGTTTACATATAATATAATATAATATATATATATATATATATATATATATATATATATATTCCTTTTACTTCAAATTTTGATGTATTATATGTTTATCATAAAATAGACATGACTTTTTATTTTTAAGTTTACGTAATTCATAAGACAATAATGAAATTATGAATGAAATGTTGAGGTCACCCATTTAATTTCATTTAACAACCTACGATATAATAGGAACCGGAATTCTCTTGTTGTGATTAACAACGAGGTCGGTTTTACAAGATAAAAATGGAGTGTACATGCAACATAGGTCAATTTACAAATAAGAGTAGAAGGATTCGCGGAGTCAAATGAAAACAAAAGGTCATAAGTAATAGTCATTCATGTACCTTTTGTTTCTATTTGACTCCTCGACATTCTACCCTTCTTTGTAGATCGGCCTATGTTACATGTACACTTCATGTTTTGTTGTGTAAAACCGACCTTATTGTTAATCACAACAAGAGAATTCCGGTTCCAGTTATATATTGCGTCGTTAAAGGAAATTAAAGGGATGGCCTCAACATTTCATTCATTTTTCATTATTGTCTTATGAATTACGTAAATTTCAAAAAACAATCATGGTTTCTAGTTTACGATCATGTATAATACAATAAACTTGCACTCGAAAAGGAAATCGGAAATTTAGATACCCCCAACTTCAAATCATCAAAATAAATAAATTTGATAACAAATTTATCTTTGACAAGTATTTGGGGAGATCCCTATATCCAAATACCTTTCCAATTTTTAACATTTTCACGTTTATATCCTTAAATATATAACTACAAATTTTTCTATTTCCTCAAACCCTAAACCATAAATATTTTTATTTCTCTAAACTATAACTATATTTGGATACCAATTTCGATAATTGGATAAATGAGTTCACCCCACCATCACCTCATCAAAATAAACAAATTTGGATACAAATTTATCTTTATGAGAAGATTTTTGGGAATGACCCTATATCCAAATTATCTTTCTATTTCTCTAAAACCCTAAACAAATTTGGATGCACTCTTTTGATCTACCATCCTTACCTATCATATTTCGCTATATTTACCATAAATCCTAAACTCCTAAACCCATTTTTTTAAAATCTCAAACATTTCATAAATTTCCAACTTACTAAACTAAACAAATGTTACCCACATTCTCAATATTCAACATTTCAACAAAGATTAAACATTTCAACAATCTCAAACATTACCCACATTCTCAATATTCACATAATTACCGCAAATACATTAAACATTTAACTATAAAACAATTTCCTAAATAACTTAAAGCGAAAAATAAAAGAGGATAGAGATTCATACCTAAGAACCGACAACGACGAGGGTGGAGAGGCTTGACAGCGAGAAATTGAAGAGATCTACACTTAAAAGAAATGACATAAAGCTATAAAGAAATGAAAGATTAAGAGAGAGGAGATCTAAACGGCGAGAGTCGGGAGAGGCTTACCAATTTAAGTTGATCGACGGCGAGAACGAATTCCGGATCCGATGAGGAGGTTTGTGGAGAAGAGAAAAGTTGTAGAAAGCGATAAGACCGAGAGTTGTAAGTGGGGGTGGAAACAGCAGCTCGCATTTTTAAGCCGATCCGAAAGACATATGACGGCGGTTCCGGTTCTATGACAGAACCGTCGTCATAAGTCACATTTAACGATGGTTCACTTAGAAGAACCGTAGTTAAATGTTTCAGAAAACCTATGATGACGGTTCTTACATTAGAACTGTCATCATATCTATTAAAAAGTACCTGTTATTTACAAAAATGTCACCGGTCTAGGTTTCATGATGGTTTGTCCTTTTAACCGTCGTTAAAGACCCGTTGTTAAAAGTGGTTCTTGTAGTAATGAAGATTCCTTGTTGCTTCCATTGTTGATGATTAAGAAGTTCCTTATAGGGCGTTTGTTTATTTAGTACTTGCTTTGTAATGAGGACTCTTATGCAATGGGATGAATCGCAAGACTTAATTCTAAGAAATGCGTTCTTTTATTTAATATGATGCAAAAGGAATTAAGGAAATTTACAAAGACAAATCGAAAAAATGCACTAACCCCCATTCCCCTAAAAGAAAATAATAAAAAGAGAAAGGGAAAATCTCAAATGCATGGTCCGAAAATATCGGGGCTAGGGCGAGAAAAGAACACGGCCCATGGAGTACTCGGGCCAAAGCAAACCCGCGAACCGGGCTCGACCACGGGGTGGCTGGCGCCCGCCACCCGCGAAACCCTAGGCGTTGACGACTACAATGACCGAGTTGCGGTAGGATTCGAAAAGCTCCTGAAAGCTCCTATAAATAGGATCCACGCTGGTGTTCAAGAAAAGTGCCAAACGCAAAAACCTTCTGCGAATTAGACTAAGATCATTCGAGTGTCTTCTATTTCCTTCTAAAAGACAATGGATTTCATGAGTGAGTTAACCTGGTGGATGCATGAGATGAGTAATACCGACGGATCCGGTTATCTAATTATGGCCTGAATATCCTATTCGAGCATTCGCCAAGTGAGGGTCTATTGGACTTTCTTAAGGGTTGTTGTGGCCTTTTGGGACCTTTACCATCATGTCTTCGAGGTTAGGGGATAAGGAACGAGTGCCTCCTACCGAAGAATTCGATGCTAGACTAGGTAGTTATAGGTTAACAATGCCAGTCGTACCAAAATTATCGAGAAAACATCTACGAGACTTACAAATACTTGCTTGAAACTAAGTAATAAGAATTTAGGGTGGATTCTTATTGGGAAATAGGTAAATATAACCAACTCTGATGAAGCACTAACGGAACATGTATGCCTGTTTTGAGGCAATCATCATCCGAAGGCGGTGGGCCATCATCACCTGTCTCATAGGTGAATTCCTGCTGGTAGGAGGTCACGGCGACATGGCACCAACGTCACTACTGTGTTTAGTTGAACAATTAGAGAATTATTGTTCTCTCACTCTCCTAATAGTTTACGAGACAATCATAGGTTTAGACCGAATTGAAACGAACTTTGAGGAAGATTTTTCTAGAAGCCCTCTGTTTTTGTAGGTAAGCACATAACCATTGACGAGACCGAATAGCATAAGTTACTCGGCGGCGCCGGCCATAGGGTGACATTCCGCCGCCGCGAGGCTAAGTCGCCTTTGGCAAACATCGCTTTCTTTCTTTTTTTCTTGTTCTTCTTTGTTTTTCGCCGCTAAAAATATTTTCTTTTTATTTGATTTTGCTCCTGTTGGGCCTAAAAATTGGAATTTGGCCGTGCAGGACACTTATATTGATTTTGCATCCGTGATGTACGGATCCGGTTAATGGAGCATCTAAAGTTAATTCGGCTCCACCGAAAACTAATGCATACTTAGTTGTACACTTACGTCAGTGAAATCAAGAAAAGGTGGCAGTTGATCACCCGGCTTCTTGGTGGGAGGAATACCTCAAAAATCACGAGCAACGATATAGTGTTTTACATCAAGCACTTGGAAGGTGTCTCGATTCAGGACACACACTCGTGCGAGCATCCTTTTGTACGCTTGTTGGGCCTAGAAAGTAGCACCTACTATTTCCCTCACCATGTGTTGTGGCAAATGGGAAGAAAGCAAATGATTCCCTTGTTGGACCGCATCCGGCCTCGCTAACTTTGAATTGTTCAAAAGGTTTGGTAACTCTAACCAAACAAAATCTTGGCCCGAATACTTGGACGAACTCGTCAAAGCTGTTGACACCTCCGGGAGTAACACTTCGTTTCTCCCTATTATCTGAAGTGGATAATAGAAGTGAATCCCTAACGGCGTAAGGCACTGAAAGCCGAGAGCTGGATCCTAAAGAAGTTGTCCCTGCTGATGACCCTCTCCAAATTTAAGACATAAACCCTCGGTGGCTGAACGAGTCCGCCGAAGAGAATTTGAAGCCAATGAAGTTGAAAGATATAAGGGCCTGCAGGATTAAGGACCTAAAGGAACGCACCCGGGATGATGCAGTTGAGTCTAGTGACCCTAAAGGAAAGAAAGTAAAGATAGACTAGGGTTTAGATCTTTTAGAACAGAACTTAGGATAGAATAAAAGAAAAGGAGGTTTAGTTTTGCCTCTTTAGAACAAATTTATTATCATTTTACAAGTAGTATGCTTGCAATGATTTCCCTTTATTAGCTATATATTCATGTAAGTAGTAGGCTTACCTATTATTAAATAAAAGTATTATGTTATACTTTTATATTTTATTGCTCACCTAGAGGTATAAATAAATAAATAAATTGGACCGCCTAATTGCACTTGCCCAAAATAAATAAGGGAACCATCTAATTGGACGGTTAAAAGTAAATTGCAGAGTCAAAAGAAAGAATGCGGCCCGGCCGCCCCATCATTTTCTGGCTGGTGGCCGGCGCAACCCATAGTCCGGCCTGGTTGAGCAGGGGCTTGGCCTACTTGTTTAGGGTCGTACTAGACATAATACTTCTTTAGCTGATCTAAGTTCGTGTACTAGAAAATCTCTTCCCTATCTAAATCGGTTAATTTCATCGCTCCGCCGGTAAGATCTAACTAAGTACAATTGGGTCATGCCAATTGGGCTTAAATTTCCCTCGTGAGTCCTGAATTGGCTCTCTTATCTCCTAAGGACTAAATCCCCAATTTACTGATTTCGAGGCTTAACTTTCTTATTAAATGCCCAAGATATACGCACCTGGTATATTTGGACATTGTGCAAGGCGTTGAGGCACCCCTCATCCAATAACACTAGCTCTTCATAGCGCCCTTTAGCCCATTCTGCTTCTAAAATTTGGCTTTCAACAATTATCCTTAATGAGGGAATGGCAATCTTGATTGGAAGAACTACTTCCATGCTATAAACTAGGGAGTAAGGCGTTGCTCCCGTAGAGGTTCTAATAGAAGTGCGATAACCCCACAAGGCGAAAGGCAACTTATCGGGCCAATCCTTATAAGTAGCTGGCATCTTCTCTACAATTTTACGAATATTTTTATTAGCGGTTCAACTACTCCATTGGTCCGAGGGCGATAGGGGAAAGATTTATGATGTTAGATCTTGTACTTGTCCAGCAAATCTATTGCCTCCTGCTTCAAATGACAACCATGATCACTAATTAGCTCGTGGTGCACACTTGTAATGACGAGATGAAATTTCGGGTGATGAATTTGGCTAGTCTGTTTCGATGTCAAGGTTGCATAAGAGGTCGCCTCTACCCATTTTATAAAGTAGTTGATTGCTACTAGCACGAATTCATGGTCACTGTTCCCTTAGGGGCCACCTTGCCAATAATGTCGATTCCTAAAACCGAGAATGGCCAGGGTGAAGCTAAGGTTGTGAGAAATGATGGCGGTTGGTGTTGTAAATTTGCGTACACCGACAATTACGATACCTTCTAACAAAATCATGGTAGTCTGCTGCCATGGTCGACTAGTAATAGCTGAGTCTTTGACCTTTTGGACCAACATCTTACCATTCATATGAGGTCCACACTCTCCGCCATGAATCTCTCCCATGATGCGCTTTGCTTAATGTTGGTTGACACAAAGTAAGCTAATCTCGGAATTGGTTTTCTTGTACGAGTTGCCTTTGATTGATGAAGAATTGGGCAGCCAACATCCCGATGGCTCGTTGGGCTGTAGGTGTGGAGTCCAAGGGATACTCTTGTTTATCCGGATATTGATAAATCTCATGATACCAACTGGTATGGTCAATATTAGACACTTCTAATGTGCAAACATGTATAGGATGACTCAGTCGTTCAATGTGGATGGGCATTGAATGAATGCCAGTAGGGATATTCATCACGGATGCTAACTTAACTAATACATCCGTGAATTGGTTATCATCTTTAGGGAGGTAAGTGAAAGTGATTTTCTCAAAGCGTTTAGATAATTCTATTAGATATGCGTGGTAGGGTGCCAAGGCTTCACTACGTACCTTCCACCTTTCTGAAATCTAATTGATGATTAAATTGGAGTCACCGAAAACTTTGATATTCTTGACCCCAACCTCTATAGCAGCTTCAAGTCCTGTGATGCTGGCTTTGTATTCTACGGCGTTGTTGGTGACTTCAAAGTCTAGTTTGACTGAAATGGGAATATGTGCTCCCTCTGGTGAGATTAGAAGAAGCCCTACTCCACAACCCTTCCGATTGGAAGCACGGTTGAAGTATGTTGTCCAAACGTCCACCTCTACTTATAAAATATCTTCATCCGGATAACCAAGGTGTTCGGGTTGAAATGTACGAGTAGACCAGACTAAGAATTCCGACACTATCCTTCCTTTGATTGCTTTTTGAGGGACAAACTTGAGTTTAAATTCTGATAGCATGGCAATCCATCTTGCTATCTTGCTACTCGATAATTGATTGCTCAAGTATGTACTTCATAAGATTCATAGGTGCCACCACATGTACTTGTGTGGGCGAACATGTAGTACTCGAGCTTCTTAGTACCCCGGACTAGTGCCAATGATGTCTTTTCTAATGGCGTATATCTAGTGTCATAATCTAGAAACTTCTTACTTAGGTAGTAGATCGCGCGTTCTTCTTTCCCATCTCGGTGAGATAGTATGGCTCCCATAGCCGTTTATGTCGTTGTGAGATACGAAGCAAAGGTTTCCCTGGTTGGGGTGGAACCGACACTTGGAGGATTAGCCAGGTATTCCTTAACCTTCTTGAATGCTTGTAGGCACTTGGAATTCCAAATGTGCTCACAACCTTTCTTCAACTTCTTGAAAATAGGTTCATAAACCATGGTCGGTTTTGATATGAAACGATCGATGTACTATAAAAGTCCTAGGAAACCCCTTATCTCTTTTTACGTGCTTGGCGAGAGGATCTCCTGACCGGCTTTGATCTTAGATGGATCAACTTCAATTCCTATAAGACTAACAACATAACCTAGCAATTTGCCCGAGGTCACTCCAAAGGCACACTTTTAAGGGTTAAGGTGCATGTTGTGTTTCCTGAGTTTCCGGAAGAATTTCCTTAGGCTAGATAGGTGCCCTGTCCTATCTTTGGACTTTATGATCATGTTGTCCACATAAAATTCAGCTTCTTTATGGATCATATCATGCAATAAGGTTATTTTTGTCCTTTGATACGTTGCACTCGGCGTTCTTGAGCCCAAATGGCATCACTACATAGCAGTAAGTCCCCTATTGAGTGATGAAGGTTGTCTTTTCCATATCCTCTTTAGCCATCTTCACCTTATTATACCCGGCATAACAATCCATGAACGAAACCAAGGCATGACTCACCGTGTTATTTACCAGGATGTCAATATGAGGTAGTAGAAAATTGTCTTTGGGACTGGCCTTATTCAAATCTCCGAAGTCGACACACATACGAACTCGTCGTCTTTCTTCATAACTCGGTGCTATATTTGTTACCGACTGAGGATAGTGAACCACCTTGATAAACCCAACCTCTAACCGCTTCCTGGACCTCTTCCTTAACCTTTAAAGCCCACTCATGTTTCATCCTCCTCAACTTCTACACTCGGCATCTTCGTAAAGTGGAATTTTATGTTATGTTATGCTTGGATCTATACTCGCTTGTCTTTGTTAGACCATGCAAAGACATCTGTAAACTCTATAAGGAGCGAAGTAAGTTGCTTCTAGTCTTCTAGATATAATGTTTTCCCAATCTTAACTTCTTGGGGTTGATCAATTGAACCCAAATTAATCCTTATTGTTTCCTCTATTATTGGTGAGCGGTTTTCATGATCATCCATAGCTTTTATTAATTCTTTAGGGATTTCTTGTTAACTCGTAGAACAATTGAAAGCAAGAGTAGGCAAAGAGTAAGTGGAAAGGTTCACTTTATTATATGAAGCAACAAGTACATCAAACTTAGAAACATAACTGGAAATGATAGAATTGGGAAAAGAACTAGAAATAACAGAAGGACAAATACAAGCCCTAGTACTAGACTCGGAAAGAGGATGCGCTCCTAGGCCGATAGCGAATTCTCGGCCCTCCTTGATGTCAATCCAAGTGACATGCTTGGACCCTTCAACATCAACGTCGGTGATGAACCTGGACGGATCAAGCTGCAGGTGCAACATAGCTCATGATAGTACCGAGACTGAATTCCCTTCTAGGTTACCCTCTTGTTCGAACAGAAGACCAAAAAGATTATTCCCGAGTGAGATTGGTCTAGTTTGGTGTGGACTCGCCCATTCAAGGAGGTAGGGTGCCTCCTTTTCCACAATATAGCGATCACTGAAAATCTCCAAACCAAGTACTAGGATGCCCTTTTCCTTGATATAGTAGGGTTTGGGAAAACTATAATAAGGGAAGTTATCTCCTTCTTTTAAGAACTGTCCATTCGAGTATAGGGAAAGGGCTTGATAGAGCAGACTATGTAAGGTGCGAGTCCTCTTAGTTTGAATTTTCCAATTGGCCTAGGCTATTTCCTTAGCAGTAGATTGATAGCCTAGCCCAAAGTTGTAGTTATTAGTGTGTTCAAGGGGTGGAAAAGTAGGGTTATATGCCCTTCGGCCTACAACAAGACGTGGAAAGCACCCCTTCTTCCTTAAAATCAAACGAACACTAGGGTTGCCATAAGGATTGGAATTTAAGAGGTGCTTCATCCCTTTCTAAGGCAATGACAATCTCGAATCCATATAGTTCCTCATCATTGGCATCGTGCTCGATCTCACCTATAGATTCTTTGGAAGTAATGGTAGCATAAAGATCATCCCCGTTGACGATTATAACTTGACCTTTAACAATCAACTTAACTTTCCGATTCGAGTGTAAAGGGCAGTACACGATGATCATACAACCAAGGGAGCCCTAGAAGTAAATTGAAGGTAGCCTCGGGATATCTAGGACTTGCAATTCAATGTTCCTTTCTACTAGCCCTATATTAATTGGCAAGGTCGCTGATCCCAAGACTGCTCTTTTAGAATTATCATAAGCTCGAAGATGGACGATCTGCTTAGAGAGTTGTTGCTCTATAATTCCTAACCTTCTAGCAGTTCTCCAAGGACATACATTTACTCGTCGATCCATTGTCTACCAAGGTTAGGGGAACAAACTTATTGATGCAAGTTATGGTTAAGTAAAGGGCATTGTTGTGTGCAACGCCTTCTTACGGGAGATCCTTCGATCAAAGGTAATAGTTCCATCCCCAGTGTTAACCAATCCTACCACTCTGGCATGGTTTCGGGAGAAACTTCGATCTTACCGAGTGCATTGATTAAAGCCTGTCTATGTTTCTAGGAAGCGGATATTAATTGCCGATTGAGATTTCGACCTTTAATTTCTAGAGTTACTTAAGGATTGGGTCTTCTTCTTTGTAGCTTTAGGCTCTTTTAGGGCTTCCTATGTCTATTGTGGACCCAAGGGTGCATTGTGCCGTCCGGATCTAGTAAGGAATTGGACTGCGAAACTTTCCCAAAAAGTCTTCTTCTTCTAACGGTGGTATGCCCCGGAAGTCATCACTATAGTTGTCACTTGTTGCTTCTCGTTTCATAGACATCTTCTTCATCACTCACCCACAACCCTTAGACTTTTGGATCTAAGGGATGTAAACTGACAAGCGGTTTAGACTTGTAGATATTTCATATAAAAACAGATGGACCCAACTCGACCTAGACTAGGTTCGATGAAAATAGCTAAGGTGCCACTAAAAGGATTTTTATTGTTGCTTGGTTTCTGGGTAGCTTAGGAAAAGGTAGTCGGCCATTTTAAAACATGCTTTCTAGTTTGTTTTTTAATCTCCAACACTGTTCGGTATCGTGTCCTCGTGCACGATGGTATTTGTAAAATTTTCCCGCATCCCAATTTTTGGATTATTTTGTGATTTTTAATTCTGCTCTAACAGGTAGCAATTCTATCTTTCCCTTTTCCAAGATGTGGTCCAGGGCTTTAGTGTAAGTAGTATCAATAGGAGTGTAGTTAGTATACTGTTGAGGGCATTGACATCTGTACCCTTGCTAGCATTGCTCGTATTGGAGGTTTTCTTATCTTTGAAATGATAATTACCTTTATACCGAGTCACGACTTTTGTGGTCGTGATAGACAAATCTTCTTCTATCAGCAAACCAACATCTCTAAGGGTTGAAAAGTTTATCATGGGTAAGAATTTGAGGTGCTTATTGTAATGGGGCTAAAGATTTTTCACGATGATCCTAACTTGGTCTTTTTGAAGGGTTGGTCAACCATGTGGGCAGCCTTGCTCTCCATCTTGTGAGGGAATATTTGAAGCTTTCCTTCTCACCTTGCTTGATTAATTCCAAGTCCCCGAGGGTGACAGGTAGATTAGTGTTATAGGAGTATTGATGAAGGAACTCCTTGCACGGATCAATCCAGTTGGCAACCTTACGTAGGTCGACCGCATTATACCACTTCATTACATCGGTGTCAAACGTCCGAGGGAAGATAAGGCGGTAAGCATCTTCAGGAATGTTCTTAAGAGTCATTGCTCCCAAGAAGTTGGGTATGTGATGATCGGGATTCTCAAAACCTTTGAACTTGATATCGGGCATGATAAACAAAGGAGGTAGTTTACCTTTAGGGATTAAAGTGAATCCATTATTATCGAAGTAATGATTATTGAACATGGATTACTCCCTTAACATATGTTCTATCCGATCTACACGTGGATCGAGCTGAGGTTTGGAGTCACATTTAGGGGATTTATGTTTGGGACTCTCTGGAGGAGATAAGATAGGTGAAGGTGGTGGAACCGATCCTTCTCCTCTTCTCAAACATTCAGCTTCCTCATCTCTCTTACTGTCCTCAATAGCCCTTATGATAGTCTTAATATCCCTCGATATAGATGACATTTTCTCCTCTTGATCATTCAATCTAGTCTTCACCCTGGATACATTCTCATTAACTAAACTAAGATTAAGAGACTGCTCCGGGTTTAGATCCATTGGAAGGAAACTCTTTCTAGGTATTGTCTTATGGCAAGGAATAGACTGAGACAATGTAGTATGCATCGAAGCTTGTCGCACTGGTGTAGACTGTAGAGTGGAAAGAAGATGTGTCGGACTCCTTGGTGAGGCGTTCCAATCTCTTAGAGCTCGGATTCCAATGATACTCGGTTATCGTGACTTCCCTATTCTGCAGCCCAAAGGATGAAGTTTAGGACCATGTGAGAGAAGATCGCTTTTGGGAGGAATTGACTTAGGCGTGAGACCCGAAGAAACTAAGGATGATTCTATTTGGATGCATATAAAGAATGCAATGATGAAATGATGCATGACTTAGTTGAGATGACAATCTAGCTAATGAATGAGTGATCCTTAAAGAAAAGATATTTTCTATTCTAGCTAAGTGATGATGTCTTTCCTTATATTTGAGATGAATTTTATTTGGGCTAAATGTAAAAATGCAAATACAAAATGAACTTACCTAATGTGAGATGAATTTTATTTGACTAATGCAAATTAACTAACCTAATATAACATCAATGTAAATGTCTAATGCAAATGAATTCACATGAGATGAATGTAAACGTCTAATGCAAATTAACTCACCTAATATGAGACAAATTTTATTAGGCTAATGCAAATGGACTCACCTAATATGATATGAATTTTATTTAGCTAATGCAAATGAAACATGGGAATAAAAAGGAAAAAGTCAAAGAGAAAAACACAACTAACCAAAGATGATGGGGAT
Organism: Talinum fruticosum; assembly: GCA_021018815.1. Taxonomy (NCBI): domain Eukaryota; kingdom Viridiplantae; phylum Streptophyta; class Magnoliopsida; order Caryophyllales; family Talinaceae; genus Talinum; species Talinum fruticosum. The sequence continues at coordinate 5,688,861 of JAITYX010000025.1, read as the reverse complement.
CTCTGGTGAGACCTCCTTTGGACTACCGAGCGAGTGACTACTTAGATCGCTTAAAGAAAATTTTAATATGACTCGAAGTGAAAATAATGAAATAACCCTAGTAGGAAAAGAAAGGATATTTTGACTTTTGGCTAAATGCACATAATTGACCGAATCTAGGAAAATTTATTAAAGTGTTTTATTTTCACCCATGCAAGGGCTAATCAGCACTCCTCACCTATTCCTAAAGTCTCACAAGCAAAGGATTAAATCTAAAACACTCACATTCATTCAACCATGCAAATGAAGTCCGAGGCACCACCTAATAGTAAAAAGGTTCTATGGTCGAAAGAGGTTAAAAAGGTAGGATACATGGTGACTCATAGTTCGAGAATTTGGTCCTCCGTGTTGGGCACGACAAGATAATCAGCCAGAATTCTCGTTGCTTCTCGGTGAACCAAACAGTTTGACCCAAGAGCGCGTGCTACAAGGAAATAGGTAGCGTTTCCTAAGGCAATCAAGCCTAGTTAGGCCCGCCTAGGATCTAGTGGGAGCCTTATTCCGAGAAAAGGTAAACAACGGGTAAAATAAACTTTTCCTAGGGCTCCAAAACAATATTTAAACTAGTTCAAAGGTTGCTAAATGCGGGATGCCTAACGCAAGCACATCATTAAAAATACACTACTCAAATTTTCAAGTTTCGTGAAGGTTTGCTCTTGGAGAGTCTAAGTCACCCTAGAGAGGGGGTGAATAGGGTGATGAGGAAATTTAAACAAACTTTGATCTTTTTGCTTGGAAGAGAATAACCAGCTGATTTTGAGTCTAGATTAGACTTAGAAAAGTGAAGGTTTGCTCTTAGAGAAGTTAAGTCACCCTAGAGGGGGTGAATAGGGTGATGGAAGATTTTTGAGAAAAATAAACTCTTTTGCATAGAATAGAGACAGAAACAAATTCTAAGTCTAGATTGGACTCGAGAAAAGTATGGACTCGGATTTACGTGGAAACCCTCCTGGGGTAGAAAACCATGGATAGTGTCAATCCGGACACCAAGGAAAATCCACTAATTGAATCCTCAATTATAATGAATATGACTAACCAGATTTGTTCCTAAACAAATCCATTACAATTTTCCCAGGCTTAGAATTTACCATATCTAACCGACCTAGTACTTCCAAGTTGAAGTAACCTTATCAACTTGGGATCCTCAAATTTTTCCCGGGGTTAAAAGTTCGCTTATCTAACCTGGTACTTCCAAACTGAGGTAACCTTTATAGTTTGGGACAACTGAGTTGAGGTAACCTTTACAACTCACTCGGAGACAAGAGTAGAAGAGTAGTAAGAATTGCAATACAACTTACTCAAAAAATACAACTCGGAATATTAGAATTACAGTTTGGGAGTTGTATGCCGGAGAAGATGTTCAATATGGTCTCTATCTTTTTTCTATTCGTCGGTTGAAATCTTATGCTAAGGCTTCTATAAATAGTCTGCCTTGAAGAGATAACCGTTGAGCCTCCAACGTCTTTCTGTTGAAGCTGTGCCGAGTCAACTAGCCGTTGTAACGTATAGTCCGAGTCACTCAGATTTCTGGACCACCTAGAAATAGCCGTTGTGCCTTGGTCCTAGCTTCCAACAACTCTTTTTCCAGCTTTTGTAAACTGAAAAGCAGAATGAAAAGACCGTTAGACTCGAAATAAAATATTACCCAAAACAGAATGAGACAAGGCTGTCGGTAAGTTACGAGCTTTTATAGAAATTCCGACTTTTTGTCCGGCAATGCTTTAACGGTCGAAGCCTTTTGTTTTTGCTTTTTCTTCGAGATAATTGACATTAGAAAAACTCTGTAAAAATATTAAGCACAATGGTTCTCAAAGTATAAATATACTTTGGTCCATAATTAGATAAGGATTAGTCTAAATAAAGAATTTAATGACTAATTACCTTAATCTATTAATCTGGAATATTTCAAGTCTAATATTCAATATACTCGGATTCCGGATATGCTAAACCTCATAAATAAATCACTCAATCTTAATGGGTATTCTTGGTATCGAAGAATTCGTGCTCCACAATTTCGATACCCCAACTACGATGATGCTAACGCAAGAGTGATCAATTTCATATAGCCACGCTACTTCCTTGTTCCTTGTTCCCATATGGCCGGTCGACTCCCTAGTTGAGCTAGTTTGGGCTAACTACCTCAATAGCTTGTCCATAGCAGCATCGGTGTCTATTGGCAACATGATACGTAGGCTGGGGTTAGCTTTGTTAAAGGAAGTGGATGGGGTTCGAAGTAGGATTAATGCGGATAGCGAAGTCATGTTAGAATTTAGAGGTATCAAGACTTCAAATAACTAAATATTTTGGACAAGGAGATCACTAAATAACTCATGGCACCTATGATAGCCGATAAGTCTCAATATTCCCTTGTTCATCTCCGCTATTTCTTCATAAGGATCGGATCGCCTATTCCTCCACTCCCAACACTTCTAAGTGGGACGATAGAATCAACTCCATTTGCGATCAAGGCCACACTTCGGACAACAAAATACCTCTCCGTCCATGTACGAACGTATAATTCTATTTACTTTATCCTCAAGCCAAATTAATAGAAGGGCTCCATTCTTTCACGATATGTCCATGCCAATACTCCAAATCAATAACATGCATTATTCTTCGTACGACCTTATACACCACTTGTACAAACATTCTTTTATACAACCTTATACTGAAAATTTCTCAAGGTGTAGCATCGGTATCTTCCTATTTCTATCCTAGTTACACATATGTACATAAACCGCTGAATGATGACAACACTATATCTAAAGGGGAAATTTACATTGTTCACTTGTCCCCAATAACTCCTTCTATACATTATTCATCCGAAGAATCTCCTGTCTCCATTCCATCGTCTTCCGTCTCGGTTCCATCTCCCGTCTCCATTCCATCTCCCGTCTCTGTTCCATCTCCCGTCACCATTCCACCTTCATTTGAGCCAGCCCCCTCTGTCCCGTAGGGTTGCTAGAATCGGAGGGTGGTGCGAGCGCCGGACGGTTTCCTATCTCTTCGATGGGTGCCCACTCGATGCCCACCATGTTCATCACCAAGTCGTGCATTCGGTTCATGGTGGTTGTCCAACCCTCGGGGTAGTACACTCCGTCTCCTGGCATGGAGTCCGCCCATCCGGCCCACATAGTCGCCACCCTTTGGTAGGTTTGGAAGTAGGGCGTACTATGGAGCAAGGTGGCCATCTTGTGTCGTTCATATGAGGCCCTACCCACTCTAATATCTCGGGTTACTGCTGGGCTCGATCAAATGATGTTGAACGAGATGATCCGCAGCGGCCTCTCTAGCCCTCAATGTTAGCGCTTCCATCTCATGAAGCGATGGTCCCACGTTCCATAAAAACGTGACCAGTTCCCGATAAGAGAAGGGACACCAACCCCTAAAGGGTATGGTAGCCCGTAAGCGGATCGTGATTGCCGCCCATGGGCCATCCAAGGGCGATTCCGAATAAAATTCTTTGTCCGGAAGTCCGAAGTTGTATAGACGATATTCCATTCGTTACTCGGCTCCACAACTCTCCAAAAGAATACAGCGTTGCAGGCCGCATACCAAAAGGCATGTAAGTATAATCCTCCCAAGAAAATGCCATTTGCTCGGTCACCTACGACATTCAAGTTGTGTCACTTCCTCATACTTAGGGCACACATAATAAGTATCTTAGCCAAAGAGTAAGACCGTTAATCGGTGCAAATTCTCATCTAAAAGAGCAACCACCAATTGGTTAACTAAACTGAGTCAACTAAGTAACCCCTCCTGAGTAAGAAGTTACACCTAAAACCGTACACTTTCGGAAGCATGATCAAAGACGGCTATATGCAATGCAAACTTAAGGTCACCAAAATTTATGCTACGATACCATAAAATGTAACACCCCAAAACACCCCCGGGAGTATTACATTGCCGAGTTCCTTAAAGGAACTCCCAAGGCTCTTTCCGGTGTTGGTTTGGCTGTCTAAACTCAACTTAAAGATAATACCTGGTGGTTTTTTCCCAAAAGAATATGAGATTCTCTGAAAATTTTGGCAGAGTTCCGTTTGTAATATGGACTATCCCATAGGCTTAAAGCCTTAAAACCCTGCATGAAAAACATAATATAACTTGACGAGCCACACGCTCGGAGTATACAACTCAACGGCCACACGCCGGAGTCTAACCAATCATGCTATAAAACTTAGAACAATCTAAATGGGTTACTATACATTTGGTACAACTATATGCACTAAATTACAAGTACAATCATTAGAAACAAAACAATGCATGACAGCCACTTGAGTCACTTCAACCATCAACAATTAGCGGGAGTCCGAAGCGTGCTAAGTATAGATCATGCTTCCAAAAGTGTACCTGCAACACTGGGAGGGAACGGGACAATTTGTGGGGGTGAGCAATAATCTACGGGCTCACCGAAGTCTTATACCCTTAAATTGGAAATTCTTTACACATAATACTCATAATAATGAAATCTGCGAAAACATAATAGTGTAATACAAATCTATATATTTATATTAGCTTTAGGCCTAATTGAACTATTAACTAAGGAAAAACGGGGAAGATTAGCTAGTTGTTGTCTTCTACGGTTTAGTTTGTGGGTAGATCAATTTGTGTGTTAATGATAAATAATAATTTACATGGTAGATATAGATTATACTAAGTGTTTTTATAAATTTGATATCTTTGATACTTATTTATTTGCTTTTTAGTAGTTTTCTTTAGTTGTCAATTTTTATTTACAAAGTTACAATCTTTTATTATTTATTTCGTTATCCCCCTCCCCTTAAATACCAGTCTTTTAGGTTAGTTTTAGGAATTTTATTTTATTTTAATTTTGAGTCTTTATATATTTTAATTTTTAGATTATTTTTCTATCGGTTTTCATAATTTTTGAGTCGAGTTTGTTAGAAATTAGTTTTAAAATAGTTTCTTTTATTATTTTTCATGTTTTACCTTTATTTAGGGTTTAGATAGAGTCCTATTTTTATGTAATTAAATTTTATAATTTTTGGAATTAATTTGATAATTTTTCAGATTTAATTCTTGAGTTTAATTACTGTAGGTTTTTAGTTAAATAATTTCGTAAATTCGGTTTTAAATTCTATTTTAATATTTTTAGGGTCTGGTTAGGTCTAGAAAATTATTTTTAATATTATAGGTAATTTTATTATTTATTTCCGTAATTAAATTAGTGCAGAATTTTAGTTATTTAATTTTCATTTTTAGAATTTTTTTATTTTCTGTTTTAATTATTTAAAAACAAGGATACAAAAATATTTCTGGGTTATTATAGTTTTTTTATTATGTATAATTATTTATTTAGTTGTTAGATAATTTTCTATGATTTTTAGTTATTGATTTTTTTAATTTATATTTTCTATTTTGTTTTTAAGAGTAGTAAATTTAATTAGATTAAAGCTTGCTTATTATTATATCTTTCCTCGTGGATTCGGTCCCTGCTTCCCTATGTTATATTGTTAATTATAAGCCTAAGTAGTGGTTTAATTTGTACCTGTACGACAAGATAACAAATTTTGGCTTCGTTACCGGGGAAAGAAAATAATAGTTGTTAGTTTTTATCTCATTTATGTTTACTACTTTTATTACTTCTTTGTGACTTTAATAGTTTTTTTTTAGTGTTTTTTTTATTTTAACAAGGAGTATACATTTGACGAAGTTGAAAGCCAAGTGTTTCTAATTTTGTTTCGTAAGTTCTGAAATTATTGAGATGACTACTTTACGTGAACTTGCTGCACCTAACTTGGATACATAACTTCTACCTATCTTATATATCCTATATTGGACCAACCACTAAACCGAACTCCAGATTTTTAAATATATTACCTAAATTGCATGGAATGCTTGGTGAGGACCCATATCGTCATATCAATGAGTTTATTATTACATATTCCACTATGCAACTTGAGGGAATTACCCAAGACCAAGTTAAGTTGAGAGTCATTCCCTTTTCACTTCAGGATAAGGCTAAAGATTGGTTCTATTACCTACCCCTCCAACATTCACTACATGGACCCAAATTCATAAAGCATTTTTAGAGAAATTTTTTCCTACATCTAGGATAGGGTCCATTAGAAAGAAAATTTGTGGTATTAAACAGATGACTGAGGAAACTTTTTCGAATATTAGGAGCGTTTTCATAAATTATGTACTAGTTGTCCCCAACATCAAATTTCCGAGCATTTATTGATTCAATATTTTATGAAGGTTTATTACCAATAGATAAAAATATGGTAGATGTTGCTAGTGGATGGACCTTGTTTAATAAGACTCTAGCTCGGGCTAGAGAATTGTTTAATATTATGCCCCAAAATACTCAACAATTTGGAATTGGAGATACCCAATTTAGGAATGATAATGAGTTCAATTTAGTTCCATCTATAGAGACTCAATTGTCCCAAATTACTATTATGTTGAACAAATTGGTACACGAGAGAAGAAGCAGTAGTTTGTAGTATTTGCCGTTTAGAGGGTCAAGTTGCTAATTCATGCCCTACATAACAAAGAGGCCATGTAATGCTATTTTTTCCAACCAAGGTCAAATGAACTATAACCCATTCTCGAACTCTTATGAAGAATGGAGTGACTACTCTAACCTTAGGTATGGATTTGAAGAAAACCCCTAGAATTTTATCAATCCATTGCTCAGGACAAAACTAATTATCTTTTAGAGCAAATCATTAAGAAGATGGATGACCAGAAAAAGGAGACTGACCTTAGGTTCCAAAGCTTAGAGATGACCATTAAGTAGGTTCAAGAGAAACAAATTATCAATGACACCATAATTAGTAACTTGCAAGCCCAAATACAATCTCAACCTTTCAAATATCCAAAAGAAAACGTGAGTGTCATAGCGCTTAATAGTGGGAAAGAGGTAGAGGAACCTAGGAAAAACATAGAGGAAGAGCCACAATTAGAGGTCAAGAAATCTGAACTTGACCAAAACAAAGATGACGCCTCTAATACTAAGGTGTTATACCTCGTTTTTACCGGTTTTTAAGGCATTATTTAACCCAATTCCGTGATGATTTCAATGATATTTATATAGATTTAGGTTAGATTTTGCTCATTTTCTTTTTATCGTCACCTAAGTTCGTAAATCTCTTTATTACGGGGTTTTGGGCTTAAATTTGAGAGATTTGAGGAAAAATTGATGAAAAGCGATGAAGAGAAGAGTTCGAGCCCAAGAGGAGGCAAGAAAGAAGCCTAAAGCACATCAAGAGACCTTGCACAGCCCTACGTGAGAAGCTGCATAGCCGTGCGGATCATCGGGCGAAGGGCCCGAAGTCAAGGAAGGCCGCACGGCCCCCGTGCGCATCTTGCACGGCCGTGCCTGGAGTTACGGAAGTTGAAGTCGTGCACGGTACCCCGTGCCCAAGTTGCACGGCCCGTGCAAAAGAGGCAGAAAATTCAGGCATTTCGCACGGCCTACCGTGCTATTCAGGCATTTCACAACGTACTTGTGCGGACCATGCACGGCCGTGCGAAAATTCTACACGACCGTGCGACATCTGTTTCGGCGGCTTTATAAGCGATTTTTGTTTAGTTTTTTTGGCAGTTCTTTTCTCCATCAAATTTTAGGGTTTCTAGGCTAGTTTCCAGCCGTCAAATCCCTTTAGATTGAAGTTTAATATTTTCAAGTTTTGAAGATTAATTTGAATTCAAGCATTCGGATTTCTATTCGGTAATTCTTAATTCTCTCTTTTTATGTTTGTTCTTTGCGATTTCTCTATAGTCTTTATGTTTATATTCATTAAATCTTGTCAATTGTTTAGTATCATGTTTAGGGGCTAATTTCTCAACTTAGGTTGGGATTGATCCCTATTATGCCTTGATAATCATGAATTGAGTACCAATTGAATTGTTCTATGCTTGTTAGGTTAGAATTCACTTCGTTCATCACTTTTACATTGATTGCCTCGAGAGAGGACTCTTTTGCTTTTATTAGGGTTTTGTGAACATTGAAAGATGAAAACTTACCTAGAATGACGTTGTGAACGATTAGAATTTTGATATGAAAATAATTAAGGTTTTAATTGGGGGTTGTGAGATGCATTCTTTGTGATTTTGCCCTTTATTAATCCCATGAAAATAGATGATTGGATTGTGCAAGATTAGTCTTTGACCTTTGAAAGTAGGCGAAGATAGGTTTAATTGGTGTCTCCCTCTTCTAAACTATTAGCATAGGCAAATCTCAAACGGTATTCGATTCTGGTTTCGGGCATATTAGTGTGATTAATCCCAATCTAAGGCTTTTTATTCATCGGTTTCTCTTAGTTATTTTGTTATTAGTTGATCCAAAAACCAAATCACTCGTTAAACCGAGTTTTTACCTGGATTAGAGTTTTTAGGTAGATTTAGTATTCGAAGCGAGTTCCTTGTGGACACGACCCGTACTTGCCGGTTCCTAGCTACAGCTACACCGTGCATTTGCGGTATAATATTTCTCTCAACATAAGGAAATACGTGAAAATAAGAAAGATCCTTACAAGCCTATCCCACCTTTTTCCTAGCAGATTGATAAGCACAACTCCTAAGATAGACGAGGCAATTGAAGATATCATAGAAATATCTAGGAAGGTATAAATCAACATTCCTCTTCTAGATACCATGAAACGGGAACCTCGCTATGCTAAGTTCCTTAAAGATCTATTCATGAACAAATTAAAATTGAAAAGGAACAAAAAGGTAAGTGTGTGGTAGAATACATCTGCCCTTTCCAAAAGAAATTTCCGCTAATTGGAAGTATGCAGGAGACCGGATCTGTTTAGTGTGGGAAATGCAATTAGATGATCTTTGACCTGCAGAGTTGTCGAGCAAAAGACGGTAAACACAGGCGCTGGTTGGGAGGCAACCCAACATTTTTCAGGGAAGTTTATGTTATCTCTGTTATTTTTGCTGTATTTTTATTTTACATGCATTAGGGACAATGCATAAATTAAGTGTGGGGAGTGCATCCTGCATTTTAATAAAAAAAAATTTCTTTCTTGTAAAGAAATGCATGAACATGAATATATGCTTGGTTAACTTGCTTAAATTTTTCTGTCTATAGTTTTTCTTTCCTTTTTAAGTGAAAAATTTGAACATGTTTATTGTCATTCAGAGTTATTTGAGTTGATCCTCATATATTTTTTCAACTAGTGACAATCATAATTTTTACGTCAGTTTCATCATGTTATATGATCGTGATAAAGGCAATAAATTGACTTAAACCGTTCACCTAGACTACTGAACTTAGCAGAAGGACTCATTGAAAATGGGATTTTCCTTGTCTTGCCTTTAAAAAAATAATAAAATAATAAAATAAAGAAAAAAATATAAAAAATGTTAGTCTACCAACATGGGTCGGAGTTGGTGGCTCGGCGCCATTTCCCTTAAGTTTAGGTCTCAAGTTGAGCCTTATGAATGGAGTAACCCATGCTAGGAGAGTCATACCCCTTTTGGGCCGATTAATGGCTCGAACCATACTAATGAAAAGAAAAAGAAAAAAATAGAATATTAATTCCAGCCCCTCTATTTGGGTGAGTGGGAGACAGGGAGTGTTATATTTCTAAGACCCTATATGGGCCTCGAATATGTGCTTGAATGGAGTTATAAAAAAAATGGTTGAACAAAGAAAAAGAAAAAAAATTGCAAAACAAGTTTATTATCGATTTTTAGTGAGTTATCTCGCTTATTCAATGTCACTATAACCATACTTGCTCCTTAATTTTTCCATCCTAAAACTTTTTAGACCTCTTGACTGGAATGTACATGTTTCAAAAAGACGGATAATTTTTGACTGTTGCTTAAATGAAAGAGATATTGTGAGGCTGATGAATAAACTCTCTGATAACAATGAAATGTTTAGTTTTTCACCTACCTGGGAAAGATAAATTTTTATCAAACTATTATGCAAGCAAGGCAACCCTAGTATATATTTTATGTTTTATGTATATCTTTATAAGAAAGCGTAATTTTAGGTCGAGTCTTAGATTTATTTGCACGAGGGCGTCCAAAGTCTAAGTGTGGGGGAATTTGTCAAGTTGTATTTTATACGTATTTTTAGTAGTTACTTAGTTAATATTATATAGTTTATTTTATCTAATTTATCATATTTTGTATATTTACAAGTAATTATCGAATGAAGTGGGGAAGAAAAGAAAAGCCGTTAAAAGTGGGGTTTTAGCTACCGACAAGCGTCCAAGAAAAGATATGAAGTCGATCCATAAAAATAATGTGTCATAAAATATTTATTTTATGATATTTTATTTTATGAAATCTTAATTTGAATAGAAAAGTGAAAATAATCATACTCCTAAACCCATTAGGACTCCTCTTTAGAGTTGCATGAGAAAAAGGAAACTTGGAAGAGAAGAAAGAGAAATAACCTAGCTCCTTCACCTCCTTGCTTCATCATATATATATTTTAATCACTTATCATCATATGGAGCCTCTCTTGGCTGGAGACTTCACGCCATGTTCGGCTCCCATCACTAATCATCATCACCATCAAAACTCTTCATCACCATAATATTATCATCTATACCGCAGCTCTCCTTCTCTCATTCACCTCTAGCCCATCTCTCTCTCTAATCCTCAAGCTCTCTCTCTCGCCATCCCAAACCTCTCTCTCGCGCCATCCCAAACCTCTCCCTCTTGGCTGCCCACCTCTCGGCCACAAATCACCAAACGCCTTCTAATATCTTCCCCCTTTGCCACCTTCTACTTTGTCTATCAATCTCATACCACCTCACGCCACTTTTCTATCTCACGCCAGCTCCTCAATATCATCACTAATCATCATCATCACAATCATCAAGCAAACTTCCATATTATCGTCATCATCGATGCCCATCATCAACATGACCGTTCGCATCCGAATAAATTTATATCGTTAGTATCATTTATTATTGTAATTTTTTATAGTAAAGATTGAATTTTTATTGTTAGTTTAATATGAAAGATGATATTTTTATTTAGTTTATGTGTCCCAAATTATATTATGTGTGAGTAGGTTTTGTACTTAGTATAATCTACTTGAAATCATGTTAAATTATTTATTTTGAAACAAAGTTTCGATCTTTATTGTCTTATTGATTTTATCCATGATTCTATGATAATTTGATTTTAATGTTTATGATTTTATGTCTAATTAATTAGAGTGCACAATAATTAGTTTTATATAAATTCATATGATAGTTTAAAGGGTTTAAGTACGTAATCGCTTTATCTTTTAGACGTAAGTATCACCCTAGTTAATCATGGATGGCTCATACCCGTCTCTTTTAATTAGGAAATTATCATATATCCTTTTTAAATCAATTTGCTAGTAGATTCGTTATTAGGTGCTAAATGATGTTTTTCTAATACTTAATGCTCTACTTTGATTAAATTCTAGTGTTAGTGCTAGGGTTATCAACATTAGTAGGGTTTATATTAGGGCTAGGCCTAATTAAACTAATAATTAAGAAAAACGGGGAAGATTCGCTAGTGGTTGTCTTCTACAGTTTAGCTTATGGGTAGATCAATTTGTGTGTTAATGATAAATAATAATTTACATGGTGGATATAGATTATACTAAGTATTTTTATAAATTTGATATCATTGATAATTATTTATTCGCTTTTTAGGAGTTTTGTTGAGTTGTCAATTTTTATTTACAAAGTTACAATCTTTTATTATTAATTTTGTTACCTCCCCCTCCCCCTAAATAACAGTCTTTTAGGTTAGTTTTAGGAATTTTATTTTAATTTAATTTTGAGTCTTTATATATTTTAATTTTTAGATTATTTTTCCGTCGGTTTTTATAATTTTTGAGTCGGTTTGTTAGAAATTAGTTTTAAAATAGTTTCTTTTATTATTTTTCATGTTTTATCTTCATTTAGGGTTTAGATAGAGTCCTATTTTTATGTAATTAAATTTTAGAATTTTTGGAATTAATTTGATAATTTTTCAGATTTAATTCTTGAGTTTAATTACTGTAGGTTTTTAGTTAAATAATTTTGTAAATTCGGTTTTCAATTCTATTTTAATATATTTAGGGTCTGGTTAGGTCTAGAAAATTATTGCTAATATTCTAGGTAATTTTAGTATTTATTTTCGTTATTAAATTAGTGCAGAATTTTAGTTATTTAATTTTCTGTTTTAGAATTTGTTTATTTTCTGTTTTAATTATTTAAAAAAAGATACAAAAATATTTCTGGGTTATTATAGTTTTTTTATTATGTATAAATTATTTATTTAGTTGTTAGATAATTTTTTATGATTTTTAGTTATTGATTTTTTTTATTTATATTTTCTATTTTGTTTTTAAGAGTAGTAAATTTAATTAGATTAAAGCTTGGTTGTTGTTATATCTTTCCTCGTGGATTCGATTCCTACTTCCTTATGTTATATTGTTAATTATAAGCCTAAGTAGTGGTTTAATTTGTAACCGTACGACAAGCTAACAGTCTTCATCACTCCATGTGGCCATCATAGTCTTCTTTTTCTTTCTGTCCTTCTTTCTCTTTGTACAGTCCTTCACTATATGATCTTTGCTACTACATTCAAAATAGCCAAAGTTCTTAGTTAAAGATAATTTTAAAGGGGAAGAATATTTATCTTTTCTGTCCTTCTTATCCTTCTTGTAGAACTCTTCCTTTGGCCTCTTTTGGCATTTCTTGTGCTTCATCATTCTTTTGAAGCCTCGAGCAATGAGTGTCATAGGGTCTTCTTCCGAGTTTGAGGAACTCGGACTTTCCCCTCTACTTTCCGAGGCCTTCAGCGCAATGTTCTTTTTGGTGAATTTCATGGGTAAGCAGCTTCCCAATCGGTTCGTCCGGCTTTAGTTAAGAGAGGTTCCGAGCTACCTCGATGGTTGTCACCTTAGGACCCCATCTTCTCTTTGGTAGACTTCTTAGAATTTTTCTGCATATTTCTTCTTGGGGAATCTTTCTACCCGGAGATTTGAGATTATTTGTAATCTCGGTGAAGCGAATAAACATGTGAATGATGTTTTTATCCGGCTCCATCTTGAACAGTTCATATTTGTGAAGATACTCGACTTATCTTCGCCTGTTTCACTTGACTTGTTCCTTCATATGTGTTGACAAGAGTGTCCAAAACATCTTTAGCCGTGTCACAGGCTGACACTTTGTTGTACTCTTCCGAGTTGATAGCACACATCGGAATGTTTATTACTTTGAAGTTCTTTACGAACTTCTCCGACTCTTCATTGGTGTACTCGAATTTTCTTTAGGCACGGATCTTGTACCTTCCATCTTCATTAGAATGTAGTTGCCTTCTTGGATGATGTTCCACACATCTTCATCATTGTCCAGCAGAAAGCATTCCATCGGTTTCTTCCAGAGTGCACGAAGTTTGATCCTTTAAACTTTGGTGGTGCAGTGGAAGATCTTCCTTCATCGAACTCTCCAATGTTATGAGCCATCCGATCTTTAGACCTTTGGATTGCTAGATATTTCTTGAAAGGTTAGGCTTTGATACCAATTGCAGGTTTGCTCTTGGAGAGTCTAAGTCACCCTAGAGGAGGGTGAATAGGGTGATGAGGAAATTTTAAAAAACTTTGAACTTTTTGCTTGGAAGAGAATAACCGAGCTGATTTTGAGTCTAGATTGGACTCGGAAAAGTATACACTCGAATTACGTGGAACACTCCTGGGGCAGAAAACCACGGATAGTGCTAATCCAAGCACCAAGTCAAATCCACTATTTTGAATCCTCAAAATACGACGGACTGACTCTACCAGAATTGCTCCCTTAGAAAATTTCTTACAATGTTTTCCTAGACTCGAAGTTCCTTTATCTATTCTAGTACTTCCTAATTGAGGTAACCTTTATAGTTAGGGACAACTAAGTTGAGTTAACCCTTATATCTCAGTCAAGGGACCTTACTCGGAATGTAAGAGAAGTATGTAATTGATTACAAGACCTTACAACTCAAAAAAGTATTAAGTATAGACTTGGAGTTGTAAGTAAAAGATTGAATGAGTAATGTACTAAGAGAAATAGTTTCAGCAATGGGTTCAGCAATCTTCAAGTCTTGTGAAGTGGCTTCTATTTATATATGACCAAGCAGAGTAACTATTGTGTCTTGGTTCCGAACAAAAGTTTTTACTGGCCATTGTAACGGTTCTTCTAAGTCACTCAAAAAGATCCGTTGGGATGTGAACGTTATGCAACGGCTCTTAGATCCTAAAGATGCTCCAGTCAACTGGTGATGTCTGAAAATTACGATGGAAACCACCATTGAGCTTAGCATTGGGGTTTTCCAGTTTTGGAAACAGACAACCACGACACGGTGTCCGAGCCCTGTTCGAAGTAGATAAAGCTTGTCCGCTAGTGATTAATAGCTAGAAGCCGGCTACTTTTGTAATTCAAAAATGAGATAACCTCGTTTGAATAACTCTGCAAAAGTAAACCACTTTGGTTCTCAAAATATAAAATACTTTGGTCCAAAATTAGGCACGAGATAATAAGTTAATTAAGACAATTAAGTGCATAATTATCTTAGGCCTAGAAAAGTGGAATTTTCTGAGTCTAATATTCAATATACTCAAATTCCATCAGAGTCAATCATAAGAAAGATCAAATTAAAATAGTAGAATCATCCGAGTATAAAGACTTGATCCGGACAAATAATTCTCAAACAAACAAACATACTTAGAAAAAGAATTAACACTATAATTCAATTTGCGTTGAAATATGCGAGTTAGAACTCGGAATAAAAGCATTAGAGAAATTATTTGAACATACGATTGTTCTTAGTGATGTCTAAGTGAGTCAAAACCATCAATGCAGAAGATATACAAGAATATGTTTTCCGAGTCGATCGAAACGAATGAAAACTTATACAAGAGTTTCTATAACACTCGGAATGACTTGTAATCAAAACTTAGGAGAGATGAGGTTTGTACACGAGTCTTCATGTATTACTCATAATATTTTAGATTGAGAGTCCGAGTCTTCATTTTGCCCTCTTAATAAATGATTTTTCCCAAGTGGAGTCGCCATTGTAAGAACCACGGCCGGTCGGGGCCCGCCGAGCTTCCCTAGTTGTTTCGGGTCTCTTTTATTTAAAGATTGATTTTGAAGATGGGTTTTTAAAAGTTAATTTCTCAATGAGGGGATGAACCTTTTATTAAGATCTCCAAATTTCATTAAGTCGAATTAACAAGTTAAATTAGATTTGAATTTATTTGCGTTTTATTAATTATTTCAATTTTATAACTATTTGCAGAATTCTCGGGATATTATTTCCTAATTAAAGGATAAATAAAATTAGAAACTAGGGTTTTTGCTGTGAGGCTTCGAGTGCAGACCGTGTGAAAACACCTTCTCGGACCCATGCCACGCCCACCGACCACCCAGTGCAGGTCGGGTGCGAGCGACAGCCTGCGCTTAGCGGTCACCGGCGTCGAGCATAGACACGGCGGACACAGTCGGCCTCGACCTCTGGCCTGGCACGCAGATCTAGGTTCCTTTTTTTTTTAACCTACAACCAGAAAATAACCGAGATGTAATTTTTAACGAGAATAAAACAAAAACCGAGTTGCCATTCAATTTTAGGAAGAAAACTAAGAAAACATAAAAATGAAAAATTGCTCTTTCGATCTTAGTATGGAAAGACTAAGACCGAAAAAGGCTAAAATTGACTCCATCGGTCTTTGAACCGAGAATCGGATCCGGGGGCAAGGGTACGAAACGTAAGGAAAACCCTTCATTTCCACCCGTCCGAAGACGGCGATTACTAGTTTGAGTAGTATATTAAAATAACGTGCTACACACAAACATACAACATGCTAAAACGATAAATAAAAGCAACCAAACAGAATCAAAGGAAAGGCATTAAAGAAAGGGGTAAAAAAGCGATAAAAAGAAAAAAGAAAAGAAAAGCGAAAAACTTAAAGATTACATTAGGCGAGGAGGAATTAAAAGCGATACATCTCTTAATCCACAATACGGGAAACGGTAAATGAAGCATAAAAATAATATAAACCGTTTGAAGGCTAAACGATTGCCCTTAGGTTCTCCCACCTTGCTAATTTGGATCTCTATGCTTGGATGTCTTGATGCGACGGCGACAAATCAAAGAAAAGGGCTTGTTTTTGTGAACTACGTATGTAGGGAATAGGAAAGATCAGCTTGAATAAGTGCCTAGAGATCGAATAACTTAATAATCTTTAGTTCTTTGCATGGATTCAACAAGTGATAAGTAAAGAAAAGATGGATGGTTGATAGTAATTTCGTCGGAGTAACATTTAGGTATGAGTGCTCTAGTTAGCTTTCTGCAGACATTACGCATAGGAGAAAGTCGTATGGGAATGAGAGCCAAGGACAATATCTTGAGATATGGAGTAACCAAACATAAGGTTAAGAAAAGATCGATATCGGATACCGGTGATTATCGGACTATTGAGTTAGCCAAAAAGATAGGTGATGAAGAAATTATTGGGATAATACAAACCTCATAGGCATGGAAACAAGAATCTAAAACATAATATCCTACCAAGTAATCTCGAAGTACCTAAAAGGTTTCATATACAAGCAATCTTTCGAACATATATGTATACTATTGATAATCCAAGGTTTACCCTTCAGTTAAAAACCATCTTACTTGCAAGTTTCAAAGACGAAACTTATTTTAAGGGTGGAAGACTGTAACAACCCAAACTTTAAAACATATTATATCTAATACCTTCAATTATAACGAGCGCGTGCATTTCAATTTTAAAATATTTTCATCATATATATATATATATATATATATATCAAAAGTTTTCTTGCAGGACCCAAATATGAACAACGACGACCGATGGCCGACATTTTTCGTAAAATTTCAACATATTATCTAGTATTATATTCACATAAACCATATTTAAATTCCTAAACTTAAATCATAAATATTTTCTTATGAGGTTCAAACTTTATACATATATATACATGCATAGCTAAAAAATAATTAAGCACAATTTATGTACAACTAATCAAATATCAATCTTAAGGAGTAATTTGCTAATGAAACTAACCTAATCTAAAGCAAATCACATATTTTAAAAGCACATTAGAATAATAAACAAAACCATAATATTAACAAAAATAATAGTAATACAATAGCAAAAATATTAATTATTATAATTATAATTATAAAAATAAAAATAATAATGGATAAGTATAATGACAATGCTAAAGATAATTATGATAATAAAAATAATAATTAATAATAATTTTGGATAACAATGAATATGGGGTCAAATGAAGGTTTGACACCCAAATTACACTAAGCATAATTAGAATTTTGCCAAATCACAAAATTAACCATGAGTCATAAGCAAGTGTCAAGCAAGGGTAATGTGCTTAGCCAGCTAATCCATGAAGATAAGTACCACAATTAGTATAAATAGGCTTCAAAAATCAGAAAAATTAACCCAAAACCCGCACTAGCCATTTTCTCTCTCCTCCCTCACCTGCCCGAGCACCACCACTTCGGCCACCTCCACAGTCGCCCACTGGCCCCTTTAGCCGGCCACCTCCAACCAGAACCCTTCATCACCTTGCACTCGAATCCATAACCACCTTCAGGTCGACCCACCGACCACCACATCGCCGGAAAACGCTAGCCAAGACCACCCTAATCACCAACCTTCTATCCTTATCTCCCATACTCTCACCCTCACTTCCAGCCACCACCACAACCACCACGAGTGCCACCTGCCTCCCACCACCGGCGATGCCCCTAACGCCGCCCACCGAACCGCCAAATAACCACCATTCATACTCTCCTCAAACCTCCAAACCCTAGAAACATCACACAACTCCTTCCATCTTTTCTCCACCACCACTCCGGCCACCGTCTAGCCGGTCGCCGTCAAGCCCCCTCGCCGCCTACAGCCGCCGACCAACAGCCACCAGTTCACCACCCACCGCCAGTACAGACCACCCAAATACCCACTTTTTCTCTCTCCTCTTTTATGCCCTAATATATTTACACTTAAAAATCGTCCTTCAAAAAAACCTAACCACCATCACTGCCGCCAAGGCACCACCACTGCTACCGAGCATCACCCTGCCGCCTAGACGCCGCCCTGCCAGCCACCACTAAGCTCCACCACCACAACCTTTATCCTCATCTACTCTTTTTTAGGTAAAAACCCTAAATCCTAAGTGTTGATAATTTAAAGTTTTCAATAATTAAGTTAACCATTCTTATAGATAACAAGGAATTAACTTAGCCAAAGAAAATGAAATTAAAGTTATACATGCATAGTTTAGTTAAGGTAAAAATTTGGATTAATCTTATTAGAGTCATAGCTAAATTATTTTAGATAAAAATATCATAATAAGATTAAAATAGTTCATTATAAAATAATTCATATAATGCATGCATATTTTAGTTTAGATAATTTTAGTAGAATTTATGGTTAAATAATTTTAAAAGGAATAAGAATAAGCATAAATAAGGTTAATTAGCTCATTATGTGCATGCTTAATAACAAACAAATATTGGCATAGCTACAACTTAGATGACTAGTTAATTTCTAAATACAAGTAAATGAATTAGTAAGTAACTAGCAAAAACATAACAAATAATGCATGATAAGTTAATCAACATTTAAATTATAAAATTGTTAGTGTTATAATGCATGTTTAGATTATAACAATTCACAGTAAACAATTATATGCATCCATGAATAAGGTAACTTAATTAGAAATAATAAAGTAAACCATGAACAAGTAAACATATAAACCATAAAATATGTTAAAGATAGATCATAAATAAATAAAGGTATAGGATAGGTTATTAATAAACTTAAATCAAGGAATATAAGTTCTAAACAAGTTCTTATTCTATTAACTCTTATTTAAGGCCATCGATCGACGTACGTTCAAGGGTCCTGCTCAAACATCACAAGGAAAGGAATCAAGTTCAAATCAACAACCAATTTCGGTTCATCGAGTACGTTCATTGATTGTGCCCTTCAACGTTTTATTTACAAATCAAGGCCGGATATGACCGACAACAACAACAAAGAATCATTTGCAAACAAGTATTTGCCATATAAAAGTGGACCCGCCCGTCAATACTTCACCATTATTCAAAGTCAGCACACCGTAATCGTGCCGCACCAACTGGACTTCCCGATCGGTCCGGGTGTGTACACATTTAGGGAAACCCGATGATCGCAAGGGTAACCACACAAATAATTAATTAGCAACAGCTTTACATAATTCACTCCCCTCATTTACAAAGGAATTGAAATGCATGCACCCAACTCAACTATTTCATAACCTTTATTTTACAAAGCATGATAATGGACGTATTGAGCTTCAACTCACATTTCAAAAATGTTTTCTTGTTTTGTTTTAGGTAAAGATGCTAAAGGTCTGAAGCAAAGACCTGTCCAGGACTTAGAGGCTCGCAGTGGCAAGTTGGGGTATTAGTGGTCAAGTGTCATTGATTTCGTATCGGGTTTAACATGTACTTGTTGCATAAGTTATAGTTTCCTAGCAAGGTATAACATTGGGTAAAATACTTATAGAGCTTTGCCCTTTCCTCTCGGTAAGGGCAGCGGTAATGTCCCCGACCTCCTTTCCGCTGCACTAATCATCGGCTAGCCGTTTATTTAGACTAAAACCGATGATTAAGGGTTTGGGGCGTTATGAAACCATAGTAAAAGACAATTTATTACTACGGTTTTGGATAAAAAATCGTATTAATAGGTCTGTCTTTTACTACGGTTCTTTATCCGGAACCATAGTGATAAGTTTGGCCCAAAAGCCCCCTTTGGGCCAAATTTTAGGATGGTCCACTTTTACTACGATTATTACTTAAGACTCGTAGTCATAGGTTGTTTTCATACCTATTACTACGATTTTTGGGTTAGAACCGTAGTTAAAGTCTGAAATTTTTTTATTTTCTTACCCCCTGTACAATTATAAAAAATAATAAATATATACAACCATTGATACAAACTCTTTCAAAATATATATAAATTAGATTCCAATAGTCTTGACCATAATATATACAAATCGATTCCTCACACAAAGTAGTATGGTACACAATTAAAAAAATCACAAACTTGACCAATCAAATAATGAAGAATAAGTGTAAATATATGCCTATGTAACTGTCTTTATACGGTTATATACAAACTCTGTCCAACCTTGTCTTAACTCGTCGAGCACAACATGTGTATAGGGAGTGGGGGCTTCTTTCCGGTAAATATTATGACCATTGTTGTAAAAACGTATTCATTATGTCAAGTGCAAGTATTAATTAAGGTGGAAAAAAATTAAAAATTTAAATTTTTTTCATAATCAAATACAAGTGCAAGTGTCAGTACCTCTTTGGGATTAAATGCGTGATCATTGAAATCAAGCCGGCCACAATCTCTTTCATGTACTAGAGAATGTGGAAGCCACACTCCACATTTCCCTTTTGTTTGTGGCACTAAAATTATATTTTTCAACACATGAACAATTCATTAGTACTTATGTAGCTAGCAAGTAATATGAAATGAAAAATTAAATTTAACACAAAGCAAGAGAACCTCACCTTTACGGGGACAATAGTTGGGTTTGATTTCACACGTGAGCTTCTCGCGCTTCCCATACAATAATACATTAAGAGAGCTCTATTTTTCAATCCGAAAAATAAAATTCAAATTAACATATAATTGAAAAGAATACTTAACAAAAAAAGTATAAAATAATTAAGGTATGAACTCATGAGTCGAGTACGATCTTGATATCTTTCCTCAAAGGATGACCCATATGATCGAGCCGATACGCGACATTGCTCCTAGGAAATATGACAATTACAAAACTCACAAACATTAGGATGGGACGAATAATTACAATCACAATCAGCTTCAAATATTTACAATCACAACCAGAATAATGACAAATATTGATGTAATACAGTGGGCTCCCAATTTTGTTGTCGTCCTTGTTAACTGAAGTGAGCAATTTTCCCATTGAGTAGGCTGAGGAAGATCTTGTCGCACAAACGTCTAACGTCCTTGTCATCGAAATATGGAAACCATGCTGCTCAAATTGTTGTCATAGTCAAAAAACAAAATTCATTTCATGGTCATTTTCTCTTTCGTCGTTAACATGCTTAACAATACCAAAGCTCATCCGAACCCAAAGGGAGTGACAATATCAAAGCTCATGGATGATTTGCTTGCTGAAAATTTAGTGGCATGTTAGCACCAAAAAAGTATATATAATCTAGTGGCTTGCCGGTGAAAATACAAAGCATTTCTATGTTTTAATGACTGAATTTTAGAGCTATATATTCCACGTCTTTTGCATATTTGAAATATTATTCTAAAAATATAGGGCTATACTAAAATTCCCCAATTTTTCATCGAATGTGTAAGAATTACAAGAGATGAAGATGTATTATAGACTTTGTAGACTTATGGTTAGTATCCGCCTATCGCATGTAGTGTTATTTTATATCTACAGATGAAAATTCTGGCATGTTACACATGTCTCTCGATCGACTCGACCATAGATATGATTAATAATGTTGAGTCGGTCCGACCATGGACATGATTGATGACGCTAAATATGTAATGATATGTCTGCTCTAGGAAGATTTGCGACCCCAAAAGGCATAATCAACTAATAATGTATTTATGTGGCAACATTTAATGAAAAGTTAGTTTTGAAATGTGAGGAATAAACAAAAAGGATATACAATTGCAACAAGATACAACCACTTGATCATGAAGTCGAGTCAAACAGCTTAATAACCCATTATATAGGACTTATGACTTGATTTGAATGTTTCACCAACAATCGATTCCTACCGCATTGGCCAACATGAACTGCACTATGAGCATTTATGCTAATCTGGTCTACAACAAAAGGGAATATTAATAAATAGCACATTCCGATAGAGGGGAAATGCTTACACAACTATATAACAAGAAGCCCAAAGTGGGTATGGGTAGAACTAGGCTCTAAGTACAAGCAACGAGACTCTTCCTAAAACTTCAACCAAAAAAGAAAGGAAGCTTCGAAGTATTTAAAAATGAATTCAATGAAGCTGAAGGAAAATAACAAATTGCATGTAGTCTCTCGTTCATCAACATGGAAATTTGTAGTAAGAATGACATCCAAGCACATAATGGCAGTTTCAATAAGAGGGATGATAATTGCCCAATTGTCCTTTACCTGTTCTTTGATCTTGGAAACTAATAGTTCTATGCTATGATGTATACAATATGCAACAAGAATAGTTGTTTGTTTATTAGATATGCCTGAATAATGGAGCTAGAATAGAGTATCTAATGCAGCCTTGAATATCCTTGCATCCGGTTTTTAAAATCCGACCTCTGAAGATACTAAGACAACATCAAACCTAAATAAATAATCAAGAGAACATCACATCATCCTAGAAATAGAACATTTATATAATAAGCATAATGATCCATGCATAAGTTTTGAAAGGATTAAGGCAAGAGAAAAATATACAAAGGCGAGTCTCATGGAACAATAGAGCAAAGAGAGATGTCTCCAAAGGCCAATGTTATCCTGAAAATATTCTTCAATGCAAATCAAATACTAAATTTGAGGTAATACCATATTCCCCTCATACACATCTCGGGATATCAATAGTCATTATGAGGGATAACCTAAATATTAATACACAACCATTTGCCCCACAAATCACCTCCTATCAAATTATACTCCACAAATTCAGAACCGACAAAACTGAACGAAACCAAAGAAAAATAATATCGTTCAATTCAAACCAAATTCCAACCATTTCCAAACAAATTATAAACACCAAACAATCCAAATCCTTCACAAAATAAACCTTTCCACTGCAAAAATAACCCATATCCGGATGAAATTACATCCAATTTTAATGAACTTCGACTGTTCCTAAAAACATTATACAACCAAACCTTAAAAACAAACCAAAACTGAATTAATAATTTTTACACTTACCGAATTCAACACAAATTCATTGCTCTAGTCAAACGTTGTTGCTACTTATTCTTCTACTTGTTCTTCTTCCTCGTCCTCGTGTCCTTGCTCGACCTTCACTGCGTACTTCTTCTTCTTCTTCGTCTGTCCTCGTCCTCTGCACCTTCAAAACCTCTTTTCCCTCTCTCTCTCTCTCGCTCTCTCTCCCTCCTCAATTCAATTGCAAACTCCTCATATGAGTAAGGATAGAATGGTAATTTTTGTCTTCCCGAGTCCTTCACATGCCACGCACGTGCATTGCTCACATTGACACTTTCTTGGTCCAAGGAAAATTAACCCAACATACCAAAGTCAATTTCATTTTGGGCGAGAATGGGATGGTTTTGGGCTAGATTTGGGGAAACTGGGAGGGAAATGGGTTTTGAGCAAATCAAGTGCAATTCTTCAATCCTTAACTTCTTTTTCTAATTTTCGAACACTTCCTAAAAAAAAATAAAATTAAAATTTCTAATTTAATAATTAATATAAACAAAATAAGATGTAAAGGATATTAAAAATGTCATGTTTTTGAACTCAACACATACCATTTGCTTCCCAAGTCCTCCTTAAAAAACCATCCATGATTTGTACTTGATTCACCCTTAAAACAAAGCAAGCTATTGAAGAACTCCATAATTCAACCTCAAATTCAATATCACTACATCAACACAATGGAATTTCATGCCATTATGAATCATTGAGGGTACAATTAGGGGTGAACACGATCGACGGGTACCCTAGAATTGGACTGGAACCGATTAAAGGGTAAGGTTCCGCAACCGGAACCGGTCAAACGATTCAGGTAAGGTTCCGGTTTCGGTTCCAAAATCAAACCTTGGAACCATTAAAACAGGTAATGTTTCTAGCATTTTCAGTTCTTAGTTTGTAAAGATGAGACCCATGTAATTTCAAGTTCAATTAGTTTGTGGTTCGTGATATTTACTTTTTAAATGCAAAGAGAAGTAGAAATTGATGTTTTGCTTCTTGTTTCCTTTTGCCTTGGATGTTTAAGTTCTCCCCTAACTCTTCTTGTGATAAATTGATTTGATATTTATTAATGCTTGAAACGTAATCAATCCTCTCCGCCACCGGCGTCGTCCCATCCGTCGTCGGTGTCCTTCCCCTCCATCACTGGGCACTCACTCTCACACTGTCATACCCATTCACTCTCTCACTCTGTGTCTCGTCGATCCGTCGAGCTTCGGATCTAAGGTAAAAATAAATCTCGTATTTTTATTATTTTTTTCTAAATTTATGCAATTTTTGTTTTGCGGTGCTTCATTGTCAATTGCTTTTGAGCAAGTGTTTTTGATTTTTGTGGTTTTGCGAATTTGTTTGTGTGAATCGATTCGAGTAATATATAATTTGTTCATGCTAGATCCGAGGAGGAAATTCGCGTGCTTCATTCTCTCTCTCTCTCTCTCTCTCTCTCTCTCTCTCTCTCTCTCTCTCTCTCTCTCTCTCTCTCTCTCTCTCTCTCAAAATTCAAAAATGGAACCCCTCGATTGAATTTTTAGTTGCTCGTCCAGGTATCATCGAAATAGCAAAAATTATTGGAAAATGAGTAAAAATTTAGCATTAGATTTTAACTTCATATCAAAATCCAATGTTATTTGAGTAAAAAAAAATCTAATGCAATTTTGTCTTATTCGACGCTGAAAAGCAAATTTAGGTACAAAATTATCAAAGAAATTTGTCTGTCGGATGGCGATCCGACGCTGTTAGCATTGGAATCATTCGACGCTAAACCGAGAAAAGAGACGCTAATAGCGTCTTATTGTGGTCCGACGCCATTTAGAGTCGGATGGAATCCGATGCTTGAATCCGACGCTAAATAATTTAGCGTCGACGTGTTTGGCATTAGATTTTTATTTGACGCTAAAACTTGATTAGCGTCGGATTTGGTGAAAATCCAATTTACTCCTCTAAATAAATGCGAGTTTTATCTGTAATGAAAATTCAGTTGCATACCTAATTTAGGAGTAGAACAATTCTCAGATTCCTCCTCTAAATGAGCTCTCTCAACCTCGATAGCTTATGAATTAGACTGTCTTCTTCTAAGCGCGACAATTCAACTAAAAGAACTTGCTCAAAACACATTTTCATATTGCTGCAGATTGTCCTCCACAAGTACTGCTCCACTCCATAGCTCAATATTAGGAGTAACAACTTCAACTGTATCCACCGAGATCTTCTCCCTAATGGCCTCAGTAACACTTCCCGCATGTTGATTTTGCTCAAGAATAAGAGTAGATGGTGTTTTTTGCTGGATTTTTAGGTTTGTTTGCCATTAGCAAAGTTTCCTATTCTTTCTCTCTCTAAAGTATAATAAAAGTTATATACTATTAAATTAGTTATAGAATATTACTTATAAAAAGTATAAACATTTAATAAAGAAATAATTTAAATGTAGAAACAACAAAAAAAATTAATAGGAATTGAACATTAAAAAATAATTAATAATTATTGTAGTCATGTGACTTGTCAATCATTAGTGATAGAAATTTGTGTTAAAAATATCTAAATTAAAAAATAATAATTTACAGTAAAAAAGGAACCATTATGAGTTTCAACATTAAAAAATTATTAGTATATTGTTAAATGAAAAATTCAAGAACCGTCAACTATTTTATAAATTAAATTATAATTTAAATTATGGAAAGATTTTTTTGGTGCAGAAATTAATGAAAGATTAATGCTACTAAACAAATTAACTATTGAAATTTCTAAAACTTATTATTTGATAAAATTATAGAATGTAACTAAATAAAATAAAAATAGTATTAAAATAAGACGATAAATAGGTTGTTAAGATAAGTTATGTATAAGAATTAAAAAAAAGGTTGCTATCTTTTTATTATTTAGATAAAAGTATGACAACTTAATTTTTAAAATTATTTAACGCTCTTGCATAGGAAGGAGTATGACCCTAATAAGTTAAAAAAATTATTTTTATAAAAATCATTTCATTAAGGAACTGTTTAGTTCAAAAGGTCATACTGAAATGAATCAGGAATAAGACCAATATTAATTGGATTAATCAATTTTACAAGATAAATTATAATTGCCAAAACGATTAAACATTTATAACTGATGTAAAATTCTTAAACAAATATTTAACAAGCCCGTTATACAAAGCAGGAATATGACACTAATAAGTACTACAAACTCCAATTTCAAAAGACTATTTTTTTTATCAAACAAATTCAAAAGAGTATTGATAGTAGTAAATCTTTTAGAAATCGGTTTTTTTTTTTATCATAAATCTTCTAGAAATCTACTAAATGGACAAAAAGAGTAGGTCATAGTGTTTTGTAGTGTGTTAATGTAAAATTAAATTTTCTTTTAAAATCATTTTTTAAAAGTTAAAAAATTTGAAAATGTGAGTGGTGTAGACTAGAAACAAGCGAGGCTCTGTTCGTTTCAATTTGTTAAAACTAGCGGTTATAGCGTTTATGAGTTGTTATGAGCTGCTATGAGTCGTTATGAGTCTGCTATGAGTCATTACTGAGCTATTATGAGTCGTTATAATTAGTTGTTATAAGCTGTTATGGGTTGTATAGCGGTTATAAGTCTGTTATAGCGGTTATGAGCGATTATAAGCTATAATGGTAATAATAATATAATAATTAACTTTTTAATAATAATGACAATAATAATAATAATAATAATAACAATAAAATGATAATAATAATAATACATTAATAATAATAATGATAATAATATCAATAATAATAATAATAATAATAATAATAATAATAATAATAAATAATGTATTATAGTAATAACAATAAAGACTAAGATAACGATGTCGATGAGTACCATTATAGTAAGAAGTTACAACGACGATAATGATAATAACAATAATTATTATAGTTATGACATTAGTAATAATAATAATAATTTTTTTCTTAATAATGATAATAATAATAATAATAATAATATAATTATAATTATTATTATTATTATTATTATTACTAATAATAGTAATAATATTTTTCTTAATAATAATAATAATAATATAATTATGTTATTGTTATTATTATTATTATTATTATTATCATCATCATAAATAATAATCATCACAATAATAATAATAATAATATGAGTTTATTAGTTGTTATAGCGGTTATAACTAGTCTGTTATGAGTTGTTATGAGGTGTTATGAGTTGTTATAGGGTTTATTAGCGGTTATGAACAGTTATTAGCGTTTATGAGCGGTTATGAGCATTTATGAGCGGTTATTAGCGGTTAACTGTTATAAACACTTTTATAAACGCTAATTCGAACAGGTCGAATGGTATAGACTAGAAACAGCATAACTTTCAATTAGAAAAATATTGGGATTAGAAGAAGTGTGTTCAAAAAGGGAAAGATATATTGTCAGCTTTCACTGCTTTGTTTGACATTGTTCCACTGTATCTCGGGTGCAGAGTAAAGTAAATAAATGAATGACTACTTGGGACTTCACTTGACCATTTTTCTGAGACTCGGTCAATTGGCGTGGATTCCGTCATGCACTGTGCTTGTGTTTTGTGTCTTCTCCCGCCTCCATTCTAAAATTAGGCATTTCCAAAACTTCAAACCTCAGATGTTCCCTCCAACCCTTCCCTTTCTAGGCTTTTCCCAATTTTGTCGATTTTTATTAATATTATTCCATGTTTGTTTCTTGCTGTTTTCTCGAAATTTTTGTTGTAGATATTAATGATTGGCTGCCAGATATTAGTTGTTATTAGCCATTACGATTAGTAATTAGTGATTACCGATGTTTACAAAAGGTTACAATTAGAAATATTTGCTTATCGGTCCATTTAAATTTGATTAATTATTTATGTGACCCATTGATTTTGGATAAAATATTTCTATGTCTATTAAAGTTTGGGTATTTTTTTTAACCAATTCTATCTAAAAACTATGAATTTCAAGCAAAAGGTGGTGACACACCATATAATGAATAATTTACCCTTAACTTTCATCACGTGGGAAATCAACTTAAAAAGTAAGTTTGTCATTTTATGATGTCGCGTCATCTTTTTACTTAAAATTCACACTTTTCTTCAGGAATTTGTTCAAAAAATATTACCCAAATTTTAATAGACCTAGAAGTATTAATCCAAAATTATCGGGTTATATGAATAATTACCTAAATTTGGATGGACCGGTAAGCAAATTTTTTGTTACAATTAGTTATTACCAATGTTTACCACTAGTAACAATTATGAAAAGTGATTATTAGTAGTTAGGAGTTATAAACGCATTCTAAAGTGAAATAAACAGGCATTGTTACAGGAGTTTTTTAAAATCGATTTCTTTACGTTTAAATTATACATATGTAGTTCTTTTCTTACCTTCTTGACACGTTAGTATATACACAATCAATGGTTATAATTTTTCTTGGGAAAAATCAGACGAAATAATAGATAGAAGCAAATAAGCTATTTAGCTCTCTATCTTCGGCCAAAGTTACATTTCTTCCCACCAAAACGAGCCCTATTCCTTTCGTTTCTTTTTTTCCCAATCTCTCCCCTTCTTATTTGCTAATCTTCTCTATTTTAAACTAAATTTATTTGAACTTATTCTGAAAAATAAGTTAAAGAAAACAAGGTTTAACTACGTCATTCCTTGCTTTGATTTTCAAGAGGAATTCAAAGGAAAAGTTAGAAAATAATAATGCTAACAAGTTTAAGTATATAGCTCTTCCTACTCTGTATTTAAATTGTTAAAGAGTAAAACTATTTTAAAATCTAAAGTCATCAATTTAAATTTTTATTTGTAATAAGCTTGTTAAAAAGTGTCAACGTTTACTCATATACAAATCAATTACTCCTATATAAAATTTCAATTGATGAAACTTCCCATCTAAACTTGTCACACTTTGACTCTATTTGACAGCAATATTTTGGATAATGTTTCGTGTTTTAATAACCAAGTTAAAATACTACATACTCCAACTTCTTTTTATAATTTGGTAAATCAACGTTTGAGATAAACATTGTCGTTTAGCATTTGCAAATGTTACAATTGTTAATATTTGCATTCCACTTTTTCTTGTCATATATATCGCTCACGCTAATAGTCTTGAATTGCTTTTGCCACAAACAAACTACTTATTTCACTCTTCTAGATATTCTCATAAGCCCCTGGGCTTAATTTGATTTATTTAGTTATTTACATACACTTATGGTCTCTTCTTAGTTCATTCCATTATTGTTATTTATACATACATGTTTCAATAAATTGGTAAAGCTGCAAAAATTTACCACCTTAAATTAATAATAATAATAATAATAATAATAATAATAATAATAATAATAATAATAATAATAATAATAATAATAAATGATGAGGACAAAAATGTAACACTCTTGTCCTTTTTTGTTATTTTGTATTCATCAACTAGCTCAATAGCTAATTGAATTGAACACAATTTTTTAACCAATTAGTTAAACAGTTATCCACTAATAACTAAGATTAAATAACTATCCACTATTTTAAATCATTCGCTACATAAACAACTATCATGAATTTAAATAACTAACTTTGTCAAACATGGTCTTTGTATAAATGGTGTATATGCTTGCTATTCTAGATGAAGGTTGTATACAATATCAAGCAAGCTTTTATGCAAACATAATTTCTCGTGGATTTTAAGCCTATGCTTGGAGGTTGAATACAATATCAAGCACTAAGATTTATTTATGGATGCATGCCATACTTAATTAGAAGAGTTTCAGCTACACATATGTCATATCTAAATTTTGACCATACATTATTTTTATATTAAAAAATAAAATTATATTTTTATCAATTACAAAAATATTTATAATTCTTAAAAAATAGAAGTTCAATTTCTGTATTCCACTTTTTAGAAAGAGAGTAATTAAATAATACCAAAAACACTACAATTAATTATCTTAATTAAAATTTTTAAAAATTATTTCATTGTTAAAATTCATTTTCTTAACTTGACAAAAGTAAAAAAATATGAATGATTGTGATTGATTTAATTTATATGTACGGTTATGATTGAAGAAAACTACGATAGTTGTCATGGTTGTAATATACTGATAATTACTATAACTTTTTAGTTTATTTAATTAAGCTAACTATTCAAATTTGCCCTACTTAAGAAAAAAAAAAGGAATCTGGTTTAAAAAATTTTGTCTTTAATTTTACATTAAAACATTAAGACATGTCCATTATTGAGAATTGGGTTTGGTTTCAGGTTTCAGGTTTCAAGTTCGGGTTCAAATTATTATCCATTGTTTGAGCAAATGCCGGCCTAGAAAAATTCAGATAATTTCATACGGAATTTATTAAAAAATAAAAAAGTAATTTTGACAATTCGGACTAATGCTAATATTCGGATACATGAGTTTGGATGTTGAAATAAAAAAATTAAAAGAAGATACAAAAATCAACAAGCTTGTTTAGATTACTGGATATTCGAACATTCGGCTATGGATGTTGGACATTTAGATTTAGAGCTGACTAGAGTATCTAAATTAGTAATTCGGATAAATATTAGTGTAAATGCAATATAATTTCGGTGTTTTTCTGTTATATTTCTATAGTTTTGCCAGACAAGTAACACAAAAACACATAGATTATTAAAGGGTTTTTGGATTAAAATAAACCGTATTTTGAGGGTATTGAACGTTTATATGTCAAATTACAAAGTTGATTTATCATGTACCGTACTTTAAGGGTGTTTTTTCTAAATCATCACCAAGTAGGGGGCGGTAACTATGTTTTATAACGTGTCAAAACGAAAAAGGTCAATTAGGGGAAGTATAACTGATTTAGTAAGAGATAGCACAAGTAATTACCCTTTCCGAGCTTGACATGTCATAAAAAAATGGAATTGTCACCCTCTAAATCGGTGGTGGTTTAAAAAAAAAACTCCCAAATTATGGTATATGATCGATCAATTTTATAATTTAGTATATAAACGTCAAATACTTTCAAAGTACTATTTATTTTAATTCAAAACTTATTAATAAATATATCTAACATTAGGTGGCACTTGGACTTTCACAACAGAGCAATATACAATTCAATTAGCTCGAGGACAAAGAATATCATACCGTCGTATGTAACTAATAAAAAATAGGAACTTCAATGATCATGAACAGGGATCCTACAGCAATAAGACCCCGCTCCCTTCTAAGAGTTTAGGCGCCTTAGGACCCAGGAAAGATCCCTCTTGATCCGACGACTAACACAATGCGATTAGGGGTGAAATATCACCCGAACTCAAATAAGTACGACGATTAAATAAAAATATAAAGTTGATCTTTTCGTTCTTGTTGAACATTGTTCTTGCCAAGGTTGTATATCTTTTTTAGTTGACTCAAGTCCAAACCATACTAAATAAAATAGAAGATGAAACTTATTAAAATAATTAATAAAAGAACAAGTACATATTAAATTATTGATTTAACTGATATGATACTTGTTCTTTTAAATAAAGTTTTAGAATTTCTTTTTGTAATTGAGTAAAACTTGTGCCGTTGAAAATCTATCTTTTATGAAACAATAATATCTTAACTTTATTTAACAGAACATTATTGAAGAACAAATTGTGTGAAAGTAGCAAAACTAATATCGAAACAAAATTAGAATTGAAGGTTGAATGCATTCATACTTGACCTGATAATCGAATAGGTTCACTTGAAAAGTGAATCTGAAACTTGAATTTGACGTGAACAAATTAAACTCAACTTGAACTTTTCTACAATATTTTTTCTTGTTACAATGAAATATCATCGAGCAAAAATTAATTTGACTGAAAGTCGATCATCACTAAAAATCAACTTACTTAAATTCGAACTAAATTGAAATATTGTCAATTTCAAAATATGTATGATTTAAACTTTAACCCAATCTATATTTGAATCAAACAACATGAAATGATATACACGTTGTGAGATTCAACGGTTAAAAAGGTGGAGCAACAAAAGCAATGGAAAGGCTGGCGCAGATATGTAAAGCAAATGAAAATGCATGGCAACCATCATAGAAAGTGAGCTTCGATGCACTGGAGTCCATTCCCCTTCATTTTTTCCGTAACTGACCCCCAAAATCACCTCTCTCCTTCTCTCTCTCTCTTCTCTCACATACACACACGCATGTTCAAACACACACTCCCACACACACACAAACACACTTTCTCTCTCTCCATTCCTCCACGCTTTAGTTTCTCTTCATCTTTCATCACTCATTTCTCTGCGTGTAATGCATTACTCGTTGTGAATAAGGTCAAATGCATCTGCCATAGGCTTTTTTCCCTCTGTTCCTTTTCTTTAAAGTTTAGGAAAGGGACAGACAGTTTCAAACTTTTGTGTGTGCTTTTTCCCCATCTTATATGTCCCAATGTCTCATTGCCTTATTTTTGAGTCTCTCATCACTTGTTTTTAAATAACCGGCCATCATTTTAATTTCTATCGAATAATCCTCTGTAGATTAATTCCTTGGCTTACTCAAATTGAACAATTTTTACTTCTGTTGCATGGAATGGGTGATACTAGTACTTTGAAATCCATCATGCAAACATTTCCGTATTTGACATGCATATGGGCTAGGCCATGAACATCAATACTAGCATCTGAAAACAAGATTTAACTATATTATAAGCCCTAGCCACAACAAATATTGAGAGTTATATCCTCTTGCACATTAACAATAAACGATTCAGGTGGTGTACATTTTAGCTCTAATAATCCATGTGAAATTGACAAATAGCTACAAATTGGGTTTTTCATGATAAAACGTCCTCCACAGCGTTCAGGTTTGCAGCACATATAGTGTAATATTAGCACTTGGAAATGAATGGAGGGGAGGGATTGGCATTGCCAAACAAAGGGGGCATCGATATCAATGGCAACAAACCATCACCAAGGCTGATAGTTTGCAACATATAAGTAATCGATCAGTACTGAGACTCGTAGGCAACCCATAAGGCTGGGTGTTATATTCGTTGTTATCCAATGAATTTGCGGCGTGAATTAAATGTTAAAAATAACAAACAATAAGATCAAAAATTAACGTGGAAAACTCATGTGGATAAAAACCATAGTGACCAACAAGAAAAACAAATCCATTATATGAGAAAAGTTAGGACTATTGATCTCAACAACCATAGAGATCAATAAAAAGGGATATCACATAACTCTCTCACTACAAAGCAATAACACTCATAAAACATAGGATGATATATAATAATAGAGAGACACCCACAAAGGTCTCTTATTGGCGCCTAAAGGCACATACACAACTGCCCTCATCCAAGTCACACAAAAATAGTGTAGAAAAGCATGTATATGTATGGTAATAACCCTAATAACAAACCTCTAAAAATTAAAGCCTCATAAACTTGCCCAAACTCTTAACCCAAACTCAATTATGTTTAGAATGACCTAACAATTTTTCTAGACCAAGTCAGAAAATAAACTTTGTAAAAACAGCACTAACGCAATCAAGCAGCCGCATAAACTAGACCACATGAGCCATGTAAAACCACACAACACACAGTCGTATGCTAGAGGCGAGATTCGAGGGCAGAAATAGGCGGTGAAAAGATCAGCCGATGTACATGCATGGAATGATGTGAAAAGATCATAGAAGAAGTCATAATAGGCGGTGGAAAGATAGGTGTGGCATGCACCACGCTCGACAGCGAGACTACTCTAAGATCAGGCCAAATAGGCTATGGTACGTAGCGAAGTTGCCAAATTCACAATGTTGAGGTGGTATCTCTATGTAAGCCATCTTCTTAGGTTATTCTTAGGTTAGGGTTTTTATAGGGTGAGATACTTGAGAAATAAAAACGTGAGTGCAGCAAGAAACGTAGGGCTCTCCTTCAAGTGGAATCTCTGGCGCCATTAATATAGCAAGGAGAGATCTTTATACAATTACAATAATGTTCTGTATCTTTATCACTCCCTTCATTTTAAAATATACTCTCTCCGTTTTAAAGTAAATATCGTTTTAAGGTTATGTGGAAATATCAAGAAAATACAAAAATTCATGACAAATTTTATATTAAAAGACTAAGTTACCCTTATATTTTATTGGAAATAAAAACAATCAATGAAAAAGAAGAGAAACAAAGCAATTATTAGAGACAAAGTTATTAAATTAGTAATTAATATGTCATTGGAATTGTAAAGTGACAAGTATTATGAAACGAAAAAGTTAGTTAAAATGACATGTATTTTAAAATGGAGGGAGTACGTCACTTTAACTAATTTTTTTCGTTTTAAAATATCTCATTACTTACAATTTCAATAAAGTGTTAATGACAAGTTTACCAATTTTATTTTTATTAACTGTTTTGTTTCTCTATTTTTTTCATTGATTTATTTCATTTCCAATTAAATTGTAGGACAACTTGATCTTTTGACATAAATTTTGGCATAAATTTTGTATTTTCTTGATATTTTCTTATAACCTTAAAATGACATTATTTAAAACGAGAGAGTAATCCTTAATGGTAGAAATATCTAGTTTTCTGCCCACCTTTTCAACTTCATGAGCAATTTCATTAACAGATCAATTAGTCATGCTTTGCTTTGATTTGCAACTTACCTTGAACATTAGTATTGAGGACTTGAGTCACATTCCTCTTTAGATCTTTCTTTCTTTTGA
Source organism: Talinum fruticosum (assembly GCA_021018815.1). Lineage (NCBI taxonomy): Eukaryota > Viridiplantae > Streptophyta > Magnoliopsida > Caryophyllales > Talinaceae > Talinum > Talinum fruticosum. The sequence continues at coordinate 5,654,190 of JAITYX010000025.1, read as the reverse complement.
AGAACTTGATTGTCGTTGTCAAAATGGTTTGTAGAGTTCTCAAATTCCTTTACATCATGTGTAGAAGATATGTTCTTGCTGCATGTACTACTTGTTGAAAAGTCCCATAGGGTCGGATATACCCCGGAGGAAGGGATGAACACGGTATTTTAAAATTTTGAGGCATCCGACTAACTAAGAGCCGAGAGTCGGATATATGAAAAACAAACAAACGAGAAAAGTAAATGGGATAACGCAAGTTTGTCAGTTCACGATCTTCGCCCGGATCAAATATCCGGGTTAGTGACCACCAAAGCTTTCCTCCCTAGGATTATCTTTTACTTTTCTTATTTACGTGATCTGTCGGAAAAGTTTTTCACTTAACTTTCTAACCGACCTTTTGAGTACACTAACTCTCAAGGTCCACCACTCACACTTCTATGAGTGTTACAACTCACAAAAAGTCTTTCCCAAGACTCTTTGCTACAACTCACAAAGTATCTAACTCTTAGACACTTTGTTACAAGAATAATCCGAATAAGCACAAATACAAGAGACTAAGATAGGATATGAAGTGTATTGTCTTGCTTCTTTGATCCACGTCTTGGCTTGTATCTTTATATCTTTCCCTTCATTTAATCGACCGTTGGAGTTACCATTGGAGATGTGATCTTCTCTCGTCCGACTTGGTAACTTGATCTTGGCGAATCTAACTCGCTGGTCGGAATCTTGATTCTTTCCAAGTTTGGATTATCTCTTGATTTGCTCATGTATTTTTGAACATTTATCCTACCTTAGCAACCTTCAATCATTGCTTAATTTACGTGGTTGCATTTTTCTTATACTTGCAATGAATAAGAGCATGATCTCGACTGGTATCCTTTCCAAAAATAAGAACAATAAAATCTATGGAAAGAGTGAGATTTCATGCAATAAAATCATACCATAAAGTGCTACAATATATCCAAGATTTACGAGATCATAATCGGTGTAGAATCTTTCTTTAAAACAAAGATTTAATATAATGCCAAGTAAGGAAATAATAATATCTATGCATAAAATCGGATATAATTGGATCATGGAGAATAATATGATGGATAATTATGGAATGCATCTTGCTACTCGAATATTTGCCTTGAGTACAAAACACATTAAAGCTCAATGGAGTCGGATAAGCAAATTGGATAAGCATGTTTGATCGACTGCATTTGTTGTCTAACTTAACAATCTCTCCCTTTTTGACAAAAGACACAAATTCAATATTTGGTTTAAGATATAGAGAAATATCTCCCCTAAACAAGATACTAATCTCCCCTTAACAAATCATCGGAATGTAGAAAGATGGACTAAACATATTTTCGTAATTTGACTGGGTCATATGACAAACATACTACATGATTCAAACTCCCCTAAACTAGGTATTGGTAAGCATGTAAACATAAACCCGTGAAGTCAAATTTCATAAAAATAGCATCACATATTCACAAATTGACTTAGGCAACTTAGAATATATATCATGCTATGAAGTCGGATAAGCATTTGAAGGAAACATTTTCAGGACATGATAAGCATTTAAGCACGTAGTAAGATGCTATGATAAAAATGATTCATACAAAGAGTAATTCAGCAAAAATAAGTGAGTCGATTTCAATCGACTACTTTCATTAATTGATCCTGCAGAGTTAGAGCATCAAAACAGAAATAGAGAAATAGTTCCAACCAACTAAATACACACCAAAGTGTATCATCTCCCCCTTGTCTTTCAAGCAAAAATAGGGGCACACAAAATGTAGGCCAAATACACAAAATATACTTTCCAAAATCCTTTGGGATATCTTTTTCAAAAAAATATTTTTGGGATGAAATAAATATCCATGAATTGAAGATTCATTTTCCAAAAGTGGCCCTTTGATTATGCTAAAAATATTTTAGATCACGAAATATCCGAATTCCGGATACGCAATGAGTCGGACGGACTTAAATAGGAAGTCGGACCGCTTCTTTTCTTAGTGATCTTCAATCCAGTCTGGGTACTAAGGTCGGATATGGTATAATTGAACCTGTGGAGTCGGATGTCTTTATTCTCCTTGTGTCCGATCTGGATTATGTATGGTTAGAGTTGAGAGTTTGAGGAATTTCTTCATCTTCTTCATCTCTGCTGAGCTTAGATTTTTGTTGGGGTCAAACAACACAAAATTGTTAGATCTAAGAGAGGGCTCCCCTTAATTCATGCAACAATTAATTTATAGCAATGTATCCACATTGCAAAAAAAAAAAAAAAGAATATCCACATGTCATAATTAGGGATCACATATATGCATATAATAGACATATCATGCTCATGAATTCGATAAATCAATACAAAATATTATACTAAGGAAAGCATGAAATAGTATCAACCAACAAGAGATGACATATGGAATATGAGATGATACTTATACACTACATGAGAATGATAATGCAAAGACATTAGTCGATTTGGCTTTCAAGCATACATGCACTTAGAAAAATCAAACCTTTTTGTTTCTTTTGACCAAATGATTTTAATCTGATTGGGTCAAATACCATATTGGGAGGTTTTGTTCCTTTGGGAACCCAAACTTGGATTATCTTTTTGCCTCTAGGTTTCTGAGGAGGTGAAGAATCGAAGTAGCTCCTTCTTTTTCTAAAGTTGGAGTGACTTTGAGTCTTTGGAACATCTTTTTTCAAAATGATTTTTGTAAGCGGTTTCGACTCTCATAATCAAATTTAATACCTTGACCTTTCGTAAGTTTCAAAAGCGTCTCATGTGTTTTTTCGTACTTCTTTTGAAGATCTTGTTTTTCAATTTTGAGATCATGTAAATCTAACTTGTGTTCACTAACCTTAGATCGAAGTTTTTCGCATGAGTTTTGCAAAGCTGATTTTCATTTTTCAAAACTTTAAACACTTTTTCAAATATTTAATCTTAGCTTGATAATGGTCCTCAATCCTCATAACAAATTTTGGCAAGATAATCTTTAGGAAAGGAATGAATGTATTTCGAGTACCTCTTCAATTTGTTCCTCTATTTGCTCTTCATCCGATTCCGATTCGGAGTTAGATGGAGGAATATCATCTTTGGCCATTAGACACATGTTGCATTCTCGGATTCACTTTCACTTTCGTCTGAGTCGAGCACTCCAGGTTGCTAGCATAACCTTCTTTCCTTTTGAAAAGTATTTCTTCTTTTCTTTGTTCTTCTTCCTCGGATTTGGGCAGTCTTTAATCAAATGATATGGGGATCCACAACCAAAACAATTACCAGAGTCGATTCATTTCTAGAGAAATTTTTCTTACCTTTCGATATTTGTCATGTTTTTGGATGAAGATTCACGGTTGAATCTCTTTTGATCCGGTTGTTGTGAAATATTCTTCCGAAAGTAGCTGCAATGGCTTACGCATCTTCATCGTCTATGGATGAGCCGGACGAGAGCCTTCTTCATCAATGCTTTTCGAGTGCAATGTCTTTCTTCCGATTTGGTTCATCCGACTCATCTTGAAGATGCATTTCATGAGTCAGCAGACTTGCCAATAAGATCATCTAACTTTAATTTGGTCAAATCTTTTGCTTCTTTAATTGCTGTAACTTTTTGTCCTCATTTATACTTTGGAAGACTTCTAAGTATCTCTCCGACTACCTCTTCCTCTCGAGTAGTGCTTGCCTAATGACTTCAGGTTGTTCAAGATCCCAAAGAATCGACATACTCGAGAGGAAAGAGTAACTCATAATTGTGAACACCTTGACTGATTTTTTTGTCCCATTGAAGGTTGCCTAATGACATACGGGTTCTTCAGGGAACACCTTGAATAACTCATACTTGTGAACATATTGACTCGATTTTTTATTATCCGACCCGACTAGTGCCTTCGTAGGTTGTCACTAGTGTGTCCCATATTTCCTTAGCAGTCTCACGAGCGGATATTCGATTAAATTCATCGGGGTCTAGGCTACATAGCATTATGTTGAGTGCTCGAAGTTCTTTGAGTACTTGGTTTTCTCAACGGGAGTGAATTCTTCTCTAGGCTTGTATTGGCCGACTCCTTCGACGTCCTTCTTGGGAATGTAGTTTCCTTGTTGAATGATCTCCCATATTTCATAATCATGGTCTTTTAAAAGACCTCCATAAGTCTCTTCCAATGGGCAAAGTTTGACCCACTCAAGAAAGGTGGTTTGTTATAAGATCTTGCTTCGAACTTACTTCGGGATAGTAAGATATGATCGTAGTCCACAAGAATGTTAATTCTTTAGAGTGTGGAACTTGCTCGATACCAATTGAAAAGTCCCAAAGGGATATACCCTAGAAGGGAGGGGGAGTGAATAGGGTATTTTAAAATTTTGAGGCGTTTGACTGACTAAGAGCCGAGAGGTCGGATGTATGAAAAACAAACAAAGAGAAAAAGTAAATGCGACAATGCAAGTTTGTTTGTTCACGATCTTCGCCTGGATCCAAATATTTGGGTTAGTGACCACCTAAAGTTTTCTCACTTAGGATTATCTTCTACTTTTCTTATTACTCGACTGTCGGACAAGTTCTTCACTTAACTTTCTGATCGACTTTTTGAGTACACTAACTCTCAAGGTCCACCACTCACACTTTTCTGAATGTTATAACTCACAAAGAAGTCTTCCCAAGACTCTTTGCTACAACTCACAAAGTATCCGACTCTTAGACACTTTGCTACAAGAATAATATGAGTAAGCACAAATACAAGAGATTAAGATAGGATATGAAGTGTATTCTCTTGCTACTTTGATCCACTGTTTTGGCTTGTATCTTTTAAATTTCCCTTCATTTAATCGACCGTTGGAGTTACCGTTGGAGATGTGATTTTCTTTGTCCGAGTTGGTAACTCGATCTTGGCAGGATCGGACAACCGGTTAGAATTTGGATTCTTTCCTAGTTTGGCTTGTCTCTTGATTTGCTCATGTATCTTTGAACATTTATCTTGCCTTAGCAACCTTCAATCATTGCTTAATTTACGCGGTTGCATTTTTCTTATACTTGCAATGAATAAGAGCATGTATGACTGGTATCCTTTCAAAAATAAGAACAATAAAATCTGTGGAAAGAGTAAGATTTCATGCAATAAAATCATACCATAAAGTGTTGCAATATATCCAAGATTTACGATATCATAATCAGTATAGAATCTTTCCTTAAATCAAAGATTTAATATAATGCCAAGTACGGAAATGATAATATCTATGCATAAAATCGGATATAATTGGATCATGGAGAATAATATGATGGACAATTATGGAATGCATCTTGCTAACAAAACACATTAAAACTCGATGGAGTCGGATAAACAAATTGGAGAAGCATGTCCGATCGGTCGGTTTTGTTATCCGACTTAACACTTGTCTTATCATGTATAAATTTTCTAACGTTTATTGGAAGACATATAGGCCATATTTGGCAAACAACCGTTAGGTATTTGAATTAGTTATTTGCTATTAGTTGTTTGAATTAGTTATTTCTTGAAAAGGTGTTTAGTAAAATTAGCCGTTTGAGGAAAATTTTTTGGTGAAATTTCATTTATGCCCTTATGTCTAAATTGTCTTATATATATATATATTGATCATTTTATTTTTTCAAATATAATTATATTATGTTATGTATACAAATTATATTCATTTATAAAACTTTATCTTCTTACTATTGAGCAAATAAATAAATAAATAAGGGTTGGTGGCATATGGCGTAATTTCTCCAAATTTTTGGGCAAATATGTTATTTTCACAAAGAGCTCTTCCTAAAAGGTTAATGGGAATAACTATTTGAGAAAAAGTTGTTTAGGACCAAACATCTCTTTTAAGTAACTCGTGTAACCAAACACTACTTTAACTCGTTTTGACCAGTCAAAATAGCTAAAATCCCCCAAACAACTCTTTTTTGCAAACAATTGTTGCAATCAAACATGGCCGCACTATCGTCATGGTCCTTTTAACTTATGATAAGTAGTTAATTATACTTATTACTAAAAAATACTTAATCATACTAAAGCACACAAGATCATGTTGAAACATGTTGAATTGTACTAAGTTGGTTTCTATAATTAAGGCCTAATTATAATTAAGCTAAAAAATATTTTTGTAAATTTATTAAATGTATATACACCAAAATGAACTGTTGTTAATGTTTTTATTTTTCTAGTAATAAAATATAAATATATGGTAATGAGTTTCACATTATTATTAGGTGTGATAGTTGTAAATTTATTGATTAATGATTTTTTTAATTGATATATATCACATATTAATTTATTTACGAATATATGTACAATCTTAAGTTGCTTTATTATTAACATAATACTTTTATGTATTATTAGACATAAAGGTTTCTATAAATAGTGAATTTAAAAAATAATATTTAAAAAATAATATTGAATTACAATTATAGAGAACATACAATCGAGTTACATAGTTATTAAACATAAGAGATTACATAATATTAATTAAGAAGTTAGTAAATTATAAAATTAGGATTAAGCATGTGTACAACGTTAACATAATTTTAAAGTAAACAATTGAATAACTACACAGATCTAGAGTCAAATATTTTATAGTTACTGTAGTAAATATAGTCATATTAGGTTCACCTGTTGATTAAACAATTATATAATTATGCTAATCATAATCTAATCAATTGAGTATATTTCACAAGTAATGAATTCTACTAAATTGTGCTGAATTGTATTTAGTTGTGCTTAATTGTAATAAATTGTGTTGAACTTTACCGAATTATGTTAGATACTTATGATAATTATAAGTACTTATTATAAGTTGAAAATAACATCCCTTATGTATTTTCAATGGGTTGAGAGATTGTTTGCTAAATAAGATTGATGATATGCTATTAGACCCTCCTTATGAATGGCCTGCTCATTTAGATGTTAGAACTAGAAGTTACACTTGACAATTATCGATGTTAGCAACAATTACAATTAGCAATTATCCAGAAATTACAATTAGCGGCTAACAACTAACAACAGATTACAATTTGGGTTACGAACAATTATAAGTGCTTTTATAACCTCTAAACAAATAGGCACCGAAACTATTGGTTCTTAATTATTTTTTATGATAGTTGTGTTTCAATTTTTTGTGGAAGATTATGATAACTGCTCCATTATGTTGCGTAATTGGCTGGCCTATACCACAAAAACTAAAGCTATTAAACACTAACATAAACTATTTTCAATTTTAAAAATTAATACTCGCTCAATTTTACAATATATATGTCACTTTAATTAACTTTTTCGTTTTATAATATCTATTACTCCGTATTTTACAATTCCAATAATATATTGATGATTAATTTATTAATTTTATTTTTAATAATTATTTTTATATTTATTTTTTAATAATTTTTTCATTAAAAATAATAAATATTATAAAAGAAAGGGAATATAACGCAAAGATATAGACGGCCTTCCTTTGTAATTACATTTGACGCACAAGAGGGTATGACAATACTATTTTCATTCAAGCGTCCATCTCGATAATGTTTCCAAAACTATATGGTGATTAAGAAGACATTGTAAAGGTTAAACGACCAATCATTGAAACTTGTAGCTGTATTTATCATGTAAGCATCCAAAAACAATTTCCCAAGGAACAAAGCAAAGAGTAATAAAGACCAGCCCCGGCCAGGCCTGCCCCTCCCTCCCTCCTTCGATCCCCCTCCACGACACCTCGTGAATCGTCGCATCCATTGCTCCTCTTTCCTTCCACCTTGTCCCTTCTCTCTCCTCCAATTTCCCTTTTTATTCCATCAAAATTCCCACATTTTTAAATCGCCACGTTCAAAAACCCACCCAACCCCAGCACCCCCCACATCAAACTAACCTCCTCAGTGTCTCTCCTCCACCCCATGTTCTCTCATTCACTCCCACTTCCGCCATGCTTCTCATCATCCTCTCTCTCCTCCTCGGTCTCTCTTCTCCCTCTCCCACTCTCTCTCTGAACCAAGAGGGCCTTTATTTACAGGCTGCCAAACTAGCCCTCGACGACCCGGACCGGTTCTTCTCCGACTGGGACGACCGGTCCAACACTCCATGCAGCTGGATCGGTGTCTCATGCGATCGCTCCACCGGTTCTGTCGTCGCCGTCAACCTTTCCAACGCCAACGTCGGTGGACCTTTCCCTCTCATCCTCTGCCGCCTCAAGAACCTCGCCTTCCTCTCTCTCTCCAATAACACTATCAATGAATCCCTGCCGTCTGATATATCCACGTGTCGCAGCCTCCGCCACCTGGACGTCTCCCAGAACCTCCTCGTTGGAGAGCTTCCGGAGTCCCTCGCCGACTTGCCGGAGCTCGTTCACTTGGACGTGACCGGGAACAACTTCTCCGGCGACGTTCCGGCGAGCTTCGGAAGGTTCCAGAAGCTGGAGGTGATATCCCTGGTTGCTAACTTGCTCGACGGGCCGTTTCCGTCGTTTCTGGGTAACGTTTCGACGCTGAAGCAGCTCAACGTTTCGTACAACCCGTTTAAGCCGAGTCGACTGGGGCCGGAGATTGGGAACTTGACGAGTCTTGAGATTTTGTGGGCAGCTCAGTGTAGTTTGGAAGGGAGATGCCCGACTCGCTGGGTCGACTCAAGAGTTTGATCGATTTGGACCTGTCCGAGAACTCGTTCAACGGGTCAATCCCGAGTTCGCTCACTGAGTTAACGAGTGTGGTTCAGATCGAGCTCTTCAGCAACTCTCTCACCGGCGAGTTGCCCTCCTCCGGGTGGTCTAACATGACGAAGCTGAGACTCTTCGACGCGTCGATGAACGAGTTGACTGGGACGATTCCCGACGAGTTGACTCGGCTTCCACTCGCCTCGCTCAACCTCTATGAGAACTCGCTGGAAGGTGAAATTCCAGAGGGCGTTGCTGACTCGCCCAACCTGTACGAGCTGAAGCTGTTCACGAATCGGTTAACCGGCGAGTTGCCTCGGAGACTAGGAGAAAACTCGCCGTTGAACCTCATCGACGTTTCCAACAACCAACTCACCGGAGGAATCCCACCAAATTTGTGCTCCAAAGGAGCGTTAGAAGAGCTTCTGTTGATTCATAACTCGTTTTCTGGTCGAATTCCGGATACTTTGTCGGAGTGTCAGAGTTTGACCCGGATCCGATTAGGCAACAATCAATTATCAGGAAATGTGCCTTCGGGTTTCTGGAGTCTCCCTCACATGTCCTTGCTTGAGCTCGTCTACAATTCTCTCTCCGGGGAGATCTCAAAATCAATCGCCTCTGCTTCGAACTTGTCGCAGCTGCTTATTTCAAACAACAAATTTTCTGGGCAGATTCCTGAGGAGGTTGGTTTTCTGGGCACTTTAGTTGGCTTCGTTGCAAATGATAACCAATTTTCAGGTCAGTTGCCATCTTCCATTGTTGATTTGAAGTTGTTGGGGAGGTTGGATTTGCACAATAATCAGTTATCTGGTGAACTCCCGGATGATATTAAGTCTTTGAAGAAGCTCAACGATCTTAATTTGGCGAACAACCGGTTTTCTGGGCAAATCCCCGCTGAAATTGGGAGTTTATACACGCTTAATTACCTTGATTTATCGGGGAATCGGTTCTCCGGAAATGTCCCGGATGAGCTGCAGAATTTGAAGCTCAACCTACTTAATTTGTCAAACAATCGTCTCTCAGGTCAACTCCCTCCTTTGTTTGCTAAGGAGATTTACAAGAACTCGTTCCTGAGAAATCGTGGCTTGTGTGGGGATCTTCCAGGTTTGTGTCCAAACAGAGTAGAGGCGAAGAAACAGAGGTATTTATGGGTTCTGAGAGCCATATTCATTCTTGCCGCCATTGTCTTTGTTCTTGGCGTGCTCTGGTTCTACTATAAGTACAAGAACTTCAAGCAAGTGAAACGGGCAATCGATGGATCCAAATGGACATTGATGTCGTTCCACAAACTGGGTTTTAGTGAATATGAGATATTAGGTTGCTTAAATGAGGATAATGTGATAGGAACGGGTGCCTCTGGCAAGGTTTACAAGGCTGTGCTCAGCAATGGGGAGGCTGTTGCGGTGAAAAAGCTTTGGAGCTCTTCGAAGAAGCTCGTCAATGGAGGCGATCCCGAGAAGGGTTTTGCTCAAGATGATGGGTTCGAGGCCGAGGTGGAGACATTAGGGAAGATTAGGCACAAGAACATTGTGAGATTGTGGTGCTGTTGCAAAACCAAGGATTGTAAGCTTCTTGTTTACGAGTACATGCCTAATGGGAGTTTGGGTGAATTGTTGCATAGCCCAAAGGGTGGCTCCTTGGATTGGCCAAAAAGGTGTAAAATTGCCCTTGATGCTGCTGAGGGTTTGTCTTATCTGCACCATGATTGTACTCCTCCAATTGTGCATAGAGATGTCAAGTCCAATAACATCTTGTTGGATGAGGAATTCGGCGCTAAGGTTGCCGATTTTGGAGTTGCCAAGGTGGTGGAGGCTACCGGAAAAGGGCCTAAGTCGATGTCAGTCATCGCTGGTTCTTGTGGCTACATTGCTCCTGGTTAGTTCCATTCTCACTATTAAACTTCCAGTTTTTATAATAATTTGTCTTAGGTGAAACTATCTATCCATAGCATACAAGCTAATCCGACTAAACCACACCAGCAGCTCATTAAAAAAATAAAAATAAAATAGACATACGTGTGAGATCTTATTTGAGAATTGGTCTTCCGTAATAACGCAATCATATGTGAATTTTTTCATGTAAATTAGTAAGTGGTGACATATTCTTTGTTGTTAGCCTAATTGTTCATGGCAAAAGGTAAACAGGAACTTGGGTTATCAAAAAGTGGGAAAAAGTTGTATTCTAGCTGGCTGATTCTGTCTGATTTAGAATTTTGTTTGTTGCAGCTCATGATTTAAGTGGATGAAATATTAATGGGTGTCTGTTATCCAACAAATGCTGTCTTCCGAATTTACCTAGTTTGACAAATTCAAATGCAAGTTTCTATCAACAATGATGCCATTAATTATGCTTTAGTTGGAAGTAATACCCGTGTTGGTGCCAATTAATGACATGTAGTACTCCGTATTTCCCTGTCTCTGTGTGCACATTGATTGCTACCCTTATCAATATTCTACGCTATATGATTGCCTCATTTATAGGAAATAATTTCAAAAGATAATCTAAATATCTCACACTTGTCAATTTGCCTTGTGATGCAGAGTATGCATACACACTCCGAGTTAACGAGAAGAGTGATACATACAGCTTCGGGGTAGTGTTATTAGAATTGGTTACGGGAAAGCAACCCGTGGACCCGGAATATGGGGAAAAGGACTTGGTCAAATGGGTTTGCACGATCATGGATCAGAAAGGTTTGGACCACGTACTTGACCCCAAGCTCGACTCTTGCTTCAAGGAGGAGATGAGCAAGATCCTCAACATTGGACTACTTTGCACTAATTCTCTCCCCATCAACCGCCCGTCGATGAGGCGGGTGGTAAAAATGTTGCAAGAAGTGGGTGGTGAGATCCAGTTGATATCGGATAAGAAGGATGGGAAATTGACGCCGTATGACTATGAAGATGCATCTGATCATGGAAGTGTAGCTTAGGAGGTTATTACATTATATATAGAAGGTTGCCTTGTTGCAAAAAAAAAAAGAAAGATTTTTAGTCTTTATTTTAGCTTTTCCTAAGCCTTTGCCATCCTCTAACTAACTAGAGGTTTGATTTGAGGTGGGGAGGCTAGTGAAAAGTGATCCAAAAGAAATGGTTAGGGAGGGAAAGGTTAAGAAGTGAGGGTGGTAATTTTTATGAGTTGCTATGGTACAGTGTAAATTTGTTTTACCAATGAGACCAGAGAGTTCCTTTTTCTTGTTGCCCAAGATTGAGAAAGCACCTACACCAATAGGGCTGATGCAGTGTTGCAATTAAAGTGGCTTTACTGTTGTATTGATGGGTTTCTGGGGTGGGTGTTTTACTGACTGATTCAAATCCTGGCTTTTTCTCAGGTGACCCAGCTCCCCCATTTAATTGGCCCTGTATCATCTCTTAACATGAAAATAGTTTCAATGGTTCTAAAACTTGTTTGTTTGTTGAAAAAGAAAAATCATTCTACAATTTGCTAAAATGATAAAATGTATATGAAGTAGAAGATGATAGTATCATCTCTTAACATGTCGGTAATATTTATTATGATAATAAACATGAATCTGGTACATAAAAGAAAAAACGGATAAGTATTTAACATGGACTTTAGTCAATTTGGACCATTTGTCATATGAATAAAGTAATCTTAGATCTTATCATTTCACATAAAACATATAATATTAGATTTAAAATTATTTTAATATTTTGCGCTCGCTTATTAAAAAGAAAAATATAAATGGTTCTACCATTTTGAAATTGAAAAAGATAAAGATGATTATTTAACATGAATTACCTACTACCAATGGTGAAAAAGTAAATCACACTTATATTGGTGGTTTGTGTGGTGTGGACCTAGTAGGTATGAGGCATCATAACATGCCCAAATGGTGTAAGGTAGTTGGGCATATGCAAATGCAAATGGACATCTCCCTCTCTCCTGGAAATCCTCTGATGCCCTAAGATAGGGCACTGGTCTGTCACTCTGCACAGTTAATTTGGCCTCCCATTTAGGCCAATAGCCCCCCAATTAGCACATCCAGAAATACAGCTATCAATTATGATTTGTCTTTCTAGTAATTGATGGGTAGTTATTGGCTGATGTTGCTTCTGCCCTTTTGGGTCCCTCTCTCCAACCTTCTTTAAGGAATTTTTTTTTCATTACCTCTTTTTTGCACCCTTTGGTACTCTATTCAAGAAAAATTGTATTAAATATTTTCAAAAAATTTCATGGGCCTCTTCTAAGAAATTTCATTCATGGTGGTCCAAGTTTTGGAAGGATGTGTGTCATCATTTGGGTTTTTGGGCCCTTGCTATATTAATTTATGATATAGATTGATGTGAGGCAAAATAAATCAAGTAGAAAATTTATTCATGTAGGAAGATAGTTAGAAGGTCCTAGTAAAAGTACGGCCTACTAATTAATTATTTTTGTGTGCTTTAATGCTTGATAAGAACTTTTTTGGAAGATTATTTAAATACAATAATAATTAGCTATTTGAACTATAGTTATAGCTTTTGCCATGCAAACATATTAATTAATTTTATTTTTATAATTAATTTTATATTTTTATATTTTTATAATTTTTAATTATTTTATAATGATAAAAACTAATATTAAATTTAAAAATAAAAGTGGATATATTTTTTTAAATAATTAAAATAAGAACATTTTTTTAAATGTTTTTCATAACTTATTCCAGTAATTTATTATTTATTATTTATGTTCTTAATTCATTATTTGTCTTTTCTCCTTTTTATAGTTTAAAATTTTAATTTAATTTATTTTTAAATATTGTCCATAGAGTGAAAATAATATTTTTATCTAAATTAACAATATTCATCGATATTATTCATAAAATTAAAATAAATTAATTTTAGAAATAAACATATCCAACATATATATGATATATAATTTAAAAAAAATATTCAGTATTTAATTTAATTAAATAAATGAACCATTTTAATATCATATATAATTATCTTCCATTATTGTAATGGCACATAAACATCCTATATGTCAATCATACATTGATTTTTATCCAACTTTTAATATACTAGTGGGACACCGCACTATGCGCGCGGTACCTCAGTATCAAATTGGAAAGTTAGTGTATAAGAAGTTTAATCGCAAGTAATATATATAGTGATTTCAAAGAAAATTAGATAATTTTTAATGTACGATATTGTAATTTATTTGAATATATATATATTTGTGATTAGTGAATATATTATTTGTATGTGTACAATATAGATGAACTTGTTGATGAATATGAAACAAGGTACAATAAACTTTGAAGAAAAGAAGAAAGAAGAAATTTTGAAGATATGTTTGGGAAATTGAATTGATCAAGAACTTGAGAGATATCGTCAAGCTAGTGAATTGGAAACTTAGACATATTTCTTCTATTAATAAAACTGTTACTAAAATATTGCATCCTCTTTTGACAAAATTTCTTAGTCAAGAAAGAGGTTTTTTGTTAGTAAAAGCAAAGGGATACAAAAATCTATTTGAATGAAAAGTGGCATTTGTAAAATTGATCTATATCTATATAACATGTATGTGAAAAAAACCTCAAATGAACAAAGGGATACAAAAATCTATTTGAATGAAAAGTGGCATTTGTAAAATTGATCTATATCTATATAACATGTATGTGAAAAAAACCTCAAATGAATTTTTATGTATACCAAGTAGTACATCAAATGTTGATAGCAAATGATTACCATGCAAAGTCATGTTAATAGCCATACATAGATAGAGTACATTGTTTAAACATAATGCAAAATATACCTCTTTAAAATTGTATGAGTTAACAAAAAGATTCACAGTTTGCACCTAATTAAAAAGTTATTACAACCAATAGAAGTTGTTGACAACTGCCATTGTTCCCAAATTACAATTTCAAAAGCAAGTGGAGGAAATATGGCAAGCGAAAGTAAGAGTTGCTAGAGCTTGATACTTGGTTTGTTACATGATATTGAAGCATTGCAAGAGGCTATCTGTTGTAAACAAATATGTTAGTTAAAGAGGATATGTATTTTGTGTTACAAACAAAAAGGGTTAGAGAGATCGGAACTTACAATGTCCTATGCCCAACTACCTCCCCGTGTTGTGCTTGATTGTCTTCCTCTCCCTCAACGTCCTCTACCTCTACGTGGAGTTGGTGATCGTGCTTCCTGCTGTGTTGGCTCGGATGTTGGAAGGATAGGCTCCCTTTTGGGTTTGCCTTTACTCTTGGGCGTGGTTGGGCTACTAAGGCAAGAGTGTTATCTTTATTAGGACAAAATCTTCTATTGTGCCTAGTTTGGTTGCAAGTGGAGAATGTTATTTGTCGGTTCTAAGTATATATTGGCCTCTCTAGTTCCGATCTTAACTTTCCGGGTTTGGTCTCTGGGTAGCTAGCTCTAGGGATCGATGTTGTTGTGTTTTCATTGCTGGGAACTAGGAAAATTTGACATTCTAACTGGGGTTCGTCTACCCCATGCATTATGTACACATTCACATCATTATGACCCCTTATGTTATTTATCATTTCAATGAGTTGAGTATCATTAAACACCCTCCTAAGACAATAACTCATGGTCGTACTAGTAATTAAGCAAAAAAAAAAAAAAAGAAATAGTAGCTTCTTCATATCCAATGTTTTTAGCAATTCCTTTCAACTCGAAAAAGGAAAATTTGTCAATGTCAACTGGCTCAATAGATTTATAATACCCGCCCGATACTTAAGAGTTCGTTTATGGACAAACTTACCACCATGATACAAGTGGAGGACGATGTTATCTTCACTCATTATGAAAACGTCACAGACACTAGTATACATAGAAAAACCAAAATTCAGAAGTAGGAAATTGAACAAAAAACTATCAAACAAAAAAAGTGAAACAACTATTCCGTATGAACCCTAGAAATTAAAGAATTGCCAGTATCTAAGAATTTTCCTAAATTGAAGTTAAATTCTGTGAATTAAAAGCAAATTCTATAGTAATAGAGAGATATAGGAAAATTTTATCTAGTTGAAGTGGGGATCGAAAACTTGGCGGAGTTGATTCTCGTTCAACTTTGTGTGTCAATTTGAATGAAGTGCAGAGCAAAATTCGTTCAATACTGCTTTGTACTTTGTTAGTTTTCTCAGAGAAAAATTGGACGGATTGCAGAGGTTTTAAGTTAACTTTGTGATTTGCATGAATAGAGAGAGATATAGAAGAAGATTGAGTATTTAATTTTTGACTTGTTGGATAGATATCTGGCGCAATTTGAAGGTGGAGAGAGAATTGGAGGAGAGAAAAACATAGTAATGTTTGGAAATAGAAAGAATAAGAGCTAGATAGTAGAGTAAAACTCACAAAGTGAACTTTTTCTAGGAGGAATGAGCTCATTAATGGGGGTAAGCCCATTGTTTCTAGTTGTATTGGTTTTAATTTTTTGGACGTTGCTTTTTTTTTTTTTTTTATAAAAAATTTCTATTTATGGTTTAGTTTGTGGGGTAGATGTCTTAACAACCCAATTGAAGGTGATGTTTAGTTTTAAATTTCCTTGTAAATATTACTATTTCTTAGGATTAAACACATAATATTTGTTATTTCACCATTTTTAATTGAATAGTGCAGTACTGCACACGTTACTTGACTATTAAAATTAAATGGTATAAGTAATTAGGTTTAAAAATTCAAAATATCAATTTATGTGAAATATTAGTTATAAGAAAATTTCTTTTTTTTGTTATATATGATTCCCTTATTGTAATAATTCTTTTTCCTTAATATGTTGTATATTTCTAATTAGAAATCTCGTATTTTGGCTTCCACTGGCTATGAGTATATCTGCATATCTACCCTTAAAAATTATGTTAATAAACATTGTTGAAATAGTAGAATCACTACTACAAAAACGACTTTTAACAATGGGCCTTTAACAACTCGTTACAAAGAAAACTGTCATAAAAAATAAGGCGGTGACATTTTTGTAAATAAGCGGTGTTTTATTAAACCTATTACTATGATTGTTTCACTAAACCGTTGTCATAGGTTAACTAGTAGACATTGTACTACAGTTCTCCGAAAGAACCCATAGTAATATGTGTTATATTACTGCGGTTCTTTCAATGAACCATAGTGAAATGTGTCTCGAGATAAGACCTAAAACGCGAGAATTACTCCTCACCCCAATTTCACAATCTTCTCTCTACTCTTGCTCTCACTCTCCCTCTCCAGCTTGCTCTCATCCACTACTACGGATCTAGGTCCGCTTACTCTCATCGCCCTTGTCGCTGGTATGCTTTCCTCGTTGGTGTCGGTTTCCTTGTCGTCGTCAAGCTGTCGTTGTCCCTGCTCTCGCTCTCATCTCTCACTCGTCACTCGTGGTTGCTTCTCCCTCTTGCCTTTCACTCACTCTGCTCTGTTGTCATCGTTCTTCCGGTATGAATCTCTCTCCTCTTTTATTTTTCACTTTAAGTTATTTGCAAAATATGGTAGTTGAATGTTAAATGTATTTGTGGTGCTTAGTTAAATGTTGAGAATGTAGATAATGCTTGAGATTGTTGAAATCTTGAATCGTTTATTGAGAATGAGGTAACATTTGTTTAGTTTGTTGAGTTAGAAATTCATGAAATGTGTGAGATTTTGAGAAATGGGTTTAGGAGTTTAGGATTTAATAATTATACGGAAATAGAATGATAATTCGGATGGTAAATCGAAAGAGTGTATCCAAATTTGTTTAGGATTTAGACAAATAGAAAGATTTTTGGATATAGGGCTATCCCCAAAAACTTATCATAAAGATAAATTTGTATCCAAATTTGTTTATTTTGACGAGGTGATTTTGTTTTATCTAATTTTCTTATGAGGAAATCAATCTTTTGCTCTTGCTTAGTCAAGTGAAGTTAAGTCAAGTCTGTTTGTATCCAAATTTGATTAGGGTTTAGAGAAATAGAAAAAATTTATGGTTAAGGGGTTTGGGGAAATAGAAAAATTTATGGTTTAGGATTTAGAAAAATAAAAAGATTTATGATTTAGGGTTTAGGATCAAAAGGGAGAAAATTTAATAGAAATTGTAAATAATTGGATATAGGACTATCCCCAAAAACTTGTCATAAAGATAAATTTGTTATCAAATTTATTTATTTTGATGAAGTGATGTTGGGGTGGAATAATTTATCCAATTATCAAAATTTTCGGTTTCCTTTTCGGTTGCAAGTTTATTGCATTATACATGATCGTAAACTAGAGTACATAATTTTTTGAAATTTACGTAATGCATAAGACAATAATGAATATAAATAAAATGTCGAGGCTACCTTTTAATTTGCTTTAACGACCCAAGACATAACTAGAACCAGAGTTCCCATAACCCTTGTTTTCTTTAACAATGAGGGCGGGTTCACAAGGAAAAACATGGAGTATATCTGCAGTATGGAGTGCTGTCCACGAAGAAAGGGAAGACAGGTAGAGGGTTCAAATGGAAAAAAAGGTAATAAACAATGATAAATGACATTCCTAAACATTCCTCTTACACACCAAATAGAGGGAAAAAAAGCTATATATGTATTTAAAAAAGAGAAATTTAACCAAGTACAAAAATAAAAACTTATGACCATTTAAGAAAAAAGAGGAATATACTTGAATAACATCGTTTTATTTTTATGTAATTTGATAAATGACATGCTGAATTGTATATAATTCTGCTTATTTTGCTTACCAATCTATGCTTTTTATAAATTATCGCATGCATTTCATAAGCTTAGAGAACCCGTTCAAAAATTTGTACCTAAAAAGTTATCCTAAGTTGCGGTACGTGCATAAATGTGCGTATAACGCTCATGATGTTAGCTTGGTATGTATAGATTTTTGAATTGTTCATGTTGAATAGGTTGAGAATATTATGATAATACGTTATGTGGCTATTATAATATTTATCATACATTTGACAAGATATCATTTCCCCTAGCATTTTTCGGGTGCAATTATGATGACTGTTAAGCTTGTCGTACAGCAACAAATTAAGCCACTACTTAAACTTATAATAAACAATATAGCAAGGGCAAGTAGGGATCGAATCCACGAGGAAAGATATAATAACATGCAAGTTTTAATCTAATTAAATTTACTACTCTTAAAAACAAAACAGAAAATATAAATTAAAATCAATAACTAAAATTCATAGAAAATTATCTAATAACTAAATAAATAATTTATATATAATAATAAAACTACAATAACCCAGAAATATTTTTGTATATTTTTAGAACAATTAAAACAGAAAACTAAAGCAGAAAATAAACAAATTCTAAAACAGAAAATTAAATAAGTAAAATTCTGCACTTAAATAATTACGAAATTAAATACTAAAATTACCCAGAATAATAATAATAATTTTCTAAACCTAACCAGACCCTAAAAATATAAAAAAAAATTTAAAATCTAATTTACGAATTTATTTTATTAAAAACCTGCAGTAATTAAATTCAAGAATTAAATCTGAAAAAATATCAAATTAATTCCAAAAATTCTAAAATTTAATCACAGCAAACTAGGACTCTATCTAAACCCTAAAAGAAAATAAAACACAAAAAATAACAAAAGAAACTATTTTAAAACTAATTTCTAACAAACTGACTCAAAAATAATAAAAACTAATAGAAAATTAATTCTGAAAATTAAAATATATAAAGACTCAAAATAAAATTAAATTAAAATTACTAAAACTAATCTAAAATAATGATCTTTAGGGGGTTTAATGAAATTGATAATAAAAGACTATAACTTTATAAGTAAAAATCAATAAACTCAAGAAAATAACTAAAAGCAAACAAATAATTATCAAAAATAGCAAATTTATAAAAACACTTAGTATAATCTATATCCACCATGCAAATTATTATTTATCATTAACACACAAATTGATCTACCCATGAGCTAAACTGTAGAAGACAACCACTAGCGGATCTTCCCCGTTTTTCCTTAGTTATTAGTTTACTTAGGCCTAGCCCTAATATAAACCCTACTAATATTGATAACCTTAGTACTAGCACTAGAATTTAATCAAATTAGAGCATTAAGTATTAGAAAAACATCATCTAACACCTAATAACCAATCTACTAGCAAATTGATTTAAGAAGGATCTATGATAATTTCCTAATTAAAAGAGATGGGTATGAGCCATCCATGATTAACTAGGGTGATACTTATGTCTAAAAGATCAAGCAATTACGTACTTAAACCCTCTAAACTATCACATGAATTTATATAAAACTAAATAGCGTGCACTCTAATTAATTAGACATAAATTCATAAACATTAAACACAAATTATCATAGAATTATGGATCAAATCAATAAGAAAATAAAAATCAAAACTTTGTTTCAAAATAAATAATTTAACATGGCTTCAATGAGATTATACTAAGTATAAGAAAAACTACTCACACATCATGTAATTTAAAACATGTAAACTAAATAAAACTAGCATCTTTAGTATTAATCTATCAATAAAAACTCAATCTTTTCTAATAAAAATTGCAAAACTAAATTATACTACCGATATTAGTTTCTTTGACCCGGGAAGATGAAGAAGATGATGATGGATGGTGGCTGGCTGGGCAGCGGACAGCACGGTGCAGCCAGCAAGGAGCAGCAGCAGCAGTACGGTGCAGCCGGGAGGAGGTGCGGACAGCAAGGAGCAGCAACAAGGAAACGTGAAGTGGGCTGGTGAACGTTAGGAGGCAGCAGCTAGGGTGGCTGCTTGTGTGGGCTGGTGTGTGACTGCCGTGGACAGCAAGCGGGTGCAACAAGGAGCAGCGGCAGCGAGTGCAACAAGGAGCAGCGGCAGCAGATGCAGCGAGGAGAACGTGAGGTGGCTGGGATGTATGTGGCTGGCTTCCTTGGTGTCCCTCTCCATGATGATAATAAGTAGTATATATAGGGTGAAAGAGTTAGAGTTTATTTCTCTTTCTTCTCTTCTAAGTTTCCTTTTCTATTCCAATTAGGATTTCCTAAAATATAATATCATAAAATAAATATTTTATTACACATTATATTTATGGACCGACTTCATATATTTTCTT
This sequence comes from Talinum fruticosum, assembly GCA_021018815.1. Lineage (NCBI taxonomy): Eukaryota > Viridiplantae > Streptophyta > Magnoliopsida > Caryophyllales > Talinaceae > Talinum > Talinum fruticosum. The sequence goes on along the minus strand of JAITYX010000025.1, from coordinate 5,633,530 downwards.
GGATGCTTGTCGGTAGCTAAAAATCCACTTTTAACGAATTTTCTTCTCTTCCCCACTTTATTCGATAATTACCTATAAATAGACAAAATAGAATAAATTAGATAAAATAAACTATATAATATAAACTCAATAACTACTAAAAATACGTATAAAATACGACTTAACAATGACGATGAGTTTGATGTGTATGTCCTTACCTTATCTTACCATACAATTAAGTAAGGATATACACATTAGCCATTTTGTTTTCATATGCTTTGCAGTTGAAGGACTAAGGGAAAATGATGCCGGAATTTCGTCAAATGTGTGAATAAGATTTTGCTACACGGTCTAGGTACCTATTATTCTTGAATGGGTTTAGGACCATCTATCCCTATAGAAGGATCTTAGGCTCTTGTTATATTATTTGAGCGTAACTAAATGATGAAAGTACATACTTTCCGAACTATATGCGGTGAATTGCTTCTTATGTTTAGGGGTAAGGTATGGATCGAGCGTGGGTTTAGCGATAGGAGGAGTGTAGAATATCGTGATGGTGTTAATAACTTTCTAGATATTGCCATTGAACATGCAACCAAATTTGGAGAATACTCGATATTCATCGTCGTGTTTACGATGTTTTAACTCCTCAAGATTGCTCCTTAAGGTTGTAAAAGGTCAACTATATCAGCATGAATTTGACACATCTTATAAGGTGTAGGTATGACATGAGAAAGAGGAGTCCGTGAATAATGGCATAGGAGAAGAGGAAGGGTATGATCAAAATGAAGCTAGCGAGTATGAAATTAGAAGATCGATCCGAAGATATGGTTCGTGAAGTAGTAGGTGAATTAGTCGATCAACCACATTGTATTGGAGTGATTGTTAGCTGATTTGGAGAATCCTCTTTAACCCGGTGTGATAAATATACCCGTTTATCGGTTGTGTTGAGGTTGATAAACTTGAAAACGGCTAATGGTTAGAGTGACAAGTTTCACGGACTTGTTGAGTCCGCTCAAAGATATACTCTCGTAAGACAATGTCTTTCCTAGCCGTACATATGAGGTGAAGAGGATGTTGTGTCCTATGGGAATGGGGTATAAGAAGATATATGCATGCCCCAACGATTTCATATTGTACCGAAAAGAATATGCACATAGACACGAATGTCCTATATGTGGTGCACTACTACAAAACTGTTAATTAGCGACCGATACAGTTCCTTCGCCAAACAACTGACGTAATCAACGACGGAAACTAACAAAAACCAAGCAAGCTGTGTCGAGACAACGATGGAATTAGTGACGGAAAAAGGTATCCGTCGCTAATTTGGAATTAGCGACGGAAATATCTGTCGCTATTCGATCTCTCGAAGGAATTAGCGACGGGATATTCTGTCGCTAAGTCGTAGCTGGGGTATTTAGAATTTTCGGTTCTAGGAAAAAAAAGTATAAATAATTAATTTACTCTATAGCGACAGAATAGTCCATCGTTGTTCGTACCTAATAAAATTTTTTTATTAGCGACTGAACAGATGACAGACTATTCCGTCGCTATAGATGAATAAAATTTAGATCTGGCCTTTCGGCCGGACTAAAGAACCGAAAGCGAAGAGAGAGAGAGAGAGAGAGAGAGAGAGAGAGAGGAGTGCGAGCGATTTTGTGAGCGATCGCCCAGCTCACCACCACGCATCCACAAACCCCCTCCGGCCGCCGGTCGATCGCCGCCATCGTCTCCAGCCGTCCCCGCTTCCGTCCACCGCCCTTGGTCCACCGCCCGAGGAAACCAAAAGTCAAAGACGGGTGAGTTCTCCTTGGTTGCTCCCGCCACTTGGACCGCCGCTGCTGCCGCTCGGAGGAGGTTGCCGTCACCGCACGCTTGTCCTACCCCGCTTAGTTTGAAGGTATTGTTTTCTTGATTGTTATTAGATTTAGGGTTTTCAATAATTTAATTTCAAATTAATGATTTTATATAATTTGTTGCAAATTAATGTTGTTTGTGAATGAATTTGAAAAGAAAAATGTGCAATTGTGTTATTTATGTTTTATATGTTGTCTTGTTTAAAGTATGTGAGGTTAGATTTGTTGGAAATTATTGTTGAAGTTGAAGTCAATGTTATTTGTGATTTATATATGTGCAATTGTTTGTGATTTGTTTATAAATTTATTGAACATTTGACAAATTATTAATAAATAGTGGTTACTTGTGTGTGCGTTATTTTATACTAATTAGGTAGAAATAATGTAATCAATTATTTTTGTGTGAGTTTATTTATGCTAATTAGGTATGGTTTGTTTAATGATGACGTAAATAATTAAGAGTAAAATATAGAAATTAAAGAAATTTATGTATAAGAAAAGTATATGTTCAATGCATAATGGTTATATATATTATGTTCATTATAGAAGAAATGTAACCATAACATCTCCATGTATTGATTACTAACTAATAATTTAACAAATTGTTAAATGTCAATCGGAATATATATAGACGGGCCTACGCATCGTAGATGGATGTATCGTAGGTTATTACCTGGTAGGGTTGGGTCTAGACAAGAGTTTTTAGACGGGGTTGAGGAGTTTGATGCACATGCTAGAAGTCAATCGGAATTTGTACATAATCAATAATGTAGGTGTCCATGTCGCAAATACAAAAATCGGAAGTATAAGGATCCCGATGAAGTTCGGTTACACCTTTATCAATGTGGTTTTCTTCCAAACTATTGGTATTGGACTAGTCATTGAGAAATAGATCCTCATTTACATGAGGATGGTGGTATGACTTCTAACATATTCAACGACGTAAGTGGCTCTAATCATATGAACTACGGCGATGTAGAATCAAATATCGATCGTATGAATGATATGGTCATAGATGCCATGATCTCAAATCAAGGCTCTACAAGTGAGCCTCCAAATACCAATGCCTAAACTTTCTTTAATATGGTTGAGGTCTGCACAACGACCTTTGTGGGTACGAAATAAAATTCACACCGAGTTGTCCGCCACCGTTAGACTGTTGAGTATCAAGTCCGACTACAACATGCCTTAAAATTGCTTTAATGAGATTGCTCAACTTATGAAGGAGATTTGTCCCCCGATAACCGAGTTCCTCGTGACATTCACCATGCAAAGAAGGCCATTAAAAATCTTGGGATGGATGTCCAAAAATTGATTGTTGTCAAAAAGGTTGCATGTTGTTCTACAAAGAGGACATTAATCTTGATTCATGCAAGTTTTGTGGGCATGTGAGATGGAAGCATCAAAGGGAAAGACAAGAAAAAGTCAAAGGACTTCGTCCGCAAGGATGCATTACTTGCCATTAGAGACTTCGGCGCTTGTTTGCTTCAAAAACCACAGCGGAGCACATGAGATAGCATTATGAGAATGTAAGAGAAGATGGTGTCATTTGTCATCATTCGGATGGTGAAGCATGGAAACATTTTGATAGAGTTCACCCCGAATTTGCTACTGAGCCTAGAAATATTAGACTTGGTTTGTGCGTGGATGGGTTTAATCCATTCAGCCAACCATCAAGGTCTTATTCAATCTGGCCGATCGTTGTTACGCCCTATAGTCTACCACCAGAGTTATGCACGACGACGCCTTATATGTTCTAGACATGCATCGTAATAGGGCCTACAAATCCGAAAAATAAAATTGATGTGTATTTGCAGCCTCTTATTGATGAGTTGAAAACACTATGGCAAGATGGTGTGGAAACATATGATATTTCAAAAGGTGAGAACTTTCTCATGAAGGTTGCATTGATGTGGACCATTAATGATTTCTTGGCATACGGTATGTTGTCTAGATGGAGTACTCATGGTGCCATGTCATGCCTGGTATGTATGAATCAACAAAAAGCATTAAAACTTAGAAATGGGCGAAAATTTTCATGGTTTGATTTCCATCGGCGGTTTTTGCCACGAAGTCACGCGTTCCGAAGGAATAGCATTGCGTTTACAAAATAAAAAACCATACATTCGGGTCCTCCTCGTCGATATACGGGGAAGAAATAAAACAATGGGTTGAAAACTTTCCCAAAGTAACGTAAGAGTAGGAAATCAACAATTCGGGGTTCAAAAAGGATCATAATTGGACAAAAGGAGCTTCCATATTGGAAAGATCAATTGCTTCGCCACAACTTAGATGTGATGCACATTGAAAAGAACTTTTTGAGAATATAATTAACACTATTATGGATATTCCTCGGAAAAAAAGGATGATATCAATGCAGGAATGGATTTGGAAGAGTTGTGTGATCGTATGGAGTTGAATTTAAAGCATGGACTAAATGGTAAAATTCTCAAATCGAAGGAAAAATATGTGTTGACCTTGGAGCGAGAAGAGGCCAATATGTGAATGGGCAAGAGAGTTGAAAATGCCGGATGATTACTTGCTCTAACATTTCATACCTTATAGACCCAAACTCCACTAAGTTCCATAGCATGAAAAGTCATGATTGTCATGTTTTCATGGAGAGTCTTCTTCTAATAGCATTTAGTGCACTCCTGAATGAGGTTTTAGTGTCTCTCATTGAAATTAGTGAGTTCTTCAAGAAACTTTGCTCATCTGTTTTACGGGATACGGAGTTAGAGCAAATGCATCAAAATATGTCAATAACACTTTGTAAATTGGAAACAATATTTCCTCCTGGGTTCTTCAATGTGATGGAACACTTGCCTGTTCACTTGGAGGAGGAAGCAAAATTGGGTGGTCCGGTACAATACCGGTGGATGTATCCATTTGAGAGGTTCTTTGGCCGATTGAAGAGATCCATAGGAAACAAATCGAAGCTCGAAGGGAGTATCGCTGAAAAATATGCACGATTTGAAGAAATATATTTTGCATCTTACTATTTCGGCTCTAATGTGCCTTGTATGCGCAATAGAAGTCGATGAAATAAAGGGAGTGAAGTTCCATACCACAATCCTACTCTTTCGGTATTCATACCAGAAGGTGCTCCAATTGGGAAGTTCACTCCGCGTTTCCTTGATGATAAGGAAAAGACGGCTGCACATATCCATGTTTTACTTGAACTGTTCCGAAGTTAAACCTTACCTTGAGTGAGTTTATCTTGTCCTATACAACACTCGTTTCAATCAATTGTTTTGGCAATGATGATGTAATATTAATAAACAATTTAAACTCGGTCTCTTCGAAGACCAAAAACGAGCTATGTATGCTGAATTTAGTGATGCGGCAATTGATGCAATGGTGGAAAGTGAGTTCGAAGATTGGTTCAAAGGAGCTGTGAGCATCATATATTAAGACTTAATGCTCATGCCTCAAATTTATTAGTATTGGTTTTTCATTTTTGATAAACTAAACCAATACTATGTTATTGACACGAATTCATTATTATCGAGTATATCATGATGAAAAGCATGTTTACTTGATGCAATTAGCTCAAGGTCCTTTAAGGAGAGTGAAAACATGGACAACATACACAGTGAATGGAATGTTATTTCATAATGAGGCTCGAAATGAAGGGAGGATGACCTTCAATTGTGGTGTTTATGTGAAAGGAATTGATGGAGGACGTGTTGAAAATAATTACTACTGCATCTTGCAAGAAGTAGTTGAAGTTGATTATGTTGGTGAACCAATAAAAAGGTGTGTACTTGTTTAAATGCGATTGGTTTGACCCTAGTCGTCCTCGGGAACTTGGTGCCATAAATTTAGTTCGTATGTTGAAGTGTGTCATACAAGGCGCTATCGTAAGTACGATCTTTTCATATTTGCTAGTACTACAACTCATGTGTATTATATGTCATATCCACAAGGGGTCCCTAGAGAAAAACTCGAATTGGTTCGTCGTAGTGGCAGCAAAACCATGGTCCGAGTTGATGACCAATATACTATTCCTCTCGCATTCCAAGAGGATAGTATGGGTACAATCGATCCTATAATGGAAACTTTGCCTGGACACTTTGGTTGATAACTCAATATCAGCAGAAGAATTAGTTGATGATGTTATTTTAAACCAAGCAGATGGGATTGAGGATGTTAGTAGAGAAGAGGATGGTGAAGAAGATGAGGAAGGTGAATGGGATGATGATAACATCACCGATGAGGAAGAAGAACATCTCATATTCAATGATGCCGAAGAGGATAGTGAAGAAGACGATGATGATACTGATGATGAGGATGATGGCTAGTTGATGATGTTCTTTTTATGTTGTTTTATATTGAATCACTTTCATTTATGTTGTAATCAAATGAATTCTTATTCATGTAATGAAGGTGAAACAATTGAAGCGTATTTTCTTAATAGAAGAATATTTATATATAATGTTTACATGTTTAGATGTTTACTAATGTTTATATGTTGTTTTATATTGAATCACTTTAACCTTTGGATGTTTAATAATGTTTTTATGTTGTTTATGTTAGGAAATATGGAGAGAGGTAGAGGCAGGTCGAAAAGATCAGCTACTCGGGAAAGGCTAGAAACTTCGAGTACCGATGGTGAAGGTAATGATGTAAGCACTTCTAGCCCATCTCAAAACCCTCTACCTTCGAGTCTCCTGTAGGTGGAGTACTATCTCCACACTCCCCTTACAACCAAACTCCAATGGGTGGGTCATTCATTCCCAACCCTCCTTATTTCCAACCTCCAAACATCCCACACATGCAAAGCCCAATGGGTGGGTCTTTCATCCCAAACCCTCCATATTCTCAACACGCTCATATGTACTCAAACCCGCCCAATACGTATGCATATAACCAATATGGTACGACCCTTATACCACGCATCCATGTTGGTGCCGAACAAAGGCCACCACAAAGGCCTACAAATGATGGGGCAGCCGATGCGAGCAACGAGCATGCTAGTCTTGAATCAAGCAACGCTAGCAGCTAGGAAAAGATTCGGATTGAGCCGGATGGTGAAGGGTAAGTGTGATAATAAGTAATAAAATAAATTAAGCTTAATAGTAGAATAGTATAACTAACTATTTTATATGTTTCTTGATTAGGTTCTTCCCCATTGATAAAGTTGTGGGCACGATTTCCCACATCCGCCAAAGCAAGTATGACGGAACATGGCCTACATGGGGTAAAGTTCCTCGAGCACAACATGATCTGTGGTTTTCCGAGTTCAAGGTAATGACAAATCTTTACTTTTCTGAATTTGAGATAACATAATGATTTATTGTGTATGTTTGAGCATTATATTATAATTTTATAACTTATAAACTACTTTTTCATTTATACAGAAATTTTACACTTGGTCTCCAACCGATGAAGTCCACATAAGAAGAAATTTTGAGAAGAAAGGAAGTGATCAATTAAAGTACTTCATGCTTGAAAGCAAGGAAAAATAAGAAGAAGCCGAAATGGTTGGGTGACAACTACTGGTGAGAGTTGTTAGAATATTGGAAAATTGCTGATTACAAGAAGTTCTCCGAGCGAGGCTCGGAAAACCGCAATGCTCGATCAAGGTGGACTTGGTTCATCGCTCCATACTTGTGGCTCAATCCCTATGATGGAGCATAAGCGGCGATTGGTACATACCCCTTTAGTGATTATGCATGCAACTATTAACATGTTCATATTAGTAAATTGAATCTCTACTAACTTTTTTGTATTTAGATGAAGGAGCTTAAAGGAGTTCTTCCTCTACCGACCCAACTATTTTCATGAATAAAAAAGGACGAATGGGTCGACCAAAAATCCAAGGCCATTTATGTGAGTAACCTTATACATGCAATTTTCATATTTTTCAATATATGGTCTTCTTTAACAACCTCGTGATAGTTACATGCCTCAAATATTTATATATTATTCGGGAAAAGTTTCAAAAAGAGTGGGAAGAGTTGCAAAACACTCAACCCACTCAACCTTCTACCGATGACCCCAACTCTTCTAAGGATCATGTGTCCACCCCTTTACAGACATGAGTTGTGGATCGAAGCCAATGCGAACAAGAAAGGTCGCATTTATGGACTTGGATCCGAGGCTAAAAACTTAAAACCAACCATGTCCTTCAAATCACCGAAAGCTGCTACTCCGGATGACTCGATTTAAGAGCAACAAGTGCATAATTTAACTTTTGAGTTACATCAATGGATTGAGCATGCTCGTGTGCTTGGGTTGAAAAATAGGCAGCTCAAAGAAAAGGTGGACAATTTCACTGAGCCAATAGCACGCTTCACTCGAATTTATGAAATCTCAGCAAGCATCCGGATCTCACCATAGACCAAGTACAACCACAAGAGGAAGAGGAAGAGGAAGAGTGACGACCTTGAATTCGTTGTGAACTTTTGTGTATTGGTGAACATTTTGCGAACTTTTCACATAATGTGTTTATGGTTCGTTGTGAACTTTTGTATGGTTGTTTTTGTGAACTTGTGAATTGGTTGTAAATATGTTTGAATTGTTGATGATTTTGAACTCGTATGTTGGATTTGTATATCCAACTTGGGTGACTAGTTTGTGACTGGCATATGTAAATGCCAAATGTAATTGTCACATATGTGAATGTCGGATTTGTATATCCAATCACATTTTTTGTACTAGGTTAACGAAAAATTAGAAAAAGCTATTTTGGAATTATGCCCAGATAGCGACTGGAATAGCGGCGGATTAGCAACGGAAAACAAAGAACGGAAATACTACAAATTTCTTCACTAAGTTCAGCGACTGAATACATTTTCCGTTGCTCGATTTCCATCGCCTACTTCAGTCGCTATTTTCCGTTGCTAATTCCGTCGCTATTTTCCAAAAATCCGTCGCTATTGACGATTTTCCGTCGCTATTCGTCGCTTTTCTAGTAGTGGTGTACCTTGATACAAAATGAGAAACATCGATGGAGAGAGTATGAAGGGACCTCCCGCTTATGGTACTTGCCGATAACACCAAGGTTTAAGCACTTATTTTTAAGTGCAACCGATGTTAAGAACTTGACGTGGCATGCCAACGGAAGAGTCTCCGATGACAAGCTACGTCACCTTGCGGATTCTCCACAAGTGGAAGAAGATAGACTCATTGTTCCCATAATTCGGTAAGGAGGCATGGAATCTATATCCAGGTCTTTGTACGAACGAAATAAACCCCTTGGTGACCTCAATAGCAAGCACAACACTTGGCCCATTCTTTTGGTTATCTACAACATACCATTGTTGTTATGTATGAAGAGCAAGTACATTATGTTGTCAATGCTAATTTCGGACCTAAATAGACAGGAAATGATATAGATGTATACTTGGCGCCTTTTATTGAAGATTTAAAGCTCTTGTGAGATGAAGGTGTTTCGATTTTTGATGCATACCATCAAAAGCAATTTATATTGCGAGCTATGATCTTCACCACAATCAATGACTTCCTCGCATATAGAAACTTGTCTAGATACATCGTTAAAGGCCAAAAGGTATGCCCCATTTGTGCAGAGCGTACTTGCTCCTATCGGCTTAAGCACGGAAAAAAGACGGCTTATCCGGGACATTGAAAGTTTCTTCCCTTTTTCCGTCAATATCGTAAGAAGAAGAAGACTTTCAATGGTAAAACCGATATGGATTCTGCTCCAAAACTCCATTAACAGGACATCAAATTTATGAACAAGTGAAGTATCTTGATGTGGAGTCGGCAAGCCATACCGACGTCTATCCGAAAACGGTATGTGAAAAAAGATCAATATTTTTTGATCTTCCATATTGGAAAGAGTTGTATTTGAGGCATAGTCTTGATGTGATGCATATAGAGAAAAACATATGTGAAAGTCTCATTGGTGAAGGTTTGCTCTTGGAGAGGTTAAGTCACCCTAGGGGGTGAATAGGATGATGGAAGATTTTTGAGAAATGTCAAACAATTTTGCACACGTAAATTGATTCTTAGTCTAGATTGGACTCGGAAAGTTAAACACTCGTAAATACATGGGGACCCTCCTAGGCGTGAAAACCACGAGACAGTGTTAATATATGCACTAAGTCAAATCCACTAATTGAATCCTCAATTATAAAGGATCGACTCAAACTAGAATTGCTCCCTTAGACAATTCCTTTACAAGTTTTCTTAGACTCGAAGTTCCCTTATCCGATTTGGTACTTAGACAATTCTATATTAGAATTAACGATGTAATTCATTTTCTCTTGAAACACAAAGTCGAGTGCTTAGAATAAAAGTGTTAGAGAAATTATTTACTCATGCGATTGTTCCGAGTTGTGTTTGAGTGAGTCGAAACATAGTTAGGAGTGTTATGTTAAAAGACTGGTTTTTGAGTGGGTCAAAACAGGATGAAAACTTAGATAAGAGTTTCTATAAAGCTCGGAATGACTTAGAATCAAAACCTAAGAGAGATAAAGAGTTATACCTGAGTCTTCAATCTCCCCTTTTGAAGAAAGGCATTTCATGCTTAAGATAGAAACTAAACAGCTTAAGCTTTCTCATAGAAATGATCGAGCACAAAGTATTAATCGGAGTAAGAATAATGATGAACACTTATGAGTACAACTCATATCAAAACATAACTCGAACATAGTTCTTAAAGTAATCCAAGCAAAGATATTAAAGAGTAAAGAGATAACATCGAGCAAAAAAAAAAAAAAAAAACACTTAGAAACAGATATGCTCGTAAATAGGAGAATTTCATTCATTGCAAGAAACATATGTACAAGAATTAAAAACAAAGAAAAGTAAACTCGTAAAATAACTAAGGGATGAACTCCCCTAAACCAAACATCTAATCTTCTATCTTTTCTCCCCCTTATGCATTTAAGCAAAAAATAGCAAAATAAGGGAGGAAATAACAAGTAAATACATAAGGTGTTGGACATTCTAAGTCCTCAGCTGCCTTTAATCTTTTCTCTTGGAGGCGCCGAATATGATCGCGTTGTTGCTTGATGACCTCCTTGAGCTCGGAAATCAAATCTTGACTTTGCTTCAGCTGAGTATGAGCTTGGCTTTGCAATAGAGTCGAGTTGGGATAAAAGCCTCGAAAGCGTTCACAGTTGATTTCAACTTTAAAGTAAGAGAAGCAAGCTTGTTGGCCACTTTTTCAAGAAGCTCAATAGAGGGAGTAGGCGGATGTTAGCTTGTCATACGATTACAAATTAAACCACTACTTAGACTTATAATTAACAATATAGCATAGGAAAGTAGGGATCGAATCCACGAGCAAAGATATAATAACATGCAAGCTTCAATCTAATTAAATTTACTACTCGTAAAAACAAAATAGAAAATATAAATTAAAAAAATTCAATAACTAAAAATCATAGAAAATTATCTAACAACTAAATAAACAATTTATACCTAATAAAAAAAACTATAATAATCCAGAAATATTTTTGTATATTTTTTTTAGAATAATTAAAACAGAAAACAAAAGCAAAAAATAAACAAATTCTAAAACAGAAAATTAAATAAGTAAAATTCTGCACTAAATTAATTGCAAAAATAAATACTAAACTTACCTAAAATATTAACACTAATTTTCTAGACATAACTAGATACTAAAAATATAAAAATAAAATTTAAAGCCGAATGTACGAATTTATTTAACTAAAAACCTGCAAGTAATTAAATTCAAGAATTAAATCTGAAAAATTATCAAATTAATTCCAAAAATTCTAAAATTTAATCACATCAAAATCTGACTCTATCTAAACCCTAAAAGAAAATAAAACATGAAAAATAATAAAAGAAACTATTTTAAAACTAATTTCTAACAAACTAACTCAAAAATAATAAAAACCGACGTAAAAATAATTATTATCTAAACCCTAAAATACTCGATCTTTAGGGGGTAGTGAAATTGACAATAAAAGACTATAAATTTATAAATGAAAATTGACAAACTAAAGAAAATAACTAAAAAGCAAACAAATAATTATCAAAGATATCAAATTTATAAAAAACTTAGTATAATCTATATCCACCATTCAAATTATTATTTATCATTAACACACAAATTGATTTACCCATGAGCTAAATTGTAGAAGACAACCACTAGCGGATCTTCCCCATTTTTCCTTAGTTATTAGTTTACTTAGGTCTACCCCTAATATAAACCCTACTAATATTGATAACCCTAGCACTAGCACTAGAATTAAATCAAATTAGAGCATTAAGTATTAGAAAAATATCATCTAGCACCTAATAACCAATCTACTAGCAAATTGATTTAAGAAGGATCTATGATAATTTCCTAATTAAAAGAGATGAGTTTGAGTCATCCATAATTAATTAGGGTGATACTTATGTCTAAAAATCAAGCGATTACGTACTTAAACCTTTTAAACTATTGCATGAATTTATATAAAACTAATTAGTGTGCACTCTAATTAATTAGATATAAAATCATAAACATTAAAATCAAATTATCATAAAATCATCAATCTAATGAATGAGACAATAAAGATCGAAACTTTGTTTCAAAATAAATAATTTAACATAGTTTCAAGTAGATTATACTAAGTATAAAAACTACTCAAACATAATGTAATTTAAAACACGTAAACTAAATAAAAATACCATCTTTAATTTAAACTGACAACAAAAATTCAATCTTTACTAATAAAAAATTACATTACTAAATAATACTACCGATATTCGGCCCTGGGATGATGACTTTGATGATTAACAATGAAGTTGATTGCACGAAGATGTCTCGATGATTAATGCTAGCGTGAAGTGGTTGAATGGATTATGATGATGGTGGAGTAAGCAAGAGTTGGCAAGGGATCAAAGTGGAAGTGATTGATAATTAAATTGATGAAGATTGTGGTGGGCAGTGAGATAATTTGTGATAGCGTGAAGTAGTAAAGTGGGCAGCGACGGCAATGGGCAGCAACGTGAGAGGTAGCGAGAGCAACGAGAGGAGGTGATGATGTGAGGATTTGGCAGCGAAGAAAGGTGGGCAACGGCTGGGGTGTTATGAGCAGCATGGGAGATGGTGATGGGCGGCCAAGGGTAGCGTGAGGAAGGGCCGGGCGGCCAGCCAAGAGGGGGAGCAAGGGCTGCGTGGGGCTCCTCCTCTTGATGATGATTACAAGTGATATATATATATATATATGGTGAAGAGCTAGGGTTATTCCTCTTTCTTCTCTTCTAAGTTTTCTTTTCTATTCCAATTAGGATTTCCTAAAATATAATATCATAAAATAAATATTTTATGATATATTATATTTATGGACCGACTTCATATCTTTTCTTGGATGTTCGTCTCGTAGCTACAAACCCACTTTTAACGTCTTTTCTCTTCTTTCCCAATTTATTCGATAATTACCTATAAATAGACAAAATAAGATAAATTAAATAAAATAAACTATATAATATAAACTAAATAACTACTAAAAATATGTATAAAATACGACTTAACAAATCCCCGCACTTAGACTTTGGACGTCCTCGTGCAAAGAAATCTAAGATTCGATCTAATATTACGGTTTCTTATAAAGGTACACATAAAATATAAAGTATACACTAAGTTTGCCTTGCTTTCAAAAATAGTTTGATGAGAATTTGTCTTTCCCAAGCAAGTGAAAAACTAAACATTTCATTGTCATCGAGAGTTTATTCATCAGCCTCACAATATCTCTTTCATTTAAGCAACAGTCAAAAATTATCCATCTTTTTCAATGTATATTCCGGTCAAGAGGTCTAAAATGTTTTAGGATGGGAAAAATTAAGGTGCGAGTATGGTTATAAAGACATTGAATCAGCGAGATAACTCACTAAAAATCGATAATAAACTTTTTTTGCAAACTTTTTCTCTTCTTTTTTTTTTTAATTATATATATAACTCCATTCAAGCACATATTTGAGGCCCATATAGGGTCTTAGAAATATAACACTCCTCGTCTCCCACTCACCCAAACAGAGGTGTTGGAGTTAATACTTTATTTTTTTCTTTTTCTTTTCGTCGGTATGGTTCGAGCCATTGATCGGCCCAAAAGGGGCATGACTCTCCCAGCATGGGTTACTCCATTCATAAGGCTCAACTTGAGACCTAAACTTAAGGGAAATGGCGCCGAGCCACCAACTCCGACCCATGTTGGTAGACTAACATTTTGTTTTTTCTTTTGTTTCGTTTTTTTTTTTGAAAGGCAAAACAAGAAAAATCAAAATTTCAATGAGTCAATTTGCTAAGTTCAGTAGTCTAGGTGAACGGTTTAAGTCAATTTATTACCTCTATCACGATCATATAACATGATCAAATTGACGGAAAAATTATGATTGTTACTAATTGAAGAAATATATAAGGATCAACTCAAACAACTCGGAATGACAACTAACATGTTCAAATTTCTCACTTACAAAGGGAAAGAACAATTAGAAATAGAAAGATTTAAACAAGTTAACCTAGCATATATTCATATTCATGCATTTCTATACAAGAAATTTATTTATTTATTTATTTAAAAATAAGATAAAAATAAATGCATAAAATTAAAATGCAGGATGCACTCCCCACACTCGAATTCATGCATTTTCCCTAATGCATGCAAAATAAAAATAAAAATAAAATAAAAGTAAAAATTATAGAAACTTCCCTGAAAATGTTGGGTTGCCTCCCAACCGGCGCCTTTGTTTACCGTCTTTGGCTCGACACCTCTACGACTCAAGGATCATTTAATTGCATTTCCCACACTAAACGGATCCGGTCTCCTGCATACTTGCAATTAGTGGGAAATTTCTTGTGAAAAAGAGCGGATGTATTCTCCCCACACTTATCTTTTTGATCCTTTTCAATTTTAATTTGTTCGTGAATAGATCTTTAAGGAAGATAGCATAACGAGGTTCTTGTTTCATGGTATCTAGAAGAGGAATGTTGATTTACGCCTTCGTAGATATTTCTATGATTCATTTGCCTCGTCTATTGTAAGAGTTGTGCTTATTAATCTACTAGGAAAAGGTGGGATAGGCTTGTAAAGATCTTTCTTATTTTCACCTATTACCTTAGCATTAGAGGCATCATCTTTGTTATGGTCAAGTTCAGATTCCTTAACCTCTAATTCGGCTCTACCTCTATGTTTTTCGTAGGTTCCTCTAACTCTTTCCCATTATTAAGTGTTATGACACTGCCATTTTCTTTTGGATCCTGGAAAGTTTGAGATTTCATTTGGGCTTGCAGGTTACTAAGCATGGTATCATTGGCAATCTGTCTCTCTTGAACCCGCTTAATGGTCATCTCTAAACTTTGGAACCTAAGGTCGGTCTCCTTTTTCTGGTCATCCATCTTCTTAATGATTTGCTCTAAAAGATAATTAGTTTTGTCCTGAGCAATGGATTGATCAAATTCTAGAGGGTTTTCTTCAAATCCATACCTAAGGTTAGAGTAGTCATACCATTCTTCATAAGTGTTGGAGAATGTGTTATAATTCATTCGACCTTGGTTGGAAAAAATAGCATTCACTTGCCCTCTTTGTTGTGTAGGGCATGAATTAGCAACATGACCCACTAAATAGCAAATATTACAAACTACTACTTCATTTCTTTGGACCAATTTGTTCAACATAACGAGTAATTTGGGACAACTCGGGTCTCTATAGGTGGACCTAAATTGAACTCATTAACATCCCTAAATTCGGCATTTTCAATTCCAAATTGTTGAGTATTTTGGGCCATAATATTAAACAATTCTCTAGCACTGAGTCGGAGTCTTATTAAACAAGGCCGCTCCACTAGCAACATCTACCATATTTTTATCTATTGGTAATAAACCTTCATAAAAATATTGAATCAATAAATGCTCGGAAATTTGATGTTGGGGATAACTAGCACATAATTTATTTAAACGCTCCCAATATTAAGAAAAAGTCTCCCCAATCATCTGTTTAATGCCACAAATTTCCTTTCTAGTGGACCCTATCCTAGATGCAGGAAAAAATTTCTCTAAAAATGTTGTATGAACTCGGGTCCATGTAGTGAATGTTGCAAGGGGTAGGTAATAAAACCAATCTTTAGCCTTATCCTGAAGTGAAAAGGGAAAGGCTCTCAACTTAATTTGGTCTTGGGTAATTCCCTCAAGTTCCATAGTGGAACATGTAATAATAAACTCATTGATATGATGGGTCCTCACCGAGCAGATCCATGAAATTTAGGTAACATATTTAAAAATTCAGAGTTCAATTTTAATAGTCGGTCCAATGCAGGATATAAGATGGGTAGAAGTTGTGTATCCAAGTTAGGTGCAGCAAGTTCACATAAAGTAGTCATCTCAATAATTTCGAACTTACAGAAATAGAATCGAAACACTTACTTGGCTTCAACTTCAATAAATCTATGCTCCTTATCAAAATAAAACAAAACGCTAAAAAACTTCAAAAATAAACTATTAGAGTCACAAAGAAGTAATAAAAGTAGTAAATCTAAATTAAATAAAAAACTAACAACTATTATTTTATTTCCTAAGCAACGACACCAAAATTTGTTAGCTTGTCGTACAGCTACAAATTAAACCACTAATTAGGCTTATAATTAACAATATAGCATAGGAAAGTAGGGATCGAATCCACGATGAAAGATATAATAACATGCAAGCTTCAATCTAATTAAATTTACTACTCTTAAAAACAAAATAGAAAATATAAATTAAAAAAATTCAATAATTAAAAATCATAGAAAATTATCTAACAACTAAATAAATAATTTATACCTAATAAAAAAACTATAATAATCCAGAAATATTTTTGTATATTTTTTAGAATAATTAAAACAGAAAACTAAAGCAGAAAATAAACAAATTCTAAAACAGAAAATTAAATAAGTAAAATTCTGCACTAAATTAATTACGAAAATAAATACTAAAATTACCTAGAATATTAACACTAATTTTCTAGACCTAACCAGACCCTAAAAATATAAAAATAAAATTTAAAACTGAATTTACGAATTTATTTAACTAAAAACCTGCAGTAATTAAATTCAAGAATTAAATATGAAAAATTATCAAATTAATTCCAAAAATTCTAAAACTTAATCACATCAAAATAGGACTCTATCTAAACCCTAAAAGAAAATAAAACACGAAAAATAATAAAAGAAACTATTTTAAAACTAATTTCTAACAAACTGACTCAAAAATAATAAAAGCTGACAGAAAAATAATCTGAAAATTAAAATATATAAAGACTCAAAATTAAATTAAAATAAAATTATTAAAAATAACTTAAAATAGTGATCTTTAGGGGGGTAATGAAATTGATAGTAAAAGACTATAAATTTATAAATGAAAATTGACAAACTAAAGCAAATAACTAAAAAGCAAACAAATAATTATCAAAGATATTAAATTCATAAAAACACTTAGTATAATCTATATCCACCATGCAAATTATTATTTATCATTAACACATAAATTGATCTACCCATGAGCTAAATCGTAGAAGACAACCACTAACGGATCTTCCCCATTTTTCCTTAGTTATTAGTTTACTTAGGTCTAGCCCTAATATAAACCCTACTAATATTGATAACCCTAGCATTAGCACGAGAATTAAATCAAATTAGAGCATTAAGTATTAGAAAAATATCGTCTAGCACCTAATAACCAATCTACTAGCAAATTGATTTAAGAAGTATCTATGATAATTTCCTAATTAAAAGAGATGGGGTTTGAGCCATCCATGATTAACTAGGGTGATACTTATGTCTAAAAGGTCGAGCGATTACGTACTTAAACCTTTTAAACTATTGCATGAATTTATATAAAACTAATTAGTGTGCACTCTAATTAATTAGACATAAAATCATAAACATTAAAATCAAATTATCATATAATCATGAATCTAATCAATAAGACAATAAAGATCGAAACTTTGTTTCAAAATAAATAATTTAACATGGTTTCAAGTAGATTATACTAAGTATAAAAAACTACTCAAACATAATGTAATTTAAAACACGTAAACTAAATAAAAATACCATCTTTAATTTTAAACTGACAATAAAAATTCAATCTTTACTAATAAAAAATTACAATACTAAATAATACTACCGATATTAGTTTCTTCAGCTCGGGATGATGCCGTTGATGATTAACGATGAAGTTGATTGCACGAAGATGTCCGATGATTAATGCTAGCGTGAAGTGGTTGAATGGATTATGATGATGGTGGAGTAAGCAAGAGTTGGCAAGGGATCAAAGTGGAAGTGATTGATAATTAAATTGATGAAGATTGTGGTGGGCAGTGAGATAATTTGTGATAGCATGAAGTAGGAAAATGGGCTGCGACGGCAATGGGCAGCAACGTGAGAGGTAGCGAGAGCAACGAGAGGAGGTGATGATTTGAGGATTTGGCAGCGAAGGAAGGTGGGCAACAGCTGGGGTGTTATGAGCGGCGTGGGAGATGGTGATGGGCGGCCAGCCAAGAGGGGGAGCAAGGGCTGCGTGGGGCTCCTCCTCTTGATGATGATTACAAGTGATATATATATATATATAAGCAAGAAAAGCAAGCTTGTTGGCCACTTTTTCAAGAAGCTCAATAGAGGGAGTAGGCAGAGAAGTAGGGGTCCAATAGGAAAACGTGGGACCTCCGGAGTTGTCCGAGTTTGAGGTGTAGGAGGAGGAGGTGGTAACTTAGACGAATGAACCTAGACACCAGGCTTGACTTCCCGGTATCCAAGACCAATAAGTTAACTTTTGCCCGGACAAACAACGAGGCTCAAAGACCTCATGAGGGTCAAAAGGAAGAGGGCCTTGAAGCCGAGTGAAAACAGCGAGTGAGAAGAGCTCCGAAAGGATATGGAGTCTTCTTAGAATCAAAGGGAACAAAGGCTATCTCGCTCCAAGATGTAAGGAAAGAGGTCTACTTCGTAGCCTTTAAGAATGTTAGAGAACCTTTAAAACTTTGGAGTTGGGGTTCTCTTTAGACGGGTAGTAGGAGAAGAATGTCCTCATCGGAATGAAACACAAAAGTCTAGCTTCGAGGTCATCCGAGTCACATAAAAGTTCTTTACGTACGGATGAGGCTCTTTGGCATATTTTGTAAAGAAATCATCAGCGATTTCATTGAAAGTAATTGGATTGGAGTTAAGAAAGAGAGACTTCACATTGAAAAGTCCGTGAAGTAGAGTGAGATTGAGTCGAACAAGTCTTGCCTTGAATGATAGAGGAGATGATGTTATCCCCGATTGACATGTTAGTATAGAACTCGATCACAAGGTCCGGGTAAATATACTCACGTAAACAAAGATAGGAGTACACACCAATTTTGAGGAGGTATTTCAACCAAGAGAAGGAGGTTTTGGAAAGAACTTGTCGTCTAGAATGAAGTATTGGGCGATGTTGTACTTTGGGCCTTCCGAGGCGGGGTCTTTGCCTTTTCCTTGCAAAGCCTCAGCTCGAGTGGACTTGGTTCCGGCCTTCTTGGTGGTCGAACCTCCTTCCACGAGTAGATCCTCTCTTAGGCATTGTTAGAGAGTTTGAGAGAAATGAGAGAGAGTAGAGAACAAGAAGATTAAGAATTAGAGGGAGAAAAAGAGTGCGAGTGAGTAATTGATCTTTGAGAGCAAAGAGAGTGAGAGAGCAAGAAATAATTAGGTAAAGTAAAAGAAAGAAAGTGAAGCGATCATATTTATAGCGAGAAAAGGCTCCCAACCGACTTTCTCACTCGGTTACCAAGCAACGGTTATCGACCGTTGAGTCACTCTGCATAGTCACAACTAGTTTTTTGATCTCGCTTTCTTCCAACGGCTAGTTCTACTGACTTGTTTGCTTGACAAAGAGAGAGATAAGAAAGGGTTTTCGAATATATTTTTAGATTCTCCATTTATCTAGAGATGATCACAAAATTTTGATGTCCATTTTGCTCATAATCGAGTCCGACTCAATAAAGTGTCCGATCGACTCAAAACACACTCGGAAAATTAATAACTCATAGCTCGGTCTCATTCCGAGTCCATCGATCCATTCGTTATCTCACGCAAGGCATATAACACTCAATCATGGAAGAGTAAATCATGCAATAACTTAGATAATCATGTATTTAACATGCCAAGCTCATTCCTAATAAAGTAAAACTAATTTTCACTCGGAGGCTTAATGAAAATATTAGCTAGTTAAAATTTTGTAGGAATAAACTCAAGTTCAATGTCACCTTTCTCAGAATGGTCTCTCGGAAAATGATACCGACCTCAATGTGCTTTGTCTTTGAGTGCTGAACTGGATTCTTAGTGATGCTAATTGCACTTTGGTTGTCACACTTGATTGCGATAGATGTGAATGATAATCCAAGATCCTTCAAGTATTGCTTGATCCGGTGAATCCGAGCACGACAAGCTCCAGCTGCAATGTACTTAGCCTCAACGAGTTGATAGTGCAAGTGAGTTACGCTTCTTTGAGTGCTAGGAGATGAGGGATTGACCCAAAAATTGACATGCTCTTAATGTGCTCTTTCTATCAACTTTATATCCAACATAGTCAGCATCTAAGTATCTAGTGAGAGTCGGTTCGAGTTCTTTGAAAACCATAGACCAAGATTCCGAGTCTTGCAAGATATCTAAAGATTCTCTTCACCGTAGTGAGATTTGATTCCTTAGGATTAGCTTGAAATCTTACACAAAGGTAGACGTTAAACATGATATATGGCCTACTAGATGTGAGATAAAGTAGAGATCTAATCATACCTTTGTAGAGTTTCGATCTACGACTTTACCTTTCTTATTTGAGTCCAGTTTCAAACTACTACTCATAGGTGTTACTGCATGCTTCACATCTTGTAGCTTGTATTTCTTCAATAAGTCCTTAGTATACTTAGATTGATGGACATAGATGCCATCCTTTTCTTGTTTGATTTGCGGACCAAGAAAGAAATTGAGTTCTCCCATCATGCTCATTTGGAAATCCTGTTTCATTAACTCGGAAAACTCTTGACATAGAGTTTGATTAGTAGCTTCAAAGATTATCATTAACATATATCCGAATGATAAGAAAATCATTCCACTTGGTTTTTGTGAAAAGAGTTTTGTCAATCTGACCTCTTTTGAAATCATTTTCAACCAAGAAACTTCTTAGTCTTTCATACCAAGCTCCGGGAGCTTGTTTAAGACCATATAAAGCCTTTTGCAATTTGAAAACATGATTTAAAAATTCTGAGTTTTCAAATCCAGGGGGTTGCTCAACATAAATATCTTCTTGAATATAACCATTGAGAAATGCACATTTGATATCCATTTGATAAAGTTTGATGTTCGAGGCTAGATGAAAATGTTAAGAGAATTCTAATTGCCTCAATCCTAGTAATAAGTGCAAAGGTTTCCCCACAATCAATTCCGTCTTCTTAGTTATACCCCGAGCAATTGATCCGGCCTTATTTTTGACTACCAGCCATTCCTCATCCAGTTTGTTCTTGAAAACCCATTTAGTTCCTATTACTTGGGTGGTCAAAAGGTTATTTGGTCGAGTCCGGACTTGGTTTTTTCAAATTGATTTAGCTCTTCTTGCATGGCCTCTAACCATTCAGGTTCGGTTAAGGCTTCTAGTGCATTTTTAGGTTCAATTAATGATATGAATGTTAAAATTGCACATAGATTCTGCAATGAAGAACGAGTTCTTACCCCACTGTTGATATCGAAAGTATGTTCTCAGGTGGGTGACTAGATGCATATTTAAAAGGTCTACTCGTCCTCCGATTTACCAATTTTTGTTTATTGAATAGGCTCGGTTCTTCATTATTTTGAGCTGGCTCTTGATTCTGTTCATCCTGAGTGACATCATTCCGAGTTGGCTCATTCCGAGTTACCGCATTTTGAATTGTCTCAGTTCTTTTATTTTGACTCTTACTGAGCTCGGTTTCAACAATGTCATCTTCATCTCTGTTAAGGTTGAGATTTGAGAAGGTGGATTCACTTATCCTACCTAGATCAATCTCATCAAAGACAACGTGGATACTTTCTTCCACTTTGTTAGTCCTTTTGTTAAAAATTCAATAAGCTTTACTATGAGATGAGTAACCCAGGAATATACCTTCATCCGATCTAGCATCAAACTTAGCCGGATGTTTCCTACAATTATTATGCATAAAGCATTTACATCCGAATGGTATGAAGTAGTAGATGTTGGGCTTTTTCCCTTGTACAGACTCATAAGGTGTCTTCTTCAGGATAGGTCTAATGAGGCATCCGTTGAGTGTATAATTTGCTTGTGTTGATCGCCTCGACCCATAAATAGTAAGGTAGATAATTTCAATCATAATTTTCCTTCCTATTTCTTCAAGAGTTCTGTTCTTTCTCTCCACTACTCCATTCTGTTGACAAGTTCTTCGTGCAAAGAAGTTGTGGGAGATGCCATTCTTGTCACAAAAATCTCCAAATTCCGAGTAATCGAACTCCCTTCCATGGTCGGTTCGAATTCTTCCGATCTAATTACGAGACAAATTGAGTCTTCAATTGGCGCTCTTTTGAACATACCGGGAAGACTAAGGCCGGATAGAAAGCAAGACTCGATTCGTGTGAAATGGGAATACGAAGGAATTAGCACCATAACCAAAGGGGGAAAAGAACGTATTTGCCTTCACCGTCTTACACATTGAGTAGAAGGAAAAAACAACGTTTGTGTGAGATCTTGAAGAAACTCAAAGTGCCACATGGATATTCTTCAAACATCAGTAGTTTTGATGTCTAATTATAGACTAATCAGTTTTAAATCTTATACTTTTCATGCTTTGATGCAACAAATTACGCTAGTTGCTATCTAAGTCGTGATGCCCAAACATGTTAGACTGTCGATTACAAGACTTTGCCATATGTAGTAAGGTCATTGATTTGGAGAAATATGATGATCTTAAGGGCGGCGTAGTTGTTACATTGTTCTAACTTAAGATGTACTTCCCACCTTCTGTTTTTGATATCATGGTGCACCTAATTGTCTATTTGGTGAGAGAAGTGCTATTCTATGGCCTAGTTTTTTTATCGATGGATGTACCCTTTTGAATGTTTTATGAAAATTCTCAAAGGGTATGTTAGAAATCGATACCGAACGGGAGAGTTTATTGTTGAGGCATACATAGCTGAGGAGTGTGTTGAGTTATGTCTGTAAATACTATGACCAAATGGAAGTTGTTGATATTCCAAAACATCGATTTATGAGGATGATCGCCGGGCGGGAAACCGGGCCGACAATTCTAACAATCGATCGGGATATAAGAGATCAAGCACATCTTTATATTCTTCAAAACAACGATGAAGTGCGATTGCTCATTGATGAGCACAAATCTCTCATAAGGAGATAGTACCGAGGAAAAAAAATGATATGTGGGTATCGACCCAACATAATCACACATTTGTCAACTGGTTCGGAGATAGAGTAATCACTAGCCAATTAGAAGAATCACGAGAACATATCTCACAAACTTTAGTAAGCTTGGCTAGAGAGTCCTATTAGGATTCCATTTCTTACCGTGCTTTTGACATCAATGGATACTCTTTATATACAAAGATCCAGGACAATAGGAGCATCGTACAAAATAGTGGGGTCATATTAGAGGCTTATACACTTTATGTTTCCAGCTCCAAGGACCAACATCCCATTGTCACAAAAATGTCGTATTACGAAGTCATTGAAAATATATGGGAGCTAGACTATGTCAACTTTTGTGAACCCGTTTTCGGTGCAAGTGGGTTGACAATAACAACGGTGTCCGAGTTGATGAGATGAGATTTACGATGGCCGATCTCAAAGAGAAGGGCCCAAAGGGGATGAATTCATTATGGCATCCTAAGCAAGATAAGTATTCTACATTGAAGACCCGAACTATGGTAAGTGGTCTATTATTCTTTAGGGGAAGAGGCACGTTGCTTGGTAGGGATGGTGAAAATGTGTGTGAGTTTGTTGAGGACACCCCACTCTTCTCTTTAGGAATTCCTATTGAAAATGAGGACGCCAATTTTAAAGAAGCTGTATTTAAGGGTTGACCATCAGGAGGGTATATATATTAAAGATAAATCCAAAGGAGGGGAAAAAGGGAATAAGCCATGTAATTATATCAACTCGGTAAGAACATTATTGGATCCATATTTTTGCTTGTCTCTAGTAACTACAACTTATTTTTTCAATTTTTCCGACCTTAATGCTTTCGTGTAACAGATCATTGTTCAATGTGGATCAAAAGGACTAAGTTGTCCAATGGAAGGGGAGAAAGCGACAAAATTATTGATTTTTCTAATCAATCGGTATTCAAGATATGGGACCTTGACGAGAGGAAATAAAGAATGCTGGTGAAATCTCCTACTTGTGTACTCCTTTTCGAGTATTTATACCAAAAAGTTCATCTCTTCGTCTTGGAACTCTATGGTATAAATGATTTCAATATTTATGCCAAAAGGTTCATCTTTATTTACCCAAAGTGATGCTTTTTATTAGATTGAGTTATGTGCTTGTCTTTATGACTATATTTCTTGCTTGGAGTTCGTGCAGAGGTAGCGTGGACATCAATATAATGTTTTAAGTATATATGTTGTCCAGGCTACCGTTACAACAACTCCAAGCAAGCAATATATTCATAAAGACAATCGCATAACTAAATCTATTACAAAAGCACCACTTTGGGTAAATAGAAAATTTTCTTTTGGCATAAATATTGAAATCATTTTATATGAAAAATTTTTAAGATGAAGAGATGAACTTTATGACATAAATACTTGAAAAACTATTATATCTCTTATAATATATTTTCTTTGCTTGAAAATTGTGAAACATGGAACTGTTGTGGTTGCAAAATGTGTAAAATTTTGTTTGTGAAACAATTGAGGCTGTTGGTGGTTTGGTAAGTAAATTGTTGTGGTTGTATGTGTATATCTGTTTGTATAATAATTGTACAGAGGGTACAAAAAAATTATAAAAAAATTTCAGACCTATTACTACGGTTCTTAAGGAAGAACCACGAGTAATAGGTATGAATATAACCTATTATTGCGGTTCTTAGTTAAAAACAGTAGTAATAGGTCTTGGCCCACTATTTTGGGTAGAAGAGGGGATTTGAGCCCGGACCTATTACTACGATTTTTAACAAAGAACCGTACTAATAGGTGAACCTATTAGTACACTTGTTTATCCATAACCGTAGTAACAGGTTTTCTATTACTACGGTTGTTCAAATAAACCGTAGTAATAGGTGGTCTTTTACTACGATTTTGAAGTGTAATAAAAGATGTCCATCTACAATTATGTCCATATACACATGACACTAGATAACCGTAGTAAAAGTTCTTTCGGAACCGTGGTTACAAGTGGTTCCTGTAGTAGTGAATGTTTATTTTCTCTAGTAGAAACAAT
Source organism: Talinum fruticosum (assembly GCA_021018815.1). NCBI lineage: Eukaryota > Viridiplantae > Streptophyta > Magnoliopsida > Caryophyllales > Talinaceae > Talinum > Talinum fruticosum. Next base: position 5,608,333 of record JAITYX010000025.1, on the reverse strand, counting down.
GTATATGAGGCTATTTAAATGAAGTACTATCGTCGTTTAGTTTAACTTGATATGATATGAAGACTCGGACATCGCACAACACTTTCCGAGTTGCATGAAAGGAATCAGGTATAACAATCTCTTACTTATAGAGTTTTGACTCCAAGGCATTCTCCGTATCTTAGAAACTTTTCGATTGAAAAGATATATTCTTTAAGTGATATAGCTTTTACTTAGGGTATTTCTAGCTTATCCTTGAGTGACTCGGAAAACCGATATGCATATCTCACTCGGTTCCGAGTCCCTCATCACTTAGATTTATCGCATGTTGAATAGACTAGTATTTCATCTTTCCTCACTCGGACCGACTTACGGTTATAAGTTCTATTTTGTTATAGTCGGTATTTCTAGTCTGTTTCATGCTTAGTCTATATCAAGTTATTTCACTCGATATTCGTTATATAACTTGATTCTTCGTTTAGACTAAGTCGGATGGAATTTTGAGCTATATGGATATTAGACTCGGAAAATTCCATTCTCTTTCCGACTCGGATATTTACCAACTTAATTATCTTAATTATTTTATTATCTCGTGTCTAATCTTGGACCAAAGTATTTTATACTTTGAGAACCAAAATTGATTTACTTTTGTAGGTTATTCAAATGAGGATACACTTTTCAAACTACAAAAGTAACCTGAGCTCGAACGTCAAATCACCAACAGACATGGCTTTTCACCTTCCCTGCTTCGAGTCCCGAAGATTGTGTCGGGGCTGTCTGTTTCCAAATCTGAAAAGCTGGAACGCCAAGCTTAACGAGTGGTTTCCACCTTATCTTTCTAGACACCGCCGGTGGTTTTAGGACTTCCAAGAGAGTTTAAACCGTTGTCCAACGTTCACATTACAACGAATACTTTCCGAGTGACTCGGAAAGTCCTTGTCAACGGTCACAAAGGACTCTCAGTCAGTAGATGAAGATAACGGCTACTCGACTGGTCATCTATTAATAGTAGCCACCTCACAAGACTTGAAGTTTGCCGAACATATTGTTAATACACGCACTTGAGAAAAGTCATTGTATTTACTCTCAATCTTCCACTTACAACTCCTACTCTGTAATTCATTACTTTACGAGTTGTAAGGTCTTGTACTTAGTTACAAACACTTTCTTACTTTCTCTGTAAGGTCCCTTGACTAAGCTGAAAGGGTTAACTCGAGCTTAGTTGTCCCTAGCTGTAAGGGTTATCTCAGCTAGGAAGTACTAGATCGAGATAAGGGAATTTCGAGTCTAGGAAAACTTGTATAGAGTTGTCTAAGGGAGCAACTCGGGTTAAGTCGAGTTCACGGTATTTTGTGGACTCAAATAGTGGATTTGACTTCGTGCTTGGACCAAGCACGATCCGTGGTTTTCTGTCCCAGGAGGGTTTCCACGTAATCTCTAAGTGTTATCTTTCCGAGTTCATTCTAGACTCGGTCGGTCTTTTAGCTCCTGTCTAAACCGCTTACTTATTCGTGATAGCGTTACGAGTCCACACTTTTCTAACTTTGTCTGTTTGACTCGGAACCTGTCTTTGACTCTTCTTTGGCAAAAGGGCTAAAGTTTTCACAAAAACTTCCATCACCCTATTCACCCCCTCTAGGGTGACTCGGACTCTCCCCGAGCAAACCTTCATGATACTTGATTCGTAGGAGTTGACCCAATAAATTTTAATTGTTGATTTAGAAAGAGTTAAGTTTAATTGGGTGTATAGTTTCTATAAAAAGAGTCAAAAGGTTAATGTTTTCCTTCCATTATTGCATGTTCTTCATATGACCTGCCATGTTTATGAAAAACATTTTAGATAACAAAATTAGATTGGATATATATGTATCTTGTTATTTTGAAACTTAACAATGTAAGTTTTACTCTAGTAAAATGGAACTTGTAATATATAAAATTGAAGTTTTTAGGAATTTAAATGAAGAAATATTTGAAATTTGAACCTAAAAATTTTTGGGAGAAGGCAATGCTAAACTTATTAAGTTATCAGTCCTTGACCTTTTCTAATTTATTTTTAATGACATCATTATAGTTAATAAGAGGGTTTTATTTGTTTGAAGGTAATGCATGTCTCCCAAGTATTTTTTAATACATCTTTAGCCTAAGTTGATTAGACAAATAATATTGTATCTTCTTGAGGTTTGTTAAAAATTTTATATTACTTGTCTCCATTGCCTTATTTATGTCCAATAATTTTACAACCTCTTGCTAGTTTTGTGTGTCATCGGGCATATCAAAAAAAAAAAAAAAAATAAGTCCATTGAAAAAACAAAAATGAACTGTAAGTTGAATATTTTTTTGTACACATTGTTGTAGATACTTAAAAGTGTCATGTCTTTTTTATTTTATTTATTGGTTAACCCGATGATAAAATCCCGAGTTCTATTTGAGGATTTGGATCACGGACGGTCCGATTGGCATGAGGGAAGCCGATAAAGCACAAAGAACCCATTAGCACCACAAAAGCAGCCTTCTTTGCTTTGGGTCGGCCCACAAAATCCATTTTCTTTCAGTAGGACCAAACCTGGGTCGAGCTCCCAACCAGGAAACCCAAACCCACACTAAAAATAAAACCTAGCAAAAACATAAACCTACCAAAAGTGGAAACCTGCCAAATTTGGAAACTTTCCATTTTTCAAAAGCTTCTATGGCCGGCGCCCGCTACCATGTTTTTCACTCAAAATGCTGTGTTTTGGCCAAGACTCATGTTGCAGCACGGAAAGGGCACAAAACCCTAGAAAAGCTTTGCATGTCCGGCGTCTCTATCACTTATTTTGCCTCAAAACGCTGTGTTTAGGCTTGAAGGCTCCCTGGGCAGCACGGACGGGCACGAAACCCTAGCCATCACCCTTGTGGCTGGTGCCCCTACCCAGTTTTATTCGGTTTTATCCCGGTTCTATCCGGTTCAATCTTCACATTATTTTAGCCTGGTTTTGTACCTTGCTTTGGATGGCTGGCCGAGAGCTAACTTAGGTTCCTTGGCCTAACCTCTCCCTATAAATAGAGAGCTTATGCTCTCATTTCAGCAATAACTTATCCCTAAGCGCCACGCTGCTAAAACTTGCCTAAGAGCTACTTGAATACTCCCTTTGGTATTCGATCTCTTGGTCTCCTTTTAGCTTATTCTTACTCTACTCTCCATTGCAACCACATCCGAACCCAAAAGCTCCATCATTCATACATCCTTTACCTATCTACACACAAAATTCAAAAAGCCTCTCTCTATTCACCACTTGTCGCATCACCATATCATTATTTGAGATCCGGATCAACAGGTGGGACAACTCGAGGGCATTGATTTGATCTTCAAAACGGTTCACTAATTATTTTTATGCTTTTATCGCTTTCAGTATTGTGGTTTCAAGATGTAATCACATTTAAATTCCTCCCTATCCGATGTAATCTTTTAGTTTTTGCTCTTCTTTTCTTTTCGCTTTTACTTTATTCACCGCTTTCCTTTTTATTTTGTTTTATCGCTTTTATTTATGTTGTGGTTGCTTTAATTCTCATTGCATGTTGTGTGTTTGTGTTTTGTACGTTATTTTAATTCACTACTCGAACTAGTAATGTCATTTTAGGACGGGTGGAGCCGAATGGTTTATCCCTACGTTTCGTACCCTCGCCCTCAATCCGATTCTCGGTTTAAAGATTGATGGAGTCACTTTTTAGGCTTTTTAGTACTAGTTTTCCTTCCTAAAAGCGGTCGGTGACTCCCTTCGATTTATTTCTTCTAAATCGCCTCCGGGCTATTTTTGATCGAACAATAGAACAAGATGTTACGGATCTACTAAGCCGGGTGTAACACCCCAAAACACCCCCGGGAGTATTACATCGCCGGAGTTCCTTAAAGGAATTCCCAAGGCTCTTTACGGTGTCGGTTTGGTCTGTCTAAACTCAACTTAAAGATAATAAATGTGGCTTTACGAAGGAATCCGAGGTTTCCTAAAAATTTTGGCGAGTTACGTTTGAAACATGGCCAAACCCATAGGCTAAAAGCACGAAAACCTGCATAAGAGTCACAATAAAACTCAACGAGTCACACGCTCGGAGTACGCAGCTCAACGGCCACACGCCGGAGTATAATCACAACCATAAAACCTAAATTCCCTACTTTGCGTCGCAATTCAAGATACAAACTAGGATAAAGACTAAATTACAACTACTCAAGAGCAAAATTGCCATGGCTTGTTAGAGCTACTAGTTACGTCTCTGTACATACATTAAACTTACTATACATTACTTTACTATCTACTTACATAAGAAACCGAGTATATACACCATGTTAAACATGAAAATACACGAACCAACTAACTCGTGATCACCATCCAAATCAAGCATTCCAGCTAACCATATTAAAGAGTACCTGCAGCTGGGAGGGGGAAAATTTGTGGGGGTGAGCAATAAACCACGGGCTCACCGGAGTCTTACACCTTTAAAATGGAAATTCTTTACACATAATACTCATAATAATGAAATCATCGAAAGCGTAATAATATAATACAAACCTATATACTTTTCAACGAAATCTCTTGAAATCATTTGCAACATCAAACTCATACCACTTCAATTATTCAAAGCACGGATTGCAATCATTTTGGGAATTGAATCGCATGAAACAAGGTGGAACCATTCTGCACTTTCTTTCAAATACTTTCTCAAAATTCTTTCGGGGCTTTAGACGATTGAACTAGCACCAGGCGGTTCTCGGGGCGCTACCCCGACTCGAGTTCCGGGACCTATCTCTAGTCAAATACCGGAAGGCTCCGCTTTCCTCGTCGGGAAAGAATCAACCTCTCCGGTTGATGGGCATCCTGATACGCTAAGGACCCCGTGGCCCGATACGCACGACCACCTCCTTCCTCTGGTCTAAACAATCTTAGTCCATAATTCATTTAAATCGAAGTGATCACAATCACTTATCAAACTTGGTTTCTAACCAAGATCTCAATCAATTTATCATCGTAGAAGGCATGACACACCTGTCACCCTTCTAAATTCACTTTCTCAAATCCGATTCACTTTCTCAAACAAGATTCACTTTCTTAAACAAGATTCGCTTTCTTTAAAACACATTCACGTTTGAAAGGCGAGTTCACAAGAAGTTGCATTCAAGAATCATTTCACGTAAAATACAAAATGCCTTTCAAAACTACTTTTGAGCATCACGTAAAGAAATCACTTAACACGGATAACCACCATTCAATGCAAGCAATCATTCTAAACTCTTTCCAACTACACATTTCTCAATCCACCACTCTAGTACGATTAGTTTCCATTTTACGAGCCACAATAACCACAAGCGGACATCACCTAATTCAACGTTTACCTTCTCACAATTCTTTGTCTTTACTTCAATTCCTCATTCTATGTTTCTACTTTATGAATTCACTTCGTTTGCTTATGTCTCAACTTCTCAACTCCCTATCTTTACTCCAATTCCTCAACTTAACCTTACCATTCCCTGTCTTAAATTCCCGTTGTATGTCTCTAACTCATTACTTAACTCTTGCTCGTCCGTCCTTAGTTATGTAACTCTTAATCACTTTTCATTATTCGGTTTCCGTTAGCTTTGCTTATTTTCACGCTCGGATCAACCTCGAGGATTTAATTACTTTTCGAACTCAATTAATCTCACAATCAGCCATTTCTCACTTGTACCGATTGCGCATCACTCAATACGAATTCATACTCCTCTTTATACTTCAACCTACCATTCCCCAATGTTCGTAATTAGCTCTTAATACCGCGAGGTTCAAGAATCTCTAAGACTTAATTAGCTCATAATTCATATCCATGTCCCAATTCTTCATCCTTAATAGTTAATCGAAACTTCAATACTACTCATTTGACCTATGCAATCTAACCTCTTCAGAATCAGCGAGGTTCCGATTCGACCTTAAATAACTATTAAATCTCTTTGAAGTTCCCAATTTAATTACTGCTATTTAACCCAAGTAACTCATTTCATTTCACGATTCAGCCCTCTCAATTCCTTAAATACATTATAAGCTCTTATTCAATCTCAAACAATGATTAGGTCCGTTACTGCAATACTGAGATATTCAACGTTCACCACAAATTCCATATTCACGAGAACACATTCAACATTCACAACAAATCCATTTGGGTTTCGAAATTACTAATAGTTTAGAGTATAAGACTACCCACCTCGATTCGGGGATTGAAGGTTTGCTGGTTTTTCTAAGATTCGAGCTCCCAGGTTCGGTTCCTTCTTTCGTTCCTTTTCCCTGCTGCTAGCCTCGGTTTCCGCCGCCTTCCTCCACGCTCGACGCCATCGCCGGCCACTTGTCCTCGCGCCCATCGGCTGCCTCCCTCTCTGCCCTCGCGTTCGTGTCCCTTTTCGGCCTTGGATTCGCCTCTTTCGCGCTGACCGGATCCCCGCGCTCGCCAACCGCCTTACCGCTGCTAGCCGCGTAGCATGCCGGTCGCCGGTCGCCGGCCTCTTTCCTCGCCCTCTCACTCTTGCTCTGTCTCCCTCACTCGCTCTCTCTCTCGTCATTTCCGGGTCCGTTCGGTCTCCCCTCCCTTCTTTCCTTTTTCTCTGCTCCTCTCTTTCCCTTTTCGGTGGCTCTCATTAGGTGCGGCCAGCACTACGCTTAATCAACACTAATCCCTTTCCCCTTTTTTTTTTGAATAGGGGTAAATAAGCATAAGTCTGCCCGGGTCTCTATAACGAGCACTAACCTTTATTAATTAAGCTATATAAACACACAAGGACATAGCAATCACATAAAATAAATTACGTATAAATATCTAACTTAATTCAACTATTAACTTAATCTACTCAAAATTCCAGGTCTCACACCGGGCCGGAAGTCATGACTGATTGTCTCGGCCTTGGTCCCTAGCCGGCGCTAGCCGCCCTAGGTACAGGCCGCTGCTTGCACCGAGTAGTCGGTAGGCAAGGCTCGGGTCCAAGCCGGTGTTTTCGGACCAGTTTGCCCTAGATTCTCTTGGCGAGAAACAAAAACCCTTGCTTTCTTTATTTTTCAATTAGGAAATAATATCCTCGGGACTTTTCAAAATAGTTTTAAAAATAAAATAATTAATAAAACCACCATTCAAAACATTACATAATTCATTTTAAATCACTTTAATAAAATTTGGAACTCTAAATAAGAGATCAATCTCCATTTTTAATAAACTTTAAAACCATCTTCAAAACACCATTGTTTAAAAAGAGGTGCGACACTGGGGACTAAATAAGCTGAGTTCGGTCCCCGCTAACTGTGGTTCCTACGGTGTTGACTCCATTGGGGACTAATCACTTATTAAGAGGGCGAAAATTAAAAATTTGGGTAGTGAGTTTTAATGATGTATTTGCATTAGACATCCTGCATTTAGCAACCTTCGAACATAGTTATTTCTGTCATTGGACCATAGGAAAAATTTATTTTACCCCTGTTAACACTTCTAGTAAGAGGCTCCCACTGCATCCCAGGTAGGCCCAACTAGGCTTGATTGCCAACGGAGGCGGTACCTCTTCCCTCGTAGCACGTGCTCTTGATTTACCGAGAGGCACTGAGGATTTTGACATTTTTTATTGTCGTGCCCCACACGGAAGACCAAATCCTCGGAACATGAGTCACCATGTATGCTACTGAGTCTAAAGCTCTTTTGACCATAGATTTTTGACCATTATATTGCACCTTGTCTTCATTTGCATGCTTGGATGAGTGCGATTGTTTTTAGATTTAATCTTGTGCTTGTGAGCTTTTAGGGATAGGTGAGAAGCGCTGAATAATCCTTGCATGGGTGCAAAAATAAAATAATAAACCTTTTTGAGTCGATCCAATTAGTGCATTTTAGCCAAAAGTCCAAAATTACCTTCCCTTCTTAGGTTGGTCCAATAATTGCATTTTTCATGTAGACAAATTCAAATTTCATCTCAAATAGGTAAGTCCATTATTTCATTAGTCAAAAATAAATTTCATCTCAAAAAGGTGAGTCTATTCTTTCATTAGCCAAATTCAAATTTCATCTCAAAATAGGTGAGTCCATATTTGCATTTCTTTTTGCATTTAGCCAAAGTCAAATTCATCTCAAATTAAGCGAGTCCATCTTGTATTTCATTTTGCATTAGCCAAATTCAAATTTCATCTCAAATAGGTGAGTCCATTCTTTCATCAACCAAAAATAAATTTCATCTTAAAATAGGTTAGTCCATATTTGCATATCTTTTTTACATTTAGCCAAAGTCAAAATCATCTCAAAGTAGGTAAGTCCAATCTTGTGTTCCATTTTGCGTTAGCCACATTCAAAATTCATCTCAATTAGGTGAACTCTTTTGTGCATTTAGCCAAAGTCAAAATAATCTCAAAGTAGGTGAGTCCAATCTTTCATTTCATTTTGCATTAGCCAAAAGTCCAAATCATCTCAATTAAGGTGAGTCCGTTCATATTGTTTTTCGCATTAGCTAAAAATAAAATTCATCTCAAATTAGGTGAGTCAGTTTTGCATTTTCATATTTCATTTAGCCAAAATTAAATTCATCTCTAATTAGCAGAGTCCTTCATTTGCATTAGCCAAAACAAACATCCATCCTATGTAAGGTGAATCCGTTCATTTCATTGTTGCATTAGCCAAAATAAAAAATCCCCTCAAATTAGGTGAGTCTGTTTTGCATTTTCATTTATCATTTAGCTAAAACAAATTCATCTTCTACAAGGAATAATCGTCTATGCATTTCAGTTACGCACTAGCCAAATCATAGAATCATCACATATTAACTCATGCGCACCGTTGCATACATTCCATTCCATTTGTTTTGCATCCCCTTATATGCATCTAAATAAAAGAGCATATAATTTTCTTTTATCCTAGGATCGGTCGTTTCTCGGTTCAAGCAATTAAGCCCCATCTGTCCTAGAAGTTTTTTCCACGAGCCAATCTCAAGCACGTACTCTTTTGGGATACGGAATAGGTAATCCAACTCAAATCCAGAACCTAAGCTCGAAGGGGTTAAGAAATAGGAAGTTTACTACAACACCAAGCACGGTCGACACTAACATGTCCCACATTAGTATGTACCACACTAGTATGTCCCACATCTTTGCTAGTAACACCGAGTGCACCGCCTAAGGTCAGAACATAATCCTCCTCCAAAAATGGCCAACCAGCTAGAACAAACTCCCATCATGACCTTGTTTAAGGAGTCTATCGTAAAGCTGGAAGCTAAGATTGACGTCCGGGATAAGAAGATTGTGTCAATATCTCGAAACCCTCAATCTCATACGCAAAGAACTAGAGAAGAAATCAATGTCTAAAAGGAAAGAAAAAGAAGGAGAACCCCGCTGTGAACCTCAGCCCAAGCCTCGGTCCGATCCACGAATAAATAAGATAGAGAGGATGTTACGAGAGTCCTTGATGTTCAACAAGTACCATCGGGCCCAAGGATTCACTTCAATCCTTAAAGGCAAGTTACCCCTAAAATTCCTTATGCCTAACATCAAGTAGCATGGGACAGAAAACCCTCACCACCACATGAGGAACTTTGTGGGGAAATGACTTTAAAGAATGTACCGGAGGACACATACCATGTCGTCTTCCCATGGACCTTTGACATGGACATCATGAAGTGGTACAATGCTATTGATACACGCAAGGTCACAAACTGGCAAGATCATTGTAAGGAGTTCTTACATCAATACTCCTACAGTATCTGATCTATCAATTATTCTTCGGGATCTAGAGTTGATCAAGCAAGGAGACGATGAAAGCTTCACTCGACTTCCTTACTCGTTGGAGAGCAAAAACAGCCCACATGATTGATCGACCATCCGAAAAAGATCGAGGTTAGAATCATCATCAAGAATCTACAACTTGCCTATTGGCAGTCCTTGAAGCTCTTGCCTATCATGGACTTCAAAACACTCGAGAGATGCTTGACGTGCTCATAGAAGAAGAAGAAACTTCATCCAGGTAGAAGATCATCCAATGAGCCCACCACTTATCGGGGATGCTACTAAAGCTTGGCTTTTCCCTTTTCCATGTCCAATGTAATGTTTATTTCCTTTTCCTGTCTTCTAAAAATAAAAAACCAAACCAAACCAAATCATTATTCCTTTCTAAATTATGAAGGCTTGATTTCCGCTATAGCGGATACGTAGGAAGCCCATGAGATCCGGCCTTAAGCCTTATCTTGAGCACAATTTCCAATTCTCAAAATCAAAGCCACTTTACCCTATCCAAAGGAGTAGAAGTCAATCGAGAAGCATGCCATTCTTATTCAGCACCAAACCATCGGGATCACGGTCCACCACTGGCGAGCAGTACATCGTTGTTCGAGCATCTTACCCTTCTTTAGGCTTTACTTTGGGGAGTGGGGACTAAAAGTGCAATTTTGTATTTGTCTTTTTGAACTTTTTGCATTATCTTAATTAAAGAATGCATTTGTTCTTAGAATAGAGTTTTACATCCATCTCCTTTACATGAGTCAAACTCCAAAAATACGACACTTAATAACAAAGAACCCTAAAAGGAATTATTCAAACAAGCAACATCAAGCATCGAGTCAACATCAAGAAGGTTACCGACAACGCCACCTTCAAATGAAATTCAACCAAGAATATCAAAGCTCACCAACTCTTCAATATTTGAAAGGAGCTAGACACAAGCACCCAAGAAGAACGTGGGGGCTCATGATCAAAAGGATCAAACACCAACTCCAAAAATACTCGGGGAAGACAAAAATTGTCTATTTTACAAAGGAGCTATTAGAACACAAACTAAATGCTCAAATTCGGAATGAGGCACATAACCTCGGGGACATCATATTTCAAGAAGGCATTTTGTCATCCAACGACCAAGTCTAGACAACAATTTCTACATGAAGACAAAGTTTCCGTCCCAATTATGATGAAAATAGATAAACATCGAGCTTCGGAACCCAGCAGTGGTCAAGGTTCGGACACCTACGTCGAGCTTCAAGCCCAACAACGGTGAAGGTTCGGATACCTCGGTCGAGTCTCGGACCCAAGAGTGGTCAAGGTTTAAACACATCCCGGTCGAGCTTCAAACCCAACGACGTTCAAGGTTCGGATGCACCTTAGTAGAGTCTCGGGCCTAATAGTGGTCAAGGTTCGAGACACACCTTAGTCGAGTGTCGAGCGCAACATCGGTCAAGGTTAAGACGTACTCCAATCAAGTCTCGGACGCAGCAGTGATCAAGGTTTAGACGTCCCTAATCGAGTCCCAGCACCCGGGAGCGGTCAAGGTTCGGACACACCTCGGTCGAGCCTCGAGGCCCAACCGTGGTCAAGGTTTAGACCTCCGTTCATCGAACTTTAGACCCAACAATAGTCAAGGTTCGGACAAACCCCTTCGAGCTCCGAGGCCCAACCGTGCTCAAGGTTCGGATGTCCCTCAATTAAACTTCAGGCCCAACAGTGTTCAAGGTTTACACATAATGCCAAGACTTCGGGACCACTCCATGGCCAAGTTAAGGAACCACGTCCGGAACATGATCTCGGTTACAAATCCTCTTCAGGTAACACTTGAAACTTTTTACATTCAATTATTAGCAAACAAAACTATTAGTGTAGAAAATTTAAGCCAAGCATCAAACCTAATACACGGTCAAGTTTAGGCACCTCATCCAAGCTTCAGGACACCGATTGAGCCAAGCTCGGGATACCCAGTCGAACTTCGGATCCAAGAAGCGGTCAAGTTCGGGCACCTTGCTGGACTTTAGACTTTACTACCCGATGCAAGTTCAAAATCCCTGCTAAGCTTCGGACTATGCACATGGTCAAGTTTAGGCACACCAATTCGAGCTTCGGGTCTTAAATAAGCCAAGTTCGAGGAATCAACAACCCGGACTTCGAGACTCCCTAGTCAAGTCCAGGCCCTCCATCGAGTTTAAGTAAAAGATACCAAATTTCGGACACATCAATTCAATAAGATTACTGAAGCAATGCCGATACCAAGTAAGTACCCTTTAGTGTCTACTTTGACCTTCATCTTTTAAACTCGGTCAAAGTGGGGGCTAACTGTAGACACCTAAAAAGTGTCATGTCTTTTTGATTTTATTTATATGTTAGCCCGATGATGAAATCCCGAGTCTTGTTTGAAGATTTGGATCACGGATGGTCCGATTGGCGTGAGGGAAGCGAGTAAAGCATAATGAACCCATTAGCACCACAAAAGAAGCCTTCTTTGCTTTGGGTCGGCCCACAAACCCATTTTATTTCGGATGGACAAAACCCGGGTCGGGTTCCCAACCAGGAAACCCAAACCCGCACCAAAAATAAAACCTACCAAAAGCGAAACCTGCTGAAAATGGAAACTCCAAAAGGGAAACTTTTCGTTTTCGAAAGCTTCTATGACCGGTGCCCCCGCCATATTTTCCACTCAAAATGTTGTGTTTTAGCCAAGACTCCTGTTGCGAGCATGGAAAGAGCACAAAACCCTAGAAAAGCTTTGCATGGCCGGCGCTCTCGAGCATTTATTTCGCCTCAAAACGCTATGTTTTGGCCTAAAGACTCCCTGGGTAGCATAGAAGGGCACGAAACCCTAGCTAGCACCCTTGTGTCCAGGGCCCCCTTCCGGTTTAATTCGGTTTTATCCCGATTTTATCCGGTTCAATCTTCACATTATCATAGCACTGGTTACTGTACCTTGGTTTGGACAATCGGCCGAGAGCTAAACCTTGGTCATTCCTTGACCTAACCTCTCCCTATAAATAAAGAGTTTAGGGTCTTATTTCAACAATGGCTCATCCTTTAGTGTCACACTACTGAAACTTGACTAAGAGCTTTTACTTTCTTTACCGCTTTCCTTTTTATTTGCTTTTATCGCTTTCATTTAAGTTGTGGTTGCTTTAATTATCGTCGCATGTTGTGTGCTTGTGTTTTGTACGTTATTTTAATTCACTCGCTCGAACTAGTAATGGCCGTCTTAAGACGGGCGGAACGAAATGGTTTATCCTTACATTTCGTACCATCGCCCCTGAATTCGATTCTTGCTCGAATTCGATTCTCGATTGAAAGACCGATGAAGTCACTTTTTAGCCTGTTTTGGTCTTAGTTTTTCTTTCCTAAAAATTGATCGGCGATTCCCTTTTTTATTTCTTCTAAATCTGCCTCCCGACTATTTTTTGATCGAACAATAGAAAAGACGTTCGGATATGTTAAGCCAGGCCAAAAGTCGAGGCTGATTGTCTCGGCCTTGGTCCTCGGCCGACACCGGCCGCCCTTGAGTACAAGCTGCTGCCTACACCAAGTAGTCGGTAGGTGGGGCTCGGGTCCAAACCGGTGTTTTCATGCCGGTTTAGCCCTTGAACCTTACGGTAGAAATAGAAACCCTAGCTTTGTTTATTTTTAGTTAGGAAATAATATCCCGAAACTTCTTAAAATAACTTCTAAAATAAAATAATTAATAAAAGTGCCATTCAAACCTTTAACTAAGTCATTTTAAATCACTTTAATAAAATTGAGAACTCTAAATAAGATATCAATCCCCATTTTTAAGAAACTTTCAAAATCCATATCCAAAGAACCATTTTTTAAATTAGAGACCAAACACATGTGGGGAAGCTCGGTTCGGCCCCGGTTGGCCGTGGTTGCTACAATTGTAAACCTTCTTTGTGGTTCCAAAATAATACATAACAAAGGTTCATGAAAATAATCTTGAAAGTCAAATGAAATCAATAATTATGACTCGAAATTATATCTTGGTAAAGCAAAGTTTGGACAAGTCCTGTTTGTGGATTTGGATCATGATTTGTATTTGATTGGTGCGACGGAAGCCGAGTAAACCACAAAGAACCTCTAAGCACCAAATAAATAGCCGCTTGCTTTCGGTCAGTCCAAAAATCCTTTTCTTTCATACGGTCTAAGCCGACGTCAAACCTTCGAGAATCAACGGAAGTACGAGTGTCGCGTGCTTGGAGATTTCGGGTTTAAAATTCCGCATTTCACTTTTGTCCAACCGGACACGGAGTCGAAGACCTCAAAGTGACGTTAACCGCTGCATTTCAAGATCAAAAGTATCAAAGTGCTGCGTTTTGCTCCAAGACAGTCTTCCCGAGACAAGGAGCACACATCCCCAAAAGGTCACCGTATGATCGACGCCCCTACCTGGATTAGTTCGCTTTGAAACGCCACGTTTTGACTCGAAGACTTCCTTTGTAGCACGGAAGGGCACGAAACCCTAAAGCAGCACTCGGATGGTCGACGCCCCAACCGTGGTTCTATCCGGTTGTATCACTTCAATTTTGGCTCGGTTTTTGTAGCTAATTTTGTTCGACTTTAGATGGTTGGCTGCATGGAAACCCTATCTCATTTGTGACCTAGCTTCTCCCTATAAATATAGAGCTAAGGCTCTCATTTCAGGACGACTTCTTTCCTAAGGCCATGCTACCGAACCAACTATATACAACCTTCCCTAAGCGTTATTCTACTCGAATAGTAACCTCAAAAGGCCTCTTTCCTAAACACTACGCCATTGAATCCTTACTAAGAGCTAGTGAATATTTAGTTATTCTAATCTCTTGGTATTTATTCACGTGATCTTTCCTATTGTCTACAACCTTACCCTCACAAAACTAATAAAAGGATTTCTCGAATCACCACCGTCGCTGGAATCGATCCAGATTAGTAGGTGGGACGACCTAAGGCCACCAATTCAGCCTGCAAAACGGTTATATATTTTACTTTATGTTTTTATCACTTTTCGGATTGTGGAGAAGAATTGTATCGCTTTTATTTCCTCCCCGTCCGATGTAATATTTTAATTTCTCGCTTTCTTTTCTTTCCGTTTTTGTTTTCCTTTTTGCTTTTAATTTTTTATCGCTTTTTGTTTACGCCTTTTTATTGCTTTCTATCATGTTTTGGTTGCTTTAAGTTCCATATCGTATGTTGTTTGCTTGTGTTTAGTACATTATGTAAGTTCACTACTCAAACTAGTAACGATCGTCGTTTGACGAGTGGAATGGAAGGGCTTTATTTCTTCAATATTGTTTCTCGGATTTCTTTGATCGAATGATATAAAAAAGTGATTCCGGATCCGTAAGTTAGGCCAAAAGCCAAGGCTGAGCTCCTCTGCCGTGGCCTCTGTCCGCCGCCGCCGACCACCAGGTGCGGGCTTACGTGTGCATCGAGTGGTCGGCGAGTGCAGCTTCGAGATCCTAACCGGTGTTGTCACACTTGGTTTGGCCCTAAAGCCTCACGGAAGATTCAAAACTCTAATTTGTATTATTTTTGCTTAAGAAATATTATCCCGGAACTTCTAAAATAATTTCTAAAATAAAGTAATTAATAAAATCATCATTCAATATGATTTAATTCATTTCAACTTGTTTTAATAAAATCCGCAAATCTAAATAAGAGATTCATCCTCACTTTCTAACTTTCATCTTCAAAACCCCAAAATCATTTGATCTTTCAAAATCAAATAAAAATTTCAAAAACCTACGCCAACTCATAGGGAAACGTGGGGCCCCCTTTCATGGGAGGAGGAGCTGTGGTTCCTACGAGTGGCAACTCCACTGGGGATAAATCACTTATTAAGAAGGCAAAACTTGAAAATTTGATTAGTGAGTTCTAATAATGTACTTGCATTAAGCATCCCGCATTCAACAACCTTTGAACATAGTTTATTTATGTTGGTGGACCATTAGGTTTTACCTACTTCTAAACACTTTTGGTAAGAGGCTACCACTTGCGTCCCAGGCGGGCTTAACTAGGCTTGATTGTCAACGGAGGCGTACCTCTTCCCTCATAGCACACTCTCTTGGCTTACCGAGAGGCATTGTGGATTCAATGCATTTTTTCTTGTTGTGCACCCCACGGAAGACTAAATCCTCAAGCTGTGAGTCACCATTTATCCTACCTAGTCTTAACCCTCTTTGGACCATAGACTTGTGACTATTAGGTGGCAACTTGTCTGTTCATTTGCATGCTTGGATGAGTGTGATTGTTTAGATATAATATTCTATTTGTGAGCCTTTAGGGATAGGTGGGGAGTGCTGATTAGTCCTTGCATGAGTGTAAATAAAACAACTTGATAAAGTTTCCTAGAGTTGGTCCATTATGTGAATTTATAGCCAAAAGTCATATTACCTTTTACTTTCGAGTCGGTTCATTAATTGCATTTCCGAGTCATCCTAAAATCTTCCTTTAGGTGGTTTTAGGTAGTTGCCGCTGATCAGTCCAAAAGGGTCTTAGCAAGGGTCCCTCTATCTTTTAGTCAACCGGTTTCTAGATTTTGGCCTTTTTATTTGTGTCCTTCGCCATTTTGCATTTTCATTTTCATTTAGCCAAATAAAATTCATCTCAAATTAGGTGAGTCCATTTTGCATTTTTATTTTCATGTATCCAAAATAAAATTTATCTCAAATTAGGTGAGTCCATTTTGCATTTTTATTCTCGGTTAACCAAGAATAAAATTCAACTCACTTGAGTACGTGCATTCTTATTTTGCATTTAGCCGAAATAAACCCATCTTCCATTAGGATCAATCATTTAGGCAATCTAGTTATGCATTTCGGTTAGCCATTAGTCAAATTATAAAATCATCCCAAATCATTAAATCATAAGCATCATCACATACATTTCATTTGTTTTGTATTCCTTATGTGCATCCAAATGAAAAGCATTCTTAGTCTCTTCGGATCTTGCGCTTTGGCCCCTTCCTCCCAAAAGTGGTATTCTTTCACATGTTCCTAAGCATCATCCTTTGGGCTGCAGAATAAGGAAGTCTATTGCAATTGAGTTACGTCGGAATCCAAGCTCTAAAAGGTTAGAACGTTTCAACAAGGAGTCCGACACATCTTCTTTACGCTTTGCACCCTGCTCTCGCTCCACTGTCTACACTGGTGCGATATATTTTGGTGCATACCACACCAGTTTAATCTACTTTTCGTCGTAAGACACTACTTAAAAAGAATTTCCCTCCAATGGACGAAGCAACAGAACAATCCCCTATCCTTACTTTGCTTAATGAAAATTCAGCCAAGATGTAAGCTAGGGTAGACGCTCGGGATCGGAAAATAACGTCTATATCAAGCGATCTTAAGGCTATCCTAAAAGCTATTGCGGAAAGTAAAAGAGATGAGGGAGAAGAATGGTTAAGAGAAGGAAATCCTCCACCTCCACCTTGTTTATCCGCTCCGGATAGTCCCAAGTGTGAATCCAAGCCTTCGCCTGATCTATGTATAGATTAGATAGAATAAATGCTAAGGGAATCATCCATATTTAATAATCACTATTTTGATCATAAGGGATTCACTTCAATCCCTAAAGGAAACTACCCCTTAAGTTTACCATGCCCGATATCAAGGTACGAGGTTACGAAAAACCCCATCACCACGTTCGCAACTTCTTAGGAGCAATAACTCTTAAGAACATACCGGAAGACACTTACCACATTATCTTCCCGTGGACTTTTGATACTCGATGAATGAAGTGGTATAATGCGATCGACCGATGCGGGGTCACCAATTGGATTACACCAATACTCTTATAACACCGATCCATCTATCACTCTTAGAAACTTGGAGTTGATCAAGCGAGGTGAGAAAGAAAGCTTTACAAACTTTCTCGGCAGATGGAGGGCAAAGGTTGCCCACATGGTAGACCGACCTTCCGTGAAGGACTAAGTAAGGATTATCGTGAATAACCTTCAGCCATCCTACAATCAACATCTCAAATTCTTACCAATGATGAGCTTCTCAACCCTTAGAGATGCTTGGGATGCCGATAGAAGAAGAGCTTTCTACCACGGCCACGAAGTCGTGACGGGGTATAGAGGTAATTATCGGTGTAGAGATAAGTAAACCTCCGATCCAGGCAATACTAGCGAGGGTGCAGATGTTAATTCCCTTAACAGGTATAGTGACTACACTCCTATCGATACTACAAATTCTTAATCCCTTGACCGTTTATTGGCTAAGGGAAAGATGGAATTGTCGCGTATAAGAGCGAGAATAAGAAATCGCAGAACAATATAAAAGCGAGAAGCGGGAAAATTTCTTAAATACCATTATGCACGAGGACACAACCCCGAGCAATGTTGGACGAGTCAAGAACAAGTTTGAGATTATGTTCCGCAACTCCCTTTACCTAAGGCAGCTAAGAAACCAAACAACAACAAAAATCCTACCGTAGCTAGTTATACCGAACCCATTCCAGGTAAGTGGGACCCATCTGTCTTCATTCAAGACATCAATGAGTCCAAACCACTTCTTAGCTTGCCTCATTTAGATTTAGAAGTCCATGGGCTATAGGTATGTGATGCGGAAGACGTCTATGAAACTAGAAACAATGGTGATGACAACGACAATGACTTCGGGGCATACCACCCTTAGAAGAAGAAGACTTTTGGGGAAAACCTAAAGGTCCAAAAATCCAATTCCTTATTAGATCCGGACGACATAATACACCTGTGGGTCCACAAGAGACTCAAGAAACCCCAAAAGAACATGAAGTCTGTCAAAGAAGAAGGCCCAATGCAAAAATAGCTTCAAAAGTTAAAAGTCGACATTTCAATATGACAACTCATATCTACTTCCCGAAACATAAGAAAGCCTTAATTTACACTCTTAGGAAGGTCGAGGTCTCTCCCGAAACCACGCTAGAGGAAGTAGTAGGATTGGTTAATAGTGGGGACGGAACCATTACTTTTGATTAAAAGGATCTCCCCGAGGAAGGTGTTGCACACAACAATGCCCTTTATTTAAATGTAACTTACATCAACAAGTTCATTCCCTTAACCTTGGTGGACAACGTATCATCTATAAATGTTAGTCCTCCAAAAGCATAGGAATCAAAGAGCAACAACTCTCTAAACAGATCTGTTTATCTATGAGCCTATGAGAATTCTAAGAGAACAGTCTTGGGAACGCTGACCTTACCAATCAATATAGGGCCAGTAGAAAAGAACATTGACTTTCAATTCTTAGATATCCCAGCTACATTCAATTTGCTCCTAGGACACCCCTGGTTACATGACCATCAAGCGAGTGCCCTTTACACTCGCACTAGAAAGTTAAAATGATCATCAAAGGCCAGGTCCTAATGGTAAATGGGGATAATCTTTGTGCTACCATTACCTCCAAGGAATCTATGGTTGAAATTAAGTGCAACGCTAATGCCGAAGAGCTCTACGGATTTGAGACTGTCACTCGCCCTAGATAAAGATGAAGAACCTCTTAAGTTCAATCCTTATCGTAACCCTAACATCCTCTCAATGCTTAGGAAAAGGGGTACTTTCCAAGTCTAGCTACGGTTAGAAGGGCATACCACCCTATTTTTCCACCCCTTGAACCCACTAACAACTATAAATTCGGGCAAGGCTATCAACCTACTGCTAAGGAAATAGCTCGAGCCAAGTGAGAAATTCGGACTAGAAGGAATGCACCTTACACGGTCCACTCCATCAAGCCCTTTCGGCATACTCTCAATGGGCAATGCCCGAAAGAAAGGGATGACTTCCCTTACTATGATTTTCCTGAGCCTTACCACCTTAAAGAGAAGGGTATTCTGGTACCGGGCTTGGAGATCTTTAATGATTGCTATATTATAAAAAGAAGGCACCCTACCTCCTCAAAAGGGACAATCAACACCAGATCGGACCACCTTAGCTGGGACTAGCATCTTTAGTTTTCTATTCGAACAGGAGAAGAATCTAGAGGGAAATTTGGTCTCGGTATCGTCACGAGCCATGTCACACCCGCAATTCGATCCATCCAGATTCATGATCGACGTCGACGATGAAGGGTCCAAGAATATCACTAGTATCGATGCTTGAGGAGGGCCAAGAATTTGCTATTAGCTTAGGAGAACATCCCCTTCCCGAGTCTAGTACTAGGACTTTTGTTTCCCTTCCTGTTGCTTCTAGTTCTTTTTCTAATTATGTTGTCTCCAATATTGCATCTTCTATTTACGAGTCTTATGTGCTCATTTCCTCATTCAATAATATGAACCTTTCTACTTACTCTTTGCCTATTCCTATTTTCAATTGCTTTACCTATAACAATGAACAAGAAATCCCTAAAGAGTTAATAAAAGCTATGGAAGATCATGGAAATTGCTCACCAATAATAGAGGAAACAATAACACTTAATCTAGGATTAGTTGATCAACCGAAAGAGATTAATATTGGGAAAACACTAGATTCGGAAGAAAAGAAGCAATTTACTTCTCTTCTTACATAGTTCATAGATGTCTTTTCATGGTTCTACAAAGACTTGCACGGGATAGATCCAAGTATACTAGAACATAAAATTCCACTTTACGAAGATGCCAAGCCGGTTAAGCATGAGCCCAAAAGGATGAAACCTGAGTGAGTAGCGATGATTAAAGAAGAGGTCCAGAAGCATTTAGAGGCTGGGTTCATCAAGGTAGTTCACTATCCTTAGTGGGTAGCAAACCTTGTACCGGTTACGAAAAAAGATGGCAGGGGTTCGGATGTGTGTCGACTTCGAGAGACCTGAATAAGGCAAGTTCTAAAGATGATTTACCACTGCCCCATATCGACATGCTCATAGAAAACACAACAGTTCATGCTTTACCTTCGTTCATGGACGGTTATGCTAGCTACAATCAGGTGAAGATGGTCGAAGAGGACATGAAGAAGACAACCTTCATCACCTAATGGGGAACATACTTGTTATGTGGATGACATGATCATTAAGTCCAAAGATAGGGCAAGGCACCTACCCAACCTTAGAAAAATTTGTAAAAGAATGAGAAAATATAATATACACCTTAATTCTCAAAAGTGTGCCTTCGGGTAACCTCGAGCAAGTCTGTTAGGCTATGTTGTCGAGTCTCGAGAGGAATAAAAGTTGATACATCCAAGATTAAAATTATTTAAGAGATCCACTGTCGAAGACGAGAGAAGGAGATACGGGGTTTCCTAGGACATTTACGAGTATATTAATTGTTTCATATCAAAACCGACTATGGTTCAGTGAACCCATTTCCAAGAAGCTGAAAAAGGATATGAGCCTATTTGAGATACCGAGTGCCAACGAGCATTCTAGAAGGTTAAGGAATATTTAGCCAACCCCCAAGTGCTAGTTCCACCCCAACCAGGGAAAACTTTACTTTTGTACATCCCCACGACAGAGACAACCATGGGAGTCATGCTAGCTCAACGAGAAGAGAAACAAGAGCACGCAATATATCATCTAAGTAAGAAGTTCTTAGGTTATGAGACTAGATACACACCATTACAAAAGACATCACTAGCATTAGTCTTGGCTACCAAGAAGCTCAGGCACTACATGTTAGCCCACACGGTACATGTGGTAGCACCGATGGATCCCATTAAATATATCCTTGAGCAACCAACTCTCAGCAGCAAGATAGTACGATGGATTGTCTTCGTTGTCGAATTCAAACTTAAGTATGTCGCTAAAAGCGAGTAAAGGAAAGGTAATGTCGGAATTAGTAGCTGATTTACCTATAACCGAATCGCAACTCAAACACCTCAAATTTCCGAGACAAAAACATTTTACAAGTAGAGTTGGGCGTATAAAAATGTCTTCGATGGCGCTTCCAATCAGGTTGGCTTTGGAGTAGGGATTCTTCTAGTCTCACTAGAGGCAGCACATACTCCCATTTCGATCAAGCTAGATTTCGAGGTCACCAACAATGATGCAGAATATGAAGCATGCATCACGAGGCTTGAAGTTGCTATAGAGATTGGAGCCAAGAGCATCGGGGTTTTCTGTTGCACTAGTCCGATCATTAATCAAATTTTGCAAAAATGAAAGGTACGCGAGTGAAGCCTTAGCACCCTACTAGGCACATCTTATTGAGTTTTCAAAACATTTTGAGAGCATTTCATACACATACCTTCCTAGGGATGACAACTAGTTCGTAGATGCTTTAGCTAATTAGCATCCATGATCAACGTCTCTAATGGCTTTCATTCAATGCCCATTCACAGAGAGCGACTGAGTCGACCTACCACACGTCTACATATTAGAAGTGTCCGGTATCATGACATCTATCAATATTTGGATAAGCAAGAATATCCGTTGGACTCTTCACCTAACACCCAACAAACCATTAGGATGTTGGCAGCCTAGTTTTTCATTGACCAAGGGTAGCTGTACAAGAAAACCAACACAGGGATTAGCTTACTTTGTGTCAACCAACATGAAGCAAAGCGCATCATGGATGAGATTTATGGCGGGAATTGGACCCAATGTGAATGAAAAAATGTTGGTTCAGAAAATTCAGAGGCTTGGATACAAGCTGGTTGACCATGGTAATAGATTGCCATGAATTCATTAAGAAATGCCATAAGTGTCGGTGTATGTGAATTTACAACACCAACCACCATTGTTTCTCGGGACACTTGCATCACCTTGGCCATTCTCGGTTTGGGGAATTGATATTATTTGCAAAGTGAACCCTAAAGGAATAGGCGATCATAAATTTGTGTTAGTGGCAATCAACTACTTCACCAAGTGGGTAGAAGCAGACCTCTTATGCAAATTTGACATCAAAGTAGGTAGCCAAGTTCATTATCGGCAACATCATTTGTCGATATGGGGTACCTCATGAATTGATTAGTGACTATGGTAGTCACTTCAAGAAGGAAGTAGCAGACCTACTGGAGAAATGTAAGATCAAGCACCACAAATCTTTTCCCTATCGTCCTCATACCAACGGCATAGTCGAGGCAGCCAATAAGAACATTTGCAAAATATTGGAGAAGATGGATGTCAACTATAAGGATTGGTATGACAAGTTGCCCTTCGCTTAATGGGGCTATCGAACCTCCATTAGGACCTCTACAAGAGCAACACCTTGCTCCTTAGTATATGGCATGGAAGCAGTCCTTCCAATAGAAATTGCCATCCCCTAATTACGAATCGTTGCTAAAACTAGCGACCAATAAGAACATTTGCAAAATAGTTAGTGTTGTTGGATGAAAAGGCGCCTCAACGCGTTACATAATGTCCAAATATACCAAGCACATATATCAAGGGCGTGTAATAAAAAATGAAGCCTCGAAATCTACACGTTGGGGACTTGATCCTTAAAGAGATTAAAGCATCGATCCAGGATCCTCGAGGAAAGTTCAAGCCTAACTTGCAAGGCCCATTATACTAATTCAAATACGACCGGGAGGAGCGGTAAAATTGACTAATGTGGATGGTGAAGAGATCTTTGAGTATACAAACTTGGATCAATTGAAGAAAAACTACGTTTAGAATGACCCTAAACAACGGGCCAAGCCTGGGCCAACCAGGCCGCGCCATGGCAGTGTCGACCACCACCCGGATAACGGTGGGTCTGGTTAGGCAGAAATTTCCCTTGGTTTTTATATCTATAATTGTTTATTTTGATGGTCCAATTAGACGGTCCTTCTATTAAACTAATTGTTATTCAATGTTTTGGTGGTCTAATTAGATAGCCCATTGGTGTAATTAATTCCTTAATTAATTTTTAAAGATGGTCCAATTAGGCGGTCCAATGTATTTATGCCTCTAGATGAGTGATAATATATATATATATATATATACACATATATATATATATATATATATATATATATATATATATATATATAGAAAGTAGAAAAATTATCATAAAACTTACTTTTTAATTTTATTTAATAATACGTAAGCCTACTACTTACCTAAGTACATAGCTAATTAAAGGGAAAAACAAGCACAATACTTGGAAAATTTAAATTGTTCTAAAGAGGAAAAACTAAAATTCCTAATTTCTTTTATTCCTTCCTTAAAAAGAAAAAAGTCCTCTCTAACAAATTCCAGCCCTAGTTTATTTTGACTTTCTTTCCTTTCGGATCACTAGACCCGGCTCCATTATCTTGGGTGCACTTCATTAGCTCCTCAATCCTACGAGCTCTCCTCTCTTCAGACTTCCTTAGCCTCGGATTCCATTCTGCGGGCACATTCAGCTATCCGAGGGTTCACTTCGTATATTTGGAGTGGCGTAGCAGCAGGAACGGCTCCTTGGGGATCCAACTCTCGAGCCCTCGGTGCCTTGCAATGTTTGGGTCCACTTCCGTTATCCACTCCGGATAAAACGCGGATACGAGTAGTAGTACGGTCACCTACAAGTTTCAACATCTTAAACAGGTTCATCTAATATTCGGGCCATGATTTGACTCGCCTAGAATTACCGAAACTTTTGAACAATTCAAAGGCAGCAGGCCAAATACAATCTAGAAGGGGAATCACCTACTCTCTTCCCATTTGCCGTAATACATGATCGGGGAAGTAATAGGTACTAGTTTTCAAACCATAATATGAGTACAAAATGTTGTTGTCCGGTGTATGTCCTAAATCGGACACTTTCTAGTGTGCAATGTACCATCCTATGGTATTACTTGTGGGTTTTAAGGTATTCCTCCCACTAACAAGTAGGGTGATCGGTTACTCGCCTCTACCTACTTTCGTTGACGTAACTGTATTCCCGGATATGTATCTACTTTTGCAGGAGCTTGAATCAATTATAAATGCTCCATTAACCAAATCTGCACACCACAAATAATAAAAAAATATAAGCGTCCTGCATGGTCAAATTTTACCGTATTTATGGCCCAACAGGAGCAAAACTAAAAAAAGAAAAAAGAACGAAAAGGCGGAAACATCGGGACTTTCGGCGTAAAACTCGTCCGGCGCCGCTGACCGGTTCAAACCGTTTGGTCTCTCGTAACGTTTATTTGCTTACTCGCAATAACAGGGGCTCCCAGCGAAGTTCTCCTCTAGATTAGCCTCAACCTGGTCTAAGCCTATAATCAGCAATGTCGGGGACCCATAATTTTCCAGCTGCTCAACCAAGCTTAGTAATGTCGTAGGCGCTATGTCCTAGCAGCCTCCCTGCCATCAGGAAACCACCTACCAGGTAGGTGATAATAGCTCACTGTCTTGGGATAATGATAGTGTCTGCCGATGCATACATCTAGCGATAATGTTTCATCAGGTTTATTAGGTTCACCTTATTCCCGATAAGAATCCACCCTAGGTTTCTATTACTCGGCTTTAGAAGGTATTTGTAGGTTTCGTGTAGATTTTCGGAGGATTTGGGTACGACAGGTTTTGTACGGTGTTGGATGCCCGAGTATAGTATCAAACTCTTCAGGAAGGGGACACAATTTGTTACCCCCAAACCTGAAAATGTGGTGATGAGGATCCCAGTAGGTCATAGCAGCCCTTAAGAAAGTCTAATAGGCTTTCACTTGGTAGATAGTAAATAAAGTGTTCAGCCCATATTATGACAAATCTACCCTTAGATAAATCGGTGATGAAATTCATCTTTTCAAATTAGAAGGAAATTGTAGGCTCGGGGCAATTTCTTTAAGATCTGTTATTTTCTAAAGGAATTGTGGAACAACGTTCGAAGGCATAATTATTGTTGTTTAGTAAGGATCAACTTATAGTAGTCTCCGTATTAAGAGTCCTACTCGCACCACAACCACCGGAGTCGGCCAACGATCCAGGTTTCTCGCATGGCGGGCATAAGCCAGGACCTTGGACTGGCCGGTTCGCCTTCTTCTTTTGGCCTCGAGCACTCCTTGGGCCACTACATGTTCCCTGCCCTGGCCCATTTTTGGTTGAGCCCCGTTATTATTTTTGGACCGTGCACTTACAAATTCCTATTTTTATTTTTATTATTTTCCTTTGGGGGAGTGGGGGCTAGTGGATTTTTTTTTCGATTTGTCTTTGTAATTTTGTCTTAAATTTTTTTTTGCATCATATTAATAAAAGATAGACGTGGAAAATCGACCATCTCCACCACCGTGCGAAGAGCTAGCCCCATGGTCCCAAGATTGAGAAGGTGCATAAGAAGGCCCACTATAAGATGCCCGGTGGAAGTCAATTGGATTCCAATGCCGATCAAGCGCTTGGAGAGGCGGGATATTGTAGACACTTAAAAGTGTCGTCCCTTATCTTCTTTAATTTCGTATTTTGTATTGTTAGCCCTATGATGAAATCCCAAGTCCTATTTGAGGATTTAGATCACAGATCGAATTTGATTGGTGCGACGGAAGCCGATAAACCACAAAAACACCCAAGCACCACATAAACTGACCTTTTACCTTGGATCGATCAAAAATCCATTTTTCTTTCGGGCGGTCCAAGCCCGGGCCAAGCCTCCATGGACAACGGAGTCCTTTGTCGCGTATTGGGAGATTTCAAGCTCGAATTATGCATTTCACCTTTTATCTAATCGGACAAGGAGGTGTAGACATAAAGACGATGTTAAATGTGGCATTTCTTGATCATAAGAATCAAAGTGCTGCGTTTAAGCTCCAAGATAGTCCGCCTGAGACTAAGAACTTCCTCCCTCAAGACGACATCATATGGCCGACGCTCCTTGCTCGGATTCTTTAAGTAAAACGCTGCATTTTTGGCCGAAGACTCCTCTTAAGCACGAAAAGGGAACAAAACCCTAGGCATTCCCAGGTGGTTGGCGCCCCAACCGAATTCTATCCGATTTTATCCTATTCTATCCAGTTCAATCTTATGGTTTTTTGGCCCGGTTTTCTAAGTTGTTTCGAACGGTTGGATGAGAGCTAACCCTTGGTCATTTGTGACCTAGACCTCTCCCTATAAATAGAGAGCCTTGGCTCTCATTTCAGCACGACTTTTTGCCTTAGCGCTACGCTGCTACATTTTACCTTGCACGACTTTTCTCGTATGCGTTATGCTGCAGAAAGCTAACCCTTATGGTTTTCTCGTCCCAATTTTCTAAGCTACTTCGAGTGGCTGGATGAGACCTAACCCTTGGTCATTTGTGATCTAGACCTCTCCTTATAAATAGAGAGCCTTGACTCTCATTTCAGCAGGACGTTTTGCCTTAGTGCTACGCTGCTACATTTTACCTTGCACAACTTTTCTCCTATGTGTTATCGTTGCGAAAGCTAACCGGAAAACCAATTCCTAATGTTACGCTGCTGAAATTCGACTAAGAGCTACCGAATACTTCCTTCCGTATTCTGATTTCTTGGTCCCTTTTCATCTTATTTCCACTTTATTACTTGCCCTTACAACATCCGAACTAGAATACTCCATCACCGATCTTCTTGCCTACACTCAAAACTCACAAAAAGCCTCTTTCTTGATTCACCACCATCGTGTCACCGGATCCAAGTACGGAGATCCAGATCGGTAGGTGGGACAACTTGAGGGTATCAATTCGGTCTTCAAATGGTTATTTATTTATTTTTATGCTTTTATCGCTTTCCGTATTGTGGAAAAGATTTGTATCATTTTTATTTCCTCCCCGCTCGATATAATCCTTTAAGTTTTTCACTGTTCTTTTCTTCACTTTTATTTTCTTTACCGCTTTCCTTATATTTTCTTTTTATCGGTTTCATTCATGTTTTGGTTACTTTAATTTCATTTAGCATGTTGTGTGCTTGTGTTTAGTACGTTATTTTAATTCACTATTCAAACTAGTAATGGCCGTCTTCGAACGGGCAAAATGAAAGGGTCTACCCTCACCCCGACTCGATTCTCGGCTCTAAGATCGATGGAGTCACTTTATTTTAGCCTAAGTCTTAGTTTTCCCATACTAAGATTAGAAGAGCAAATTTTATTTAATTTATTTTTGTTAGTTTCTCTCTCTTAAAAATTGAGTGGCGACTCCCTCTTTTTGCTTTATTTCTATTCAAATTGCATCTTGATTTTTCCGACTGCAGGTACAAATTTAGGGCTTTGTAACCCGCTTGCCGGGCCAAAGGCCACGGCCGTGGCCGACGCCCTAACCGCCAGTGCTGGCTTCGACCAAGCACCGAGTGGTCGATGGTCGTGGCTTGGGTCCAAACTGGTGTTTTAATACCAGTTTGGCCCTAAAGCCTCACGGTAAATGTGAAACCCTAGTTTCTATACTTTGTTCGGTTAAGAAAGAACATCCCGAGACTTCAGAAAATAATTCATAAAATAAAACTAATTAATAAAATGCCTATCAATCTGATTTAATTCATCTTTAACCCAACTTAATAAAATTCGAAACTCTAAATAAGAGGTCAATCTCCAATTTCAAAATCCATCTTCAAAACTCTAAATCATTCTTTAAAAATTTCTAAAAACCTATGCCAAGCATTCGTGGCGAAGCTTGGTCGGCCCCGCGACCGTGGTTCCTATAGTAGTGACTCCACTGGGGATTAATCACTTATTAAGACGGCAAAGCTTGAAAATTTGAGTAGTGAGTTTTAATAATGTATTTTCATTATGCATCCCGCATTTAGCAACCTTTGAACTAGTTTATTATTGTTTTTGGACCATAAGGACAATTTATTTTACCCCTTGTTAACACTTATGGTAAGAGGCTCATACTCGCGTCCCAGGAGGGCCCAACTAGGGTTGATTGCCAACGGAGGCGTTACCTCTTGCCTCATAGCATGCGCTCTTGGTCTATCGAGAGGCACCGAGGATTCTGGATTTTTTCATGTCGTGCCCCACATGGAAGACCAAATCTTCGGACTATGAGTCTCCATGTATCCGACCGAATCTAAACCTCTTTTCACTGTGTTCTATATCTTCTCTATTGAGGTATTCTGACCTACTCATAATATACTTGAACCATCGCATGATCAAATAATTCTTTTAACGCATTTTCTTGTAGTATTGACGGTGTTTGCTAACTCGTAACCGAGTTACTCTCTACTCGAGTTCGTCTAAGTCGAGTATATTCCTTAAATGATTATTTGATAGATCAAGGTTACTTTCTATGTTTGAATATTCTTCTACTTGACCTTTCTAGGAATTATTCTGAATTGAGTTTGAACCTATTTGATATTAGACTCACAATATTCCACTCTTCTAAGCCAAAGATAATTAAGCATTTAATTATCCTAATTTAATTATTATCTCGTACCTAACCTTGGACCAAATTATTTTATACTTTGAGAACCAATGTGGTGCTTTTGTTGGTTATTCAAACAAAGCTAATATGAGACTAACTTGAGTCTCTTACTTCGAGAGCAATTCTTTGAAAAATGAATTGGAAAACCGAGACTAACTCGAAAGATCTTAAGACTAGTACTCGGACTAATGAGACCGAGTCCGAGTCACTCAAAAGAGAAAATGATCATCCGAAAAGAAAGCTCAATGAGTCTCAAGAGCTTGTTTTGAAGTTTACTCAAGGTCGAAAAACCTTGATATGCTTTTAGGCTCTTAGTATATCTCCTTCAAGAAAGAAGGATTTGGGTTTAACGAAGAGGAGGAATCTAATTCTTAGTCAAATGTTTTCAAAAAGGATTCCAGAATTGTGAAGTTAAGGAAGGCCGAGCATGGTCATATTCATAAGAATGAAAGGAGGACTCAACCTGGACTAGTTTACAGGAGAAAACCTTCTCCACTTGTTTATAAAAGAAAAGATTTTCAAAAGAAAGAGACACGGACTCGGTTTTCTAGAAAGAAGACCCAGAATCAGACCAAACCCAAAGTCATTCAAATCTGGGTTCCCAAGAGTCTTCTTCCTCAAAAAGGACCTCAGTAAAGGGAGTTACCGGGTTCGTTAGAGGAAGTGAGAAGGATTACTCGTGTTTCGACTTGCGGGTAACTCGAGAAAAGGACGAAAGGTCATTGGTACTTAGACAATGGATGCTCAAGCCACATGTCAAGAGATTCAAGACTCTTTTTTGAGTAAGAAGATTTTAAAGGAGGCAAAGTTACTTTTGGAGACGATAGTAAGGGCAAGATAGTTGGAATTGGCAAGATTGGGAAAGGAGACAACTTGGTCGACCCAGCCTATCTTGTCAAGGGACTAAAGTACAATCCGCTCGGCGTCTCTCGCTTGTGTGAAAAAGATCAAGATGTAAGATTTACTCAGGCCAACTCGCTATATTTTTATGCAACTACCAAAGAGACTAAGCTCTTAGGTAAGAGGTCAGGTAATACCTATACTATGCCTCTTTCCGACCAAAGTCGAACTTATCTTGTTTAAAAGCATCATTGCATGATGATTCTTGGACATGACATTGTAGACTAGGTCATGTTAGCTTGCGCACTATCAAAAAGCTCGCATCTTATGGTTTAGTTAGAGGTTTACCTAACTGTGCATTTAAGAAAGATAAAATGTGTGAAGCATGCACAAAAGGGAAGTAGGTCAGATCATCCTTCAAACCTCTCAAAACTCGTTTCCATATCCAAAGTTCCTAAGATGCTACATATAGATTTATGTGGTGAAATCTCTTTGAAGAGTCTCAGTGGTAAATCATATGTACTTGTAATTGTTGATGATTATTCACGATTTACCTGGGTTTGTTTTCTTAAGAACAAAAATGAAACTTTCAAAGAGTTTAGCAAGCTCCGTAGGAAAATTCAAGTAGAGTCTTAGACTCGGATCGAAGAATTTGGACTGACCATGGAAGGGAGTTCGACTACTCGGAATTTGCAAAGTTCTATGACAATAATAATATCTCTCACAAGTTCTCAGCACCCAAAACCCCTCAACAGAATGGGGTAGTGGAGAGAAAGAACCGAACTCTTGAAGAAATAGGAAGGACGATGATGATTGAACATGATTTACCTTACTATTTCCGGGCCGAGGCAATCAACACAACAAACTACACACCGAACGGATGCCTCATCGGACCTATCTTGAAGAAAACTCCCTACGAGCTTTACAAAGGGAAACAGACCCATCATCTCATATTTCAAATCCTTTGGATGTAATCGCTTTGTTCACAATAACGGTAAGGATCACTCGACCAAGTTTGATGCTCGGTAAGATGAATGTATCTTACTAGGTTACTCATCTCACAAGTAAAGCTTATTATGTCTTTAACAAAAGAACTAACAAAGTGGAAGAAAGCATCCACGTTGTGTTTGATGAGACCGATCAGTGGAAAAACATGTGAGTTAACCTTCTTAAATCTGAAACTCAGTCGAGATAAAGATGATCTTGGTGAAGTTGAGCTCAAAAAGTCGAAGAAAGCAACTCGGAATGAGGCAACTCAAAACATCATGACTTAGACTCGAACTAGCTCAAAAGCCAACTCGGAATGCTCGAAGGACAAGCAAATGAGCAAACTCAACAAGATCAGAATATCGAAGATCATCCAAGTACAACCAACAAACTTGTTGAACTAGAGAACATGTAGAGCATTCAAATATGTTTCAAGTCACCCACTTGAGAACATTTTATCTAACATCAATAGTGGGTAAGAACTCGTTCTTCTTTGCAAAATCTATGTGCATTCACTACATTCATATCATTAACGTAACCCAAAAATACACTAGAGGCCGTAAATGAACCTGAATGGGTAGAGGCCATGTAAGAAGAGCTTAATCAATTTTAGAAAAATCAGGTCCGGACTGTGATCAAACGACCTTCCGACCACCCAGCTTATAAGAACCAAATGGGTTTTCAAAAACAAACTAGATGAGGATGGGTTGGTAGTCGAAATAAGGCTAGACTTGTGGCTCAAGGTTACAATCAAGAAGAAGGGATTGATTGTGGGGAAACCTTTGCACCAGTTGCTAGGATCAAAGCAATTAGAATCCTATTGGCATTTGCATCTACCATGAATATTGAATTGTGTCAAATGGATGTTAAGTGTGCTTTTCTTAATAGTTTCATTCAAGAGGAAGTCTATCTTGAGTAACCCCTGGATTTGAAAACTCGAATTCCAAATCATGTTTTCAAATTGCAAAAGGCTCTATATGGTCTTAAACAAGCTCCTGTGGCTTGGTATGGGGCTTGGTATGAGAGACCGACAGTTTCTTGGTTGAGAATGATTTTAAAAGAGGTCAGATTGAGAAAACTCTTTTCATAAAAACCGAGGGGGAAAGATTTCCTTATTGCTAAGATTTATGTTGATGATATTATCTTTGGAGCTACTAATGAAAAGCTCGTCGAGAGTTCTCTAAGTTGATGAGACAAGAGTTCCAAATGAGCATGATAGGAGAGCTCAATTTCTTTCTTGGTCTACAAATCGGACAAGACAAAGATGGAATCTATGTCCATCAATCTTAGTTTACTAAGGAGTTATTGAAGAAGTGCAAGCTTCAAGATATAAAATATGTAGTAACACCCATGAGTAACAACATGAAACTGGACTCATACGAAAAGGGAAGCAAGAGATCGAAACTCTATAGAGGTATGATTGGTTCTCTGCTATATCTCACATCCAAGTAGGCCGGACATTATGTTTAGTGCATGTTTGTGTGCAAGATTTCAAGCCGATCCAAAAGAATCATATTTCACTGTTGTGAAGAGGATTTTTAGATATCTTGCAGGAACTCGGAATCTTGGTCTATGGTTTTTAGAGACTCGGAACCGACCCTCACTAGATACTCGGATGCCGACTATGCTAGTTACAAGGTTGATAGAAAGAGCACATCGGGAGCATGCTAATTTCTGGGTCAATCCCTTATATCTTTGCACACAAAGAAGCGTAACTCGCTTGTTCTATCAACCGCCGAAGCCGAGTACATTGCGACTGGAGTGTGCTCGTGCTCGGATTCTATGGATCAAGCAACGCTTGTAGGATCTTAGACTTTCATTCAAATCTATCCCAATCAAGTGTGACAATCAGAGTGCAATCAGCATAACTAAGAATCTAGTTCAAGCACTCAAAGACAAAGCATGTTGAGGTCAGGTATCATTTTCCGAGAGACCATTATGAGAAAGGTGATATTGAACTAGAATTCATTCCTACGAAATTTCAATTAGCTAATATTTTCACTAAGCCACTTAGTGAGGATCAATTTTGTTTTATTAGGAATGAGCTTGGCATGATTGATGCTTGATTATATGTTTTATGTGCTTAATTGTGTGATTTGTTCTTGATTAACGAATGGATCAGTTGACTTAACAATGCGATCGAACTATTGGTTAATTGCTTTCCGAGTCGCTCGTAAACCATACTGAGTCAGACTAAGTGTATGATCAAAATGGACACTAAACTTTTGAGATAATCTCTAGATGAATGGAGAATCTCGGAAAGATTTTTTTAACTCTCTTTCTCTCTCTAACACGCGTGATTTCCAAAGAATTCGAACTCGTTATAGAGACAAACGCTGGAATCGTAGCCATTGGACTCGTTGTACGTCATGTCTATCTCGAGAATTTCGTTTGAACGTTAAGAAAGAAGGTTAAAGGACATTTCTGTTCTCTCTATATATAGCATTTATTTGTCTTCATTTCTTCACTTTGCGCCTTATCTGTCTTACACAAAATTCTCTACTCTCTCATACTCGTCCCTTGCTCTCAAAGTGCTCTCTCTCTCTCTCTCTCGCTTTGTTCTAGTAACCTCTCATCTCTTCAATCTCACAATGCCTCAATGCGGTTCTACTTCCAAGTTTATGGGGTCTACAACAAAGAAGGCCCGAAAAACAACTCAAGAAGGTATGTCCGACCCTTCAAAAGTTTTTGTTGTCCATCATTTCACATTGGATGACAAGTTTTTCAAAACCACATCCTTCTCTTGGCTAAAGTTCATTCAAGAAACTGGAGTATACAACTATCTATGCTTAAGCGATTTCATTTATCCGTAACTCGTGGCTGAGTTCTATGCCAACAAATCCTTCTTTGGAGGTGTCATCACTTCTAAACTTCAAGGTAACACAGTCGAATCAACCTCCCTCTTCTCCACAAACTTTTCAATGTATCCTCTCTTTTCTAAATCCCAATCACATTCCTTTTCTCAAAGTTGTCGATGATTTCTTCGATAAATTTGCCAAAGAAGTGCCCGAGCACGTAAAAATTTCTCTCGTGACTCGGATGAAAAGTGAGGTCGATTGCTATGATACATTCCGATGTGTACTTTCTTTGCTCACCACTCGAGTAAGGAGAACCCAAACTCCAGTGGTTCTCAAAGTTTTGTTTAACATCATTAAGGGCTACGACGTAGACCTCTTTCCCTTCATTATCTAGCAAATGGTTCAAGTGCTCGCTCAATCAAAGAAATCCGCTCCTTTTCCTTTCGGAGCTCTTCTTTCTCTTATCTTCAAACAATTTAAGATCCCTCTTCCCTCATATCCCTCTATTGTTTCGAGTCGACCATAGTTTTGGGCCGAAAAGAACTTGTGGGGTATGGATACCGAGAGGTTAAGCCCGGTGAATAGGTTCACTCTTCCGAGTTGGAACCCGCCTCTCCTCCTCCCCGCACTCGGATTCAACCCACTCGCCATCCGCTTTAGTTGGCCCCTCCTTTTCTCAACCTCCTCTCTCGGCTAGCACATTTGCTCGCCTTGGTCGAAAAACTTGTGTTTACAGACTAACCAACTTCGCCAGCTTGTTCGCTTTCTCAAGCCCATTTTCCGTGGGATGCTCATTCACCAAAAGATCGCCCAATCCCGGATTCCGAGTGTCAATCCCTGGTGCTTGAGTTCAAAGGGGTTCTTGACGAGCAATGCGAACAGCTCGAACTTCTTCGCGAACGTAGAACGAAGGCCGTGCAGGACTCGGAATCCTCATACACATCCGAGGAGTCCTCCAGCTGGCCAAGTCTACCTCCGATGAGGTAGAAGAAGAAGAAGTTGAGGACACAGCAGAGGCAGGTGACGCTCAGCTTGAAGAGGAGAATAAGAAGGAAGAAGAATGACAAGAAGAGGACGCTTCACCGGAAGACAAGGGGCTATCGAGCTTGAACTTGAGCCGATCTCCTCGGATCGGAGTGGATCAAAAGATGCCGGGGACGTTGGATAGTCTAAACCAGTCGACTCGTAAGCCCATATAGTCTTCCAAGAAGACGAGCCCGAGGATGACATTGTCCCGACTCGACCACCCCGGTTTGAGCCATTTCCTAACATCCCGGTGCTACCATCGCCGCAATCTACCACTCGATTTCGGACTCACCGGCGCAAGCGCACTCGCTCGTCCGTCCTCCTCCGCTCAACCAGCACCACCATCTTAATCTATTTCTTTTTCTTGTTTTTAATTTTTTTGGTGTCCACTTTTCACTAAGGAGTAAGTGTATTTACTTTCCACTTTTCTTCCCTCCTTTTGCTAAAATGCTAGGGGAGCAAAAAATAGAAAACTTGATGTTTAGCTTAGGGGAGTTTATTTCCTCTCTCCGTGTTGTAAATATTTTTTAATGAATGAATGTCTATCTTTCTATGCTCCGATCATTTCGAGTTTCCTTTAGCATTTATCTTATCTACTTAGAAATCTGCGTTGGTTTTAATATCTTCGTGGTACTCAACTATGTGATCGTCTTGGTTTGCAAGCTCATTGTCTACTTCCTCGATAAGATCTCGAATCACGATCCACACCATTTAAATAATTGTGTATAATACAACAAGCTATTATGATTTGTTTTTGTACTTGAACGTTAAATCTAGGTTTAGCTCTACTTTCTAATATAGCAAAACGCTTTTTTAAAATTCCAAAACATCTTTCAATTGCATTGCGTAGTGAGGCATGTCGAAGATTGAACAATTCTCGAGAATTTCGTGGTGAGTTTCTTGAGTACTCCTTCAAGTGATAGCGTACACCTCTATAAGGTGTAATTAATGCGCTCTTAGTCATGAAACCAAGCATCAACTAGGTAGAATTTTCCTATAAGATGAAAATTATTATTATCAATAATAATATCGTATTTGGAGTTTATGCTTTTATATATATATAGTTTACCTTTTGGAATTTTTAATGGATATCGTCGTCTTAGTGCATCTTTTAGAATTCCGGAATCTGATGCCGAACCTTCCCAACCAGGTAAGACATAGGTGAATTTTAAATCAAAAGTACATGCAGCCAATACATTTTGTGTAGGATACTCTTTTCAACCACGATATCTAGGGGCATCTATAGGAGAAACCTTTGCTCGTGTATGTGTCCTATCAATAGCTCCTACACAATCCTAACATTCAATATATTACTTATTATTATTTCGAAAGAACACTTTGAAATATATTTATCACAAAATAATTAATTATTACCTT
The DNA here is from genome assembly GCA_021018815.1 of Talinum fruticosum. Lineage (NCBI taxonomy): Eukaryota > Viridiplantae > Streptophyta > Magnoliopsida > Caryophyllales > Talinaceae > Talinum > Talinum fruticosum. The sequence goes on along the minus strand of JAITYX010000025.1, from coordinate 5,572,464 downwards.
AAAGTAAGGGTAAAATCTATTGGAATTAAGGATCTCCGATGAAGTTTGTTGGCCATCGGGTTGTGTCATATATTTCTCTTCAAGTTGTATAATAGCTTTTAACATACTATGGAAATGACGACTCACGGTTTCTCCGGATCGTTGGAAATAAGCTTTGGTAGCACGATTTCTTCCATTTTGTCCCACTATATAGAGGAATTTAGCAACTTGCTCTTCTACACTTACTCGTCTTGTTGGTTGCAACTTGCCTTCTCTTTGTAATATATTACATAAATTCATGAAAGCGGGTGCGCCCATTCGTAAGAGTTCACGACATCTAAAATTAAGGAGAATATCTCTCATATTTGTTGCTCGTGCTTGGTTTCTCTCTTCCGTAATTTTTCGAGGGACAAGGGATCTAAACTTCAATTGTCGTCTCAACATCCACCAATGAGCTACTAAACTAAAAACTTGTGTCTGCGGTTGTGCAAAGTAAAGTTTGTGCCTTTAATAAAACTTTTCTTCTATTTTTTTCTCCATCCATCTATGCAATTATGTTAAAAAATTAGTATGTGCTATGCAATATATTATGTCAAGGGGTTCATATTGGCCATAGAACTCTCAAAAAGTAAGAATATTCTTACGAAACCGGTTGCATTTCAACCAATATACATATATATATATATATACGGTAGTTCATGTAATTGATACTAGTTCTTGTAATAGCTAGATAGAAGATATACTAGCTAGCAATAAATCAATTAATGGGCCCTATAATTTTTATGGGTCAATTTTCAACCAAATTTTAAAAAGAAAAAACATGTTAGAAAATAAATCACTAATTACCGTGAGTAAACTTGTAAGAGGAAGGCTAGAGTTTGTGTAGCCGAAGAGGGAGATTAAAGAATAATTAGTTGGAGTATTAATTCATTAATTAAGTAGGTAATGATGAAATTTCACACCAACAAAAAAAGTGTAAAGAGATGGAGTTTGTGCAGCAGAAGAGGGAGATTAAAGATGATTTTGCATGTTGGATCAAGTGAGAAAAAGCTATATATTTATGATTAAAATAATTAAAAAGTGATGGAAATTGATCATGTCTCTTCCTCTCTCACTCTATGCCATTCTCTCTCTGATATGATCTGCTGCTATATACAGCCTTGGCAATGGCCTTACACGCCGACTGTTACTCGGACAATTTTTTAGTTATTAATTATTACGAGTTGTTATAAACTGTTACGATTATTGTTAATTTTTCAAAAGTTTATGTTTTTATCATTTATTATATATCATAGTTAATAGTTAATTCTATAAAATTATGAACGATCTATGAAAAAAGACAAATATCATGTTAATAAAGAGTTAGAGGGTACTAACCTAGAAAGTGCCAAGCAAGAACTTCGAATTAGAGTAGCAATATAACCCTATTATTGATAGATATGAATTAGATTAGTTACATAACTAAAAGGAGAAGAAAAAAAGAGGTGAATAAGTACTAACCTCAATGACAATCTGTAAAATAGTTAATTCTATAAAATTATGAACGATCTATGAAAAAAGACAAACATCATGTTAATAAAGAGTTAGAGGGTACTAACTCGGAAAGTGCCAAGCAAGAACTTCGAATTAGAGTAGCAATATAACCCTATTATTGATAGATATGAATTAGATTAGTTACATAATTAAAAGGAGAAGAAAAAAAGAGGTGAATAAGTACTAACCTCAATGACAATCTGTAAAATATAATAAAAGTTTAACCCTAATGTTGATATATATATATATATATATATATATATATATATAACTACTTTGGAGGGAAAATAAAAAAAATTAGAGGGAAGTAAAAAAATAATGTGATAATAAGATAAAATAAAATATAATTAAAATATTTTTTTATTTATTTCATTATTTTCTTCCCTCCTTTCCCCTCAATTTGGAGGGGAATAAAACTTCATTAATTAAGGGGATAGGGGAAACGTTTCCCCACCCTCACCCCCAGTGATTTATCCCAAACAAGGGATTTTAATAACATTTACCCCTCCCCTCCCTTTCCCCTCTTTCCCCCAATCCAAACAGAGGGTGAGAGTTAGAGACAGACATAAGCAAGAGAGAGAGAGGGAGGGAGAGAGAGAGAGAGAGACAGAGAGAGGGATTGAGAGCGTGGGCATAGGCGTGGAAGTAGATGGAGAGTGAGAGAGAGAGAAAGGGAAGGAGAGGGACTGAGAGGCTGAGCTTGTGTTTATTTTGGGCCTTTTACTTATTTGGCCTACATACTTTTATTTATGGGTGTCCCATAATTCAAATAAAAATTCAAGCCTATTACATAATAAAAGTTTTTTCTAGGCCTACGGGTGTCCCAGGACACTTATAAGCCCTTCATAAATCCACTCCTATCTACAAGACGTATTTCACAAACTGAAATGTGATATTTTTGGGGGTATCAAGGAGTAAGTATATTGATTACCTTTAAAAAACATTACAAAATACTTGGGATAACCAAAATTCCAACGTCCTCTCAGAAGTAGTGTACTCCCAGGCACTACGTGGACGTACAAATGGAGTTAGTAAATTCCTAAAATAAATATTAAACACTGCAATTAAATTATAGAAGCAAGTCATAACATAGCTGACAAAGTTGTTGCTTTCTCAACATTAGACATAGGTTTAATTCTTATCATCTCTATTTTGAGGTTTTAAATTTTTAAAAATCATTCCATTATGAAAATTTTTATTCTCTTATTTTAAGATTATTATTATTGTTTAAAACTTTTAAAAATTATTACTCCACAAATTTTAAAAATTACACAAATAAAATTTTTTAAAATTATTTCTTTATTGAATTTGAGTAATATTGCTCATTATAAAAATTATATTTAGTGAATAATAGGTTACTATTTGGTGAATAATTAATCATTACTTAGAGAAAAACTTTTGGTGGACAAAGTATTTGGTAAACAAGAATGTATCGTTTTGGTAAGCAATAGTGTCACTATTATATAATATATACCTTAATGAATATTGTATAAAAGAAAACTTTAACGCGTGCTGTACAAATTTATTGTGTACAATTGTTTGTTGAATATTGTACAATAATCCTTAAGGTGTTATAAAATAGTCTTTAATATTCCATTTTGTTTACTAAGTAATGTATAATGGTCTTTGAGTTGGTGTACAATAGTCTTCATCGTAATATATTTCTACTAATTAATAATGTACAATAATTTTCAATTTTCATGATGACGTACCGTTACAATTGTCTAAAAGTAAAAAAAACAACAATATGAGTATGAATAAGAATAACAATAACACACATTTTAGTGAATAGTAACCAACCGATTAGTGTACAATAGTCTAATGTACATAAAAACTAAAATATAACTAAATCAAAGACATAATTTTCTTAATTGAAAACATGTACTTTAAATACAAAACTAATGAACACAAAATATAAATCTAATGTGCACATTTGTAACATATACTGAAAATGAGTACAACTAAATTAAATATTGGACGGAATTTTTTACTAAAAACATGCATGTATAGTAACATATAAACTAATGTACACCAAAAACAAATCTCGTTGGATGTTCGATAACCTTGTGTACTTTAAACACAAAACTAATGAACACAAAAGATAAATCTAATGTGCACACTTGTAATGTATGCTGAAAATGAGTACAATTAAATTAAATATTGGACTGAATTTTTTACTAAAAACATGCACGTATAGTAACATATAAACTAATGTACACCAAAAACGAATCTCGCCTGATGTTCAATAACCTTATGTACTTTAAACACAAAACTAATGAACACAAAAGATAAATCTAATGTTCACATTTGTAATGTATGCTGAAAATGAGTACAACTAAATTAAATATTGGACTGAATTTTTTACTAAAAACATGCATGTATAGTAATATATAAACTAATACACACCAAAAACAAATCTTCCCAGATGTTCAATAACCTTAAAAACAATAAGCAAATTAATGATTCATCAACAAGAAAAATAAAATTTCAGTAATATTGCAAGAAACTTGATTAATATTGAACAATTCATCAATAATTATATTATAATTATTTGAAAAGGTATTCTTAAAAACTATTCTAATTATTCAAATACTAACAAATAAATAAGAAATCTTAAATTTTTAGGGTTTAGAGTTTAAGTTATCTTTTTGAAAGAGAAATACCAACCTCAAAATTAATAAAAATTATAAAGAAATTTCTTAATTTTCAACCTAAATATACACTAATCATAACAAATAGTGAGAAGTTTAGATTAGTGACCAAAAAATTGGACATCAATCGTATAAAAATCACAAGAAAATTGAATCAAAAAAATCACATCATGAAGAGATTAAAATTGAAAAAATCACAAAAAAATTAAAATGGAGAGAGAGAAATTAGTGAAATTGAAAAGGACAGATTAAAATTGTAGAAATCATAACAAAATGAGATTGAAGAAATTATAAAGAGAAAAAGAGAAAAACTAAGAGAGAGAGAGGAAAGCAAGCGAGCGAGTGAAGTAAAAAATATTTGAGAGGCAGTTGTTTTAATTGTTTTATAAAAACTGATGTGACAGTTGGGAGTATATATAATCCTTTACTCATAGAATGACCATATACTAATTGCCCAAAGTTCCTCATGCTACCTATTTACAATAGGTAGGACTATTCCCCTTTCATTGTGTTTTAACTCTATATAAAATCTGATTCTTGACTAAGTATGTAACTTGCTTTAATACTTGGTGAACTGATTGCTTCCTTTGCGCAAAATTCTGGAATTCCTCTCATTCCCTAAAGCATACACTAAAGTTGATAACATCACGTATGCAAGCATGTGCTTACTAACTTTGCCTCTGCCCCTCTGACATAACCATGTACATGGATAAACAGCAGGAGTTTGTCTTCCCAACATTTGATTATTTTGCTTTCGAGCCTCATTACTATAGCTGCATTGGGAAAAAAAGAAAAAACCGATTCCTCGATTCTATGTCCATTTCACATAACACATAAATGTCGTCCTGAATTGGGTTCCATTGCTTCATTTTATCTCTGGTTTTCAGTCTGTTCTGCACCGCCACCCAATTTATAAAAGAAGCCTTTAGTATCTTCCATTTGTTCCATACTACCTTAGTCCATTGTTGCACTGCCATTGGCTCTGTTAGCCACACATAACCCCAGAAGAAATAGTATATGGACCTGAATTTTGAATTTCCACTGCCCAGTAGAGGTATCTTACCCATTCATCAAAAGGTTCTTTACCTTGATAATCTACTTCAAACCCAACTAGCGTCATGTGAACACTCAAAGTTCCACCAGTCTTTCTTCTTAAATAGATATGATGCATCCATCATCCATAAAGTGTCTGCTTTCCAAGCAATTTGCCAAACATATCTATCAATAGAAGTCACATTCCAAACATCAGATCTTTTAATACTCAAAATCCCTATTGATTTGGTTTACAAACCAGGTCCTAAGAAACCAGAGCCAGTTTATCATTCAAAGAATCTCCACCCGAGAGGAATCTTCCACAAGTTTGTTCTGCTTGGTGGATCACATATTTTGGAAGAATGAAAATGGAAGACCAATAAACCTTCACACTCATCAAGACTGAATTCACTGGTTAGACTCTCCCTGCATCCAATAATTTCCTTCTCGTCCAACACTGTATTCTGGTCACCATTTTTTCAATAAGAACTTAACAGTCACCTTTGTTTAGTGGATGAAAGAGGAACCCTAAGGTATTTAATTGGAGGAATACCCTGCTTAAAACCAGTAATGTCCAAAAGTTGTTGCTTGACTTCCTCACCCACACCTGCTCTGATCTGTTCAGATTTCTGCAAACTTATTTTCAGCCCTGAAGCCTCACTGAACTTGCCAAAATAGTTCATTAATATAGATACAAATTGCAAATCACCATAACACATCAAAATGGCATCATCTGCAAAAAAAAGATTGATCTCTAAACCTTTGCACATTGCGTGGTATTTGTATTTTTCTTGGTGGCCGACCAACCTCAAACATCTAGACAAATATTCCATGGCCAATATTAACAATAAAGGGGATATAGGGCTCCCTAGTCTTACCCCATTTCTGCCCTTAAAAAACCCATGCAAGCAACCATTCACATACATAGAATATTTGGCAGTTGTAATGCATTGCATAACTCATTGAGTAAACTGATAAGGGAATCTCAAAGTCTTCACCATATTCTCTAAAAATTTCCAACTGAAAGAATCATATGCTTTCATTATATCTAGTTTCATCAAGACTTTAGGAGTTACTCCTTTGTTCTTACAATGTCTCACCATTTCTTGACATAAGATAACATGTTGCAATATAGTTCTCCCTTTGACAAAACCTGCTTGTGGAAGATAATAAGATCCAAAAACACTACATTCAACCTAGCACACAAGATCTTAGAGATGGTGTTGTATACCGTCTAAAATCCTTAACTATACTAAGACAATTAGTTTTAGGAATTAAAGTGTAGTAGCACTGACATGTTTCAGCAATTTGCCTAATGTGAAAAAATCCTCAATTGCCCGACAAAAATCCTCCCCAATCAAGTCCCAAGAGTCTTTACAAAATTGGCTTGGAAACTCATCTGGATCAGGACTTTTATCCTTAGAAATAGACCACACTACATCTTCAATTTCTTTATGTGGGATTGGAGCAATGAGGCTATGGATTTGGTTATTCTCCAAAACAGGACCTAATGCAATAGTATGCTCTTGTACCAATCCGGATGATTTTATTCCCAACAGAGACTGATAATACTCAACAAAAGCCTCTGCCACCTCTGCAAATCCTGAAACCTCCTGATCATCATGTCTTTGAATATGAAAAACTCTATTTAGTTAAACCCTTTTCTTGACCCAGATATGGAAAAAGGCAGTATTATAATCAACAATTTTCCATCATTCGACCTTAATTTTCTACTTACAGAAACTTGTAACAACCTCAGTTTTGTTTCTATAATTGAGCATATCTTCTTTCTCCTTATCTACCAAGTATTAATAGGGTTTAAACTCAACTATAGTTGAATATTATCTAAGACCTTTTTGGCATGCATTACAGGATTGCAAGCTGCTGTGGCAATCGGGGTCAAAAACATCGGGGTTTTCGGTGACTCTATTTTGATGATTAATCGATTTCGCAAAAATGAAAGGTATGTAGTGAAGCCTTGGCACCATACCAAACACATCCGATAGAATCATCCAAAAATTTTGAGAATATCTCTTTCACCTACCTTCCTAGGGATGACAACCAATTCTCGAATGCATTAGCTAAATTAGCATCCATGATTAATATCCCTAACGACATTCATTCAATGTCGTTCACATAGAGCTGACTGAGTCAGCTAGAGCATATCTCGTGCATTAGATGTGTCTAATATCGACCAAACCAGTTGGTATCATGACATTTACTAGTATTTGGATAAGCAAGAATACCCTTTAGATTCCATACCTAGAGCCCAACGAGCCATTAAGATGTTGGCCACCCAATTTTTCACTAATCAATGGCAACTATACAAGAAAACCAACAATGGGATCAACTTACTTTGTGTCAACCAACATGAAGCAAATACCACCATGGACAAGATTCATGGTGGGGAGTGTGGACCCCATATGAACGGGAAGATGTTGGTTCGGAAGATTCAAAGACTTGGTTATTACTAGTCAACCATGGTAGCAGATCGCCATGAGTGTGTTAGAAAATGCCGAAGTGTCGGTATATGCAAATTTACAAGCACAACCACCCTCATTTCGCACAACATTAACATCTATTAGAAATTCTACGGGAGCAACACCTCACTCCCTAGTTTATGGCATGGAAGCAGTCCTTCCAATAGCGATTGTCATTCCCTTATTAAGGATAATTGCTGAAAGTAAGATCGCAAAAGTAGAGTGGGCCAAAGCACAATACGAAGAGTTAATACTACTTGGATGAGAGGCGCCTCAACGCCTTGCACAATATCCAGATACATCGTGCACGTATATCAAGGGTATTCAACAAAAGAGTGAAGCCTCAAAACCTCCAAATTGGAGATTTGGCTCTTAAAGAGATTAGAGCAACAATTTAAGATCCACAAGGGAAGTTTAGGCCTAATTGGCAAGGCCCATTTGTGCTTAGTCGGATATTGCCACGCGGAGTAATGAAACCGACTGATTTAGATTTAGAAGAAATCTTTCAAGTATACGAACTTGGATCAATTGAAAAAATACTACGTCTAGCACGGCCCTGGTCGATGGGCGAAGCCTAGCCTAACTAGGCCATCCCGTGGCAGGCGCCGGCCACCACCTGCACAACGCTGGGCTGGCCGGCCGAATATCCCTTTTAATTCTAACTCGTAATTCATTTTTCTATTTAGCTGTCTAATTATATGGTTTCTTTATTCATTTGTTGTTGGATAATCCAATTAGGCGGTCCGCTTATGTACTTTACTCTTTATTAATTTAATCAATTTTAAAGGTGGTCCAAATAGGTGGCTCAATTTATTTTTTACCTCTAGTTCATCTATAAAACGTAAAAGTATAGCTTAATACTTACTTTTTTTAATAAAAGGTAAGCCTACTATTTACCTGAATGCATAGTTAAGGGAAATAAATACAAGCACAATACTTGCAAAATGAAAATAACTTTGTTCTAAAGAGGAAAAATTAATCCTTCTTTTTTATTCTTTCCTAAATTCTATCTAAAAATCTAAGCCCTAATCTATCTTTACTTTCTTTCCTTTGGGGTCATTAGACTCAGCCCTATCATCCTGGGTACGCTTATTTAGCTCCTTAATTCTTCGGGTCCAGATTCTTTTCGGTGAACACGTTTAGCTACTCGAGGGTTCGCTCGCGAATTTGGAGAGGTGCAGCAGCAGGGGTAGCTTCCTCGGGATCTATCTCTCTAGCTCTTAATGCTTACGCCATTGGGGATCCACTTTTATTGTCCACTCTAGATAATAGACAGATACAACAAGTATTTGGTTTGCATGCAGGTGTCGGCAGTCTAGGCAAGTTCATCCAAGTATTCGAGGCCATGACTTCGTCCGCCTAGAGTTTCCAAATCCTTCAAACAGGTTGAAGGTAGTGGGCTAGAGATAGTCCAATAGAGGAATTACTAGCTTTCTTCACATCCGTCGCAACATAAAGACCTGCACTGTCATATACATCATTCTGAGTTCCATCAAGGAATCGGGTATAGGACTTCATCACTTATAAGGTTTTGATTAAAAGTCATTCTATCTCGTTTTATAAACTTTTCCGAGTGATATAGCGTCTTTTCTGCGTGTTATAGAAACTATCGCATATGTTCTCTTTTGATTCCGATTGACTCGAAAGCATATTCTTGTTTATCATTTGACACACGGTTCCGAGTCACCGAGATAACACTCGGATATATTGCATGTTCAAACACTTGTTCTATTATGCATAAACTCGCTTCGACTTCATGATCTAAGTTTGAATGAATTACTTGTGTTAATTTATCTTTCTAAGTCGAGCATGCTTGGTTTGAACATTGGCAGTCTAGATTAAGTCTCTCTACTCGATGTTATTTATCCGACTTGCTTTACTTCTAGACTAACTTAGATGGAATTTGAGTATAATGGATATTAGACTCGAAAATTCCACTACTATAAGACTCGGATAATTATGCACTTAATTATCTTAATTAAATTATTATCTATGTCTAATCTTGGACCAAAGTATTTTATACTTTGAGAACAAAATTGATTTACTTTTGTAGGATATTCAAACGAGGCTATCCTATTTTTTCAAAAATATAAAAGTAACCGGCTTCAAGATGTCAAATCACCAAAGCAAACAAGGTTTTTCTACCTTTGACCGAAGACTAGACACTATGTCGAGTTATCTCGTTTCCAAAGCTGGAAATTTGCAACGCTAAGCTCAACGGTGGTTTCTACCCCACTTTTCAGACATCACTAGTGGATTGGGACTTCCAATGGAGTCAAGAGCCGTTGCCCAACGTTCACACCTCAACGGATATTTTCCGAGTGACTCAGGAAATCCATTGCAACGGTCACAAAGGACTTCCAGTCAGAAGATAGTCACAACGGCTAATCTTCTTGGTTATCTATAAATAGAAGCCAACTCTCAAGACTTGAAGATTGCTGAACCAACTATCAATACATGTACTTAAGCAAAAGTCATTGTATTCATACTCAATCTTCTACTTACAACTCCAACTCTGTACCTAATATCTTTATGAGTTGTAAGGTCTTGTAATCGGTTTACAAACACTCATTCTTACTTTTTGAGTAAGGTCCCTTGACTAAGTCAGTAAAGGTTAACTCAGCTCGCTTGTCCCTAACTGTAAAGGTTACCTCGGTTAGGAAGTACTAGATCGAGATAAGGTAATTTTTGAGTCTAGGAAAATCTTGTAAGGAATTGCCTAAGGGAGCAATTCTGGTTAAGTCTTTCTACTCGTATTTTGTGGATTCAATATAGTGGATTTGACTTGGTGCTTGGATTAGCACTGTCCGTGGTTTTCTGCCCAGGAGGGTTTCCACGTAACTTTATGAGTTAGCACTTTTCTAAGTCCAATCTAGACTCGGACTCTCCATAGAGTCATCTCTAGTTTTATTCTTCCATTACTTGTTTAAATTTCCCCGTCACCCTATTCACCCCCTTTAGGGTGACTTAGTTTCTCCAAGAGCAAACCTTCGAACACACTCTCGTGGAAGTAACAGGTGCTGCTTTCTAGGCTCGGTAGGCATACAAATGGATGTTGCAGGGTATGTGTCCTAAATTAGGACACTTTCTAGTGCACAATATACCATTGAATTTCGTTACTATGATTCCGAAGATAGTCCTCCCACTAGGAACCGGGGTGATCGGTTGCCACCTCTTCGACTTTTGCTATCGAAGTGTACCGCTAAGTACGCATCAATATTTGCAAGAGCTTGGATCAGCTTTAGGTGCTCTGTTAACAAGATCTACACATCACATATACAAAGTAGGCATACAAATGGATGTTGCACGGTATGTGTCCTAAATTGGGACACTTTCTAGTGCACAATATACCATTGAATTTCGTTACTATGATTCCGGAGATAGTCCTCCCACCAGGAACCGGGGTGATCGGTTGCCACCTCTTCGACTTTTGCTATCGAAGTGTACCGCTAAGTACGCATCAATATTTGCAAGAGCTTGGATCAGCTTTAGGTGCTCTGTTAACAAGATCTACACATCACATATACAAAGTAGGCATACAAATGGATGTTGCACGGTATGTGTCCTAAATTGGGACACTTTCTAGTGCACAATATACCATTGAATTTCGTTACTATGATTCCGGAGATAGTCCTCCCACCAGGAACCGGGGTGATCGGTTGCCACCTCTTCGACTTTTGCTATCGAAGTGTACCGCTAAGTACGCATCAATATTTGCAAGAGCTTGGATCAGCTTTAGGTGCTCTGTTAACAAGATCTACACATCACATATACAAAGTAGGCATACAAATGGATGTTGCACGGTATGTGTCCTAAATTGGGACACTTTCTAGTGCACAATATACCATTGAATTTCGTTACTATGATTCCGGAGATAGTCCTCCCACCAGGAACCGGGGTGATCGGTTGCCACCTCTTCGACTTTTGCTATCGAAGTGTACCGCTAAGTACGCATCAATATTTGCAAGAGCTTGGATCAGCTTTAGGTGCTCTGTTAACAAGATCTACATATCACATATACAAAAAATAAGTGTCCTACACTGTAACACCCCGTCCTTAAGAAAATGATTAACTTTAAATACATTCAAGATTAGCATGAGCACGTGCATTTTAAATTTCAAATATTTTCATATTACTCATGTGTATATACGTATGTATATATATATATATATATATATATATATATATATATAAATATATATGTCAATGTTGTTTAAAATGCAGGAACCGGATTATGACAACGACGACGCATGAATATATTTTATAAATTTTCATGACTCATAAGATAATTAACATTATTATGTAGCTAATTTATTTTGAATTCTAAAAATCCTTAAACAAATGAAATTAATATAATTTTTGTAAACTTAATATTACTAAAAATAAAATTCTTAGATTAAGATAAGTTTAATGAGAAAAATAATAATAAGTTTAGAAAATTAAGAAAATATTGAGGATGAGTGAGTTCGGTTAGAATTAACACTAATGAGAATTGGGCCGGATGATTTGAGTAGAGCCAACCGGCCCATTCGGAGGAAGGCTAGAGGAGGGGGAGTATAAAAGCAAAAATTAACCTAAGAAGCTTCATTATTCTAAACCTAAAGCGAGATCAAACTCAAAACCCTCTCCCTCTCTCTCTACCACCGAGCCCCCTCTGCGTCCTTCTGTTTCGCCGCCGATCGACAGCACCGGCGGCCCTCCGGCCACGCCGACAACCACCGCCGGCTAGCCACCACCACCACCATCACCGCATCTTCGTCGATTCCCTCATTAAACACCCAAAACCTATCCCTTCTTTCGCTTGCCTCCACCGTCTCCCTCTTTCCGTTCATCTCAGCCACCGGAGACGTCACCCCAACACCACCGACAACCACTCGTCACCTTCTACTACCCTACGAGTCGTCGTCCCAGCCATCAACGCCAGTCCACCACCGGCTGTACTTCGCTCTGCAGCTGCTCCTGCCTCGGTTTTGCCCAGCTGGTCACGGTTTCTTCGGCCTCCAACCCTGTCCGGCCTCGGCCGCCTCTGTCGCCCACCGGCGCCGCTCACCGCCACCGACGATCGCCGCGACCGCAACCATCCGCCTCATCTTCGGTCATCCTCCGATCTTCAACCCTTCAAACCCTCAAAATCATTACCCTTAAAAATTAACCCCGTTCACTGGATTTTAGGGTAATTTTTAGTTTTGATTTAATTCCTTAGAGTAGATTTCGGTTTCAGTTTGTTTAATTAATTTCTAGGGTTAATTTTCGGATTCAGTTTTTCAAGTACTTTTAATTTAATTATTTGAGTTGTAATTGGTATTCTTTTCTGTTTGGAGATTTAAACTGGATTATGGTTTAATTGTGACTCGATCCATGAAAGTTAAGAAAATCTGATGATAATAGGTATGTGTGGGATATACTAAAAATTGAAGAAAAACTATGGACAATCTCTCGTATAAGGAATCTCTGTGTGAATGACATTTATGGACAAAACCCTATATGAGGGATATTTGTGGACAAATCCCTGTATGAGGGATATTGATAGACAAATACCGTGCAAAGGACAATCACAAATAATTCTGAATCAGAATATTTTTGGTTAGTTTAAGTATTTAACCTAATAAGGAGATTAAGGAAAAGATTGAGGATGATATCTAAGTTTGGGCAGTTTGTAAAACTGAAATGTGAGGAATTGGCATTTTGGGGAATTAGTATGCCTTTATAAAATAAAATAAGGTTAGAAAGTGGTACATAAAGATATGAGTAAAGGAGTTAAATGTTCAATATACCATTTAGAAGAAAATTATGTATATTTGAGGTTACCTCATGTATATATATAAATGTATACATGTATTTATATATGTGCTTAGAAGAAAGTTATATATATATACTTTAAAGTTTCCATAAATAGATATATATATATATATATATATATATATATATATATATATATATATATATATATATATATATTCATGTATATATATAAATGTATACATGTATTTATATATGTGCTTAGAAGAAAGTTATATATATATACTTTAAAGTTGCCATAAATAGATATATATATATATATATATATATATATATATATATATATATATATATATATATATATATATATATATATATATATATATATATATATATATATATATATAGAGAGAGAGAGAGAGAGATATATATATATATACATATGCATACAGTTATACATGCATAGTATAAAATAAGATAAATAAATCGTGTGAATCAAGGATCTCATTAGTATTCCTTTGTAAAAGCTAACTTTATTAATTTTCATTTCAAGCATGTTTGAAATGATTTAATAAATAAAGAAGCCATAAAAATTCAGTTATTAATAAACTCCTATGTCCTTAATTAAGGTCATCAAACATCAGCGTCGTGCGTTCATCCGGATTCTCGCCGTAAAAAAAAGGAGGAACATTAGCAAGGTAAGTTCATTGATCGTGCCCTTCAATGTTTTATTTATAAATCAAGGCCGGATATGGCCAACATTAACAACAATAAAGAATTGTTTGCAAATAATATTTGCCATCATTAATATGGACCCGCCCATCAACTGCCATTATTTGGTACGCCCAATATCCAGGCTGGTAACCCCGTAACGGTTAACCGCCTTCAACCGGACTATCCGATCGGTCCGGGTGTGTGCACATGCATTTAGGGAAACCCGATGATCGTAAAGGGATCCATTCGGATAATTAATCAGCAACAGTTTTACATTATTCACTCCCCTCATTTACAAATGAATTGAAATGCATGCGCTCAACTCAATTACTTCATAACTATTATTTTACTCGCATGATAGTGAACGTATTGAGCTTCGGCTCATATTTCGAAAATGTTTTCTTGTTTTGTTTTAGGTAAAGATGTGGAAGTCTTGAAGCAAAGGTCCGTTAAGGACTTAGAGGCTCGCAGCGACAACCTAGTTGGGGTATCAAGGGTTAAGTGCCGTTGTCGTAGTTTACCGTGATCGTAGTCTATACTTATGCTTAATCTTCGTACAAGTTAAAATTTATGCCTTATCATTAGACACTTGTTGTTAGTGGTTAAAACAAGTGTAACCAGGGTTAGAAATGTATCTATTGTTATAGCCTTGCCCTTTCCTCGGGTAAGGGCGGCGTAATGCCCCCGACCTACTTTCCACTGCGCTAATCATCGGCAAGCGGCTTGCTTAGTCTAAAACCGGTGATTACGGGTTTGGGGCGTTACATATATGGTATCGAGCCTAGGTTTAAGAGATTCCTGTGAGCCATATAGGAACCATGAGGATTGAGTTAGAATAGGAAGTATAAGTGACTTATTGTTAAATGTTTGTACTAAGTGCAAAATGGAAAATACTCATAATGCCCAATTAAATCTCAAAGTTGTAAACAATAGTTAACATGAGGATGATAATCCTAAACAAATGGAGGACCATACATCCATACACCTTCATATGCCTATCAACAGGAACTTGACAAAACTTAACTCCCCGCCTATCCAAATTTCAAAGATAAATATCAACACTATATATACCAAGGAAAAACATACCCAAAGGAACATATCTACCCCTATGGATTCTCCAACAATATAGGAAAGCAAACCAAAATGCCAAAAGGAACCCCAAAGGATATGATGGGAAGATTGATTAGGAATATAGAAGAGAAGTTGCAATTATTGAAGACCAAAAAAAAAAAAGGTGACTATAAGAACATCACATCTAGCAGGAAAGGCAAGACATATAGTAAAACACGATTATAGGAGATATTAGGGAA
Source organism: Talinum fruticosum (assembly GCA_021018815.1). Taxonomy (NCBI): domain Eukaryota; kingdom Viridiplantae; phylum Streptophyta; class Magnoliopsida; order Caryophyllales; family Talinaceae; genus Talinum; species Talinum fruticosum. The sequence continues at coordinate 5,557,026 of JAITYX010000025.1, read as the reverse complement.
GTGAGTTTATATTTGGCCAAATTTTGAAGAAAATTAGGGTTGAGTTTTACTCTTCTCAGTTGAAGGAAAAGAGTTTTAAGAATGGGACAACTTAGAAAACCCCCAAATGGAATTATTGAGGAAACCAAAACCACAATGGGAACCACATGTCAAGAAGGGCTAAAACTCAACAAAATCAAAAATTTTGTGTTACTTATCCATGAATCATGTAATATGATAGAACCTTCGTAAAGAAATTCTGATAACAATGGTTAGGGAAGATTTTATCACTAACCTCAGTCAGTTTGATTTAATCGACCTTGAGATAATGCTGGGAAGAGAGAAAGGATTATCGAATTGTGATGCCAAGGATTTATCATGGAAAACAAAAGGGCGATAGTAGAGAGTTGTTAAGGATAGAATATAGGCCATATCGCAATAAGAATGTAAGGAAATATTTCATAATATCTTTGGGTAAATACAACGAGACTTTTGGAAAACAAAAAATAATATCAAGGTTATTGGTGTTATACTAGTAAAAGAGGAAAAAGTGAGACTCGAGGATATTCCGATGATAAGTGAATTCCCTGATGTTTCCCGAGGAACTTTCAGGATTACCGCCTCGTAAAGAAGTATATTTTGAAGTAGAATTATATCCAGAAGCCCGACCGATTTCTAAAGCATCTTATAGATTAGTCCCAGCGGAGTTGAAAGAATTGAAAGGTCAATTGGGAGAACTTATGGAGAAAGGATCTATCCAATTAAGTACTTTACCTTGGAGAGCACTAGTGTTACTTGTGAAGAAAAAGGATGGCACCTTGCGGTTTTGCATTGATTATAAGGAGTTGAATAAACTTATGATCAAGAATAAATATCCTCTACCCCGGATCGACGATTATTTCGATCAACTACAAGGTGCGGAAATATTTTCAAAAAATAGACTTAAGGTCCGGATACCATCAACTTAGGATAAGGAGTGACGACATACCCAAAACTGCGTTTCGAACTCGGTATGGCCATTATGAGTTTGTTGTCATGCCTTTTGGGTTAACTAATGCACCTGCCAAGTTCATGGATCCGATGAATAGGATTTTCGGACCTTATCCGGACAAATTTGTGGTCGTTTTCATTGATGATATATTGGTATACTCGAAGAATAAAGAAGAACATGTTTATCATTTGAGGATAGTATTACAAGTCTTAAGGGAGCATCCGTTATATGCCAAGTTACAAAAGTGTGAGTTCTGGTTAAAGGAAGTGACGTTTTTAGGTCATGTGATATCTCGGGAGGGGAAAGGGAGACCCACCCAAGATACAAGCGAGTTACCGAATGACCTAGACCAGCCAATATCACCGAGGTGAGAAGTTTTCTAGGTTAGCTGCATATTATCGGAGATTTGTACAAGGCTTTTCAAAATTGACCTTGCCTATGACTAACCTCTTAAGGAAAACCACCAAATTTGAATGGTCTACTCGAATGTGAAAAAGCATTCCAATCCTTGAAAGGCAAGCCGACTCATCGCCCCAGTATTGACCCTTCTCGAAGAAGGTAAGGAGTATACTATCTATAGTGATGCTTCGAAGAAGAGGTTAGGGTGTGTATTGATGCAAAATGGTAAAGTGGTAGCATATGCTTCTCAGCAATTAAAACCATATGAAGGAAATTACCCTACTCATGATTTGGAGTTGGTCACGATCGTGTTTGCTTTGAAAATTTGGGGACATTATTTATATGGGGTATCTTGTAAGGTATATACTGATCACCAAAGTTTAAAGTACATGTTCACTCAAAAGGAGCTTAATTTGAGGCAAGGGAAATGGTTGCGATCTGTTAAAAGATTATGACTTGGAGATTCAATACCATCCAGGTAGATCCAATGTCGTGGCTAACGCCTTAAGTAGAAAAACTCAACATAACGTGAATACCTTGATTATCACTCAACCAATCCTTATTCGGGGATTACACGAGTAGGAATTGAGATCAGTCGACACCAAGGAGACAAAGGGGTGCTAAACTTTTTAGAAGTCGGACCTTCAATTGCAGATGAGATCAAAATAGGACGAGAGGAAAGATGAGAAGTTGGTGAGGATTGAGCAGAATATTAAAAAGGAGAAATTCCTAGGATTCATCTTACATGAGAACAGAACTTTAAGATTCCAAAATCGTTTGTGTGTGCCCGACCAAGAGGAGATTAAAAAGAATATTTTAGATGAAGCTCATACGACTTTATATTTTGTCCATCCTGGAGGAACAAAAAATGTGTGTACATCAAAGGAAGAATTTCGGTGGCCCGACATGAAACGAGAAGTTGTGAGATGTGGATAAGTGTCTTACATGTCAAAGAGTGAAAGCAGAACATCAACGCCCGTGGGCGAATTAAGGCCCTTGGAGAGTCCAACCTTGAAATGGGATTCTATATCAATGGATTTCATTGTAGGACTCCCTCCATCCGCCACAAGGAAAAATGCTATTTGGACGATAGTTGATCGTCTTACCAAGTCCGCACACTTCATACCAATTAGTGACAATTGGAGTGTGGACAAATTAGCTCAAGTATACTTGAAAGAGATTGTCGGACTCCATGGAATACCCAAGGATATAGTCTCCGATAGAGACACCCGATTCCAATCTCGATTTTGAGATACCTTACAACAAGCTTTTGGGACTAAGTTGAACTTTAGTAGCTCATACCATCCAGAGACAAATGGTTAAACCGAAAGAGTTAACCAAATCCTAGAAGATATGTTACGGGCTTGCATCCTTGATTTCCAAGGAAAATGGGAAGAGTATCTCGCTCCGATTGAATTTTCTTACAACAACGGCTACCAGGCCACAATAAAAATGGCCCCATTTGAAGCTCTTTGTGGAAGAAAATGCAGAACCCCTTATTGGAGCGATTTAGATGAGACGCTCACCATAGGACCAGAGTTGATACACGAAACTACCGAAACAATGAGAGTAATAGAACAACGAATCGGAGAAGCTCGGAGTAAACAAAAGAGTTATGCGGATCGACGAAGGAAACCTCTAGAATTTCAAGTAGGGGATATGGTCTTTCTCAAAGTATCCCCAACCAAAGGAATCAAAAGATTCGGAATTAAGGGGAAATTAAACCCTAGATACATTGGGCCATATGAGATACTTTGAAAGTTAAACCCTGTGATCTATAAATTATCCTTACTAGTCGATCCGAAAAATATCCATGATATTTTTCATATATCTCAACTTCGGAAGTACATATCCGACCCAAGCCACATCATAGAGGTTGAACCAGTGGCTATCGTCCGAACTTAACATATGAGGAATATCCGGTCCAAATCCTAGATCGGAGGATTAAACAGTTTCGTATTAAAACTATTCCTCTAGTCGGGGTTTATCGTTAAATCAACCGCAACCACTCGGGAAACCGAGGAAGATATGAGAAACCAGTACCCACATTTATTCTAAGATAATATTTATACCATTTCACCTACAAGTTTCGAGGACGAAACTCATTCTAAGGGGAAGACCGTAACACCCCGTCCTTAAGAAAATGATTAACTTTAAATACATTCAAGATTAGCATGAGCGCGTGCATTTCAAATTTCAAATATTTTCATATTACTCATGTGTATATATGTATGTGTATATATATATATATATATATATATATATATATATATATATATATATGTCAATGTTGTTTAAAATGCGAGAACCGGATTATGACAACGACGACGCATGAATATATTTTATAAATTTTCATGACTCATAAGATAATTAACATTATTATGTAGCTAATTTATTTTGAATTCTAAAAATCCTTAAACAAATGAAATTAATATAATTTTTGTAAACTTAATATTACTAAAAATAAAATTCTTAGATTAAGATAAGTTTAATGAGAAAAATAATAATAAGTTTAGAAAATTAAGAAAATATTGAGGATGAGTGAGTTGGGTTAGAATTAGCACTAATGAGAATTGGGCCGGATGATTTGAGTAGAGCCAACCGGCCCATTCGAGAGGAAGGCTAGAGGAGGGGGAGTATAAAAGCAAAAATTAACCTAAGAAGCTTCATTATTCTAAACCTAAAGCGGATCAAACTCAAAACCCTCTCCCTCTCTCTCTACCACCGAGCCCCCTCTGCGTCCTTCCTGTTTCGCCGCCGATCGACAAGCACCGGCGGCCCTCCGGCCACGCCGACAACCACCGCCGGCTAGCCACCACCACCACCATCACCGCATCTTCGTCGATTCCCTCATTAAACACCCAAAAACCTATCCCTTCTTTCACTTGCCTCCACCGTCTCCCTCTTTCCGTTCATCTCGACCCACCGGAGACGTCACCCCAACACCACCGACAACCACTCGTCACCTTCTACTACCCTACGGTCGTCGTCCCAGCCATCAAACGCCAGTCCACCACCGGCCGTACTTCGCTCTGCAGCTGCTCCTGCCTCGGTTTTGCCCAGCTGGTCACGGTTTCTTCGGCCTCCAACCCTGTCCGGCCTCGGCCGCCTCTGTCGACCACCGGCGCCGCTCACTGCCACCGACGACTGCCGCGACCGCAACCATCCGCCTCATCTTCGGTCATCCTCCGATCTTCAACCCTTCAAACCCTCAAAATCATTACCCTTAAAAATTAACCCCGTTCACTTGGATTTTAGGGTAATTTTTCAGTTTTGATTTAATTCCTTAGAGTAGATTTCGGTTTCGGTTTGTTTAATTAATTTCTAGGGTTAATTTTCAGATTCGGTTTTTCAAGTACTTTTAATTTAATTATTTGAGTTGTAATTGGTATTCTTTTCTGTTTGGAGATTTAAAGCTGGATTATGGTTTAATTGTAATCGATCCATGAAAGTTAAGAAAATCTAATGATAATAGGTATGTGTGGGATATATTGAAAATTGAAGAAAAACTATGGACAATCTCTCGTATAAGGAATCTCTGTGTGAATGACATTTATGGACAAAACCCTATATGAGGGATATTTGTGGACAAATCCCTGTATGAGGGATATTGATAGACAAATACCGTGCAAAGGACAATCACAAATAATTCTGAATCAGAATATTTTTGGTTAGTTTAAGTATTTAACCTAATAAGGAGATTAAGGAAAAGATTGAGGATGATATCTAAGTTTGGGCGGTTTGTAAAACTGAAATGTGAGGAATTGGCATTTTTGGGGAATTAGTATGCCTTTATAAAATAAAATAAGGTTAGAAAGTGGTACATAAAGATATGAGTAAAGGAGTTAAATGTTCAATATACCATTTAGAAAAAAATTATGTATATTTGAGGTTACATCATGTATATATATAAATGTATACATGTATTTATATATGTGCTTAGAAGAAAGTTATATATATATACTTTAAAGTTTCCATAAATATATATATATATATATATATATATATATTCATGTATATATATAAATGTATACATGTATTTATATATGTGCTTAGAAGAAAGTTATATATATATACTTTAAAGTTGCCATAAATAGATATATATATATATATATATATATAGAGAGAGAGAGAGAGAGAGAGATATATATATATACATATGCATACAGTTATACATGCATAGTATAAAATAAGATAAATAAATCGTGTGAATCAAGGATCTCATTAGTATTCCTTTGTAAAAGCTAACTTTATTAATTTTCATTTCAAGCATGTTTGAAATGATTTAATAAATAAAGAAGCCATAAAAATTCAGTTATTAATAAACTCCTATGTCCTTAATTAAGGTCATCAAACATCGGCGTCGTGCGTTCATCCGGATTCTCGCCTGAAAAAAAAGGAGGAACATTAGCAAGGTAAGTTCATTGATCGTGCCCTTCAATGTTTTATTTATAAATCAAGGCCGGATATGGCCAACATTAACAACAATAAAGAATTGTTTGCAAATAATATTTGCCATCATTAATATGGACCCGCCCATCAACTGCCATTATTTGGTACGCCCAATATCCAGGCTGGTAACCCCGTAACGGTTAACCGCCTTCAACCGGACTATCCGATCGGTCCGGGTGTGTGCACATGCATTTAGGGAAACCCGATGATCGTAAAGGGATCCATTCAGATAATTAATCAGCAACAGTTTTACATTATTCACTCCCCTCATTTACAAATGAATTGAAATGCATGCGCTCAACTCAATTACTTCATAACTATTATTTTACTCGCATGATAGTGAACGTATTGAGCTTCGGCTCATATTTCGAAAATGTTTTCTTGTTTTGTTTTAGGTAAAGATGTGGAAGTCTTGAAGCAAAGGTCCGTTAAGGACTTAGAGGCTCGCAGCGACAACCTAGTTGGGGTATCAAGGGTTAAGTGCCGTTGTCGTAGTTTACCGGATCGTAGTCTATACTTATGCTTAATCTTCGTACAAGTTAAAATTTATGCCTTATCATTAGACACTTGTTGTTAGTGGTTAAAACAAGTGTAACCAGGGTTAGAAATGTATCTATTGTTATAGCCTTGCCCTTTCCTCGGGTAAGGGCGCAGTAATGCCCCCGACCTACTTTCCGTCGCGCTAATCATCGGCAAGCGGCTTGCTTAGTCTAAAACCGGTGATTACGGGTTTGGGGCGTTACATGCACAGATCAAGATTCAACTTTTTGGGTCCAATGGGAGCAAAATAAAGAAGAAAAAGAAAAGGGAACGAAAAAGAGAAAGGAGCAGAAAATTGAGACTTTCGGCGTAAACCGGATGCGACTTAGCCTTGGTGGTGCCGGACCGCCGCCCTATGGCAGTGCATCACCGACCAGCCTACACCGTTTGGTCTCGTCAGCCGTTATTTGCTTACCTACAGCAACAGGGGGCTCCCAGCGAAGTCTTCCTCGAGTTTACCTCGACCCGATCTAAACCTATGATCGTCTCAAGCAACTATTAGTGGTGTTAGGAAACAAGTAATTCTCTAACTCGCTCAATTAAGCTCAGCAGTCTGCTGCTAGCGCCATATCCCCGCAGCCTCCTACCAGCAAGAATCCACTTATCGGGCAGGTGACAGTGGCTTGCCACCTCGGGATAATAATAACTTTAGAATAGGCGTACGTGTGCCGATAGTGTTTCATCAGGTTTATCGGATTCACTTGATTTCCAACAAGAATCCACCCTAGATTCTTATTGCTCGGTTCAGTTGGTATTTGTAAGTCTTTCATAGATTTTCGAAGACTTGGGCAAGACAATTTTTGAACGCCTTTGGATGCCTAGTATAACATCAAATTCTTCGGGCAGGGGTGCGGTTCCTTATCCCCAAACCCGAAGATGCGGTGGTGAGGATCCCAAAAGGCCACAACAACCCTTTAGAAAGTCTAATAGACTTTCACCTGGCGAATACTAAATAATGTATTCAACCCATAATTTGACAACCCTAATCTTTCTGTATTGATCATCCCATGCATCCACCGAGATAGGTCGCTCATGCAGTTCCTCTTTTAGAAGAGAATGGAAGGCACTCGGGTATTTCTATTTGATTCGCAGAAGATTTTGCGTAAGGCATATTTTTTAAGCACCGGCGTGGATCTTATTTATAGGAGTTTTCCAAAGCTTTAGACTCATACTCGCACCTCAACTACCGCAACTCGCCGGAACCTTGGACTTCACGGGTGGCGCGCGCCGGCCACCATCCCGGTCCGGCCGGTTTGTATTTTTCTAGAGCCTAAAAATTGCTTGGGCCATAATTGTTTCGCCCTAGCCCATGGCGTGCACACCATATTGTTTTTTTTGGACAGAGCACTTAAGTTTTCCCATTTTATTTTTTATTATTTTCTTTTGGGGGAATGGGGGCTAGAGTGAGAATTTTTTCGATTTGCCTTTGTAATTTTCCTAAGTTTTTGCATTATGTTAAATAAAAGAATGCCTTTTTAGAAATCGAGTGATCTTACATTTCATCCCATAGCATAGGGGTCGCACTATTACAAAGTAAATATTAAATAAACAATAGCACCCTACCGTAAACACCAAAAAAGTGTCGTCCTTTTCTCTATTTTTTATTTGTTGGCTCGATTGTTAAATCCCGAGTCCTATTTAAGGGTTTGGATCTCGAACTATGTTTGATTAGTGTGATGGAATCCAACGAAACCACAAAGAACCCCTAACACCACACCAATAGCGTTTTGGCTTAGGTAGATCCAAAACATCCCCTTTTTCCTTCGGACGATCCAAAACCGGGCCAAACCTTCGAGAGACAATGGAGACCAATGCAACATATCGGGAAATTCTAGGCTCGAATTCGCATTTTACTTCAGTCCAACCGGACAAAACTCATTATCGCAGAAAATTTCAAGCAAAGTTTCGGACCAAGAATGGTTAAGTTTAGGCCCCTCATCCGAGCTTCAGGACACCGAACGAGCCAAGCTTAGGGTACCTAGCCGAACTTCGGATCTAAGAAGAGGTCAAGTTCGGGCACCCTAGCAGGACTTCGGACTTTACTACCCGAGTCAAGTTCAAGCTCCTCGCCGAGCTTCGGACTAAGCACATAGTCAAGTTTAAGCACACCAATCCGGACTTCGGGTTTTTAAGCGACCAAGTTTAGGAATAAACAACCTGGACTTTAGACATAGCTAGTTAAGTCCAGGTCCCCAGTGTCGAGATCAAGTTAAAAGACACCTACTTTCGGATGCCTCAATTCAATCAAATTTCTAAACAACGCCACTACCAGGTAAGTACCCTTTAGTGTCTACTTTTACCTTCATCTTTCGGACTCAATCAAAGTGGGGGCTAGCTGTAGACACCAAAAAGTGTTGTCCTTTTCTCTATTTTTTATTTGTTGGTCGGATGACTAAATCCCAAGCCCTGTTTGAGGATTTGGATCTCGGACTATGTTTGATTGGTGTGACAAAAGCCAGTAAACTACAAAGAACCCCGAGCACCACACCATTAGCCTTTTCCCTTGGGTCGATCCAAAAATCCCCTTTTCCTTTGGACGATCCAAAACCAAGCCAAGCCTTCAGACACAACAGAGTCCAAGTGCCGCATATCGAGAAATTCCAGGCTCGGAATTCTACATTTTACTTCACTCCAACCAGACAAGGAGTCGAAGACCTCAAGAGGATGTTAGACGTTGTATTTTGTGATCATGAGCATCAAAGTTCTGCATTTTTGCTCCAAGACAGTCCACCCGAGACTAGAAGCACGTATCCCGTATCAAAATTGAAACCTACCAAACATAGAAACCCGCCAAAAACGAAAACATGCCACAAAAGAAAGCTTTTCATTTTTGAAAAGTTGTTATGGCCGGCGCCTGCCATCCCAAAACCTTAAGTGGAACGCTGCATTTTGGCCCAGAGATTCCTTTAGAAGCACAGTAGGGAACAAAACCATAGGCAACACCCTTGGTGGCCGGCGCAGATGAACCGGATCCTATCCGGTTCTATCCTTTGCTTTATCCGATTTTATCACTTTGATCTTGGCCCGAATTTTGCTACTACTTTTGGACGGCTGGCCGAGAGTTAACCCTAGGTCATTCCTTGACCTAACAACTCCCTATAAATAGAGAGCCTTGGCTCTTATTTCCACACGGCTTCTTGCCTTGGCGTCACGCTATTGAAACTCGCCTAAGAACTATTGAATACTCTCTTTGCTATTATGATCTCTTGGTCCCTTTTCAGCCTATTCCTTATCTACTTACATCATACTCCCTACGTCCGATCCTTAAAATCCATTAGTCACACATCTGCCTACCTAGCTCCAAAAAATTCACAAAAAGCCCCTCTCATTTGGCACCGTCGCATCAAGAGATCTAGATTCGAAATCCGGATCAATAGGTTGGACAACCCGAGGGCACAGATCCAGTTTTCACAATGGTTTATTTTATTTTATGCTTTCTGTATTTCTTTTCATATTATTGACAAACGATGTATCGCTTTTAATTCCTCCCCGCCCGATGTAATCTTTTAGATTTCTCGCTTTCTTTTCCGTTTTCGCTTTTCTTTCACTTTCGCTTCCGTTTCAACGTTTATTGCTTTCCTTTACTTTTGCTTTTATCACTTTCTTTAATTATGTCTTGGTTTCTTTAATTCTTTTTGCATGATGTTGTATGCTTGTGTTTTTCGCATTATTTTAATTCACTACTCGAACTAGTAATGATCGTTTATGGACGTGCTCGAACGGAAGGGTTTATCCCTACGTTTTGTACCCTTGCCCTCGAATCCGATGCTCGGTTCAAAGAACGATGGAATCATTTTTAGCCTTTTTTGGTCTTAGTTTTCCCATATTAAGATCGAGAGCACAAACTTTATTTTTATTTTTGTTAGTTTTTCTTTCCTAAAAACCGAATCGCGACTCCCTTTTATTTATTTTCTTCTAAATTTGCATCTCGGCTATTTTGTGAGTGAAGGATAAGAAAATAGGATCTCGGATCTCGCTAAGCCAGGGCAAAGGCCGAGGCTGATCTCCTCAACCATGGCTTGTGGCCGACGCCGGCCACTAGTAGGTGTAGGTCGTCGCTGCACCGATTGGTCGCAGGCGGAGCTTCGGTCCGGATTGGTGTTTGCAGACTGATAGGCCCTAAAGCGTCACGACATATTCAAAACCCTAATTTTATTTATCGTTCGGTTGAAAGACAATATCCCGAGACTTCTAATAAAACCGCCATTGAACTTTGATTAATCCGCTTAAAATCGGACTTAATAAAACTCTGAAATCTTAACAAAAGGTTCATCCCCATATTCCAAAATTGATTTTCTAAAACCATATTCAAAATCAATCTTTAAAAAAGAGATCCGACACACGTGAGGAAACTCGTGGGTCCCAGCCGACCGTGGTTCTTACAAGTGGCGACTCCACTGGGGATAAATCATTTATTAAGAGGGCGAAACTTGAAAATTTGAGTAGTGTGTTTTAATGATGTACTTGCATTAGGCATCCCGTATTTAACAACCTTTGAACTAGTTTAAATATTGTGTTGGACCCCTAGGAAAACTTTATTATACCCCCTGTTTATCTGTTTCTTGAGAGAAGCTCCCACTGGTTCATTTAGGCGGGCCTAAGTAGGCCTCATTGCCAAAGGAAACGGTACCTTCTCCCTTATAGCACGCACTCTTGAGTTAAACCCTTTGGTTCACCGAGAGGGACCGAGAATTCTGGTTAGTATCCTTATCCATGCAACCCATGGGGACCAAATTCTCGGACTACGTGTCACCATGTATCCAAACTCTTGAACTCTTTGACCATAGAACTTTTTGGACTTTTAGGTGGTCCACGGACTTCATTTGCATGCTTGAATGAGTGTGTGTGTTTTAGATTTAATCTTCTCGCTTGTGAGCCTTTAGGGATATATGGGGAGCGTTGAATAATCTTTGCATGGGTGTATAAAATAAAGTAGTCGGTTCATATGTGCATTTTAGCCAAAAAGGTCCAAATTTTTTATCTCTCCTTTTAGGTCGGTCCATATTTCCATTCTTCTTTTTGCATTTAGCCAAAGTCGATTTCATCCCAATTAGGGTGAGTCCATTAATTTTGCATTAGCCCAATTTAAATTTCATCTCGGAATAGGTGAGTTCATTTTGCATTAGCCCAATTCAAAAGTCATCTCAAAATAGGAGAGTCTATATTTGCATTTCCTTTTGCATTTAGCCAAAGTCAAAGTCATCTCAAAATAGGTGAGTCCATATTTGCATTTCTTTTTTGTATTTAGCCAAAGTTAAAATCAACTCAAAATAGGTGAGTCCATATTTGGAACAATTAAGGTGAGTCCACATTTCATATTTGTATTAGCCAAACTAAATTCCATCCCAAATAAGGCGAGTCCGTTTATTTTATTTTTGCATTAGGTAAAATTAAATTCATCTCTAATTAGGAGAGTCTTTCATTTGCATCAGCCAAAACAAAAATTCATCTCGGATTAGGTGAGTTGGTTTTGCATTTCAGTTATTCACTGGCCAAATCATAGAATCATCCGAGATTAAGTCATGCATATCATTGCATTCCATTCTATTTATTTTGCATCCCCTTTATGTGCATCCAAATAAAAGAGCATATCATTTTCTCTTATCTTAGGATCAGTCTTCCTCGGTTCAAGCACTTAAGATCCATCTCCCTTAAAAATCTTCCACGAGTTAATCCCGAGCGCACTCTTTTGGGATATAGGATAGGAAACCCTAACACGAAGCATCTAAGAATTAAGAAATCTACATCAACACCGACACGATCGACACCAACACATCCCACATTAGCACGTACCACACCAGTACGTCCTCATTTACTAGTTATACTGGTGCGCCGCCCACGGTCAAAGCCTAATCCTCATAAAATGGCTAACTAGCTAGAGAAAACTCCCATTATGGCCTTATTCGGAGAGTCTATTGCTAAATTAGAAGCTAGGATTGAGGCTCAAGATAAGAAAATTGAGACGATATCCGAAACCCCGAATCTCATACGCAAAGAACTAGACAGAAATCAAAGTCTAAAGTCAAGTAGGAGTACCCTAGACTTCAGGTCATCCAACGACAAAGTCAAGGTAAGAATTTCTACATAAGCATCTATCCCTATTCCGACGAAAGTGGATAGAGTTAAGCTTCGGCCTCAACAACTCGTCAAGGTTAAGATGCAACTCAATTGAGTCTTAAACCCAAGAGCGGTCAAAGTTCAGATGCACCTCGGTCGAGTCTCGGGCCTAACAGTGGTTAAGGTTCGGACAAACCTTGTCGAGCTTTAGGCCAAATAACGGTCAAGGTTCGGACACATCCTAGTCGAGCTTTAGGCCCAACAAGTGGTGAAGGTTCGGACACACATCCTAGTTGAGCCTCAAGGTTAACAGTGGTCAAGGTTCGGACATATCCCTAGTCACGCTTTAGATCCAATAATGGTCAAGGTTCATACATCACCTCCGTCGAGCTTCGGGCCCAATAGTGGTCAAGGTTCACACACAAAGCCAAGACTTCAAGACCTCACCATGGCCAAGTCAATGAAGTACGATCTCGTTACAAATCATCTTCGGATAACACTTGAAATTATTTATATTCGCTTATTAGCTAACAAAATTATTAGTGCCAAAAATTTCAGCCAAGCTTCGGACCAAGAACGGTTAAGTTTAGGCCCTTCATCAAAGCTTTAGGACACCGAACGAGCCAAGCTTAGGATACCCAACCGAACTTCGGATCTAAGAAGCGGTCAAGTTCAGCCACCACAGCAGGACTTCAGTCTTTACTACCCGAGTCAAGTTCAAGCTCCATGCCAATCTTCGGACTAAGCACATGGTCAAGTTTAGGCACACTAATCCGAACTTCGGGTTTCTAAGCAGCCAAGTTCGAGAATCAACAACCTGGACTTTAGACTCAGCTAGTCAAGTCCGGGTCCCCTATGTTAGAGATCAAATTAAAAGATACCCGCTTTCGGATGCCTTAATTCAATCATATTTCTAAGCAACGCTAGTACTAGGTAAGTACCCTTTAGTGTATACATTGATCTTCAACTTTTAGACTCGGTCAACGTGGGGGCTACCTATAGACACCAAAAAGTGTCGTCCTTTTCTTTGTTTTTTATTTGTTGGTCCGATGACTAAATCCCAAGCCTACTTTGAGGACTTGGATATTGGACTCGTGTTTGATTGATGCGACGGAAGCCGATGAAACCAAAAAGAACCCCCAAGCACGACACCAATAGCCTTTTACCTTGGGTCGATCCGAAAATCCCCTTTTCTTTCTGGACGATCCAAAATCGGGCCAAGCCTTCGGAGACAACGGTGTCCAAGTGCCACGTGTCGAGAATATCCAGGCTCGGAATTCGACATTTTACTTTAGTCCAACAAGACAAGGAGATGAAGACCTCAAGAGGATATTAGACACTCGTATTTCATGATCACGAGCATCAAAGTTCTGCGTTTTTGCTCAAAGACAGTCCACCCGAGACTAGGAGCACGCATCTTGTATCGAAATTGAAACCTACCAAACATAGAAACCCGCCAAAAATGAAAACATGCCAAAAAGGAAACTTTTCCATTTTGAAAAGATGTTATGGCTGGCGCCTGCCATCCCAAAACCTTAAGTGGAACACTGCGTTTTGGCCCGGAGATTCCTTAGAAGCATGCTAGGGCACGAAACCCTAGCTAACACCCTTGATGGTCGGTGCTTGTGAACCGGATCCTATCCGGTTCTATCCTTTGCTTTATCTCGGTTTTATCACTTTGATCTTAGCTCGATTTTTGCTACTACTTTTGGACGATCGGCCGGGAGCTAACCCTAGGTCATTCCTTGACCTAACATCTCCCTATAAATAGGGATTCTTGGCTCTCATTCCCACACGGCTTCCTGCCTTAGCATCACACTCGCTGAAACTCGCCTAAGAGCTATTGAATACTCTCTTTGGTATTTTGATCTCTTGGTTCTTTTTCAGCCTATTGCTTATCTGCTTACATCATACTCCCTACGTCTAATCCTTAAAATCTGTCAGTCACACATCTCGCCTACCTTTCTCTACAAAAACTCACAAAAAGCATCTCTCATTTGGCACCGTCGCATCAAGAGATCTACATCCGAGATCCGGATCGATAGGTGGGACAACCCGAGGGCACAGATCTAATTTTCACAATAGATTATTTTATTTTATGCTTTCTTTATTGTGTTTTGTATTATGGACAAATAATGTATCGATTTTAATTCCTCCTCGCCCGATGTAATCTTTTAGATTTCTCGCTTTTTTCCTTTTTGCTTTTCTTTCGCTTTCGCTTTTACTTTTCATTTCTGCCTTTATTGCTTTCCTTTACTTTTGCTTTTATCGATTTCTTTAATTATGTCTTGGTTGCTTTAATTCTTATTCGCATGTTGTTGTATGCTTGTGTTTTTGGCATTATTTTAATTCACCACTGGAACTAGTAATGGCCGTCTTCGGATGGGCGGTACGGAAGGGTTTATCCCTATGTTTCATACCCTTGCCCCTGAATCCGATTCTCAATTCAAAGACCGATGGAGTCATTTTTAGCCTTTTTTGGTCTTAGTTTTCCCATACTATGATCGAGAGAGCATGCTTTATTTTTGTTTTTGTTAGTTTTTCTTTCCTAAAACCGACCGGTGACTCCCTTTTATTTATTTCTTCTAAATTTGCATCTTGGCTATTTTTTGACTACAGGATAAGCAAAATAGGATCCGGATCTCGCCAAGCCGGGCGGAGGCCGAGGCTGATCTCCTCAACCTTGGCCTTTGGCTGGGGCCGGCCACCACCGGATGTAGGTCGCCGCCTGCACCGAGTGGTCAATAGGCGGGGCTTCGATCCGCATTGGTGTTTTCACACCGATATGGCCCTAAAGCCTCACGACATATTCAAAACTCTAATTTTATTTATCGTTCGGTTAAAAGATAATATCTCGGGACTTTTAAAAATAATCACTAAAATAAAAAGGTTAATAAAACCGCCATTGAAGTTTGCTTAATTCATTTTAAATCGGATTTAATCAAACCCAGAAATCTTAATAAAAGGTTCATCCCCACATTCCAAAATCGACTTTCTAAAACCATCTTCAAAATCAATCTTTAAAAAAGTGACTCGACACAAGTGGGGAAGCTCGGCGGGCCCCGACCGACCGTGGTTCCTACACCTACAATGGATTTTCTAATCATTAACATCGGAAGTAGCAAGGGATTCTCTAATCATCGCCATTAGAAGCATCCTTGAAGATGTAATTCTCAAAGTCATTCAAGACGGATGTGGAGAATCGACCACCTCTATCACCTTGATAAGAGCTAGCCCTATGGTCCCAAGATTAGGATGCTCCCTGAGATGGTCCGTTATAAGAAGTCCGAGGGAAATGAAGAGGATTTCTATGACGATCAAAACCTTAAAGGGGCAACATATCTCGTAGACACCTAAAAAGTATCATGCCTTTTCACTATTTTTTATTTGTTGGCCCAATGATGAAAATCCCGAGTCTCGTTTGAGGATTTGGATCTCGGATTGTGTTTGATTGGTGCGACGGAAGCTAATAAACCATAAAGAACCCCAAGCATCACATAAATAGCCTTTTGCCTTGGGTCGATCCAAAAATCCCTTTTTCTTTCGAACGATCCAAAAGCTGGGCCAAGCCTCAAGAGACAACAGAGTCCGAGTGTCGCGAACCGGGGACTTCCAAGTTCAAAATATCGCATCTCACTTCAGTCCAACCAGACAAGGAGCTGAAGACCTCAAGACGACGTTAAAATTTGCATGTCATGATCACAAACATCAAAGTGTTGCGTTTTGGCTCCAAGACTATCCACCCGAGACTAGGAGCATGCATCTCGCACCAAAAATGAAACCCGCCAAAAATAAAAACCCGACAAAAATTGAAACCTACCAAAAATGGAAACTTTCCATTTTTGGAAAGAAGCTATGGCCAGCGCCTCGCCATCCCAAAATGATAGGTGAAATGCTATGTATTGCCCCGGAGACTCCCTTGGAAGCACATTAGGGCACGAAACCCTAGGCAACCTCTTTTGGCTGGCGTAGTTCTAACACCTCGTCCCTAAATATAACATATTAGCATATTACACCGACTTATAATGAGCGCGTACATTTCAATTCCAAAATATTTTTCACATCATATATACATGTACCAAAATTTTTCTTACAGGACCCGGATACGAACAACGACGACGGATGACTCGATATTTTTCATAAAATTTCAATATATTATCTAGTACTTGTATTCACATAAGCCATATTAATTCCTAACATAAATCATAAATAATTTCTTATAAGATCAAACTTTATGTATGTTCCTACATAACTAATAACAATTAAGCACAATTTATGTACAACTAATCAAACATCCAAATATCAATCTTAAGTAGTAATTTGCTAAGAAAACTAACCTAATCTAAAGCAAATCACATATTTTAAAAAGCACATTAGAGTAATAAACAACAAAACAATAATATTAACAAAAATAATAGCAATACAATAGCAAAAATAATAAATATTATAATTATAATTATAAAAATAAAAATAAAAATAAAAATAAAAAATAATAATGGATAAGTATAATGACAATGTTAAAGATAATTATGATAATAAAAATAATAATTTTAAGATAAAGATGATTTTGGGGTCAAATTAGGGCTTGACAATTAAACCTACGCTAAGCATGATTAGTAAATTGCCAAATCACTAACCTTCCATGCATCATTAATAATTATCAATCATAAACTCAGCTAAATGCCAGCAAAGCCATGAAGATTATGATTAAGATTAGTATAAATAGGCTTGATTAAATCAGAAAAATTCAACCCAAAACCTGATTTAACCCATTTTCTCTCTCCTCTCCCACCCGGCCATCAACCCCACTTCGATCACCTCCATAGCCGCGCCACCTTCATGCCGCCATACTGGCCTCCCTACCACCGGAAAATAACCTCCAAAACCACCCTAATCACCCACCTTCCATCCCTATCTTCCATACTCTCACAATCACTTCCAGCCACCACCACAACCACCATGAGCACCACCTGCCTCCCATCACCGGCCAGCCCTACAGGCCACCTGTCGCTGCCCCTAATGCCGCCCACTCGACCACCAAAATAACCACCATTCATACTCCCCTCAAACCTCCAAACCCTAAAAACATCACACAACCCTTTAATTTTCCACCACCACTCCCGCCACCGCTTGGCCACCAACCATCATCAAACCCTGTCACCACTTGCAGCCACCGACTACGGCCACCGGTTCCACCACCCACCGCCAGTACAGCCACCCAAACACCACTCTTTCTCTCTCCTCTTATATATACCATAATATATTACTTTAAACCACCCCAAACTCAGCCACCACCACCACTGCCGGTCAACACCGCCTTCCCGCGCCGAGCACCACCCTACTCGCCGCCAGTCCGTGCTGGAAAACACCACTAAGCTCCACCACCACAACCTTTATCCTTATTTACTCTTTTTCTAGGTAAAAACCCTAAACCCTAAGTTTTGATAATCTAAAGTTTTTCAATATTTAAGTTAATCGTATTTTTACTTAGCCAAGAAAATAAAATTAAAGTTATATTTAGTTAAGGCAAAAATTTGTAATAATCTTATTAGAGTTATAGCTAAATTATTTTAGATAAAAACAGCATAATAAGATTAAAATAGTTCATTATAAAGTAATTCATATAATGCATGTATAATCATAAAAGAGGTAATTAATTAATAAAGTAGTAGTGATGCATGTTTTAGATTCAATAGATAAGTAAGATGATTATATGCATCCTTGAATAAGGCAACTTAATTAGAAATAATAAAGTAAACCATGAACAACTAAATATATAAAAGATAAATCATGTTAAAGACAGATCATAATAACTAAAGGTATAGGATAAGTTATTATTAACAAACTTAATCAAGGAATATAAGTCCTAAACAAATTCTTATTCTATTAACTCTTATTTAAGGCCATCGATCAACGTACGTTCAACGGTCCTGCTCAAATTCACAAGGAAAGGAATCAAATTCAAAATCATCCACCAACTTCAGTTCATCGAGTACGTTCATTGATCGTGCCCTTCAATGTTTTATTTACAAATCAAGGCCGGATATGGCCGACATCAACAACAACAAAGAATCATTTGCAAACAGTATTTGCCATATCAAAGTGGACCCGCCCATCAATACTTCACCATTATTCAAAGTCGGTACACTCGTAACTATGCCGCACCAACTAGAATTCGCGATCGGTTTAGGTGTGTACACATGTAGGGGAAACCCGATGATCACAAGGGTAACCATACGGATAATTAATTAGCAATAGTTTTAAATTATTCACTCCCCTCATTTATAAAATGAATTGAAATGTGTATGCTCAACTCAACTATTTATTAACCTTTATTTTATGACATGATAATGGACCTTATCCGGTTTGTTTAGACTAGAACCTAGGTGATTATAGGTTTGGGGCATTACAGTACGTGAATCGGACCTTATCCAGCTTTTATCCCTTCTTTCTCCCGGTTCTATTTGGTTTGATCTCAAGATATTTCCGCCCAGCTTTGTACCCTATTCTAGATGGCTAGCCAAAATCTAACCCTAGGTCATTCCTTGACCTAACCTCTCCCTATAAATAGAGAGTCTTGGCTCTCATTCCCACATGACTTCCTGGCTTAGAACCATGTTGTTGAAACTTGCCTAAGAGGTACTGAATACTCTCATCCGTACTCGATGTCTTGGTCCCTTTTAGCCTATTCCTTCTCTACTTCCATCTTACTCCCTAAATCCGAACCCGAGAACTCCATCGGTTACATATCTGCCTACTTATCTCCACAAAAACTCATAAAAACCCCTTTCAATTCACCACCGTCACATCAAGAGGTCCAGATCCGAGATCCGGATCGGTAGGTGGGATAAACTCAGGGCATGGATTCAATCTTCGCAACGGTTTATTTTATTTTATGTTCTCTTTATTGCTTTCCGTATTGTGGATAAACAATGTATCGATTTTAATTCCTCCCCGCCCGATGTAATCCTTTAGATTTCTTGCTTTCTTTTCCTTTTTCACTTTTCTTTCGCTTTCACTTTTTGTTTCCGCCTTTACCGCTTTCTTTATTTCGCCTTTATTGCTTTATTTTAGTTTGTTTGGTTGCTTTCAATTTGCTTCGCAGATTGCTTGCTTGTTTTACATCATCTAGATTCACTACTCAAACTAGTAATGACCGTCTTCAAACGAGTGGAACGGAAGGGCCTATCCCTACGTTTCATACCCTCACCCCGAATCCAATTCTCGATTCAAAGACCGATGGAGTCAATTTTTAGCCTCTTCTTGTTTTAGTTTTCCAATACTAAGATTGGAAGAGAAAATTTTACTTTTATAGTTTTGCTTGTTTTTTCTCTTAGAAACTTACTCGCGACTCCTCTTCTTGCTTATTTTTATTCAAATCGCTTCCCGACTATTTTTCGATCGAATAGTGAAAAATAGGATCTGGATTTGCCCAACCAGGGTAGAGGTTGAGGCTGATCTCATCAGCCGTGGCCTTTGGCCGGCACCGGCCACCACTAGGTACAGTGCTACCACCTGCACCGTGTGGTCGATAGGCGGGTCGGGTCCAAACCGGTGTTTTCACTCCGGTTGGCCCTAGCGCCTCACGGCAAAAACAGAAATCCTAATTTTTATTTTTTGGTTAAGAGATAATATCCTAGGACTTTTGAAAATAATTATTAAAATAAAATGGTTAATAAAACCACCATTCAACTTTTCTTAATTCGCTTTAAATCGATTTAATAAAATTCGGAAATCTTAATAAAAATGTTCATCCCCACATTCCAAACTCGACTTTCAAAACCATCTTCAAAATCAATCTTTAAAAACAAGATTTGACACAAGTGGGGAAACTCTATAGGCCCCGGCCAGCCGTGGTTTCCACAAAGTGGCGACTCCACTAGGGATAAATCATTAAGAGGGCGAAACATGAAAATTTGAGTAGTGTGTTTTAACAACATGCTTGCATTAGGCATCCTGCATTTAGCAACCTTTGAACAAGTTTAAATACTATTTTGGATCAATAGAAAAACTTTATTGTACCCCTATTTACCCTTCCCGGAGAGAGGCTTCCACCGGTTCCTTTAGGCAAGCCCAACTAGGCTTCATTGCTCGAGGAAAGGGTACCTCCTCCGTTGTAGCACGTACTCTTGGGCTAAACCTTTTGGTTCATCGAGAGGCACGAGAGAATTCTGGTAGGTATCCTTAGGTGTACACCCCATAGAGGACCAACTACGTGTCACCATGTATCCAACCTTTTGAACTCTTTAACCATAGAACTTTTTGACTTTTAGGTGGTCCCTTTGACTTTATTTGCATGCTTGCATGAGTGTGTTTGTTTTAGATTTAATCTTCTGATTGTGAACCTCTACCAATAGGTGAGGAGTGTTGAATCGGCTTTAGATGCTCCATTAACCAAATCTACACACAATATATAATAAAAAATAAGTGTCCCGAAAGGTCAAAATCCAACCGTTTTAGGCCCAACAGGAGTAAAACAAAAATAAAAATAAGAGAGAAGCAAAAACTAACGAAAAAGCAAAATAGATCGAGACTTTCGGCGTGAACTGGAGGTAATTCAGCCTCGGTGGTACATGACAACCATCTCGTGACCGTCGCCGCCTACCGGCCCACACCATTTAGTCTTTTCAGCTATTCTTTGCTTGCTTGCAACGACAGGGGGCTCCCAGTGAAGTCTTCCTTGGAATTAGTCTTAACGCGGTCTAGGCCTATAATCGTTTCAACAATTATTAGAGGTGTTCAGGAAAGTAATTGTCTAACTCGCTCCACTAAACTTAGTAGTGCCATCAGCGCCATATCCTTGCGGCGTCCTACCAGTAAGAATCAACCTATAACGCAAGTAATAACGGCTCCTCACCTTAGGATAATTATCACTTTAAAGAATGCGTACATTTGCCGATAATGCTTCATCGGATTCATTAGATTTACTTGGTTCCCAATAAGAAGACATGGTGGTGAGGAGCCCTAAAGGCCACAACAACCCTTAAGAAAGTCCAGTAGACTTTTACTTGGCGAATACTTGAATAACGTATTCAACCCTTAATTTGATCTAGTAAGGAATTGGATTGTCTGGACCATTACTTTCTCCCCAAAAGTCTTCTTCTTCAAAAGGTGATGTGCCCCAGAAGTTGTCATCGATGTTGTCACTATTGCTTCTTGTTTCGTAGACTTCCTCTTCAACACTTACCCATAGCCCATGGACTTTTAGATCTAGAGGAGGTAAGATAAGAAGCGATTTGGACTCATTAATATCTTAGATATAGACAGGCAGGTCCCACCGACTTGGAGTGGGTTCAGTGAAAATAGCTAAGGTGCCGCTGAAAGGATTTTTGTTGTTACTTGGTTTCTAGGCAGTCTTAGGTGAAGGGAGTTGGCCATTTCGAAACATGCTTTCTAGTTTGTTCTTGAATGTCTAACATTGTTCGGTGCGTGTGCTCTTACACAATGGTACTTGCAAAATTTTCCCACGCCCCAAATTTTGTACTATTTCGCGGTTTCTAATTTTGCTCTAATGGGTGACAATTCTTTCTTTCCCTTAGCCAAGAGACGGCCAAGGGCTTGAGCATAGGTGGTATCAATAGGAGTGTAGTCAGTATATATTTTGAGGGCATTGACATCCGCACCCCGCTACTATTGCCCGTATTAAAGGTTTTCTTATCTTTGGAGTAATAATTACCTCTATACCGCTTCACGACTTTTGTGGTCACGGTGGACAACTTTTCTTCCATCGGTAAACCAACATCTCTAAGGGTTGAAAAGTTCATCATTGGTAGGAACTTGAGATGCTGATTGTAATTAGGTTGAAGATTTTTTACGATGATCCTAACTTAGTCGTTCTCGGAGGGTCGGTCTACCATGTGGACAACCTGGTAAGGAAGTCTCCGAATCTCTTTTTCTTAACTCATTTGATTAATTCCAAGTCTCTAAGAGTAACCGGCAAATTGATGTTCTGGAGTATTGATGTAGGAACTCCTTACACGATCAGTCTAGTTTGCAACCTTGCGTGGGTCAACCGCGTTATACCACTTCATTAAATAAGTATCGAAAGTTAATGGGAAGATAATGTGGTAAGTGTCTTATGGAATGTTCTTAAGAGTCCTTCCTCCTGTGAAGTTACGAACATGGTATTGGGAATTCTCGGAACCTTTAAACTTGATGTTAGGCATGGTAAACTTCGGAGGTAGCTTAGCCATAGGGATAGAAGTGGATCCCTTATGATAAAAATAATGATTACTTAACATGGATGACTCCGTTAACATCTGTTCTATATGATCTACACGTGGATCAAGCTAAGGTTTGGATTCACGCTTAGGTGATTCGTGTTTGGGACTGTTTGGAGGAGATGAGCTAGGTGGAGGATGTAACGCCCCCAATTACCGTTACTTAATAATTCTCAAATTCGAGAATGTTAGGTATGGTCGTAGCGGAAGTTAATGATCGAAGGCGTTACCGCCGCCCTAACAAAAGGACAAGGCTGAAATAAAGTACCATAATAACTCGTGTCTATTAGTTATGCCTCCGTAAGTCAAGGGAAATATTAAATGCTACGTCGCAAGGTGACATGACAACAATTTAAATAAACAAATCCCAAAGTACAGTCCTGCTACATATTTATAGATATTAATGGCAAAAACAATACGCAATATTTAATTACAATTCGAGGTCAACCTAAACTTAACGAGGAAGAGAATCACTCGTGAGCATCTAACCCGTCATAAAGCAATGCTAGTGAGGTATTCAGCTAAGTCTTGCTCCCGTCAGGCTTCTTAGGCAAGGTACTGTTGACATATGCTTTTCCTAAAAACAAAAACATTAAAATAATTCGAAAAATGAGTCGAAACTCAGTACGATCATTCCCGCACACTCAAATAATTTTGAAACACATTGATTGAGCGCGCGCATTTCAATTCATTTTAGTTTGAAATCAGGGGAGAGAATATAATTAAAACTTGCTTGCCGGTTATTATTTGAAAGTGGAACCCCTTGATAATTGATACGATCTTAGTAAGGTGCACACCTCCCAGGCCGACCGAGAACCCGAGTTGAAGCCGCGCGGGTTGGGCATAAGCCCTGGTTATTGATAATTGATGGGCATAAGCCCTAATAATTGATAATTGGGCAGGGACCACTTGATTAGGTGGCAAAACTTGATTTGCAAATGATTCATTATTAGTTATATATATGAGAAATGTTGAGATTTGCTGAAATATGTGAATTTTCAAAGGGCACAGGCAATGCACATACCTAAACTGGGAGTGTTTGTTTTCTCCCCTTTTTATAAGAATTCAAGTTATCAGCTAATCGGCAACCGAAGTGGCCTCAGTTCTGTTTGAAATAGATTTCTATTATTAATGATGTTTTTCTTGAGTTTTAATACTTGAATTTGTATTTTGTTGACGTGAATTGAAAAGGTGTGAAACATGCTCTTAATATATATATATATATATATATATATATATATATATACATGTGTAATCAATCACTTATCTTTACTATATTCATTAAAAAGATATGAAACATGCTCTTAATAATTCTTATCCCTAACGTAATTTCTTTATTCCTCATTTATCGAATTCAAACCCATAGCTAAGTGATTATTCAATCTATCGGTGCCTTTCCACAGGAAGGCTTCACAATTAACCAAATTACCCCAAAATTCATACATACACCATTTTAAGGGCCTAAGCATTATTTTCTCATCGGAATTCACAATCACAACCACCATTAGGTATGCTTAATATTCGAACTATTTTCACACACCTCTCGCAACTACACATTAGCTAGTTCAGCTTCTACATGTACTCGCCCTTCGTTGCTCAGTATAGTCATTCCCCAAAATATCGGAATGCATCAAATTATTCAATTATATGACAAAACATCCCTAATCTCATTCTCTAAATTATAATTTCCCAAAAGAAGTCACATTTATACACAGTCAATCCATCAATGCCACACCTCAATCATCCATACCAATCCGAATTTTCCCAAATCAATTCTCAAATTCACTTCGCAAATATATTTCTAGATCATATGATTCGATTTTACAACTACAATCACCGACAAATAACAAGCGTACAATATAGGGTTTGGGATATTACCTTCAAAACGTAGAGATGGAAACCAAGAAGGAGATGAAGTGGTGACGGTTCCCCTGAGACCCGGCGATGCTGGCGAGTACCGAGGAGGGCTTTGGAGGCGGCTGCGTCCGGTGGTTGACCGTCAGGTGGCCGCGGCAGGGAGTCCCGTAGCACCTAGCGGGAGGAAGAGAGAGGCAGCGAGAGTGCGAGAGAGGGAGGAAGCGAGACAGGGAGAGATGAGGGGCGGCTGGCGCCGGTCTCACGCCGGCGTCGCTGGCGCCGGTGGCCGGAGAGGGCGCCCACGGGGAAGAAGAAGCAGGGGAGGACGGGAGGGGAGAGGGACAGGAGGAGCGAGAGGAATGAGATTGCTGAATGAATTCTCCCGATTTCATTTATCCCCAAGTTTTTACTTCTTTTTTTTTTTTTCAATTCCAGAATTATCTGGATTTTTCTCTTGAAAAATCTGGTTATTTGTTATTGTTTATTTTATTTTTATTTTTATTATTTTTTTGTTTTATTTTTATGTTTATTTTTAGGTATTTATTTATTTATTATTATTTTTGTTACTTTTTAATTTTATTTAATTTTATTGATGATGTTTACAAATTATAAATATAATTGTTCGCTTGAAATGTAATATTAATGACCTTGCAATCATGTACCATCTCTTGTAAAATTTAAAATTTTCTCTTTTAAACATATGCATAATTTATAATTATTATTAAGAGATTTTTATTAGGGCCACTTCGTCGCCGTAGCTGCATAACGCATGTATAAAAATAATTTAAATATAAAATATCGAATTGAAGTGCACGCGCTCAATTATATAAATATTGTAAGTAATAAGATAAATAATGTGATTTAGGGTCGGGTTGTTATAGAGGAGGAGGACCTAATCTCTCTCCTCTTCTCAAACGTTGCGCTTCTTCATCTCTCGTACTATCCTCAATAGCTTTTATAATAGTCTTAAGATCCCTCGATATAGATATTATCTTCTCATCTTGATCATCCATCCTAGTTTCCACCCTGGTTAAGTTCTCATTAAGCAAATTGAGAATCGGAGACTGTTCTAGAGATCCGTCCATTGGAAGGGAATTCTTTCTAATTACTGCCTTATAATGAGGAATAGACTGAACTTGTGTGGTGTGTATTGAAACTTGTCGCACCGGTGTAGACCGCGGAGTAAAACATAATGTAGAGCAAGGATAAGATGTGTCGGACTCCTTGGTGAGGCGTTCTAATCTTTTAGAGCTTGGATTCGGACGTTATTCAATTGTCGTAGACTTCCCTATTCTATAGCCTAAAGGATGAGGTTTAGGACCATGTGAAAGAAGACCACTTTTGGGAGGAAGGGACATAAGCGCATGACCCAAAGAGGCTAAGAATGCTTTTATTTGGATGCACATAAAAAAAATGCATGTGATGATTCTATAGTTTGGCTAATGCATAATGATTGATTGATCCTTAATGGAAAGATACTTTTATCTGGTAGATGATAATGCATTTCCTTATATTTGGAATGAATTTGCTTTGACTAAATATGAATGAAAAATGAACTCACTTAATCTGAGATGGCTTTAATTTTGGCTAATGAAAATATAAAATGGACTCACCTAATATGAGATGAATTTAATTGGCTAATGTAAATGCAAAATGGATTCACCTAATATGAGATGACATTAATTTTAATTTGGCTAATGAAAATGCAAAATGGAAATGTACAATGTAAATGGAAGGTAAACAAAATGGATTGATCGATCAAAGGATAGAGGGAACTTTGGTAAGACCCTCTTGGAGCGACTGGTGGTGACTACCTAGACCGCTTGAAGAAGATTTGAGTACTAAAAAATGCAAGCAATAAACCGACATAAAGGGGAAAAAGGAATTTTGATTTTTGGCTAAATGCACATAATGGACTGGCTCTAGGAAATTTATTAAAAGTGCTTTATTACACCCATCTAAGGACTAATCAACACTCTTCACCTTTTCCTAAAGGCTCACAAGTTAAGGATTAAATCTAAAAACACACACATTCTTCCAAGCATGCAAATGAAGTCAAGAGACCACCTAACAGTCAAAAGGTCTATGGTCAAAGAGGTTTAGACACGGTAGGATACATGGTGACTCATATTTTGAGGATTTGGTTTTCCGTGTGGGGCACGACAAGTAAAAAGTCCAGAATCATTGGTGCCTCTTGGTGAACCAAGCAGTTTGAACCAAGAGTGCTTGCTACGAGGGAAGAAGTACCATTTCCGTTGGCAATCTAGCCTAATTGAGCCTGCACTGGGTTTTAGTGGGAGCCTCTTACCGAAGCGTTTAAGTAGGGTGTAAAATAAATTTTTCCTAGGGTCCAAAACAGTAATAAACTATGTCCAAGGGTTGCTAAATGCGAGACACCTAATGCGAATACATTATTAAAACACACTACTCAAATTTTCAAGTTTTTCTTAATAAAAAATTTATCCTCAGGCGGAGTTACAATTGTAGGAACCACGGCCGGAATCGGACCGACCGAGCTTCCCCACGAATTGCTTGGCGTAGGTTTTCAACAGCTTTTTAAAATTTTGAAGATAGGAGATGATTTTAGGGTTCTGAAATATGAAACTTAGAAAGTGGGGATAAACCTTTTATTAAGATTTTCGAATTTTATTAAATTGAGTTGAAATGAATTAAATCATGTTTGAATGGTGGTTTTATTAATTATTTTATTTTATAAGTTATTTTTAGAACTCCCGGGATATTATTTCCTTAATTGAAGAATAAAAAATCAGGGATTAAGGTTATGTCGTGAGGCTCTAGTGCCGGACCGATGTGAAGACACTGGTCTGGACTCGAGCCTCGACCACTCGACCACCCGTGCAGTGCAAGAGCCTACACCTCTACGGTCAGGGGCACCGGCCAGGGGCCTTGGGCCGTGACAGTCGGCCTCGGCCTCGGCCTAGCCGACAAATCCGGATCTCGTATTTTTTACCCCGTAATCAGAAAAAGTCGAGATGCAATTTAAATAGAAATAAAGCAAAAAGAGGAGTCGTTAGTCGGTTTTAGGAAAGAAAAACTAACAAAAACATAAAAGTAAAAATTGCTCTCTCGATCTTAGTGTACGAAAACTAAGACCAAAAAGGCTAAAAATTGACTCCATCGGTCTCCGAACCGAGAATCGGATTCGGGGCGAGGATATGAAATGTAAGGATAAACCATTCCGTTCCACCCGTTCGAAGACCTCCATCACTAGTTCGAGTAGTGAATCTAAATAATGTGAAAAACACAAGCATACAACAACATGCTAAGCGAAATTAAAGAAACCATACATGGTAAAAGAAAGTGGTAAAGAAAGCGGTAAAGAAAATAAAAGAAGAAAGAAAAGAAAAGCGAGAAAGTAAAAGAATTACATCGAGGAACTAAAATGCGATACAACTTTGATCCACAATACGGAAAGCGATAAATTAAACATCGGTGAATCAAAGAAGAGGGGCTTTTTATGGGTTTTGAAAAGGTGAGTTTGTAACGAATAGGAAACATCAGCTGCATGAATGCCCGAGAGACTAGAATAATTGAATATTCTTTAGCTCTTTGCAAGGATTTAGCGGCGATTTGTAGAAAAGAGGAGTATTTAAGGATGCTTTTCGGCAGAGTAACATTAAGGTATGAATGCTCCGATTAGCTTTTTGCAGTAGTACGCATATGAGAAATCTGTCCGGAAATGAGAGCAAAGGCACTCTATTCATAGGGAGAGACCTAGGTCATAAATGACCTAGGCTAGGTCATAAATGACCTAGGGTTGCTCTCCGCCCAAGGTTGTTAAGCAAAAATCGGGGCCAAAAATCTCAAGATTGAACTGGATAAGAGAGGATAAAGCTGGATAGAATACCGATAGGGGGCACCGGCCACCCAGGCATGCCTAGGGTTTCATGCCCTAGCATGCTGCTAAGGGAGTCTTCAAGCTAAAACGTAGTGTTCCACTTCAAAGTCCAGGTAAGGAGCGCCGGCCATGCGATGCCGTTTTGTGGGGAAAGCTCCTAGTCTTCGGGCATACTTTATTTGAGCTTAAACGTAACACTTTGATACTGGTGATCATGAAATGCAACATCTAATGTCATCTTGGAGGTCTTCAGCTCCTTGTCCGATTGGACAAAAGTGAAATGCGGAATTCGAGCCTAGAATTTCATGGTACGTGGCACTTGGACTCCGTTGTTTACGGAGGCTTGGCCTGGTCTTCGATTGTCCGAAAGAAAAGGGGATTAAATGAGATATGAGACGACACTTTTTAGGTGTTGAAGACTCAGACCTTACATATATATCATTCCGAGTTCCATCAAGGGATCGGTATAAGACTTCATCTCTCATAAGGTTTTGATTAAAAGTCATTCTATCCGCTTTAACGACTTTTTTGAGTGATATAGCATCTTTTCCGAGTGTTACGGAATCTATCGTATACATTCTCCTTTGACTCTAACCGACTCGGAAAGCATATTCTTGTTTATCATTTCACACACAGTTCGAGTCACTCGGACAACACTCGGATATATCACATGTTCAATCACTGGTTCTATTTTGCATAAACTCGGTTCGACTTTATGATCTAAGTTTGAGTGGATTAATATGTTAATTCATCTTTCTAAGTTAGCATGCTTGCTTTGAATATTGGCAGTCTAGATCAAGTCTTTCCACTCGATGTTACTTATCCGACTTGCTTTGCTTCTAGACCGACTCGGATGGAATTTGAGTATAATGAATATTAGACTCGAAAATTCCATTTCTTTCGACTCGAATAATTATGCACTTAATTATCTTAATCAAAATTATTATCTGTGCCTAATCTTGGACAAAAGTATTTTGTACTTTAAGAACCAAATTGATTTACTTTTGTAGGTTATTGAAACGAGGCTATCATATTTTTGAATTACAAAATTAACCGGCTTTAAAACGCCAAATCACCGATAGACAAGGCTTTTTCCACCTCCGACCGAGGCCCGGACATCGTGTCGGGGTTGTCTGTTTCCAAAATTGGAAATCCGCAACACTAAGCTCAACGGTGGTTTCCACCCTACTTTTCGGACACCACCAGTGGATTGGGACTTCCAAAGAAGTCAAGAGTCGTTGCCCAACGTTCACACCTCAACGGGGATATTTTACGAGTGACTCGGAAAATCCATTGCAATGGTGACAAAGGACTTCCAGTCGGAAGATAGTCACAATGGCTAATTTATTTGGTTATCTATAAATAGAAGCCAACTCTCAAGACTTGAAAATTGCTTGAACCAACTGTCAATACACGTACTTAAGCAAAAGTCATTGTATTCATACTCAATCTTCTACTTACAACTCCAACTCGTACTTAATATCTTTTTGAGTTATAAGGTCTTGTAATTAGTTTACAAACACTCTTTCTTACTTTCTGAGTAAGGTCCCTTGACTGAGCTGTAAGGGTTATCTCAGCTCAGTTGTCCCTAACTTGTAAAGATTATCTCGGTTAGGAAGTACTAGATCAGATAAGGGAACTTCGAGTCTAGGAAAATCTTGTAAGGAATCGTCTAAGGGAGCAATTCTAGTTGAGTCTTTCTACTGTATATTGTGGATTCAAAATAGTGGATTTGACTTGGTGCTTGGACTAGCATTGTCCATGGTTTTCTGCCCCAGCAGGGTTTCCACGTAACTTTCGAGTTAGCACTTTCCTGAGTCGAATCTAGACTCGGAGTCTCCATAGAGTCATCTCTAGTTTTATTCTTCCATTACTTGCTTAAATTTCCCCATCACCCTATTCATCCCCCTCTAGGGTGACTTAGTCTCTCCAAGAGCAAACCTTCAATTGGTATCGGGGCCTAGCCTTTCGGAAAGGATCTAACCATCCAAAGGTTTAAAGATCAAATGGCTCGGAACAATAGAGAGTTCGATGAAGGAAGATCGTCCAACGAGACAACCAAAGTTCAAAGGATCTAACTTCGTACACGCGAAGAAGCTCATGGAATATTTCCTGCTGGATCATGATGAGAATGTCCGGAACAACATACAAGTAGGCAACTACATTCCCATGAAGACGGAAGAAACAAGAATCGTGCCCAAGACAAAGGCTGAGTTCACTGCCGATGAAGCGGAGAAGTTCGAAAGAACTTCGAGGCGATGAACATTCTGATGTGCGCCATCAGCTCGGAAGAGTACAATCGAGTGTCCGCCTGTGACACAGCCAAAGAAGTATGGGACACACTTGGTCAACACTTATGAAGCCACAAGCCAGGTCGGACAAGCGAAGATAAGCCAATATCTTCACAAGTATGAGCTGTTTAAGATGGAGCAAGAAGAGAACATCACTCAGATGTTCATCCGCTTCACCGAGATTACTAATAATCTCAAATCTCTAGGTAAAAAGATTTCCCATGAAGAAATGTGCAGAAAGATACTTAGAAGCCTACCCAAGAGAAGATGGGTTCCCAAGGTGACGACCATTGAAGAGGCTCGGAACCTATCCCAACTCAAGCCGGATGAACTCATTGGGAAGCTACTCACCCACGAGATCCATTTGGAAGAGGAGGATGCAGAGGTTAGCACCAAAAAGAACATTGCGGTTAAAGCCTCGAAACCGAGAGAAGCAAATCCGAGTTCCTCGGATTCAGAAGAGGATCCCATGGCACTCATCGCTAGAGGCTTCAAGAGAATGATGAAGCACAAGAGATGGGATAAGAAGCCAAGAGAAGAGTTCTATAAGAAAGACAAGAAGGATAGAAAAGGTAAGCAGTCTTCCCCTTCAAAGTTATCTTTGACTAAGAACTCCGGCTATTTTGAATGGCGCAACAAGGAACACATAGTCAAGGACTGTCCCAAGAGAAAGAGGGACAGAAGGAAGAAAAAGGCTATGATGGCCACATGGAGTGATGAAGACTCATTAGAAGATGATAAGGACTCAGATGACTCAAAATGTCCGATGGCACTCTCGACTCGAAGCTGAAACAGAGCCGGACTCGGATCACTCGAGACAGTGAGGAAACAAATCCTCAATAGGTAGCTCAGAAAAGAACAAAAGGGCATTGGTGCCTAGACGGTGGATGCTCACGCCACATGTCGGGAGATTCAAGACTCTTTTCTCAGTTAGAAGAATACAAGGGAGGAAAAGTCACGTTTAGAGATGACAGCAAAGGCAAGATAAGTGGGATAAGTAAGATTGGAAAATGAAGTAATCTGGTTAGCCTAGTATACCTTGCCAAAGGATTAAAGTACAATTTGCTCAGCGTCTCTCAACTGTGTGACAAAGGTCAAGAGGTACGATTCACTCAAACCAACTGCTATATCTCTGATGATACTACCAAGGAAATCAAGCTCTCAAGTAAGAGATCAGGTAACAATTATGCTATTCCTCTTTCGACCCGAGTCAGAATTTATCATGCTTAAAAGCATCTCTTCATGATGATTCATGGTCATGGCATCGTAGACTAGGTCATGTTAGCATGCATACCATTAAGAAACTTGCATCTCATGATTTAGTCGGAGGATTGTCTAATTGTGCATTTAAGAAAGATAAAATTTGTGAAGCATGCACAAAAGGGAAACAAGTCGAGATCATCTTTCAAATCTCTGAAAGCTGTTTCCACATCCAAGGTGCTTGAAATGTTGCATATGGATTTATGTGGTGAAATCCTGTCAAGAGTCTCGGAGGTAAATCATATGTGCTCATTATTATTGATGATTACTCACGATTTACCTGGGTGTGTTTTCTTAAGCACAAAAATGAAGCTTTCAAAGAGTTCGGAAGCTCTGCAGGAAAATCCAAGTTGAGTCTCGGACTCAAATCTAGAGAATTCAAACTGACCATGGAAGGGAGTTCGACTACTCGGAGTTTGCAGAGTTTTGTGATAAGAATGACATCTCCCACAACTTCTCAGCACCAAGAACTCCTCAACAAAATGGAGTGGTGGAGAGAAAGAACAGAACTCTTGAAGAAATAGCAAGGACAATGATGATTGAACACAATCCACCCTACTATTTCTAGGCTGAGGCGAGTCAAGACAACAAACTACCCATTGAATAGATGCCTCCTCGGACCCATCCTGAAGAAAACACCATATGAGCTCTACAAAGGGAAGAAACCCAATATTTCATACTTTAGACTCTTTGGATGTAAGTG
Organism: Talinum fruticosum; assembly: GCA_021018815.1. Lineage (NCBI taxonomy): Eukaryota > Viridiplantae > Streptophyta > Magnoliopsida > Caryophyllales > Talinaceae > Talinum > Talinum fruticosum. The sequence continues at coordinate 5,524,418 of JAITYX010000025.1, read as the reverse complement.
TTTCGTCCATAATAATGGTAAGGATCACCGACCAAGTTTGATGCTCGGTCGAGATGAAGGTATTTTTCTTGGTTATTCATCCCATAGCAAAGCATATAGTATTTTCAATAAAAGAACTAACAAAGTGGAAGAAAGCATCCACGTTGTGTTTGACGAGATTGAACAGGAAAAACCAAGTGAGTCAACATTGTCAAACCCGAAGCTCAGCAGAAATGATGATCTTGATGAAAATGAGTTCATCACGAATCAAATCCATGTCACTCGGATCGAAGTCACTCGGACTCAGAATGAGATGACTCAAGAGCTAGCTCAGAATGTTGAAGGTCAATCGATGAACAAGCTCACTCAGAACAGACTACTAAGGATCAACTAATTTAATCCACAGATCTGGTGAACCAAAGAACAGGTAAAGCTTTCAGTATGCTTCTAGTCATCCACTAGAAAACATCATATCCGACATCAACGAGTGGGGTAAGAACTCATTCCTCTCTTCAAAATCTATGTGCATTCACTGCATTCATATCATTAACAGAACCCAGAAATGCACTAGAGGCCCTAAATGAACCTGAATGGGTAGAGGCCATGCAAGAGGAACTCAATCAATTCGAAAGAAACCAAGTCTAGACTTCGACCAAACGACCTTCGACCACCCAGTCATAGGAACCAAATGGGTCTTCAAAAACAAACTGGATGAAGGTGGGTTGGTAGTTAGAAATAAGGCTAGACTTGTGGCTCAAGGTTACAATCAAGAAGAAGGGATTGATTGTGGGGAAACCTTTGCACTTGTAGCAGAATTGAAGTTATTAGAATCTTATTGGCATTTGCATCTAGCATGAATATCAAGTTATATCAAATGGATGTTAAATGTGCTTTTCTCAATGATTTCATTGAAGAGGAAGTCTATGTTGAGCAACCCCTGGATTTGAAAACTCAAAATTTCCAAATTATGTTTTCAAATTGCAAAAAGCTCTCTATGGTCTTAAATAAGCTCCCAGAGCTTGGTATGAAAGATCGAGCAATTTCTTGGTTGAAAATGATTTTAGAAGAGGTCAGATTGACAAAACTCTTTTTATAAAACCAAGGGAAAAGATTTTCTTATTGCTCGAGATCTATGTTTATGACATAATTTTTGGAGCTACTAATGAAATTACGTGTCGAGATTTTTCTAATTTAATGAGACAGGAATTTCAAATGAGTATGATGAGATAACTCAATTTCTTCCTTGGTCTACAAATCAAGCAACACAAAGATGACATTTATGTCCATCAATCAAAGTATACCAAGGAGCTACTGAAGAAGTACAAACTCAAGATGTAAAACATGCAGACAACATAAAAGCTGGACTCGGACGAGAAAGGTAAAGCGAGTAGATCGAAACTCTAGCGAGGTATGATTGGATCTTTGCTCTGTCTCATTTCCAGTAGACCAGAAATAATGTTTAGTGTACTGTACTGTGTGCAAGATTTTAAGCTAATCTAAAAGAATCACATCTCACTGCGGCGAAGAGAATATTAAGATATCTTGCAGGGACTCGGAATTTAGGTCTATGGTACTCCAGAGACTCGGAACCGACTCTCACTTGGATACTTAGATGCTGACTATGCTGGATACAAGGTTGATAGAAAGAGCACCTCGGGAGCCTGCCGGTTTCAGGTCAATCCACGATATCTTGGCATGCAAAGAAATAAAACTCAGTAGCTTTATCAATTGCTTGAAGCTAAGTATATTGTGGCTGGGGCATGCTTTGTGCTAAGATCTTATGGATAAAGCAACACTTGAAAGATCTTGGACTTTCATTCAAATTTGTTCTAATCAAGTGCGATAATCAAAGTGCAATCAGCGTCACCAAGAATCCAGTTCAGCACTCAAAGACTAAACATATTGAGGTCGGGTATCATTTTCGAGAGATCATTCTGAAAAGGGTGATATTGAACTTGAATTCATTCCTACCAATCTTCAATTAGCTGATATCTTTACTAAGCCCCTTGGTGAGGATCAAATTTGCTTTATTAGGAATGAGCTTGGCATGATTAATGCATGATTATGTGATTTTTTTTTGAAATTACTTTGCTTGATTATGTGCTTGTGTGCTTACTTTCCTTAATAGCCATTAGTTCGGTTGAACCAGTGGTACTGAGCTAATAGTTATTAGTTGTCTGCGGTTTCGAGTCACTCGAAACTTAAGCGAGTCGGACTCGAGACTTTGAGAAAATTGGACATCAAACTTCGGAAATCATCTTTAGATCGGTGGAGAATTTGAGAAATTTCTTTCAAAATCTCTTTTTCTCTCTCTATCTCCCGCTCATCGATCGAGACAACTAGCCGTTGAGAGACAGTCATTGGAATTCTAACCGTTGGAGAGCGGAACAGTCACACCGGTCCGAGGTGAACGTTGAAGAAGGCCGAGTCGAACGATTGCGAAGGACAATCTTTTTTCTATAAATAGCATCTATTTTCCTTAATTTTGTTACTTTACTCTCTACTTACTCTCACTCTCGCACTTACTCCTACTCGAGACAACCTCTCTGGATTCGAAGAAACGTACATCGCTCTCAAGCTAAGAGAAGAACATCTCAAGTAAGCTCTGTTACTCTCAGCTCTCTTTCTTACTACTCTTTCACTTTTTTTTCTCTTCGCCTTTTCTTTTTCTCTTCGCTCACTCACGTCGAGCTTTCTCTCTTTCTTTCTCTCTCTCAAAAGTTCATCTTTTTCCTCTCTTTTCAACAACAAACATGCTTGGAAAGAGGTTCTCACTCTAATTTTCTTGGTTCCGCCACCAAGAAACCTCGCATAAAAAGCCGGGAAGGCCCCTCTACTCCTTCCAAACCTCTTGTCACCCAACACCTAACATTGGATGACAAATTTTTCCCAACCACTAAGTTTTCGTGTTTGACTCACATAAAGTCCACAGGGGTTTACAATTTCCTCTGTTTAAGAGATTTCATCTACCCAGAACTCGTTTCGAGTTCTACTCCAATCTTTCTAGCTCCGAGGTATCCTCACCTCCGGAGTTCAGGACAGCAACCCCATACCTTTCAACGAGGTTGCTGATGATTTCTTTGAGAAGTATGTTAAAGAGTTTCTCGGGTCACGTAAAAACTTCTCCGTGACTCAACTCAAATCGAAGCTTGTCTTCTGTGTTTTCTGCTGATGAGAACCTTCTTCTCACAACATTCTAGCAAGGAGAACCCTAACTCTAAGCACCTCAAAGCTCTCTATGACATTCTAGAGGGATACAAAGTAGACCTCTTTCCTGCCATAGTCGAGTAAATGGCGGATGTGCCGGCTCGGACTCGGAACAAGAAGACCACCCCACTTCCTTTCGGGGCTCTTCTCACCCTCATCTTCAAACAGTTCAAAGTTCCTCTTCCCTCGGATCTTAACGCGGTTTCTAAGGCTGCCATTGTCGTTGGCAAAAGGAACTCCTTGGGTATGGATACCAAGAGACCTAACCGGGTGTCCGGGTCCACGACTCAAAGCCGAGGCCACCTTCTCCGCCTCGGACTCGGATTCAACCCATTCTCTCTCTACCTCCTCCACCTCAGGTGTTTCTCATATTATCTCTTCCGCCTTATCCTTTGCTATCATGGACAACCTCTCTTCGGTGTCCACTCGAGTTCAAGGACATCCTCCGGTCATTCAAGACTGTCCTTAAGTCTATGACCACTAACCGGAAAACCGCTCAATCCCAAATCCGAGAGCGGCAAGATGTGCTTCTCGAGATGAAGGCCCCGGTTAAGGAGTAGAGGGAGCTGATCGAGCTCCTTTAGGAGAGGCTATCCAAGGCGGCTCGGGATCCGGTCGACTCGGACACTTCGAAGAATCCTCGAGTCCGGCCAAATCATCCTCGAAGAAGGAGTCGAAGAAGAAGAAGGAGAAGAAGAGGAGCCTGCAGGTGAGGTAGGTCCATTTGAGGCGGGGAGAAAGAAGATGAACAAGGGGCAGCAGCGAGCAAAGGGCCCAAGTGCTCCAAAACCTCAACCGGAAATGATCGGCTCGGACAGTAGTATAAGTGGGTCGGAAGACCCTGCTGACTATGGTCGATCGGCAGCTGGTCGGCTCGAGCACACCCTCTATCGGTCGAGTTCCGGGAGGATGAGCCTCCGGACGACTTAGTTCTAGGTCGGCCACTAAGAGCTGAGCGCATTCCAAAGATCCCGATGTTGCCTCCGCCTCACTCATCTACATTTTTCGGATCTTATCGGTGAAGGTGCACTTGCTCGTCCACCCACCTCAACTCGAGACTCCTCCATCTTAATTTTTTTCTTCTTTCTGTTTTTTAATTTTTTTATCCAAACATCAAATCTGTATCTACTTGATACATTATTCCTCTTTTTGTTTTTGTTGAAAGGCAAGGGGAGAATAGTTAGAAAAATTTGTTGTCTTGTTCAGGGGGTTTTTCTCACCATCTTTTTTGTGCAAACGTTTTAATTATAATGCATTTCATTAATAATCGTTATCCGCTTTCGGGTTTACTTGCTTAAAGCAATTATTTCTGAGTTTCTATTTCTTGCTCAGTATGTCAACTATATCTATCATTGCTCGATACTCGGTTATTTTCTTACTCTAACACTTTAGCTCTTTTTATGCAATCTCAGCTTATTTTGCTTAGATAGAATATAAGTTTCACTTCATTTACTCTACACAATTCTATCATGTTTTTTTTCTAACTTATTCCTTGAGAAAGGATGAAAAACCGAGATCTATATCACTAACAAAGTTTCTGTCTAACTATGGAATGCCTTTCATCAAAAAGGGGAGATTGAAGACTCGGACCTTACATATATATCATTCCGAGTTCCATCAAGGGATCAGGTCTAAGACTTCATCTCTCATAAGGTTTTGATTAAAAATCATTCTATCCTCTTTAACAGACTTTTCCGAGTGATATAGCATCTTTTCTTAGTGTTACAGAATCTATCGTATACGTTCTCCTTTGACTCGACTCGACTCGAAATATTCCTGTTTATCATTTCACACACGGTTCCGAGTCACTCGGACAACACTCGGATATATCACATGTTGAAACACTGGTTCTATTTTGTATAAACTTAGTTCGACTTCACGATCTAACTTTGAGTGGATTACTCTGTTAATTCATCTTTCTAAGTTAGCATGCTTAGTTTGAATATTCGCAGTCTAGATCAAGTCTTTCCACTCGATGTTACTTATCCGACTTGCTTTGCTTCTAGACCGACTCAGTTGGAATTTGACTATAATGAATATTAGACTCGGAAAATTCCATTTCTTTCTAACTCGGATAATTATGCACCTAATTATCTTAATCAAAATTATTATGTGTGCCTAATCTTGGACCAAAGTATTTTATACTTTGAGAACCAAATTGATTTACTTTTGTAGGTTATTTAAACAAGGCTATCATATTTTTGAATTACAAAAGTAACCCGCTTCAAAACGTCAAATCACCAAGCAGACAAGGTTTTTTCCACCTCCGACCGAGGCCCGAGCACTCGTGTCGGGGTTGTCTGTTTCCAAAGCTGGAAATCCGCAACACTAAGCTCAAAGGTGGTTTCCACCCTACTTTTCGGACACCACCGGTGGATTGGGACTTCTAAAGAAGTCAAGAGCCGTTGCCCAACATTCACACCTCAACGGATATTTTCTAATGACTTAGAAAATCAATTGCAACGGTCACAAAGGACTTGCGGTCGGAAGATAGTCACAACGGCTAATCTGCTTGGTTATCTATAAATAGAAGCCAACTCTCAAGACTTGAAGATTGCTGAACGACCTGTCAATACATGTACTTAAGCAAAAGTCATTGTATTCATACTCAATCTTTTACTTACAACTCCAACTCGTACGTAATATCTTTTTGAGTTGTAAGGTCTTGTAATCAGCTTACAAACACTCTTTCTTACTTTCTGAGTAAAGTCTCTTGACTGAGATGTAAGGGTTATCTCAGCTCGGTTGTCCCTAACTCGTAAAGGTTACCTCGGTTAGGAGGTACTAGATCCGATAAGGGAACTTCGAGTCTAGGAAAATCTTGTAAGGAATTGTCTAAGGGAGCAATTCTGGTTGAGTCTTTCTACTGTATTTTGTGGATTCAAAATAGTGGATTTGACATGGTGCTTGGACTAGCACCGTCCGTGGTTTTCTGCCCCCACGAGGGTTTCCACGTAACTTTTGAGTTAGCACTTTCCCGAGTCCAATCTAGACTCGGACTCTCCATAGAGTCATATCTAGTTTTATTCTTCTATTACTTGCTTAAATTTGCCCATCACCTATTCACCCCCTCTAGGGTGACTTAGTCTCTCCAAGAGCAAACCTTCAGGTGTCTACACCCAACTACATTCAACTTACTCCTAGGACGCTCTAGGTTGCGTGATCATCGAGCAATGCCCTCTACACTCGTATCGGAAAGTTAAGATGATCGTCAAAGGTCAAGTCATAACTCGTCAACGGGGATAATCTCTAAGCTACTATCACTTATAAGGATTCTGGAGTTGTGATCAAGCACGGTGCCAATGACGATGAACTATATGGATCCGAGACTGTCACTACCTTAGACAAGGATAAAGCACCTCTTAACTTCAATCCTTATGGAAACCCTAGCGTCCATTCAATACTTATGAAAAATAGGTACTTCCTAGGTCTAGCTCTAGGAAGAAGATCATACCACCCTATCGTTCCACCTCTTGAACCCACTAATATTTACAGATTTGAGTTAGGCTATCAACCCACTACTAAGGAAGTAGCCCAAGCCAAGTGGGAGATTCGGACTAAGAGGATCGCACCTCTCACGAGCCATTCTACTAAGCCCTTTCCTTATACTCTAAACGGCTAGTTCTTAAGAGAAGGAGACTTCCCTAATGTGGTTTTCCTGAACCCTACTACCTCAAAGAGAAGGGTATTTGAGTACCTAGCTTGGAGATTTTCAGTGACTATTACATACTAGAAAAGGAGGCACCCTACCTCGTTGAAGAGAGATAGTCCACAACAGACAAGACCAGTCCGGCTAGTAATAATCTCTTCGGTTCATTGTTCGGACAAGAGAAGAATTTAAGAGGGAATTCGGTCTTGGTACTGTCACGAGCCATGTCGTACCCATAGTTCGATCCATCCAAATTCATCACCGACGCCGATAATGAAGGGTCCAAGCGTGTTACTTGGATTAACACCGAGGAGGGTCGAGAATTCACTGTTAGCTTAGGAGCGCATCCCATTTTTGAGTCTAGTACTAGGGCTTTCTATTCTTCATCTATTGTTTCTAGTTCTATTCCTAATTTTGTTGCTTCCAGTTCTGCATCTTTAGTTTCTAAGTCCGATGTACTCGTTGCTTCATTCAATAAAGTAAACCTTTCTGCCTACTCTTTGCCTTCATACAATTGCTTACTCTTTACCCCTAAAGTATTACTCAAAGCTATGGAAGATCATGAAAATCGCTCACCAATAATAAAGGAAATGATAACAATTAATCTAGGATAAGTTGATCAACCTCAAGAAGTTATGATTGGGAAAACGCTAGATCTAGAAAAGTAGAAGCAATTCACTTTGGTCCTTAGAAAGTTCATAGATGTCTTTACACGGTCCTCCAAAGACTATGTCGGGGATAGATCTAAGTATAGTGGAACACAAAATTCCACTATACGAAGACACTAAGCCGATTAAGCAAAAGTTAAGAAGGATGAAGCCCGAGTGGGCATTGAAGATGAAGGAAGAGGTCCAAAAGCATTTAGAGACTAGGTTCATCAAGGTAGTTCACTATCCTTAGTGGGTAGGAAATATAGTATTGGTTCTAAAGAAGGATGATAGAGTTCGGATGTGTGTGGACTTAAAAACGCGTGAGCAAGGCAAGCTTCAAAGATAATTTCCCGTTGCTCCATATCAAAATCCTTCTAGATAACAGAGCGGGTTATGCTTTACTTTCGTTCATGGGTGGCTATGCTGGGTATAATTAGGCGAAGACGGCTGAAGATAATATGGAGAAGATGACCTTCATCACTTAATTGGGCCCATATTGTTACGTGGTGATGCCATTTGGGCTTAAGAATGCTAATGCAACATACTAGAGGACGGCTATAATGTCTGTTGCATGACATGATCCACAAAGAAGTTGAGGTCTATGTGGATGACATGATCATAAAATCCAAAGAGAGGGCAGGGCACCTACCCAGCCCTAAGAAAGTTCTTCCAGGAACTTAAAAAATACAACATGCGCCTTAAACCTCAAAAGTGTTCCTTTGGGGTAACCTCGAGCAAACTGTTAGGTTATGTTTTCGGTCTTAGAGGGATTGAAGTTGATCCATCTAAGATCAAAACCACTCAGGAGATCCGAGTTGCCAAATATCGAAAAACGAGATAAGGGGTTTCCTAGGACGTTTACAGTACCTCGGTCGTTTCATATCAAAACCGACTATGGTCTATGAACCTATTTTCAAGAATTGAAGAAAGGATTTGAGCCCATTTGGAATACCGAGTTCCAACAAGCATTCGATAAGGTTAAGGAATACCTATCTAATCCTCCAGTGCTAGTTCCGCCCCAACCAGCGAAACCGTTACGTCCGTACCTCACCACGATAGACCCAGCTATGGGAGTCATGCTAGCTCAACGAGATGGGACGAAAGAGCATGCAATTTATTACATAAGTAAGAAATTCCTTGATTATGAGACTAGATATACGCTATTAAAGAAGACATCATTGACTTTAGTCTAGGTTACCAAGAAGCTCGGGCACTACATGTTAGCCAACATGGTACATGTGGTAGCACTTATGGATCCTATTGAGTATATACTTAAGCAACTAACCATCAGCAGCAAGATAGCAAGATGGATTATCATGTCTGTTAGAATTCGAACTTAAGTATGTCCCCCAAAAAGTGATCAAAGGAAGGGTAGTGTTGAAATTTCTAGCTAATCTACCCATAATTGAATCGCAACTCAAACACCTTAACTTTTTGGATGAAAACATCTTACAAATAGAGGTGGGCATTTAGACAATGTACTTCGACGACGCTTCCAATCGAAGGGCTTTGGAGTAGGGATTCTTCTAGTCTTACCGGAGGGAGCACATACTCCTATTTCAGTCAAATTAGACTTCAAGGTCACCAACAATGTCATAGAGTATGAAGCTTGTATCACAGGACTTGAAGTCGTCTGTAGAAATCCGGGTCAAGAGTATCGAGTTTTCGATGACTCCAGTCTAATCATTAATCAAATTTCGCAGAAAAGGAAGGTACGTAGTGAAGCCTTGGCACTCTACTAAGCATACCGAGTCGAATTACCAAAGCATTTTGAGAATATTTTTTCACCTACCTTCATAGGGATGATAACCAATCCGCGCATGCATTAGCCAAATTAGCATCCATGGCGACATTCATTCAATGCCTGTTCACTTAGAGTGATGGAGTCAGCCAGCGCATGTGTACATGATATGAGTGTCTAATATCGACCAAACTAGTTGGTATCATGACATTATCAGTATCTTGATAAGCAAGAGTACCCGTTAGACTCCACACCTAGAGCCCAATGAGCTATCAAGATGTTAGCCACCCAATTCTTCATTAATCAAAGGCAATTGTATAAGAAAACCAACACTAGAATTAGCTTACTTTGTGTCAACCAACATGTAGCAAAGCACATTATGGACGAAATTCATAGGGGGAGTGTGGACCCCATATGAATGGTAAGATCTTAGTTTAGAAGATTGAGAGACTTGAATATAAGTGGTCGACCATGGTAGCAAACTACCATGAGTATGTTAGAAAATGTCAAAAGTGTCGGGTGTATGCAAATTTACAACACCAACAACCATTATTCCTCATAACATTGGCATCTCCCTGGCCATTCTCGGTTTGGGGAATACACATTATTGGTAAGGTGATCCCTAGAGGAACGGGTGGTCATGAAGTTATGTTAGTGGCATTTGACTAATTCACCAAGTGGGTAGAAGCACCCTCTTACACCACTCTAACATCGAAGCGGTGGCCAAGTTCATTACTCGAAACATGATTTGCCATTATGGGGTGCCTCATGAGTTAATCGGTGACCATGGTAGTCATTTTACAAAGAAGGTACCGGACTTGTTGGATAGATACAAGATTGAAGACTCGGACAACTGCTCTATATCTTTACGAGTCATGCAAAAGGAATCGGGTTTAACGATGTCATTCATATAGAGTTTTGATTCCAAGGCATTCTCTGTGTCTTAGAAACATACTTGAATTAAATAGTATTCTTCCTATGCGATTCGGCCTTCACATATCTCTTTAATCGCTCTTTTGTTAGCGACTCGGAAAAGTTGTTCTTTATTACGAATCCTTTCTTACTCAGAATCGACTTGTGATTATTTACTCTATCGTTTGTATAGTCGGCATTCATAGTTCATTTCATGCTTAGTCTATATCAAGTTCTTTCTCACTTTGATATTTCTTTGTAGAACGTGTTTCTTTTCTTAAGACTAAGTCATATGGAATTACGAGTATCATGGATATTAGACTCGGAATATTCCATTTCCTTTCGACTCGAGATAATCAATTGCGTAATTTCTCAAGATTATTTTGTTATCTGTGTCTAACCTTGGACCAAAGTATTTTATACTTTGAGAACCAAAGTTGTTTTACTTTTGTAGGTTATTCAATCGAGGATATCTTTTCAAAACTACAAAAGTAGCCAGGCTTCGAACGTCAAATCACCAGCGAGATATGGCTTTTCACCTTCCCTGCTTTAGTCTCGGAAGATTGTGTCGAAGGCTGTCTGCTTCAATATCCGGAAAAGCTGGAACGCCAAGCCTAACGAGTGGTTTTCACCTCGGTTTTAAGACACAACCGATGGTTTTGGGACTTCCAAGAGAGTTAAACCGTTGTCCAACGTTCATATTTCAACGGATACTTTCGAGTGACTCGGAAAGCCTTTCTCAACGGTCACGAGAGGACTCTCGGTCAGCGAGATGGAAATAACGGCTACTCTGCCTGGTCTTATCTATAAGAAGAAGCCACTTCACAAGACTTGAAGGTTGCGGAACATATTGACTATACACTTACTTGTTCAAAGTTATTGTATTTTTACTCTCAATCTTCAACTTACAACTCCCACTCTGTAATTCATTACTTTACGAGTTGTAAGGTCTTGTACTTCATTACAAACACTTCTTACATTCTTTGTAAGGTCCCTTGACTAAGTCTGTAAAGGTTAACTCAGCTTAGTTGTCCCTAAGCTGTAAGGGTTATCTCAGCTAGGAAGTACTAGATCGAGATAAGGTAACTTCGAGTCTAGGAAAATCTGTATAGAGTTGTCTAAGGGAGCAACTCGGGTTACGTCAAGTTCACGGTATTTTGTGGACTCAAAATAGTGGATTTGACTTCGTGTCCTGGATTGACACGGGCCGTGGTTTTCTGCCCCGGGAGGGTTTCCACGTAAATATTTCTGTCTTCTCTTTACGAGTTCATTCTAGACTCGGACGAGCATTAGTGCTCCTGCTTCTTCGATTCATTGCTTTCGAGTCCAATCTTTTCGACCCCGTGTTTAGACTCGGATTCTGTCTTGGTCACTTTTACTGCACAAAAGTGTTTGTTTTCGCAAAGATTTTTCCATCACCCTATTCACCCCCTCTAGGGTGACCCGAGACTCTCCCGAGCAAACCTTCAATTGGTATCGAGCCTAGCCTTTCGGAAAGGATCTAACAGTCCAAAGGTTTAAAGATCGGATGGCTCGAGAACACCGGAGAGTTCGACGAAGGTAGATCTTCCAACAGGCCACCAAAATTCAAAGGTTCAAATTTCGGTCCTTTGGAAGAAGCTCATGGAATGTTTCCTTATGGATCACGATGAAGAAGTTTGGGAAATCATACAACAAGGAAACTACATTCCAACAAAGACGAGATGAATTCAGAATCCTTCCAAAGACAAAGGCCGAGTTCACGCCCGGCGAAGCGAGAAGTTCGAAAGAACTTCAAAGCCATGAACATCCTCATGTGCGCCATAAGCTCGGAAGAATATAATCGAGTCTCTGCTCGTGACTCTGCTAAAGAGGTGTGGGACACTCTGGTCAACACCTATGAAGGTACAAGTCGGGTGAGACAAGCAAAGATTAGCCGATATCTTCACAAATATGAGCTTTTCAAAATGGAGCCAGAAGAGAACATTACTCGGATGTTCATACGCTTCACCGAGATCACCAACAATCTCAAATCTCCGGGAAAGAAGATCTCCCATGAAGAAATGTGCCGAAAAATTCTCGAAGCCTACCCAAGAGACGATGGGGTCCTAAGGTGACTGCCATAGAAGAAGCTCGGAACCTCTCACTCTTGAAACCGGACGAGCTCATTGGAAAGCTTCGACTCATGAGATACATCCGGAAGAAGAAGATGCTGAGGGTACTTCCAAAAGGAACGTCGCACTTAAAGCCTCGGAATCTAAAGAAGCAAGTCCAAGCTCCTCGACTCGGAAGATGATCCCATGGCACTCATTGCAAGAGGCTTCAAGAAAATGATAAAGCACAAAAGATGGGACAAAAGATCAGAAGAAGAATTCTACAAAAGGACAAGAGAGATAGAAAAGGTAAGTTTTCTTCACCCTCAAAGTTATCTTTGTCTAAGAATTCTGGATGTTTTGAATGTGGCAGCAAAGACCACATAGTCAAAGACTGTCCAAAACGAAGAAGGGACAGGAAGAAGAAAAAGGCCATGATGGCAACTTGGAGTGATGAGGAATCATCCGAAGACGACGAGGATTCGAGATGACTCAAAGTGTCTAATGGCAATCAGCGACTCGAAGCCGAAAAGAGTCGGACTCGAGACACGGACTCGAGATAATGAGGAAACTCGATCCTCAAGAGGTAATAAACTACTTCCTCAAATTCTCCAAAGTTGATTTAGCTAAATACATCTTTACTTTGGAAGAAAAGTCCAATTCTGATTCTTCTCATTTCAAGGAACAACTTGAGTCAATCACTTCGAGAAAACTTCTTTAAAAAATGAATTGGAAAAGCTGAGACTCACACTCGAGAGAACTCAAGACAAGTGCTCAAACTAATGAGGCCGAGTCCGAGTTACTCGAAAAGAAAATGAGCAAGCTGAAACGAAGCTCACTGAGTCTCAAGACCTGGTTTTGAAATTTACTCAAGGACGGAAGAACCTTGATATGCTCTTAGGTTCACAATGTGTCTCTTTTAGAAAAGAAGGTCTTGGTTTCAACAAGGAGGAAGAATCTAATTCTTACTCAGATTTGTTCAAAAAGGATTCCGAAGCTGTTAAGTTCAAAAGGCTGAGCATGGTCCCATTCACAAAAATGAAAGGAGGACTAAACCCGGACCTATTTACAAAAGGAAACCATTTTCCTCTGTTGCAAAAGGAAAGGTTTTTAAAAGGAAAGAGACACAGACTCAGTTCCTTGAGAAGAAGAAGACTCAGAATCAGACTAAACCCAAAGTCATTCAAATCCGGGTTCCGAAGCACCTTCTTCCTCGAAAAGGACCACGAGTAAGAAATGTTACTTGGGTTCGTTAGAGGAAGTGAGAAGGGTTAGATTATCTCTGTTTTGCAGGTCACTCAGAAAAGATCAAAAGGACATTGGTACCTGGACGGTGGATGCTCACGACATATGACAAGTGACCAAGGACTCTTTTCGAGTTGGAATCATATAAAGGAGGAAAGGTGACCTTTGGTGATGACAGCAAGGGCAAGATAGTGGGCATTGGGAAGATTGGTAATGGAATCGATCTGGTGAGTCCAGTCTACCTTGTCAAAGGACTAAAGTACAACTTACTTAGCATCTCCCAGCTTTGTGACAAAGGACAAGAGGTAAAATTCACTCAATCCAAGTGCTACATCACGAGATGAGATCACCAAAGAGATAAAACTTTCAGGTAAGAGATCGGGTAATAACTACATCATCCCTCTTTCGACCCAAGTCGGAATTTATCCTGTTTGAAAGCATCTCTTCAAGATGATTCTTGGACTTGGCATCGTAGATTAGGTCATATTAGCATGCATACTATCAAAAAGCTTGCATCTCATTATCTAGTTAGAGGATTACCTAACTGTACGTTTGAGAAGGATAAAGTATGTGAAGCATGCACCAGAGGAAACAAGTCAGATCTTCATTCAAATCTTTGAAGACAGTTTCCACATCCAACGTGCTTGAATTACTGCATATGGATCTTTGTGGCGAAATTCCTGTAAAGAGTCTCGGAGGTAAATCTTACATACTTGTTATCATTGATGATTTTTCAAGATTTACCTGGGTGTGTTTTCTCAAGCATAAGAATGAAGCCTTCAAGGAATTCAGTAAGCTACGTAGAAAGATTCAAGTGGAGTCCCGGACTCAGATTCAAAAGATTCGAGCCGACCATGGAAGGGAGTTCGATTACTCGAAATTCTCGAGTTTTGTGACAAGAATGGAATTTCTCACAACTTCTCAGCACCCAGAACTCCCCAACGAGAATGGAGGAGTTGAGAGAAAGAATAGAACCCTTGAAGAAATAGCAAGGACGATGATGATTGAACACAACTTGCCTTACTATTTACAGGCGAAGCGGTAAACACGGCCAACTACACTCTCAATCGATGCCTCATCGGACCCATTTTGAAGAAAACACCTTACGAACTCTACAAAGGGAGGAAGCCAAACATTTCCTATTTCAAACCTTCAATTGGTATCGAGCTAAAGAATTCCCTGGGTCCAGAAAGAACTTTTACGTGACTCGGTTGAAGTCGAAGCCGGACTTCGTGTTTCCTGCCGATGAGAACCTTCTTCTCACGAGCATTCTAGCAAGGAGAATCCCAAGTCCAAGCACCTCAAAGCCCTCTTCGATATCCCGGAGGGATACGAAGTCGACCTCTTCCCCTCCATCATTGAGCAAATGGCCGCTGTGCCAGCTCAACTCCGAGCAAGAAGAACACCTCCCTTCCTTTCGGTGCTCTTCTCACCCTTGTATTCAAACAATTCCAAGTTCCTCTTCCCTCGACCCTAACGCGGTGTGCGAGGCGGCCATTGTGGTCGGCAAGAAGGAACTCCGGGAGTACGGATACCAGGAAACTAACCCTGGTGTGCGGGTTCACAACTCGAGGCGAGGCCTCCTTCTCCACCTCGGACTCGGAAATCCACCCCTCTTTCTCTTCCCTCTTCACCTGGTGGTGCCTCCACCTCCGGTGCTTCCAAAACTCTCTCTGCCCTCTTGTCTCCTGTCTTCATGGACAAGATCACCTCTGTGTCCTCCGATTTCGGAGACATGCTCGGGGTTTCAAGTCTGTTCTTCGGGGTCGACCATTAACCAAAAGACTGGTTAGTCCCAAATCCGAGAGCGACGAGTCTCTCGTTCTTGAGATGAGAGAGCTGGTTAAGGAGCGAAGGAGCTGGCTGAGCTCCTCGAGAGCGACGGTCCAAGGCGGCTCGGGACCTGGATGACTCGGACCCATCCGAGGCGTCTTCGAGCCCGAGCCGACCTCCTCGGAGAGCGAGGAAGACGAGGAAGCGAGAGGAAGAAGCTACGGATGCGGCGGAGGACGGCGAGGAACCTGCGGCTGAAGCGAGGCCCTTCCGGGGAAAGGGAAGAAGAGGCCGTGGCTAGTGCTCCCCAAGCTCAAATTGCTTGTACTCGGCTCGGACGGCGATCCGAGTGGGTCGGAAGATCTCGCTCCTCCGGCGAGTCGGCCGGAGCAGCCCCTCCAGCCCCTGAGGTCCCAAGGGAAGAACCTCTCGATCCACTATCTCCGGGTCGGCCCCTCGGGCCGAGCCCCTGCGAACTATTCCGGTTCTCCCTTCGCCGCGCTCAAGCACATCGTCAAGGTCTTATCGGCGCCGGCGCACCTCCGCCTCTACTCGAAATCCCCACCTTCCTAGTTGGAGCCATGCCACTGAGTCACGATTCCTCGGTGTCTCCAGAATTTACGCTTCAAAATTTGCTTTTTGTCCGGACAACTTATGTGTATTACTTGTTCTTTTCTCCTTTCTTTTTGGTTCTTGTTTTTCTTTGAAAGGCAAGGGGAGAAAATGTAGTCGAAGCTGGTTGTCTTGTTTAGGGGAGTTTTTACTGCCCTTGTAAATTTTTAATGGATTAATGCATTTCATTATTTACGAGTTCTTTCTTTTACGAGTTAATGAGTTAAAGCATACTTTATCTTGCTCCGATATATTGTATATCACTACGATTTATTCAATATGCCTTATCTTTTTATCAAACTACTCAGAATCAATATATTTTCTTCTAACAAAGTTTCTGTTTAAGTTTGGAATGCCTTTCATCAAAAGGGGAGATTGAAGACTCGGACATCTGCTCTATATCTTTACGAGTCATGCAAAAGGAATCGGGTTTAACGATGTCATTCATATAGAGTTTTGATTCCAAGGCATTCTCTGTGTCTTAGAAACATACTTGAATTAAATAGTATTCTTCCTATGCGATTCGGCCTTCACATATCTCTTTAATCGCTCTTTTGTTAGCGACTCGGAAAAGTTGTTCTTTATTCGAATCCTTTCTCACTCGAGAATCGACTTGTGATTATTTACTCTATCATTTGTATAGTCGGCATTCATAGTTCATTTCATGCTTAGTCTATATCAAGTTCTTTCTCACTTTGATATTTCTTTGTAGAACGTGTTTCTTTTCTTAAGACTAAGTCATATGGAATTATGAGTATCATGGATATTAGACTCGAGAATATTCCATTTCCTTTCGACTCGAGATAATCAATTGCGTAATTTCTCAAGATTATTTTGTTATACGTGTCTAACCTTGGACCAAAGTATTTTATACTTTGAGAACCAAAGTTGTTTTACTTTTGTAGGTTATTCAATCGAGGATATCTTTTCAAAACTACAAAAGTAGCCGAGCTCGAACGTCAAATCACCGGCGAGATATGGCTTTTCACCTTCCCTGCTTTAGTCTCGGAAGATTGTGTCGGAAGGCATGCGCTTCAATATCCGGAAAGCTGGAACGCCAAGCCTAACGGTGGTTTTCACCTCGGTTTTCAAGACACAACCGATGGGTTTGGGACTTCCAAGAGAGTTAAACCGTTGTCCAACGTTCATATTTCAACGGATACTTTCCGAGTGACTCGGAAAGCCTTTCTCAATGGTCACGAGAGGACTCTCGGTCAGCGAGATGGAAATAACGGCTACTCTGCCTGGTCTTATCTATAAGAAGAAGCCACTTCACAAGACTTGAAGGTTGCGAGAACATATTGACTATACACTTACTTGTTCAAAGTTATTGTATTTTTACTCTCAATCTTCAACTTACAACTCCCACTCTGTAATTCATTACTTTACGAGTTGTAAGGTCTTGTACTTCGTTACAAACACTTCTTACATTCTTTGTAAGGTCCCTTGACTAAGCTGTAAAGGTTAACTCGGCTTAGTTGTCCCTAGCTGTAAGGGTTATCTCAGCTAGGAAGTACTAGATCGAGATAAGGTAACTTCGAGTCTAGGAAAATACGTATAGAGTTGTCTAAGGGAGCAACTCGGGTTACATCAAGTTCACGGTATTTTGTGGACTCAAAATAGTGGATTTGACTTCGTGTCTGGATTGACACGGGCCGTGGTTTTCTGCCCAGGGAGGGTTTCCACGTAAATATTTACTGTCTTCTCTTTACGAGTTCATTCTAGACTCGAGACGGCATTAGTGCTCCTGCTTCTTCGATTCATTGCTTTACGAGTCCAATCTTTTCGACCCAGTGTTTAGACTCGGATTCTGTCTTGGTCACTTTTACGCACAAAAGTGTTTGTTTTCGCAAAGATTTTTCCATCACCCTATTCACCCCCTCTAGGGTGACCCGGACTCTCCCGAGCAAACCTTCAAAGATCAAGCAACTTAAGTCCTCTCCTTATCATCCTCGGACCAACGGATCAATTAAGGCCGCTAACAAGAATATTCGTAAAATAGTGGAGAAGATGGCTATTAGCTATAATGATGGGCCTAATACGCTAAAAGTGAAATTCCATAAGCTCGTGGGCTAAAGCAACATACGAAGAGTTGGTGTTGCTTGGATGAAAGGGGCCTCAATGCCCTGCATAATTTCCATATATACTAGGCATGTATATCAAGGGCATTCAATAAAAGAGTGAAGCCTCGAAACATGCGAATTGGGGATTTGGTTCTTAAAGAGATTAGAGCGCCGATCCGGGATCCACGAGGGAAGTCTAGACCTCATTGGGAAGCCCATTTGTGCTTAGTCGGATATTACCGGATGGAGTAGTTAAACGAACCGATTTAGATGGGGAAGAAATTTTTCGAGTACACAAACTTGTATCTATTGAAAAATACTACGTTTAGCATGACCCTTAACGATGTGCCAAGCCTGGCCTAACTAGGCCATGCCTTGGCGAGCACCGACCACCACCCCCACAATAGTGAGCTGGTCGGGCTGAAATATCCCCTTTCAATTTTAACTCGTAATTTATTTTTAACCGTCCAATTAGGTGGTCCCCTTATTTATTTGTTGGATAGTCCAAATAGGCGAGTCCGCTCATATACTTTATTCTTTAATAATTTTAAGGGTGGTCCAATTTATTTTTTACCTTGAGGTAAGCAATAAAAATATAGAATATCAAAGTATAGCATAATACTTGCTTTTATTTAATAAAAGGTAAGAGTACTACTTACCCGAGTACATAGCTAATAACAGGGAAATAAAACAAGCACACTACTTGAAAAAAATATAATAATAATCATTTGTTCTAAAGAGGTAAATTTAATCCTCCTATTCTTTTATTCCTTCGTAAAAATCCATTCTAAAATCTAAGCCCTAGTCTATCTTTACTTTCTTTCAATTTGGGTTGCTAGACCCAGCCACTGTCATCATACGTACACTTCTTCGACTCCTTGATTCTACGAGCCCTCCTATCTTCGGCTTCTTTGGCTCTAGATTCTCTTCGGCAAACATGATAAGCTACCCGAGGGTTTGCTTTGTGAATTTGGAGTGGTGCGGTAGAAAGGGTAGCTTCCTTAGGGTCTATCTCTCTAGCTCTCGGTGCCTTACGTCGTTGGGGATCAACTTCTATTATCCACTCTAGATAATAGGTAGATACGATAGTATTCGGTTTACTTGTAGGTGTCAATAGCTTTGACATATTCATCCGAGTATTCGGGCCACGTCTTTCGGTTAGAGTTGCCATATCCTTTAAATAATTCAAAGGTAGCGGGCCGGATGTAGTGTAATAGAGGAATTACTTTCTCTCTTCCCATCTGCCGTAAGACACGATCGAGGAAGTAACGAGTGTTGCTCTCTAGGCCCGACGGGCGTGCAAAAGGATGTTGCATGGTATGAGTCCTAAATTTGGACACTTTCCTGTGCACAATGTACCATGCTATGGTGTTACTATGATTCTTGAGGTACTCCTCCCACTAGAAAGCGGGCGATCGGTTACTACCTCTTCTCGTTTTTGCTAACAAAAGTGTACTACTAGGTACGCATCAATATTTGCGGGTGCACGAAACAGACTTTAGATGCTTCATTAATGAGATCTTAACACAAAAGATGTTAAAAAAGTGTCTTGGAAGGTCAAAATCCAACCTTTTTAGGCACAACAGGAGAAAAACACCAAAAAAAGAGAGAAGCGAAAAAGAATAAAAAAAGCAAAACAAATCGAGGCATTCGGCGTGAGCCGGAGGCAATTCGGCCTCATCGGCGCAGGACAACCATCCGTGGCCGGTGCCGCTGACCTACCTACACTGTTTGATCTCGTCAGCTGTTATTTGCTTACTTGCAACAACAGGGGCTCCCAGTGAAGTCTTCCTCGAAATTAGCCTCAATGCAGTCTAGGCTTATAATACTTTCAGTAATTATTAGAGGTGTTTATGAAGTAAAATAGTGAAGTAAAAATTTTTCCGGGCACATTTCGAGGTTAATTCGAGTCCAAGATCAACATACCTAAGTCATATGGTTGAGGGCGAATCTAAAGAAGGCTATATCATGGATCTTAGACCGTTGAAGATAAATTTTATCCTGTGATATGGAGGTCGAAAATATTGAATGGTTCGATGAGCCGGGAGAAAGATGCGGAAAGTATTCATACAACCACGACTACATTTTGCAAATCAAGTAAGATTTTTATCCACACAAGATGAAAACATATCAGGAATACATGATGAATTAGAGCATACCTTAATGATCTTCCATAAGCCACACAAGGGAAGATAATTAATCATATCTTTTTAGGTTTTGTGTGTCGCACACCGAGCACGAGAGGCCCCTTATGAGGGAAGTGTACGCGGCAGCACCCTCATTGAGCTCCTTTATTTTGTCAAGGTCCGCTAAGTTCACCTAAAAGTTAACATGAACCTTAGAGGTTTGGTTGGAAAAGAGAACCGTGCTCAACAAAAGAGCAAGCACGATCAAGACTCGTTGTTGTGGAGAATGTCGAGGCCAAAACCTAACATCCTCAAAAGCCTCGAAAAGAATGGTATACTTGAAGAAGTTTTCGGGAGGGAATCTAGTAGCCACGTGAGCAAAGAGATGATGAAAGTAACCGTGATCTTTGTACAAATTCCAATCATAAGCTAGAGGCTCCCCGAGAAGCCCAAATTGGATAAAATAGCAAAATCAAAAGGGGTTATAGTCATGTCCCCGAAGGGAAGGTGGAAAGTGTTGGTGGTATCCCAAACGCGCTCACTAATGGCCCTAATGGGATCCTGTTCTCTTTTATCACAAAGATAGTTTAAAGCATGGAAGAGAGAGCCAAACCTAGCACTGTGCATGACATCTTCAAGAGGATAATTCATCTTTCTGCATGTCTCCATAAATTTAGGTATGGCTCCACTACTCCGAATCGAGCCCTTATATAAGACAAAAATCCAACAAGATTTTTAGTGGAAGAACTAATCTAAATGAGCAAAGGAAGAAATTTAAGCCAACTAGCTTACTAAAGAACTAATGGCGAGTGAAGAAACATGATTTTCAACCTCCACTAATAGGTCGCTTGGACTCCATTTGTTATGAGGGCTCTATTCCCGTTCAAGGAAGTCATCTTGGACAAGTTTTTCAAGTCTTGACCTCCCAGTAGGATGAGCCTTTCTCCTAGAGATTTTGAAGAAAAGACTTTGGAAACCAACTAGTTTTTAAGAACAACAAAGCAAGCATGCGGAAGAGCAAGATATGAAGTGCAAGAAAGGAGCAAGTGTGCAAAGTGAACACACCAAGCACCCCTTTTATAGACCCATTCGGTGAAGCCAGCCAAGCATACAAGACAAGAGACAAGGCGTGGTAGTCTCCATTCAATGACAGCTTTGCAGCCTTAACAGGTGGCCTAGCTTGTGAAGTACCATAAGTTGTGGCATGTGACTCCTTGGCATTAGATGCATGCAAGTGGGAACTCTTAGACCCACCAAATCAACTTTATTTAGATCAGATTTTCAATCTATTTTTGACTCGAGTAATTCAGGCAAAACACTAAACTTTGGTCAATTTGATTATCCACTAACGAGCATGTTAATACAGCTAAAAAGTCTAAAAATTACCTTCCCTTTATAGGTTGGTCCAATAATCGCATTTTTAATGTAGTAAAAAAAATTTAATCTCAAATTAGGTGAGTCCGGATTTGCATTTCATTCTTTAATTAGTAAAAAATAAATTTTATCTCAAAATAGGTGAGTCCATATTTGCATTCGTTTTTGCGGTTAGCCAAAGTCCAAATCATCTCAAATTAGGTGAGTCCATATTTGCATTCGTTTTTGCAGTTAGACAAAGTCCAAATCATCTCAAATTAGATGACCCCAATATTGCATTCCATCTTGCATTAGCCAAATTCCAATTTTACCTCAAAATAGGTGAGTCTATATTGCATTTTTTTCCATTTAGCTAAAGTCCAAATCATCTCAATTAAAATCAATCTGTTCATTTCATTTTCCCATTAACGAAAGTAAAATTCATCTCTAAATTAGGTGAGTCCATTTTGCATTGCCATGTTTCATTTAGCTAAAATAAAATTCATCTCAATTTAGGTGAGTCTGTTTTGCATTGTCATGTTTCATTTAGCCAAAGTTAAATTTCATCTCAAATTAGGAAAGTGTTTCATTTCTCATTTAGCTAAAACAAATTTATCTTCCATTAGGAATAATCATGTATGCATTTTAGTTATGCACTAGTAAAATGATAGAGTCATCCCAGATTAAGTCATGCTCATCATTGCATACATTCCATTCCATTTGTTTTGCATCCCCTTATGTGTTTCCAAATAAAAGAACACATAATTTTCCTTTCATCATAGTATCGGTAATTTCTCGGGTGAAGCACTTAAGCCCTATCTCCCTAGAAGTTTTTCCATGAGCCAATCCCGAGCATTCTCTTTTGGGATACATGATACGAAATCCTATGCAAGTTGGGAATCCTGGCACGAAGCTTTTAGGAAGTAAGAAATCTACTTCGATATTGACACGATCAACATCGATACATCCTACATTAGCACGTACCACATTAATACGTCCGACACCTTTACTAGTAACACCGGTCGCGACGTCTCGTGGTCAAAACGCAATCCTCCTCCAAAAATGGCCAACCAGCCGGAGCAAACCCCCATCATGACCTTGATTAAGGAGTGCATTTGCTAAAGTAAAAGCCGAGTATGGAGGCTTAGGATGAGAAGATTGAGTTTGTATGTGAAGCCCTTAGTCTCATACGTAAAGAGTTGGAGAGGAAATCAAAGTCCAAAGGGAAAGAAAAAGAAAGAGAAGGATCCCGCCCGAACCACAACCTAAGCCTCAATCCGATCCAAGAATATATCGGATAGAGAAGATGTTACAGGAGTCCTCGATGTTAAACGACCACTATCCGGCCCAGGGAATCACTTCAATCCCTAAAGGCAAGCTACCCCTTAAGATTACCATGCCTAACATCAAGTTTCATGGAGCCGAGAACTTTCACCATCACGTGAGGAACATTGTAGGGGCAAGGACTCTTAAGAATGTCCTAGAGGATACATACGATGTCATCTTCCCATGGACGTTTGACATAGACGTTATAAAATTGTACAATTATGTCGGCCCACACAAGGTCACAAAATGGCAAGATCTTTGCGAGGAGTTCATACACCAATACTATTACAATACTAATTCTACCAGTCACTCCTGGAGATCTAGAGTTGATCAAGCAAGGTGACGATGAAAACTTCACCGACTTCTCACTCGCTAGAGGGCACTAATCGACCATTTGAAAAGGATCGAGTTAGAATCATCATCAAGAACCCGCAACCTGCCTATCATCGGCACTCGAAGTTCTTACCTATCATGGACTTCAAAACACTCGAAATACTGGCATGCTCATAGAAGAAGAGCAAACATCCGACTAGAGGTCATCCAATGAGCCCAGTACTCATCAAGGATACCAATAAAGTGTGCATTTCCCTTTCATATCCATTTATGTATTTTTGATTTTCCTATTTTCCAAAAAAATCCCTCGAATCGGTATTCCTTTTTTGAACTACAAAGGCCGGATTTCCACTATAGCGGATACGTAGGAAGCGCAAGAGGTGCTGGGCCAAATCCTAATCTTGAACCCAATTTCCAACTCCCATTTCCAATTTCCCAAATCCAAAAGCCACTTTGCCCTATCTAAAGGAGCAGAAACTAATCAGCAAAAGGCACGAAATCATCACGAAGCATGCTAGTTTAATTCGAGCACCAAATTGTCGGGATCACTTGTCCACGGTTCATTATCCGCACCGAGTACATCATAGTTCGAGTGATCTACCCTTCTTAAGACTTTACTTTAGGGAGTGGGGGCTAAGTGCAATTTTGTATTTGTCTTTTTGAACTTTTCGCATCATCTTAATAAAAGAATGCGTTTGTTCTATAATCGAGTCTTGCATTTGTCTCATTCGCATGAGTCAAACTCCTAAGAACACAAAAATTAAATAAAAAAGCACCCTACAAGGAATTATTTAATCAAGCGGCATCAAGCATCATAATAACATCAACATGGTCATCGACACTTGTCACCTTCAAAGAGGATCTTCCATGCCATCAACTAATCAAAGCTAGTCAACTCTGCAACATTCAAGAAGAGCTAGAGAAAAGCACCCGGGAAGAACATGAGGGCTCAAGATCGAAAGGATTATACAACCACAACAACTCCAACAATACTCGGGGCAAGACACCAAACGTCTACCATACAAACAAAGGAGTTATTAGCACACAAACTAAAAGCTCAAAATTTGGAATGACGCACACGACGTCATAGAACATTATATTTTTAAGCAAGCATCTCCTGGACTTCGGGTCATCCAATGACCAAATCGATGCAAGAATTTCTACATAAAGATAAGTATCTTTCCCTATTCCGACAACGAGTGGATAGAAGCCGAGTCTAAGGCCCAAGAACGAGTCAAGGTTCGGACACATCCTTGTCGAGCTTCGAGTCAAAGAGCGGTCAATGTTCGGACATCACCCCCGTCGAGCTTTACGCCCAAGAGCGATTAAGGTTCGAGACATCACCCCCATCGAGCTTTAGGGCCAAGAGTGGTCAAGGTTAAAAAACAACTCGGTCGAGCTTGAGGCCCAACAGCGGTAAAGGTTCGAGACACATCCTCGGTCGACCTTTAGGCCCAACTGTGGTCAAGGTTCGGACGTCCCTTAATTAAACTTCGGGCCTAACAACGGTCAAGGTTTACACACCACGCTTAGATTTCATGACCACTGCATAACCAAGTCAAGGAACCATATTTGGAATGTTATCCGGCTGCATACCATTTCAAGGTAACACTTAAAACTATTTACATTCGATTATTAGCTAACAAAATTATTAGTGCTGAAATTTTTAGCCAAGCTTCGGACCACGGACAGTCAAGTTTAGGCCCTTCATCCAAGCTTGAGGACAGCAAGCTAAGCTCGGGATACCGCGCTGAACTTTAGACCAAGATTGGTTAAGTTTAGGCCCCTTAGCTGGACTTCGGACTTTACTACGTTGGTCAAGTTGAAGCTCCTCGCCAAACTTCGGACTAAGAACACGGTCAAGTTTAAGCACACCAATCTGATCTTTAGGTTTATAAGTAGCCAAGTTTAGGAATAAGAAACCTAGACTTCAAACTCTGCTAGTCAAGTCCAAGACCCCAGTCATAGTTCAAGATACTCAATTTCGGACACATCAATTCAATCAATGCCAATACCGGGTAAGTACCCTTTATCGTCTACTTTGACCTTCGTCTTTCACACTCGGCCAAAGTGGGGGTTAACTGTAGACACCAAAAAGTGTCGTTTTTTCTCTGTTTTCATTTGTTGGCTCGATAATGAAATCCCAAGTCCTACCCGAGGATTTAGATCATAGTTTGTGTTTGATTGGTGCGACGAAGCCGATAAACCACAAAGAACCCCGAGCACCACACAAATAGCCTTTTGCCTTGGGTCGATCCAAATATCCCGTTTTTCCTCGGGACGATCCAAGATCGGGCCAAGCCTACAAAGACAACAGAGTCCATTGCTTGCGTCTCGGGGATATCCGGGCTTAGAACATCGTGTTTCACTTCGGTCTAACTAGACAAGGGGTGAAGACCTCAAGACTACGTTAGATAGTGCATTTCATGCTCACAAGCATAAAAGTACTACGTTTTGGCTCCAAGACAGTCAATCGATATCGGGAGCACGTATCCCACACCAAAAATAAAACCCGCGAAAAATAGACACTTACTAAAAATAGAAACCTAACAAAACTAAAATTTTTCCAGTTTTGGAAAGTCTGCTTTGGCTGGTGCCCGCAACCCAAAAATTTTAAGTGGAATGTTGCGTTTTGCCCCGGGAGACTCCCTTGGAAGCACGCTAGGGCACAAAACCCTAGAAATCCCTTTGTGGTCGAGGTCGTGAACTTGGTCTTATCCCTTCTTTATCCCGGTTCTATCCGGTTTAATCTTCACAATATCCTGCTCGGTTTTGCACCCTATCCTTGATGGCTTGCCAAGCATAAACCTAGGTCTTTCCTTAACCTAATCTGTCCCTATAAATAGAGAGCCTTGGCTCTCACTTTCAGAATGGCTCATCCCTTACTTGTTATCTGTCTTGAAATCGGATTAAGAGCTATTGAATACTCCCTTTGGTATTCCGATCTCTTGGTCTCTTTTCAGCCTTCTTTTCACTCTACTCTCTATTCCAACTACATCTAACTTTAAAGCTTCATCATTCATACGTCTCTCTACCTATCTCCAAGAAATACTCACAAAAGCCTTCATTGATTCACCATCATCGCATCAAAAGATCCAGATCCGTGATCTAGATCGGCATGTGGGACAACTCGAGGGCACAAATTCGATATTCAATGATTTTTTTATTTATGTGCTTTCTTTATTGCTTTACGTATTGTGGACAAACGATGTATCACTTTTAATTCCTCCCCGCCCGACGTAATCTCTTTATTTTCCGCTTTCTTTTCTTTTCGTTTTGCTTTTCTTTTCGTTTTGTTTTCTTTCTTGCTTTCCTTTTATTCCGCTTTATCACATTTTTTTATGTTTGGTTGCTTTTAATTTCGCTTCGCATGTCTGTTTGCTTGTTTTTGTACATTATTTAGATTAGCTACTAGAATTAGTTATGGCCATCTTCGGACGGTGGAATGGAAGTGTTTATCCCTATGTTTCATACCCTTGCCCCCGAATCTAATTTTTTATTCGAGAGACCGATGGAGTCATCTTTAGCCTCTTTTAGTTTTAGTTTTTCCATACTAAGAATAACGAGCACATTTTATTTTGTTTTTGTTAGTTTTTCTCTCCTAAAAACCGAGTGGCGACTCCTTTTCGATTTACTTTCATTAATATGCTTCCCGACTATTTCGATTGAATAGTAAGAAAACAAGTTCTGGATCTCGTTAACCCAAGCCAGAGGTCGGGGTTGATTTCTTCAGCCTTGGTCTAAGCCGGTGTTTTCACACCACCTTAGCCCTAGAGCCTCACGGCAGAAACAGAATAGAACAACCTACTAAAATTAGATAGAATTCCGGTAGGTGGTGCCAACCACACGGGCGTGCCTAAGGTTTCATGCCCTAGCGTGCTGCCAAGGGAGTCTCCTAGCCAAAACGTTGTGGTTCACTTAAAATGCCAGGTAGGGGCATCGTCCATACGACACCATTTTGAGGGGAAAGCTCCTAGTCTTCGAGCGGATCTGTATTGGAACTTAAACGCAACACTTATATACTTGTGATCATGAAATACAATGTCTAATGTCATCTTGGAGGTCTTCGACTTCATGTTTGATTGAACAAAAGTGAAATGCGGGATTCGAGCACGGAATTTTGGGGTACGCAGCGACTGGACTCTGTTGTCTCTGGAGGCTTGGCCCGGTCTTGGATCGTTCGAAAGAAAAAAAAGGATTTTTGGATCGTCCCAAGGAGAAAGGCTATTTATGTGGTGCTTGGGGGTTCTTTGTGGTTTATCGGCTTCCGTCGCACCAATCAAACATAGCCCATGATCTAAATCCTCAAACAGGACTTTAGATTTCATCATCGGGCCCACATAATAACATACATAATTAAAAGAGGTCGGATAAGGGATGGCACTAAAGGATACTTACCACGACTCTATGCGGCAATTTGATATTGGTCGTTGTGGAATGTTTGAAATTTGTTGCTATTGGAACCACGGGCAGTCGGGGCCCGCCGAGCTTCCCCACTTGTGTTGAGTCTCTTTTTAAAGATTGATTTTGAATATGGTTTTTGAAAGTTGATATTTGAATATGGGGATGAACCTTTTATTATGATTTCGAATTTTATTAAGTTCAATTAACAAGTTAAATTAGATTTAAATTGATTGGCGTTTTATTAAATATTTCAATTTTATAAATTATTTTTAGAATTCACAGGATATTATTTCCTAATTAAAGGATAAATAATATTTGAAACTAGGGTTTCTACTTGTGAGGCTTCAGGTGCGGAGCGGTGTGAAAACACCGGTCCGGACCCAAGCCTCGGCCATCGACCACCCAATGCGGCCGCCTATGCTCGGCAGTAGCAGCGGCGGCCATAGGCTCGTCGAGCAAATCCGGGTTCCTTTTTTACCCTCAAACTACAAAATAACCGAGATGCAATTTTTAATGAGAATAAAACAAAAAGGGAGTTGCTAGTCGGTTTGAGGAAGAAAACTAACGAAATAAAAAATAAAAATTTGCTTTGTTTCGGTCTTAGTATGGAAAGACTAAGACCAAAAAAGGCTAAAATTAACTCCATTCGTCTTTGAGCCGAGAATTAGATTTAGCGGCAAGGTTACGAAACATAGGGAAAACCCTTTCATTCCGCTCATCCGAAGACATCCATTACTAGTTTGAGTAGAATATTAAAATAACGTGCTACACACAAACATGCAACATGCTAAAACGATAATTGAAAGTAACCAAACCCAATCAAAGGAAATGCAATAAAGACAGCGGTAAAGAAAACGATAAATAAAGTAAAAAAGAAAAGAAAAGCGAAAAAATTAAAGATTACATCGGGCGGGGAGGAGTTAAAAGCCATACATCTCTTTAATCCATAATATGAAAAGTAGTATATAAAGCATAAAAATAGTATAAACCGTTTGAAG
The DNA here is from genome assembly GCA_021018815.1 of Talinum fruticosum. Lineage (NCBI taxonomy): Eukaryota > Viridiplantae > Streptophyta > Magnoliopsida > Caryophyllales > Talinaceae > Talinum > Talinum fruticosum. The sequence goes on along the minus strand of JAITYX010000025.1, from coordinate 5,495,975 downwards.
GCTGAACGATTGCCCTCGGGTTGTCTCGTCTTGCTAATATGGATCTCTACGTTGGATCTCTTGATGTGAGAGCAACAAATCATAGAAAAAGGGTTGTTTTTGTGAACTACGTATGTTGGGAATAAGAAAGATTAGTTGAATAAGTACCCGAGAGATCATTATAACTTCATATTCTTTAGCTCTTTGCACTGATTCAACGACGATAAATAGAGGAAAGATGGATGGTTGATAGTAATTTCGGTAGAGTAACGTTTAGGTATGAGTGCTCTGGTTAGCTTTCGTAGCACTAAGCATTAGGGAAAGCCATACAGGAATGAGAGCCAAGGCTCTTTATTTATATGGAGAAACGCGGAGTGGAAAGAAAAAAGATGTGTCGGACTCCTTGGTGAGGTGTTCTAATCTTTTAGAGCTCGGATTCCGACGATCTAGTTGCTGTAGACATCCCTATTCTGCAGCCCAAAGGATGAGGTTTAGGACTATGTGAGAGAAGAACGATATTGGGATGAAAGGACTGTAGTGTGAGACCTGAAGAAACTAAAGGATGCGTTTATTAGATGCACACAAAGAACGCGATGATGAAATGATGCATGACTTAGTTGAGATAATGATCTAGCTAAGGGATGATTGATCCTTAAGAAAAATGCTTTCTATTCCAGCTAAGTGATGATACCTTTCCTTATATTTGAGATGAATTTGATTTAGGCTAAATGCAAAAATGCGAATACAAAACGAGCTTACCTAATATGGGATGAATGTAAATGAACTAACCTAATATGAGATGAATTTATTTGGCTAATGCGAATGAACTCATCTAATATGAGATGAATTTGATTTGGCTAATGAAAATGAACTCACTTGAGATGAATGTAAATGTTTAATGCAAATGAACTCACCCGAGATGAATGTAAATGCCTAATACAAATGAACTCACCTAATATGAGATGAATTTTATTTGGCTAATGCAAATTGACTAACCTAATATGAGATGAATTTGATTTGGCTAATGCAAATGAACTCACTCGAGATCAATGTAAATGTTTAATTCAAATGAATTCACCTAAGATAAATGTAAATGTCTAATTCAAATGAACTCACCTGAGATGAATGTATATGTCTAATGCAAATAAACTCACCTAATATAAGATGAATTTTATTTGGATAATGCAAATGGACTCATCTAATATGATATAAATTTTATTTGGCTAATACAAATGGGCTCACCTAATATGAGATGAATTTTATTTTACTAATGCAAATGAAACATGGGAATAAAAAAGGAATAAATGAAAGAGGAAAAACAACCGACTAAAGACGAAGGGGATCTTTGGTATACCTGGCAATCGGGTCATTCGGTTCGGGTTCGGTTCGGGTTAGTTCGGTTCGGGTTAACTTCGGGCTGATCTTGTTCGGGTCCGGTTCGGTTTCGGGTTCGGGTCAACTTCGGTTCGGTTCAACTTCGGGTCGATCTCGTTCGGGTTCGTTCGGTTTCGGTTCGGGTCAACTTCGGTTCGGTTCAACTTCGGATCAATCTCATTCGGGTTCGATTCGGGTTAATTTCGGATCTAGTCGTAATCGGGTCACTTTTTGGGTCAAAATCGATTCAAAATTGTACCACTATAGGCACAAAAGTCTATCATGAGAGACCCAACAAAAAAAAAAAGTGAGTTGGGTCACTTTTATTGAGGTTAAATCGATTCGGATCTGATTCGGTTCGGGTCATTTTGGGTTCGGTTCGGTTTCGGTTCGGGTCATTTTGCATTCGGGTCGGTTTCGGTTCGGGTCATTTCGGGTTGGTTCAGTTCGGGTCGGTTCATTTCGGTTTTCGGGTTAAAATCGGTTCAACTGTTTCGGATGTCGGTTCAATTTGGGTTTCGGGTCGTTCGGGTTGACCCGTTCGGTTCGAGTCGGTTTTGCTCGGTCTAATCTTTGGTGAGACCTTCTTTGGACCGACAGACATTAACTATCTAGACTACTTAAAGAAAATTTTAGTATGACTCGGAAGTGCAAATAATGAAATAACCCTAGTAGGAAAAGAAAGGATATTTTGACTTTTGGCTAAATGCACGTAATGGACCGATCTGTAGGAAAATTTATTCAAGTGTTTTATTTTCACCCATGCAAGGACTAATTAGCACTACTCACCTATTCCTAAAGGCTCACAATTAAAGGATTAAATCTAAAACACACGCATTCATTCAAGCATGTAAATGATGTATGAGGGACCACCTAATAGTCAAAAGGTTCTATCAACAAAAGAGGTTAAAAAGGTAGAATAGATAATGACTCATAGTCCGAGAATTTGGTCCTTCGTGTGGGGCACGACAGGATAATAGTCAAAATTCACGGTGCCTCTCGGTGAACAAGACGGTTTGACCCAAGAGTGCGTGCTACTAGGGAAGAGGTACTCGTTTCTTTGAAGAATCAAGCCTAGTTGGGCCCGCCTAGGATCTAGTGGGAACCTGATTTCGGAAAGGGTAAACATGGGGTAGAATAAACTTTTCCTAGGGATCCAAAACAAGTATTTAAACTAGTTCAAAGGTTGCTAAATGGGGGATGCCTAATGCAAGCACATCATTAAAAATACACAACTTAAATTTTCAAGTTTCGCCCTCCTAATAAATGATTTATCCTCGGCGGAGTCGCCATTGTAAGAACCACGACTGGTCGGGCCCCGCCGAGCTCCCCACTTGTGTCGAGTCTCGTTTTTAAAGATTGATTTTGAAGATGGTTTTGAAAGTTGAGTTTTGAATGTGGGGATGAATCTTTTATTAAGATTTCTGAATTTTATTAAGTCGACATAACAAGTTAAATCACATTTGAATTTATTGGCGTTTTATCAATTATTTCAATTTTATAATTATTTTCAAATGAACCTACTTAAACGACAAACAAAATTAGAAACTAGGGTTTTCGCCATGAGGCTTTAGGTGCAAACCGATGTGAAAACACCAATATGGACAAAAGCCTCGAGTCGCCGACCACCTAGTGTAGCCGGCAGCCTACGCTCGGCGGTCGCCGGTGCCGGACATAGGCACTGGGCTGACACGGTCGGCCTCGGCCTCCGGCTCGGCGAGCGAATCCAGGTTCCTTTTTTAGCTCGCAACCGAGAAAATAACCAAGATGTAATTTTTAGCGAGAATAAAACAAAAAGAGAGTCGCCAGTCGGTTTAGGGAAGAAAACTAGCAAAACATAAAAATACAAAATTGCTATTTGGATCATAGTATGGAATGAATAAGAGTGGAAAAGGCTAAAATTGACTCCATCGGTCTTTTAACCGAGAATCGGATCCGGGGCGAGCGTACAAAACGTAGGAAAACCCTTCCATTCCCCCGTCCGAAGATGGCAATTACTAGTTTGAGTAGTATATTAAAATACCATGCTACACAAACATACAACATGCTAAAACAATAAATAAAAGCAACCAAATAGAATCAAAGGAAAAGCAATAAAGAAAGCGATAAGAAAAGTACAAAAGAGATAAATAAAAGCAACCAAAACTTAAAGATTACATCGGGCAAGGAGAAATTAAAAGCCATATATCTCTTTAATCCACAATATAGAAAACGGTAAATGAAGCATAAAAATAATATAAACCCGTTCAAGGTTGAATGATTGCCCTCGGGTTGTCCCACCTTGCTAATCTGGATCTTTATGCTTGGATCCCCGATGCGACGACGACAAATCAAACAAAAAGAGCTTGTTTTATGAATATTTAGGGAATACAAAAGATCAGTTCAATAAGTGCCCGAGAGATTAGAATAACTAAATATTCTTTAGTTCTTTGCACGGATTCAGTGGAGATAAGTAGAGAAAAAGTAGATGGTTGATAATAATTTCGAGTAGAGTAATGTTTAGGTATAAGTGTTGTGGTTAGCTTTCTGCAGCATTAAGCATTGGAGAAAGCCGTATGGGAATTAGAGCCAAGGCTCTCTATTTATATGGAGAACCTAGGTCAAAAATGACCTAGGGTTTGTGTGCAGCATGCCGTTTAAAACAACGAAGCAAAACCGGGTTAATAAATTAATAGATTAAATCGGATAAAAAGGATAAAATCGGATAGAACCCGGCTTGCCAGCACCGCCACCCGAGCTCTCCTAGGATTTTTTGCCCTAACATGCTTTCAATAAATTCTCCAAGCTAAAATGCAGCATTTCACTTAAAACTCCGGGGTTGCGAGCACCGACCACGACTTTGTTTTGAGGGGAAAAGTTCCTAGTCTCGTGTGGACTGTTTTGTGGAGCTTAAATGCAGCACTTTGATGCTTGTGATCATGAAATGAAACGCTTTAACACCGTGTTCGGGGCTTCATCTCCTTGTCCGATTGAACAAAAGTATACTGTAGTATTCTGAATTTCTTTTTCCCAAGCACATAGTACATGACTCTTTTGTCTCGGAATGCTTGGCCCGGTTCTTGGATCGCCCGAAAGAAAGGGGGATTTGTGGACCGACACAAGGTAAAGGCTGTTTTTGGTGCTCGGGGTTCATTATGGTTTACCGGCTTATGACACACCAATCGAACCATAGTTCGAGATCCAAATCCTCAAACAAGAATTGGGATTCCATCATTGGGCCAAGAGAATAAATTATAGAGTTAAAGGGGTACGAGACGACACTTTTTAGGTGTCTACGGTTGCTATCGAACTTGAACTCCAAACTGGGGTCTAGACTTGATCGTGATGCATGCGTTCGAAGTCCGGTAAGAGGATCCAAAGCTTGGCTTGATCGAGCACTGAAACTTTGTACACTTCGATGTTGAAACTTCGATCGTTTTTATTTGAAGCTTGGCTAAATAATGTGCTATACTAACATGGTTGTTAGTGGATAATCATATTGACGAAAGTTCACCGTTTTATTTCAATAATTCTTTTGAAAACAGACTAAAAATGTCATATGAAAAAGTTGATTGGTAGGTCCAAGAGTTCCCTCTTGTATGCATAAGCTGACAAGAATTCACATGCCACGGTCGATGGGACTCCACGAGCTAGGCTACCAGCTAGTACTCGCAAAGCTGCAGTGGGAAAGGACACCACCGTGCCTCGTGACCGGCGCCGGCCAACCTTTGGCAAGCCCGGGCCCTGGCGTGCTTTCACGGATTCACTTGGTGTCCTACTACTTTTTTGACTCTTGTCTTGCATGCTTGGATTAGCTAGACCGAATGGGTCTATAAAAGGGTGCGTGATTGTGTTCATTCCACACATTTGTTCTTTGTCTTGCATTGTTGCCTTGCTCTTGTGCTTTCTTACATTGTTGTTATTGAAAACTAGATGATTTCCAAAATCTTCTCTTCACTACGTCTACGAGAAAAGCTCATCCTGTCGGAACGTCAAGAGTTGAAAAGCTTGTCCAAGATAACTTCCTTCAGCAAGAATGAAGTCAACGGAATTAATGGAACCCAAACGACCTCTTGGTGGAGGTTGAGAGTCACGTTTCTTCTCTTGTCATTACCCCTTCGGCAAGCTAGTTGGTTTAAATTTCTATTTTTCTCATTACTAAAATCTTTTGTGATTTTTGTCTTGCAGAATGTCTCAATTTAGAGTAGTGGAGCTATTCCCAAATTTATGGAAACGTGTAGAAAGAAGAGCTACCCTCTTGAAGACATCGTGCACAATGCCGGGTTTGGTTCTCTTTTCCTTGCTTTGAACCACCTTTGTCATAAAAGGGAGATGGATCCCATTACGGCCATTAGTGAGCGCTTTTGGGATATCACCAATACCTTCCATCTTCCCTTAAGGGGAATGACTATAACTCCTTTTTATTTTGTCTGTCTTGTCTAGTTTGGGCTTCTAAGGGGAACCTCTCGCTTATGACCAGAATTTGTATAAAGATTGCGACTATCTTCGCCATCGTTTAGGTCCCATAGCCAACAAGTTCCCCGAAGAAAACTTCTTTTAGTACACTCGTTCTTTTCGAGGCTTTTGAGGATGCTAGGTTTTGGCCTCGACATTCTCCACAACAACAGGTCTAGATTGTGCTTGCTCTTTTATTGAGTACGGTGCTCTTCTCCAACCAAGCCTCTAAGGTTCCCCTTTATTATTTGGTGAACTTAGGGGACCCCGATAAAATAAAAGAGCTCAACCGGGGTACTCCTACATACACTTGCTTTATTAGGGGCCTCCGTGTCGGTGTGCGACACACAAAACCCGAGATAAGCTCGACGACCTATCTTCCATTGTACGGTTTGTGGAAGATCATTGAGATATGCTCAAATTCTTCACTTCTCTAAAGTATTTTTCATCTTGTGTGAATAAAAATTTTACGTAATTTGTATTATATATCCTAGTTGTACGAGTACTTCCCGTACCTTTCACCCGGCTTAACGAATTGTCCTGTATTTCCGGCCTCTATGTCCTAGTCTAGGATCTATCTTTGACAACCCAAAATCCATGGCTTATTGAGGTCAACCCTTAACCGTGTGAGCTCGGTATGCCTCTTTAAGCTCAAAATTATTTAAAGGTTTGCTCTTGGAGAGGTTAAGTAACCCTAGAGGGGGTGAATAGGGTGATGGAAGATTTTGAGAAATTACAAACTCTTTTACACAAAATAGACTTAGAAAATAATTCCGAGTCTAGAATGAACTCGAAATTGCAGTACACGGAGAAATACGTGGAAACCTTCTTGGGGTAGAAAACCATGGACAGTGGTAATCCAAGCACCAAGTGAAATCCACTATTTTGAATCCACAAAATATAAGGACTCACTCTTTACATAATTGCTCCCTTAGACAATTCAATTACAAATTTTCCTAGACTCGAAGTTCCCTTATCCGATCTAGTACTTCCTAACCGAGATACCCTTTACGGTTAGGGACAACCGAGCTGAGTGAACCCTTACGGCTTAGTCAAGGGACTTAGAAGAATGTAGAAAGAGTGGAAGTGATTACAACACTTTCCTTTACAACTCAGCAAGGGAGAGTTACTGAATTGGAGTTGTATGTTAAAGATTGAGTAAGTATGCACTCGAGTAAGTGTTTTGCAATGTGTTCAACAATCTTCAAGTCTTGTAGAGTGGCTTTTATTTATACATAGCAGGGCGGATTATCCGTTGTAACTTATTCTGGACTGGTGAGGTTCAATAGTTGTTGTAACGGCTAGTCTAAGTCACTAAGAAAACGATCCGTTGTAATATGAACATTCCGAGGTGGTCTTTGGCTCAAAAAGTGGTCCATCCCTTTGGTTGTAACCGAATTCTGGGGTAGAAACAACCATTATACTAAAAGTTTAAGTTTACTAGATTTGGAAACAAATAACCCTCACACGATGTATCGAGCCATGTCCATAAATGGTTGATTGGTGTTTAACAATGAGAATAATTAAGCAAATCAAAGTGCTACTCGAAGTATAAAAATACTTTGGTCTAAGATTAGGCAAAGATAATAATTAATCCAAAGTAATTAAGCACTTAATTATCTTCATCCTAAAAGAATGAAATTTTCTGAGTCTAATATTCGTTAGGTTCAAATTCCATCTTCAATCAATCATTCAAATGATCAAGTTGGTAAGAATAAAGAATCGAATACATAAACTTGATCAAGTATATAATTTCATTAAATATGCTGACTTAGAAAGTAGAATTAACAATGTAATTCATTTTTAGTTTGAACATCAAGTTAGTATTAAGAATCTAAAGGGTTTGCGAAATTATTTGCTCATGCCATTGTTATGAGTTTTTCAAGTGAGTCGAAACCCAGTTAAGAGTGTTATGCTTAATAGATTGTTTCGAGTGGGACATAAACTAATGAAAACTTAGATATGAGTTTCTTAAAGGCTTAGAATGACTTAGAATCAAAACTATAGAGAGATAGAAAGTTATACATGAGTCTTCATTCTCCCCTTTTGATGAAAGACATTCCATACTTAAGATAGAAACTAATTAGTTGAGAGAGTTATTTTATTGTATTTTGATCGAACAAGAAAAATAATAAAGATTATTGATTAGGTCAGCTTAGATCATATACAACTCGTAACATGTTTCTTGAAGTAATCGAGCATACTTGTTACTGAATAGTAAACAAATATATTAGAGTAAGTAAGAAGTCTGCTTAGAAATAAGTAATTTCGTTAAATAGTTGAAGCGATTACACGAAACATAAAGAAAGAAAGAAACAACTAAAGGGAAACTCCCTTAAACGAAACATCTCTTTTGATAAATTTCTATCTTTTCTCTCCCCTATGCATTTCAACGAAAAATAACAAACGAGAGGGAGGAAAGAACAACTAAGTACAAAAGATGTTGGACAAATTAAAACAATGATTGAAATCAAGAGGGAGGAGGAGAAGTTTGGCGATATGTAGAAAAGCGAGGGTTGCGCCTATGCCCGTAGCCTTGACTAGAGACAGCTTGGCGATGTGGCCTTAGACCGACCTACATCACCAGCCTCTTCTAAGGCGGACCGAGTGTGATCGAAGACATCACCCGAGGTTCTTTATCACCCCGACCCTCAAATTGAACTACTTCGACTTCCTTTTGTCCTTCCCTTTCAACTTCTCCTTCAGACTTCTCCTTATCCTTCTTCTTCTTCTTCATCTTTTCTCGAGTCAAACTCAAAAGAATTGGAGGACTCCGAAGATTGTCCTTCTTTAGCTTATGAGTCCTCTGCCGCCTTAGACCTTCTCTCTTAGAGGTGGTGTATTCACTGTTGTTGTTGGTTAATATCCTCTTTGAGCTCTGTAATCGTGGCTTGACTCTACTCGATCCGAGTCTAAGCCCGACTTTGGTATACGAGTCATCGGTGGCATGAAAGCTTAGAAGGCTCCTAGAGTTATTTATAACTCTTTAGCCGAAAAGACAAATTGAGTGGCCACCTTCTGAAGACGTTTAATAGAAGGGACAGGTAAAGAAGTGGATGGTCCATCGGTAAGAAATGGCACCTTAGTACCAGTTTGAGTTTGAGGTGGAGGAGGAGGAGGAGCGAGTTCGAGAAGTGAACCTAGACACCAGGTTAGATTTCCGGATATCCAAGGCCAATAAGTTCACCTCTGCCAAAACAGACAGCATGCTCTAGGCACTTGTTTAGTTTAGAAGGAAGTTCAACCTTAAATTGAGTGAAAACAGCTAAAAGAAGAGCTCCAAAGGGATAAGGAGTCTTCTTCTAGTCGGATGGAACAGAAGCAATCTATTCTAGGATAAAAGGGAAGTGGTCAACCTCATACCCCTCTAGAATGTCAAAAAGAGCCTTAAGAACTTTGTTATTGGGGTTGTCATTTGAAGGATAGTAGGAGAAGAAAGTTCTCATTAGAATGAAACACATAAATATGATTTCGAAGTCATCTAAGTCAAAGAAAAGTTGCTCATTCACTATTCTTAGGCACTCGGACTCGGTCTCATTGTCTTAAGCACTGGTCTTGAGTACTTTTAGATTTTGTCCGAAGTTTTCTAACTCCTTTTTCAAAACTGTACTCTCTCGGTAGTACACTACTACACAAACCACTTTTAACGACAAGTCTTTAATGATTGTTAAAAGGACAAATCGCCATGAAAAATGGATTAGTGGTATTTTCGTAAAAAATGCGGTTTTAAAGTATATATGATGACAGTTGTGAAGACTTATACTTTACTCCAAACATTTCGAGTTGTATCAAAGGAATCAGGTATAAGAATTTCTCACTTATAGAGTTTTGATTCCAAGACATTCTCTGTACCTTAAAAACTTTTCTTAGTGATATAATATTTTCTCTAAGTGATATAGCATTTACTTCATATATTTTTGCTTGTCTCTAAGTGACTAAGAATACAGAATATACACTCACGATGTCTCACTCGGTTCTCGAGTCTCTCATCACTTAGAATTATCGCATGTTCAAATGACTAGTTTCCGTATATCCACACTCGAGTCCGACTTCATGTTATAAGTCTTACTCTGTTATAGTCGGCGCTTCTAGTCCGAACCATGGTTAGTCTAGATCAAGTTTGTTTCACTCGATATTCGTTGTATAATTTAATTCTCGCTTAGACTAACTCGATGGAATTTTGAGTTTCATGGATATTGGACTCGGAAAATTCCATTCCTTTTCGACTCGAGAGAATTAGTCACTTAATTATCTTAATTATATTATCATCCGTGTCTAATTTTTGGACCAAAGTATTTTATACATTGAGAACCAATTTGATTTACTTTTGTAGGTTATTAAAACGAAGATACACTTTTTGATATACAAAAGTAACCGGCTACAAAACGTCAAATCACTAGCGAGAAAAGGCTTTTTCCATCTCTAACCTAGCCCCAAGAAGATTGTGTCGGGCATGTCTGTTTCCAAGCTGGGAAATTGAAATGCCAAGCTAAACGGTGGTTTTCACCTTTCTTTTGAAGACACCGCCGGTGGTTTTAGACACATTCAAGGAAGTCAAGAGCCATTGTCTAACGTTCATATATCAACGGATATTTTCGAGTGACTTAGAAAATCCTACACAACGGTCATAAATAAACTTCCAGTTAGAAGTTGGACACAAAGGCTATGTTGCTTGGTCATCTATAAAAGGAAGCCAACTCACAAGACTTGAAGATTGCCGAACCTAGTGTTAATACATACTTGAGCAAAGTCATTGTATTCACTCTCAATCTTCTACTTACAACTCTCACTCTGTAATTCATTATTTTACGAGTTTTAAGGTATTGTACTTAGCTATAAACACTCTTTTCTTACTTTCTAAGTAAGGTCCCTTGACTGAGCTGTAAAGGTTAACTCAGCTTAGTTGTCCCTAGCTGTAAGGGTTATCTCAGCTAGGATGTACAAGGTCGAGATAAGGGAATTTCTAAGTCTAGGAAAAACTTGTAAAGAGTTGTCTAAGGGAGCAACTCGGGTTCGATCGGTCTACGGTATTTTGTGGACTTAAAATAGTGGATTTAACTTCGTGCTTAGATTACCATGGTGCGCGGTTTTCTACCCCGGGAGGGTTTCCACGTACTTTCTGTGTTCCCACTTTACGAGTACATTCTAGACATAGACAGATTAAACGTTTCAACGTTATCCGATTCTTTACTCCTCACTGCAATTACGAGTTCATACTTTTCGACCTCATTTTAGACACGGAATTTATTTACGTCGCACTTTGTGCAAAAGAGTTTGATTTTACGAAAAATCTTCCATCACCCTATTCACCCCCTCTAGGGGACTCAGTCTCTCCCGAGCAAACCTTCAATTTGTATCGAGCCTAGCCTTTCAGAAAGGATTTAACCATCTAAAGGTATAAAGATCAAATGGCTCGGAACAACGGAGAGTTCGATGAAAGAAGATCTTCCGAGTAGACCACTAAAATTCAAAGGATCCAACTTCGTGCACTTGGAAGCTCATGGAATGTTTCCTCCTGGATCATGATGAAAATTTCGGGACATCATACAACAAAGAAACTACATTCCTATGAAAACAGAAGAGTTTAGACTCATTCCCAAGACAAGGGCCGAGTTTACTCCGGGTAAAGCACGAAGTTCGAAAGAACTTCAAACCAATGAACATTCTTATGTGCACCATCAGCTCGAGAAGAATACAATCGAGTATCCGCTTGTGATTCAGCCAAAGAAGTGTGGGACACCCTAGTCAATACTTACGAAGTTACAACTAAGGTCAAACAAGCGAAGATAAGCCAATATCTTCATAAATATGAGTTATTCAAGATGGAGCCGAAGAAAACATCACTCGGATGTTCATTCGATTCACTGAGATTACCAACAATCTCAAATCTCCGGGTAAGAAGATTTCCCATGAAGAAATGTGTAGAAAAATACTCGAAGTCTACCCAAGAGAAGATGGGGTCCCAAGGTGACTGCCATAAAGGAGGCTCGGAACCTATCACTTCTAAAGCCGAGACGAGCTCATTGGAAAGCTTCTCACTCATGAAATCCACCTGGAAGAGGAGGATGCTTGAGGGCGATACTAAAAAGAACATAGCGCTAAAAGCCTCGAAACCGAGAGAAGGCGATATGAGTTCCTCCGACTCGGAAGAGGATCCCACGGCACTTATTCCGAAAGGCTTCAAAAGAATGATGAAGCACAAAAGATGGGATAAGAAGCCAAAAGAAGAGTTCTACAGGAAAGACGAAAAGGATAGGAAAGGTAAATACTCATCTCCTTCAAAGTTTTCTTTGACTAAGAACTCGGGTGTTTTGAATGTGGCAGCAAGGATCAAATAGTCAAAGACTGTCTAAAGAGGAAACGGGACAGAAAGAAGAAAAAGGCTATGATGGCCACATGCGGTGACGAGGACTCATCGGAAGATGACGAGGACTCGAGATTACTTAAAGTGTCCGATGGCAATCTCGACTCGGAAGCTAGAACAGAGTTAGACTCGAGAATCGGACAATGAGGAATCTAATCCTCAAGAGGTAATTGAGTATTTTCTCAAATTCTCCAAAGTTGATTTGGCTAAGTATATTTTTACTTTGGAAGAAAAGTCCAATTTTGACTCTTCTTGTTTCGAGAGAACAACTTGAGTCAATTTCCTCTGAGAGCATTTCCTTGAAAAATGAATTGGAAAAGCTGAGACTTACACTCGAGAGAACTTAAGACTAGTGCTCAATCCAATGAGACCAAGTCCGAGTTACTCGAGAAGAAAAAATGAGCAGCTGAAGCTAAAGCTCAATGAGTCTCAAGACCTGGTTTAAAATTTACTCAAGGTCGGAAAAACCTTGACATGCTCTTAGGATCCCAATGTTTCTCTTTCGAAAAAAGGGTCTTGGTTTCAACAAAGAGGAGGAATCCAATTCCTACTCGGAGCTTTCCAAAAGGATTCCAAAGCTGTAAAGTTCAGGAAAGTCGAGAGTAGTCCTATTCATAAAAATGAAAGGAGGACTAAGCCCGGACTAGTTTACAAGAAGAAACCATCTCCTCCAACTTTCAAAAGAAAAGTTTTTCAAAAGAAAGGGATACGGACTCGAGTCTTTACACGGAAGACTCAAAATTAGACCAACCCCAAAGTCATTCAAATCTGGGTTCCAAAAACCTTCTTCCTTAGAAAAGGGCCACAGTAAAGAGTGTTACTTGGGTTCGTTAGAGGAAGTGAGAACGGTTAGATTGTCTCTATTTTGCAGGTCACTCGGAAGAGATCAAAAGGACACTGGTATCTTGACGGTGGATGCTCACGTCACATGTCAAGAGACTCAAGACTATTTTCCGAGTTAGAAGAACATAAAGGAGGAAAAGTCACTTTTGGAGACGACAGCAAAGGTAAGATAATTGGGATAGGCAAGATTGGAAAGGGAAGCAATCTGGTCGATCCAGGTTTACCTTGTCAAAGGATCGAAGTACAATCGCTTAGCATCTCTCAATTATGTGATAAAGGTCAAGAGGTAAGATTCACTCGGACCAAATGCTACATTTCGATGACATTATCAAGGAGATCAAACTCTCGGGTAAAAGATCAAGTAACACTTACATGATTCCTCTTTCGACCCTAGTCGAACTTATCTTATTTAAAAGCATCACTTCATGATGATTCGTGGAAATGGCATCGTAGATTAGGCCATGTTAGCATGTATACTATTGAGAAATTAGCATCTCATGGCTTAGTTAAAGGTTTGCCTAACTATGCTTTCAAGAAACATAGAGTTTGTGAAGCTTGCACAAGAGAAAAACAAGTCGGATCATCATTCAAATCCTCGAAGACTGTTTCCACATCCAAAGTGCTTGAGCTGCTGCATATGGATTTATGTAGTGAAATCCTGTTAAGAGCCTCGGAGGTAAATCATATATACTTGTTACTATTGATGATTATTCACGGTTTACCTGGGTGTGTTTTCTTAAGCACAAGAATGAAGCATTCAAAGAGTTCGAGCAAGCTCTGCAGAAAAATACAAGTTGAGTCTCGGACTCGGATCCAGAAGAATTCAAATTGACCATGGAAGGGAGTTCGACTACTCGGAATTCTCGGAGTTTTGTAACAAGAATGCAATCTCTCACAACTTTTCAGCACCAAGAAGTCCATAACAAAATGGAGTAGTGGAGAGAAAGAACAGAACTCTTGAAGAAATAGCAAGGACAATGTTGATTGAGCACAATCTACCTTGCTATTTACGAGGCTGAGACGATCAACACGACCAACTACACTTTGAACAGATGCCTTATCGGACCAATATTGAAGAAAACACCTTACGAGCTCTATAAAGGGAAGAAACCCAATATTTCCTATTTCAAGCCTTTTGGATGCAAATGTTTTGTTCACAACAATGGTAAGGATCACCCGACCAAGTTTGATGCTCGGTCGGATGAAGGTATTTTTCTAGGTTATTCTTCTCATAGTAAAGCTTATCGCATTTTCAATAAGGGAACTAACAAAGTGGAAGAAAGCATCCACGTTGTGTTTGACGAGCTTGAACAGGAAAAACCAAGTGAGTCTTCATACTCGGATCCGAAACTCGGTAGAAAGGATGATAGTGATGAACGTGAATGCGCAAGATTCAAACTCAACCAACATAGAATGAAGTCACTCATAATGAAGTGACTCGGAATGAGACAAATCAAGAGCCTACTCGGAATGAAGAAGATCACTCGGAACAAGCGTCCGAAGATTAAATAGTTCAGCCTACAAATCTTGTGAATCAAAGAACAGGTAGAGCTTTCAAGTTCACTTCTAGTCATCCACTAGAAAACATACTATCCGATATCAATAGTGGGGTAAGAACTCGTTCCTCTCTTCAAAATTTATGTGCATTCACTACATTCATTTCATTAACTGAACCCAAAAATGCACTAGAGGCCCTAAATGAACCTGAATGGGTAGAGGCCATGTAAGAGGAACTCAATCAATTCGAAAGAAACGAAGTCCGGACTCGACCAAACGACCTTCGACCACCCAGTCATAGGAACCAAATGGGTTTTCAAGAACAAGCTGGATGAAGGTTGGTTGGTAGTTAGAAATAAGGGTAGACTTGTGGCTCAAGGTTACAATCAAGAAGAAGGGATTGATTGTGGGGAAACCTTTGCTCCTATTGGCGGAATTGAAGCTATTAGAATCCTGTTGGCATTTGCATCTAGCATGAACATCAAATTATATCAAATGGATGTTAAGTGTGCCTTTCTCAATGGTTTTATTGAAGAGGAAGTCTATGTCCGAGCAACCTCCTGATTTTGAAAACTCAGAATTTCAGAATATGTTTTCAAACTTCAAAAAGCTCTTTATGGTCTTAAACAAGCTCCCAGAGCTTGGTATGAAAGACTGAGCAATTTCTTGGTTCAAAATGATTTTAGAAGAGGTCGAGTGACAAGACTCTCTTTGTAAGAACCAAGGGGAAAGATTTCCTTATTGTTCGATTTATGTTGATGATATAATTTTTGGAGCTACTAATGATAGTACGTGCCAAGAATTTTCCGAGTTAATGAGCCAGGAATTCCAAATGAGTATGATGGGAGAACTAAATTTCTTCCTTGGTCTACAAATCAAACAAGACAAAGATGGAATCTATGTCCATCAATCAAAGTATACCAAGGAGTCTGCTAAAAAATACAAACTCCAAGATGTAAAGCACGCATCTACACCCATGAGCGAGCAGTATAAAACTTGACTCAAACGAGAAAGGTAAAGCAATAGATCGAAACTCTATCAAGGTATGATTGGATCTTTGCTATATCTTACTTCCAGCCGGCCGAGATATAATGTTCGAGTGTGTGTTTATGCGCAAGATTCCAAGCTAATCCAAAAGAATCACATCTCACTGCGGTGAAGAGAATATTCGAGATATCTTGCGGGGACTCGGAACTTGGGTCTATGGTACTCAAGAAACTCGAAGCTCGACTCTCACTTGGATACTTAGAAGCAGATTACGCTGGATACAAAGTTGATAGAAAGAGCACTTCGGAGCGTGCCGGTTTCAGGTTAATCCCTAATATCCTGGCACTCAAAGAAGCAAAACTTAGTAGCTCTATCAACTTGTCCAAGCTGAGTATATTGCAGCCGGAGCATGTTGTGCTCAAATTTTATAGATAAAGAAACACTTGAGAGATCTTGGACTTTCTTTCAAAGCGGTTCCAATCAAGTGTGATAATCAAAGTGCAATCGGCATCACAAAAATCCATTTCGAGCACTAAAAAACAAAACACATCGAGGTCGGGTATCATTTCTTGAGAGACCATTCTGAAAAAGGTGATATCGAACTTGAATTCATTCCTACTAATCTTTAATTAGCTCATATTTTTGCTAAGCCTCTTTGTGAAGATTAGTTACGCTTTATTAGGAATGAGCTTGGTATGTTCAATGCATAATTTTGTGTTTTCATTGTGATAATCTCATTGCAGGATTATGTGTTATGTGCTTTCAAAATCGCTAATAACCATTTGTTCGATTGATTTTGTGATACTGAGCCAATAATTATTTTTTTGAAGTTTCGAGTCACTCGAAAGCTTATCCGAGTCAAACTCGGACGTTGAGAAATGTGGACTTCAAATCTCTTGAATTATCTCTAGGTAAGTGGAGAATTTCATAATTATTTTCAAAATCTCTTTCTCTCTCTCGATCACTGTGATCGGACATCCAGCCGTTGGAAGTCAAACCGCTAGAATTTGAACCGTTGAGAAAAGAACCGTCACACTGGTCCGAGGTGGCTGATAAAAGAGCTGAGTCGGAACGGATAAATAACGTTAAGTTGAAGGATGTTTATTTTTCTATAAATAGCGCCTATTCTCCTTCGTCTCGTTACTTTACATTTCATTTACTCTTTCCCTCTCAAAAGCAAAACTTCTCGTGGAAGCTTTCTACATCTACGAGTGATCTCTGGACATTTTCAAGCGACGTGAAGCTCATCCGAAGTAAGCTCGACTACTCTCAACTCTTTCTTCTACTCATTTTCTTTCACACTCGGTGCCCTACTCTCCTCTACTCACTTTCTCAAAGTCTCACTTCTCTGTACTCTTCTTTGCAAAATGCCTAAGAGAGGTTCTCACCCTCACTTTCTTGGCTCTTCTTCGAAGAAGCCACGCACAAAAGCCAAGAGGGTTCTTTATCTTCTAAGCTCTGTTGTGACCCGGCATCTTGTCTTGGACGACAAATTCTTTCCAACCACCAAATTTTCGTGGTTGTCCCACATTCAAACCACCGGTGTTTATAATTTTCTTTGTTTTAGCGAGTTCATATATCCTACACTCGTATCCGAGTTTTACACTCATCCGACTTACTCGAAGATGTCGTAACCTCCGGGGTTCGAACGTTACCGTTCGCGAAACACCTCTCTCCTCCACCGTCTATTCAAGGTTTCCTCTCTTTTCTTGAACAGCAACCCTATTCCTTTCACTGAAGTCGCCGATGACGTCTTTGAAAAATACGCCAAAGAGTTCCCGAGTCACGAAAATTTTTCGGTGACTCGGCTCCGATCGAAGCATGCCTTACGTAGCTTCCTGCTGATGAGAACCTTCTTCTCTCGGCATACCAGCAAGGAGAACCCCAACTCCAAGCATTTAAAAGCTCTTTTTGACATTCTTGAGGGCTACGAAGTAGACCTCTTCCCTCTATCATCGAGCGGATGGCAGCGGTGCCATCTCAACTCCAAAATAAGAACACCCCTCTTCCCTTCGGTGCTCTTCTCACCCTTGTATTTAAACAATTCAAAGTTCCTCTCCCCTCGGACCCAAACGCTACTTCGAGGCTGCCTTTGTTGTCGGCAAAAGGAACTTCGAGGGTACGGGTACCGGGAGACTCAACTTGGTATCCGGGTACACAACTCGGAGCTGAGGCCTCCTTCTCCGCCTCGGACTCAGAAAGAATCCCTCTCTCTCTCCCTGCCCCACCTGGTGGTGCTTCTACCTCACATGCTCCGAGTCATTCAAGACTATCTATCGAGTCTATGACCATCAACCAAAAACAGACCTAGTCTTAAATTCGAGAGCGGCAAGAACTGGTTCTTGAGATGAAGGGTTTGGTGAAGGAGCAAAAGGAGCTGCTCTAACTCCTCCAGGAGAGAACAACCAAGGCGACTCGGACACTTCGAAGCGTCCTCGAGCCCGGCCATGACCTCCTCGAAAGCGAGGAGGAAGAAGAAGCGAGACAAAGAAGAAGCAGACGCAGAGGAGCCTGCGGTTGAGGCGGCTCCTTCTAGGCAAGGGGAGACCCAAAAGAAGAAGAAGGAAGGACAGCTGAGGGTGAAACTTCTCCTCGAGCTCAAATGGCGAGTACTCGGCTCGGACGGTCGTCCGAGTGGGTCGAAGACCTGGCTGCACCGGGACAAGCTGCGGCGGAGTCGGGTTGAGCAGACCCCTCCAGCTACTAAGGTCCATAGGGAGGAACCTCTAGATCCTCTTGTTACGGGTCGGCCACTCGGAGCT
Source organism: Talinum fruticosum (assembly GCA_021018815.1). Taxonomy (NCBI): domain Eukaryota; kingdom Viridiplantae; phylum Streptophyta; class Magnoliopsida; order Caryophyllales; family Talinaceae; genus Talinum; species Talinum fruticosum. Next base: position 5,477,735 of record JAITYX010000025.1, on the reverse strand, counting down.
AAGCCCTTGACGGCAATCCCGGTCCTCCCTCCGCCGCGCTCAAGCACATCGTCGAGGATCTTACCGGCGCCGGCGTACCTCTCGTCCCTCCTCTTCCACTCGAGACAACCCCTCTCCCTCGTAGGCGTCATTCATCGTGTCACAATTCCACGGTCTGCTAGATTCTTCTTCTTCTGAACATTTCTTTCTCTTTTAATTTTTTCTTTTGTCCAAACATCAAATATGTACTACTTGTTGTATTCTTCCCATGTTTTTTTCTTTGAAAGGCAAGGGGAGAATATAGAAAGAAAAATTTGTTGTCTTGTTTAGGGGAGTTTCTTTCTCTCTCTCTGTATGAATTTTCTTTAACTTCAATGAACTAATGCTTTTTCTCTCAATTCTTTGAGTTCATTGTTTTAAACAAACATTTACGAGTTTAAACCGATTTAATCCGTTACTTTAAGAATCTTTACTTGTCCGATTCCTTGTGCAAATATTCAAAAACAGATATTTATCACTAACAAAAGTTTACTGTCTAAGTATGGAATGCCTTTCATTAACAAGGGGAGATTGAAGACTCGAGTTTACTCCACACATTTCTTAGTTGTATCAAAGGAATCAGGTATAAGAATTTCTCACTTATAGAGTTTTGATTTCAAGACATTCTCTATACGTTAGAAACTTTTTGAGTGATATAATATTTTCTCTAAGTGATATAGCATTTACTTCATATATTTTTGCTTGTCTCTAAGTGACTCGAGAATACAGAATATACACTCATGATGTCTCACTCGGTTACGAGTCTCTCATCACTTAGAATTATCGCATGTTCAAATGACTAGTTTCCGCATATCCACACTCGAGTCCGACTTCATGTTATAAGTCTTACTCTGTTATAGTCGGCGCTTCTAATCCGAACCATGCTTAGTCTAGATCAAGTTTGTTTCACTCGATATTTGTTGTATAACTTGATTCTCGCTTAGACTAACTACGATGGAATTTTGAGTTTCATGGATATTGGACTCGGAAAATTCCATTCCTTTTCCGACTCGGATAATTAGTCACTTAATTATCTTAATTATATTATTATCTGTGTCTAATTTTTGGACCAAAGTATTTTATACATTGAGAACTAATTTGATTTACTTTTGTAGGTTATTAAAATGAACATACACTTTTTGATATACAAAAGTAACCTGGCTACAAAACGTCAAATCACCAGCGAGAAAAGGCTTTTTTCCATCTCCGACCTAGCCCCAAGAAGATTGTGTCGGGTCGTCTGCATTTCCAAAGCGGGAAATTGAAACGCCAAGCTAAACGGTGGTTTTCACCTTACTTTTGAAGACACCGCCGGTGGTTTTAGACACATTCAAGGAAGTCAAGAGCCGCTGTCTAACGTTCATATATCAACGGATATTTTTGAGTGACTCGGAAAATCCTACACAACGGTCGTAAAGAAACTTCCAGTCGAAGTTGGACACAACCGCTAGTGGTTTTAGATACATTGAAGGAAGCCAACTCTCAAGACTTGAAGATTGCCAAACCTATTGTTAATACATACTTGAGAAAAGTCATTGTATTCACTCTCAATCCTCTACTTACATCTCTCACTCTATAATTCATTATTATGTGAGTTGGAAAGTCTTGTACTTAGCTAAAAACACTCTTCTCTTACTTTCTAAGTAAGGTCCCTTGACTGAGTTGTAATGGTTAACTCAGCTTAGTTGTCCCTAGCTGTAAGGGTTATCTCGGCTAGGATGTACTAGGTCGAGATAAGGGAATTTCGAGTCTAGGAAAAACTTGTAAAGAGTTGTGTAAGGGAGTAACTCGGGTTCGGTCGGTCTACGGTATTTTGTGGACTCAAAATTGTGGATTTGACTTCGTGCTTGGATTAGCACGGTGCGTGGTTTTCTGCCCCGGGAGGGTTTCCATGTACTTTCTATGTTCCCACTTTCGAGTACATTTTAGACATAGACAGATTAAACGTTTCAACGTTATCCGATTCTTTACTCCTCACTGCAATTACGAGTTCATACTTTTCGACCTCATTTTAGACTCATAATCTATTTACTATCGCACTTTTGCAAAAGAGTTTGATTTTACGAAAAATCTTCCATCACCCTATTCACCCCCTCTAGGGTGGCTGAGTCTCTCCCCAAGCAAACCTTCAAGTTGAACATAAACAATAGTCGATCTTATGTTTGTACTTGAATAGGAAAAAACCCTCGGCCGATGCCTCGTCTCACTTTTGTCGTTATCAATCCCACACTCTCTTTCTTTGGTTGCTCTTCTCTCCGCCTCTAGTGGTGGTTTCCAGTGGTTTCTATTGGCTTTCCACTCATTCTCTCCGAGGTTTCCAGTGGTGCTTGGACTCTATCGAAGTCACTCTCTCCGCATTTCCGATTGTGGCTGCACCACTCTCTCGTCAACTTCTCTTTTTGACTTCATTCTCTCCGTGTGGCTGCACCTCTTTCGCCGACTCACTATCGTCGACCTCAATCTCTCCGCATGGCTGCACCTCTCTCGCCGACTTCTCTTTTCGGGCACCACCAAGTTAGTCTCTCTCGCTTCATCTTTAGCATTTTGCCCATTCTATTGTGGGTTTCTAATTCTGTTATTGTTTGTCATATCATTTTTGGCATTGTCATAAACTCAAAAGTGTAGATAGTACTTTTTAATTTTAGATCTAAACTCGAAAGTGTAATTTAGGATTCTTATATTGTGCGGTTTTTAGTGAAAATTTTATAGATTAATCTTATAAATTGTGAATGGATTAGAATAGCAAAATTAGAGAAGAGTTGTTGTACATGTTTTAAGAGAAGAGTTGTTGTACATGTTTATTGATAAAGAGTTGTATAATTACTTGCGATACGAAATGGATTCTTCCTAAAGTACTAATAAACCAAGAGGGCGAACTATGATGAACAACGAGAAGTTGGTGCGGAGTAGAGATGATCCAACTCTCCTTACCTTGGTCGATTTTGATAGCCAAAAATGTTATAGGTGAGCATAAAGCGCCCTTTTATAAGCTATGTTGGTGCGGCAACCCGCTCCTACGTGAACATCAACTATAGAAAATGGGATGACGTCCCTTATTCCATTAAGTACAAACTTTGGAATGATGTTCGAGTAAATGAACTACATCTCAACTTAGTATTGCAACATATATTTAAATGGTTAATAAATACATTTGGAATGATACCTTTTTTGATACTACATCATCAATGATTGTATAAAAAGTTAATGGGTAGATTTAAGGAGAAAATAGAGGGTTTGAATAGTATGCAACTTCATTTAATATTTCAATTTCATACAAAAATAGTGTGATGTTGGTTTTCTATAAATGTAAGTGGTGAGATATACTTGAGAAACGTAGATGTAGAGGACAATGTGAGAGGGAGTTGTCTTCACGCACTGATATTTCCGTTGTCGAATTGATATAAAATGGAAGAAATAGTTAGTGATATTTCCGTTGTCGATTTAAGTGTTATGCACTAATATTTTCGTTGCCTTAATTACTTGCGCATGTGATAGGTGAAGCCAACTAGAAGAGGATTAAAAGCAATATGTTTCCTCATGTGTTGTCCGAGTGGGAGATACGTAAAGTTGGAGGAAAGGTTATACAAGTAAAAGTTTCAACAACTTCAAACAACATACGGTGAAGGTTCCAACATAGATACTTCGCAACTTATGGTTGATAGGGATAAGCTGCGGGTCAAGAGAAGAAAAAGAAAGATGGAACCTTCACTATGCCCGATGTAGAATCTATTTATCGCCGATCTGTGAGTTTTTTTACTATTTCCTTTATTTAGTTTGAGAACTACTTATCGGTTTTAATATTTATGAATTGTCGAATGATAATATTTTTTTCTTCTTAGAGGAGGCTATGTCATAGACATCGACTTCAAGAGTCGCTGACATCGGCTGGGAGGACGAACAAGTTAGCCTTGGCCCTACTAGGAGATGAGCATCCCGGTCATGTTCGAGCCCTCGTTGGCTGGGTTGGGATAGTTGAGCACTTTGTGAAGGCTGAAATGGCCCAAACGAGGTCCTGAATGGAGTCTCAATAGTCCATAATTGAGTTCCAAGTGACCTAAATGTCCCAAATGGGTTCAAAGGTTACGAGAGATGGAGGCCCGGATGAGTTCGTACTTCATCACCAACATTGGTATTACATTATCACACCACACACCAGCCAGCGTGAACGTGAGCTCACCCGTTGACCAATTTGAAGTTCGGCGGAGGTAATTCAGATTTTGCGACCAATTTATATTTACATGCATGTTTATATTGACTTATAGTGGATGTGTAATCTTGTTGCTTAATTACTTACAGGTGGATGTTTTTGTTGTTTCGGATGAGTGTCGTTATTTACATGCATGTTTATATTTTTTTACTAATATTGGTATATAATCTTGTTGAATGAATGGTGTATATTGTGTGGTTGTTGCGTAACTCCTGTGAGTGGCCGTTGAGTAATTACTTATTAGTATGTTTTTGTTGTTTCGGATAAGGGCCATTATCTTGGGAAAATGTTTACTTTTATGGGGAAACTCTGTCCGTTTATTTGCATGGTTTTTAGGTTATTCAACATTTATGTAAAAGGTTATCCCATGATTGTAATTATTATACTTATTCTTATGCAGCCGGCGAATTGCAAGCTAGCTTCTCATCACCCTCCCCTAGATCATGTTGTGGCATTGGGTGTTGTTTTCCCGTGGAGGGCACATATTATCGTTCATAGGACACCCCTTGCAGCTAATAAGGTGACGGTGAGTGTGAAAGAGGTCATACACGGGAAAGCGAGTATGAGTTGCCAATTCGGGAAGCAGACCTCCACACTCGTTGACGACCCGAGTCAACGCTTTTCTTCGTTGGCCCAAGTGTTTGGTCATCCTTACTATGGTATTTCATTTTTATTAAAAATATTAGATTTAGTTGTTATTAATATCACGTATATATGTTTCTCATTTTTGTATTGATTATTCATCTGGGATATTAGGGACAAATCCGAGAGTGGGATGAAGGGTGCCAATGGCACAATAAAACGTTCAATGGCGCCCGTCTGTCGTCCGAAGAAGTCTCATCTCAAATCCATAACGGTGTCCCGCACGGATTGGCGTGCTACTCCGGAAAGTTATGTGTAGACTCTGTCAATATAGGAATAGATCATTTGTAGCGCACTAGGTCACGTGTTTGGATAATGTGAAGGGGATACGCCGGTCAATGTCTTCCCGGATGGCATACTGCAATTTTTGCTCATGGAGGATATCAACTTATCCACTATTAGGCTTAGAATTATGTGAGTTAATATTTTGATAATTAGTTCTTTTTTTTACTATTAATTTAAATTTCTAACTATATACAATTATTATGTAAGGTGGCTGCACAAGATTGGGAAGGACTTCGTTCGGTTTCGAACCCTTCCATTATTCAAGCAGATTAGGCGGACTCGTGACGACCGAGTCACCTATATCTTTGATGTCATGAAAGATACTGCGAAGGATAAAACATGGTACTTGGCGGCGTTCAATGAGAAGTAAGTGTACAAAATAATGAACGAATTAATTGAAGTTTTATATGGTCTTACACATACTTAATGAAAATGTGTTATTTGTGGTTATGTAGCCACCATTGGATGCTTGCTGCCCTACATCCAAGGGCTAATATAGCCTACTGGCGTGATCCTCTAGGTCGTGAGGTGAGGGAAGTTATCAAGGACGTCGTCGAGGCGTCGGTTCATACTTTTAATCATTTTATGTTGTTTAATTAGTAATGTGTTCAATGGTATGTCTAACTTAAATTTTATTTTTCCTATTAAAAAATAGTGCTCTAATTCGTTACTATTATGGTAGAGGCATTAAAGACAAACAAATGAAGAAAGCACAATCACTATTGTCCCCTTCAAGGTGAGCTTCTCTTGTTTATTAGAATCTACTTTAATTGTTTTTCATTTCATATTAATATTGCTAGCTACATAAAGTACTAATTAATTCTCTATCTGTTGGGAATGTATTTTTATAGTGCCATATACAACCGGGAGCATGGAGTGTGGCTTCTACACTTTTCGGGACATGAAAGATATTGTGACCGAACTCGATTTAAATGCTAGTCCCAAAGAGGTATACTTGCACTTGTAATTGATTATATTCTTTTTCAACATGATTAACACTTGTTGCACTACTTGACGTAATTAATTTTTATTTTAGAACATTGGTTATGATATTTCCAGGAATAAAATCACCCACTCCCTATACGAGATGAAGTGCTAAATGAGTTAAAACAAGGTTGAGCACAATTTGTATATAACAAGTATAAAGAAATAGGTATATATTTACAATATTTTTCATCATTTGATTGTTCAAGTTTGTGATTTTTGTAGTCATACAGTTATATATATTGTATATTTTTTTACGAGTGACTTGTACCATATATATACAAAGTGTGATTAGTATGTGGTTTTGTATATATTCCGGTGAAGAGTGTATTGAATGCGGTTTGTATATGTGTTTGTATGTAATTTTTGTACTGCATAGAGGGCAAGCAAACACGAGAAAAATTATTTTTAAAAAATACACTTATTACTACGGTTCTTATTGTAAAATCATAGTAAAAGGCTTATCTATGACGACGATTCTTTCGTCCGAACCGTCATCATAGGTGCTCTGTCAACTACGAGAGGATTTCCTACGACGACGGTTTAGAAGAAGGAACCGTCGTCATAGATAAGCCTTTTATTATGGTTTTTTCATCTAAACTGTCGTCATATAGGACCTATGACTACGGTTTAAAACCGTAGTCAAAGGTGGTACATACAACAACGCCCACATACATGGCACCTGTTAACCGTCGTTAAAGGTCATTTTTTACTGTACTTAAAAGTGCTTCCAAGTACTAATGGTAAGAGACTCTAGTTCTCTTTGAAATCACAAGAGTTAGAATTGAACTTTTCTTCCAAAGTAAAGATATATTCGGCAATATCAAGTTTGAAAAACTTGAGGAAGTAGTTAATTACCTCCTGAGGATCTGCCTCCTCGGCATCTCGAACCATCACTTTTTGACTCGGATCTAACCTCGAGTGCCGTCGGTGCCATTAGACACTTTAAGTCATCAAAACCATCGGTTTTAGACGAGTCATCATTGCTATAGGTAGCTACCATAGCCTTTTTCTTCTTTCTTTCCTTTCTTCTCTTTGGATAGTCCTTCACTATGTGCTCCTTGTTGCCACACTCAAAACAGCCAGAGTTCTTAGTTAAAGACAAATCGAAAGAGGATGAGAATTATTACTTTAGATTAGAAGGATCTCCTATAAGAAGGCGTTGCACACAACAATGCCCTTGACTTAACCCTAACTTACATCAACAAGTTTGGTCCCTTGACCTTAGTAGACAATGGTTCAATAGTAAACGCGTGTCCTTGGAGAAATACTAGAAGGTTAGGTTTTAGGGAGCAACAACTTTCTAAACAGATTGTCCATTTTCGAGCTTATAACAATTCCAAAAGAACAGTGTTGGAAACAGATGACCTTGATAATTAATATAGGGCCGAGTAAAAGAAACATCGAATTCCAAGTCCTAGATATCCCAGCTACCTTTAATTTACTTCTAGGATGCCCTTGGTTACATGATCATCGAGTGGTTCCCTTTACACTTGCATCGGAAGTTAAGATGATCGTCAAAGGTCAAGTTATAACTATCAACACCGATAATCTTTGGGCTACTATAACTTTTAAAGAACTCGTAGCCGAGATCGAGCATGATGCCAATGATAACGAACTGTATGGATTCGAGACTATCACTACTTTAGAAAAAGATGAAGCACCTCATAACTTCAATCCTTATGTGAACCAAAGTGTCCATTCGATGCTTCGAAAGAAGGGGTACTTTCCAGGTTTTGTTGTAGACGAAAGGGCATACCACTATACTTTTCCACCCTTTAAACCCACTTACAACTACAACTTCGAGGCTAGGTTATCAACCTCATCGCTAAGGAAATAGCCCAAAGCTAAGTAGGAAGTTTGAATCAAGAGGATTGCACTGCACACGATCCGCTCTATGAAGTTGTTTCCCTATACTCGAACGGGCGGTTCCTAAAAGAAGGAGATGACTTCCCTATTATGGGTGTATTGAACCTTTATATATAAAGGAAAAGGGCATCCTGGTACCTGGTTTGGAGTTTTTAATGACTCGCTATATTTTAGAGAAGGAGACACCCTACCTCCTTTAAGAGGGACAGTCTACACCGAGTAGACCAATCTTACTACGGATAATCTTTTTAGTATTACTGTTTTGACAAGAGAGTAACCTAGAATGGAATTCGGTCTCGGTGCTTGTCACGAGCTATGTCGCACCCACAGTTCGATCCCTCCGAATTCATCACCGACATTAATAATGAAGGGTCCAAGCATGTCACTTAGAATAACGACAAGGAGGGCTAGGAATTCGCTGTCGGTTTAGGAGCGCATCCTCTTTCCGAGTCTAGTACTAGGGCTTTTATTTCTCCTTTTGTTATTTCTGGTTCTTTTCCTAATTCTGTCACATCCAGTTCTATATCTTCAGTTTCGAGTCTAATGTAGTCGTTGCCTTATTAAATAAAAGTGAATATTTCCACTTACTCTTTGCCTCCTCTTGCTTTCAATTATTTTGCCTCTATTAATGAGCAAGAAATCCTTAAAGAACTAATAAAAGCTGTAGAAGATCTTGAAAATCGCTCACTAATAATAGAGGAAACAATATCAATTAATTTAGGGCCAATTGATGAACTCCAAGAAGTTAAGATAGGGAGAACATTAGATCGACAAGAGCGAAGTAATTTACTTCGTTCCTTACAGAGTTCATAGATGTCTTTGCATGGTCCTACAAAAATATGTCGGGAATAGATCCGAGTATAGCAGAACACAAAATTCCACTTCATGAAGATGCTAAGCTAGTAAAGCGAAGTTGAGGAGGATGAAACCCGAGGGGGCTTTGAAGATTAAGAAAGAGGTCCGGAAGCGGTTAGAGGCTAGGTTCATCAAGTTAGTTCACTATCCTTTGTGGGTAGCAAATATAGTACTAGTTCCAAAGAAAGACGGCAGGGTTCATACTTGTGTCGACTTCAGAGATTTGAATAAGGCTAGTCCCAAAGATGATTTACCGCTACCTCATATCGACATCCTTGTAGATAACACAATGGGTCACACTTTGCTTTCGTTCATGGACGGCTATACTGGGTATAATCGAGCGAAGATGGCTGATGAGGACATGGAAAAGACGTCCTTCATTACTCAATGGGGGACATACTTGCTGTGTGGTGATTCCATTTGGACTCAAGAACACTAGTCCAACGTACCGGAGGACTACTACAACCTTATTGCATGACATGGTCCACAAAGAAACTAAAGTTTATGTGTAGGACATGATCATAAAGACTAAAGATAGGGCAAGGCACTTACCCGACTGAGGAAATTCTTCCAGAGACTTAGGAAATACCACATGCGCCTTAATCCTTAAAAGTGTGCCTTTGGAGTAACCTCGAGGCAAACTGCTAGCTTATGTTGTTAGTCGTAGAGGAATTGAAGTTGATCCATCCAAGATCAAAGCCATTCAGGAGATCCCTCCGGCAAGCACGAAAAAGAGAAAACGGGTTTCTTGGGATGTTTATAGTACATTAGTCGTTTCATATAAAAAGTGATGATGGTGGATGAACCGATATTCAATTGAAGAAACGATGTTAGCCCATTTAGGATACTGAGTGCCCACAAGCATTCGAAAAGGTTAAAGAATACCTAGCTAATCCTCCGAGTGCTAGTTCCACCCCAACCAGGGAAACCTTTGTTTCTATATCCTACCACAAAGGGAATGGTTATAGGAGCCATGCTAGCTCAACGAGACGGGAAAGAAGAGCGTGCGATTCACTACCTAAGTAAAAAGTTCATAGATTGTGAGACTAGCTACATGTCATTAGGAGACTAGATACACGCTACCAAAAAGATCGGGCACTACATGTTGGCCAACACGGTACATGTGGTAGCACCTATGGATCCTCCTAAGTACATACTTGATTAACCAACTATCGAGTAGCAACATAGCAAGATGGACTATTATGTCTGTCAGAATTTGAACTAAAGTTTGCCCCTCAAAAAGCGATTAAAGGAAGGATAGTCTTAGAATTCTTGGCTGATCTACCCATACAGGAATCCCACCCAAACACCTTATCTTCCCGGATGAAGACATCTTACAAGTAAAGGTGGACATTTGGACAATGTACTTTGACGGCACTTCCAACTAGAAGGGCTTTGGAGTAAGGATTCTTATAGTGTCATCGGAGGGAACACATACTTCCATTTAAGTCAAACTAGACTTTGATGTCACCAACAACACCGCAGAGTACAAAGCTTGCATCACGGGACTTGAAGCTACTACAAAGATTGGAGTTAAGAATATCGGGGTTTTCGGTTACTCCACTTTGATCATCAATTAGATTTCGCAAAGGTGGAAGGTACGTAGTGAAGCCTTGGCACCCTACCAAGCATATCTTATAGAGTTATCCAAACGTTTTGAGAATATCTCTTTCGCCTACCTTCCTATGGATGATAACCAATTTGCGGATGCATTAGCCGAGTTGGCATCCATGATGGATATCCTTACTAGCATTCATTCAATGCCCGTTCACATTGAGCAACAGAATCACCCCGCATACGTCCGTACATTAGAAGTATCTAATACTAACCACACCGGTTGGTATCATGACATTTATCAATACCTGGATAACCAAGAATACCCTTTGGACTCCACACATAGAGCCCAACGAGCCATCGGGATGTTGGCTATCTACTTCTTCATCAACCAAGGGCAACTATACAAGAAAACCAACTATAGGATTAGCTTACTTTGTGTCATCCAACATGAAGCCAAGCGCATCACGGATGAGATTCATGGTGGGGAGTGTGGGTCTCATATGAATGGTAAGATATTGGTCGACCACAGTGATCGACTACCATGAGTTTGTTAGAAGGTGCCAATAAATATCAGGTGTATGAAAATTTACAACACCAAGTATTGTCATTCCTCACAGCATTAGCTTCATCTTGGCCGTTCCCGATTTGGGGAGTAGAAATTATTGGCAACGTAACCCCTATGAACTGGTGGTCATGAATTCGTGCTAGTAGCAATCGACTACTTCACAAAGTGGGTAGAGGCAACCTCTTATGTGTAGCCAAGTTTATTACTCGGAATATCATCTATTGCTATGGGGTGTCCCATGAGCTAATTAGTAACCCATGATAGTCATTTGAAGAAGTAAAAGATCCAACACCGTAGATCTTCCCCTATCGTCCTCGGACCAACAGAAGCGATTGAAGCCGCTAATAAAAATATTCGTAAACTAGTGGAAAAGATGGCAGTTGCTTATAATGATTGGCCCGACAAGCTGCCTTTCGCTTTGTGGGGTTATCAAACATCTATTAGAGCCTCTACGGGAGCAACGCTTTACTCCCTAGTTTATGGCATGGAAGAAGTCCTTCGATAGAAATTCCTATTCCCTCACTCGGGATAATAGCTAAAAGCCGGATTTCGGAAGAAGAATGGGCTAGAGCACGCTATGAATAATTAGTACTATTGGATAAAAGGCGCCTCAACGCCTTGCACAATGTCCAAATATACTAAGCCCGAATGTCCAAGGCGTTTAATAAGAACTTTAAGCCTTGTAATATGCAAATTCGAGATTTAGTCCTTAAGCAAATAAAACGGCCTATTAGGACCCACGAGGGAAATTTAAACCCAATTGGCAACGCCGGTTTTACTTAGTTAAATCTTACTCGGCGAAGCGATAAAATAAATTGATTAGAATGGAGAAGAAAATTTTCGGTATACGAATTTAGATAAATCGAATAAGTATTATGTGTAGCACGACCCTAGATAGTGGGCCAAGCTCGGCCCAACCGGTGCACATCGTCTTGTCTTGTTTGTCGTTATGTGCTTACCTACAACGACAAGGGGCTCCCCGAAAAGTCTTCTTCGGATTCAACCCGGTCTAAGCCTATGTTGTTTTAGTAAGTATTACGGGAGTTAGAGAACAATAATTATCTAATTGTTCAACTAAACTCGGTAGTGTCGCCGATGTCATGTCCCCGTGACCTACTACCAACGGTATCCACCTATGAGACAGGTGATAATGATTGCCTCGGAATAAGCATACATGTTCCGACGAGTATTTCATCAAGTTGATCGGATTTACTTGGTTCCCAATAGGAATCCACCTTAGATTCTTATTGGTTAGTTTCGATAGGTATTTATAAGGCTCGCGGAGTGTTTCCGACAATTTGGGTAAAACCGCTTATAACCGCTTAGTATAGCATCGAATTCTTTAGGTAACGGCACGGTTCCTTGTCCTCAAACTTAAAGATGTGATGGTGAGGGTCCCAAAAGCCATAACAACCCTTAAGTCGAGTCTCACGGAGGTTTGCTTTTGTAGAGGCTAAGTCACCCTAGAGGGGAGTGAATAGGGTGATGAAAGATTTTAGCTAAAAATCAAACTTTTTGCATAGAACAAAACATAAATAGATTCCGAGTCTAGATTGGACTCGAAAGAAAGGCACTTTGAAATACGTGAAAACCCTCGGATAATTCCTTTCGAAGTTTTTCTTGGACTAAAAAATTTCCTTATATGATGTAGTACTTCCTGATTGAGTTAACCCTTACAATGAAGGACAATTGAGCTGACTTAGCCCTTACAGCTCAATCAATGGACTTAGAAAGAAAGTAAGAAAAGAATGTAAGTGATTACAAGACTTTCTTTACAACTCGGAAGGTAACAGATTACAAATTAGGAGTTATAAGTCGAAGATTGAGTAAGAGTGCACTAAGCAAGTGTATATCAATATGTCTAGCAACAATGTTCAAGTCTTATAGAATGGCTTCTATTTATAAACATCCGAGATAGAATGACCGTTGAGACTTGTTCCGGACCGGTGATCTTCACAATCCATTGATAACGGCTATTCTAAGTCACACGGAAAAGATCCAATCAACTGGTGGTGATTGAAAACTAAGGTGGAAACAACCGTTAGACACAAAGTTGTTATTTTCCAGTTTTGAAGACAAACAACCCTGTCACGGTGTTTGAGCGAGGCCTAGAAACAATTGTTTTCCGTACTGTTGGTGTTTAACAGCTAGAAACTTGTTGCTTTTGCTTTTTAATTTCAGTTTAGGCTTGTTTAAACAACCTATAAAAAGCAAATCAAAAGTGGTACTCAAAGTATAAAAATACTTTGGTCCAAGATTAGGTATAGATAATAATTAAATCGAGTAGTTAAGCATTTAACTATCTTTGGCCCAAAAGAGTTGAATTTTTGGAGTCTAATATCCATTACATTCAGATCCCATCCGGAGTCAATCCTTAACGATGATCAAGTTATAAAGAATAAAGTATTCGGATACATAAACTTACTCAAGCAAAATAATTCTCCACAAATAAACTTACTTAGAAATTTGAATTAACGCTTTAATTCATTTTAACTCAAAACATGAAGTCGGTGCTCGGAATAAATGTGGTAGAGAAACTATTACCTCATGCGATGGTTTTGAGTGTTGTCCGAGTGCGTAAGAAACATAGTTTAGGGTGTTATGCTAAAAGACTAGTTTATGAGTGGTTCGGACTAGGATGAAAACTTAGATATGAATTTCTATAAGGCTCAAAATGACTTGGAATAAAAAACCAAAGACAGATAGAAAGTTATACCCGAGTCTTCAAACTAATTAGGAACTTACTCGGAAAGTAGGGAAGGATCACCCGAGTAAGGAAGTTTTGGATTCCTCGAGAGGCGGATTGGAGATTGATGGACATAATCCGGGATTGTTCTCGATCATACTATAAAACTCGATACTACAAGTATTAGCAAAAATACTTTTAGCATACAACTAAAAGTAAAGGAGCATGAAACTCTTACCCCTGCCAATTCCTAAGGAAAGGATGCCCAACATATTTTTCCTCGGGGATTTCGGGAATTCTTAAATAACGTGGAGATTCCCTGGGTTTTGTAGCATCCACATCAAGGTTTAGAATAAGGATGTGTTCAAGTTTAAGAATGAGGTAAAAGGATACCCCACGGTAGCTGCCGCTTGCTTGTTTAGAGGAAGGGAGTGAAAGTAGAAGATGGTCGCATGTGGATCGACAGGAACAAATGGAGACCACGTGTTAACCCCGAATTTGAGGTGTGACCCTCCCTCTAAGATACCAACAAAACCTATAGGGACATTCAAAATAAGATCCTACTTTCACTTAATTCCCGTGCAACAATGACACTTAGAGGGAGTTGGAGTTGGAGTTGGAGTTGGGCCCAAGGTTGAAAGTTAGCCTACATTCAAGATTTGTCAAGAAATAAGCTAGTAAGAACGAAAGATAGCAACAAAACGGATGAAAAATAGTGCATAATCAGGGCTGGAATCCACCACGGGTAGTCCCACAGTGCGTGTGTGGGCAAAGGCGAGACAACTAAATAGTGTGATAAAAATTCCGTAAAGTATATGTTAAGGTGAATTTTGACATTAAAGGGGCTTATCGAGGTCACACGGTTGAGAGCTGAGCTCAAGAACTCTATCCCATGAATAATACGCCGTTGAAGATAGACTTTAGCCCATAATACGGAGGCTGAAAGCATAGGACGATTCGTTAAACCGGGTGAAAGATGCGGGAAGTATTCATACAACCACGGCTGCATAATCACAATTGAGTAAGTTTTTATCCACACAAGATGAAAAATACATTAGAGAAAAGGAGAATTTGAGCATACCTCAATAATCTTCCACAAACCATTCAACAGACAAATAGTTTATTGAATCCGACTCCGGTCTTGTATGCCAAACAACAGCATGGAGGCCTCTAATGAGGTAGGTGTATGTAGGAGCCCCCCTGTTGAGCTTCTCTATCTTATTAAGGTCCGCTAAGTTCGCCAAATAGTGAACATGAACCTCAAGCAACTTGATCGGACAAAAGAATCGTACTCAAGAGAAGAACAAACACAATTCGGACTCGTTGTTAAGGAGAGTGTTGAGGCCATAACCTAATATCCTCAAAGATCTAAAAAAGGACGATATAATTAAAGAAATTGTCCTGGGAAACCTATCGGCCACGGGACCAAAGAGGTGACGACGATACTCACGGTTTTTATATAAGTTCCGGTTATAGGCTAGAGGTACTCCCGAGAAGCCCAAACTGTAGGGAAGGTGAAAATTGTTGGTAGTGTCCTAAAAATGCTTACTAGTGGCCTTGGTCGGATCCCTTTCCCTATTGTCGGTAAGGTGGTTTCAAAGCAAGGTAAAGAGGACCAATTTCGGTACTATGCATGACATCCTCAAGAGGAAAGTTCATCATCCTGCATATCTCCATGAATTTGGGGATAACTCCATTGCTCTTAATTGAATGTTTCCGCAAGACAAAAATCAAACAAGATTTTTAGTTGAAAAGATACACTCAATGAGCAAATGAAGAAACTTGTAGAAGCACTCCCTTGTATAGGCAAAATCGGTTAAGTTAGTCAACCATACAAGACAAGAGTCAAGCAAGTAGTGGGAGACCAAGGGAATCTTGTAGAAGCACGTCGGGGCCGGGTTTGCCACGGCCTGGCCGGCGTAGGCCACGAGGTGTCGTGTTTGTCCCATCGGTGACAACTTTGCACCCCTAGCCTATCCACCTAGCTTGTGGAGTCTCATCAACGATGGCATCTGTCTCTTTGGCATCTTGTGTATGTAAGTGGGAGCTTTTGGGCCCACCAATAAGCTTTTTGGATCAGATTTTTCGGTTTGTTTTCGACTTTTTCGGTTTGTTTTCGACCGAATTATTTAGGTAAGACACTGAACTTTTGTCAATTTGATTATACAAGTAACAAATATGTTAGTACAGCGAGATCATTCAGCTAAGCTTCAGATCAAGGAACGATTAAAGTTTCAGCATCAAAATATACCAATCTTTAGGGTCCGATCAAGCCAAGCTTAGGACCTTCTAACCGGACTTCGAACGCATGCATCGCGATCAAGTCCAGATCCCATTTCGGAGTTCGGGTTCGATTACAACCATTTCCAAGCATCACACACTAACTACTATAAAAAATCAAGGTAAGTACCCTTTAGTGTCTACTTTGACCATTCGTCTTTTTAGACTCGGTCGAAGTGAGGGCTAATCATAGACACCTAAAAAGTGTCGTCTCCGATCTCTTTAAATATGTATTTTATTCTGTTGGCCTGATGATGAATTCACGAGTTCTGTTTGAGGATTTGGATCTCGGACTGTGTTTGATTGGTGCGAAAGAAGCCAATAAACCACAAAGAACCCACAAAACCAAATAAATAGCCTTTTGCCCGGGGTTGATAAAAAAATCCCCTTTTTTCGGTTGATCCAAGATTTGGGGAAGCCTTTAGAGACAACGGAGTATAGTACTGTGTGCCAGCAAAGTCCAAGTTCATAATATTGGATTTTACTTTTGACCAATCAGACAAGGAGTTGAAGACCCGAAGAGGGTGTTAAAACGTTGCATTTCATGATCACGAACATGAAAGTGCTGCATTTAAGCTCTACAAAATAGTCCACACCGGACTAGGAGCTTTTCTCCTCAAAACGACCTCGTGGCCGGTGCCTGTAACCTCGGAATTTTAAGTCAAACACTCGTGTTTTAGCTTAGAGAATTCCTTGGAAACATGGTACAACACGAAACCCTAGGCGTGCCCAAGTGGTGGCGTCGTGAACCAGGTCCTATCCGGTTCTATCCTTACTTTATCCGAGTTCAATCTTTTGAGATTTTAGCCCCTTTTGTTTGCAACTCGCTTGGATAGCTGGCTGAGTGTAAACCTTATGTCATTTGTGACCTAGGTCTCTCCCTATTAATAGAGAGCCTTGGCTATCATTTCCATATGACTTTGTCCTATGCGTAATGCTGCAAAAATTTAACCACAAGCACTCATACCTAAATGTTACTTTGCTAAAATCAATTCCTCTTTGCTACTTATCGCTATTGAATTCGTGCAAAGAGTTAAAGAATATTAAGTTGTTTTGATCTCTAGGAACTTATTCAATTGATCTTTCCTGCCCTTACATATTCATCTTTTTCATAATTCACAAAAATAGGCCCTTTCTTTGATTTGTCGTCGTCGCATCAAGAGATTCGGTGTAGAGATCTAGATTAGCAAGGTAGCGTGAGGGCAATCGTTCACCCTTCAAACGATTATATGATTTTTATTTTATTTATTGCTCTTTGTATTGTGGATTAAAGATATTTAATCACTTCTTTATATTCCACCCCGCCCGATGTAATCTTTTAGTTTTTGCTTTTTCTTTCTTTATCATTTTCTTTACCACTTTCCTTTAATTCAGTTTGGTTGCTTTAAATTTCGTTTAGCATGCTCTATGTTTTTTGTTTAGCATGTTATTTTAGTATACTACTGAAACTAGTAATGGTCATCTTCGGACGGGCGGAATGGAAGGATTTTCCTTACATTTTGCACCCTCCCCCGGATCCGATTCCCGGTTCAAAGATCAATGGAGTCAATTTTAGCCTCTTTTAGTCTTAGTTCTTTACGTACGAAGATTGAAAGAGCAAGTTTTTGTTTTTGTTAGTTTTTTATTCCTAAAAATTGACTGGCGACTCCCTTTGTGTGCTTTATTCTTATAAAAATTTCATCTTGGTTATTTTCTGGTTGTAGGATAAAAAAACAGATCTGGATCTGTCTTCCATGCTAGAGGCCGAGGCTGACAGCTTCAACCTAGGCCCCTAGTCGGCATCGGTGACCGTCGAGTGCGGGTTGCTGCCTGTACCTAGTGGTTAGCCGTTGAGGCTTGGGTCCGGACCGATGTTTTCACACTGGTTTGTCCCCGAACCGTCACGACAGTAACCCTAATTTCTAAGTTTTATTTGTTCTTCAATTAGGAAATAATATCTCAGGAAATTCATAAAATAATTTATAAAATTAAAATGATTAATAAAACGCCAATCAATTTAATTTGATTTAACTTGTTAACTTGACCTAATAAAACTCGGGACTCTTAATAAAAGATTCATCACCATTTTATAAAATCCATCTTCAAAAACCCTAAAATCATTCTTTGCTTTTTCTAAAACCCTTCGACCGAGAAAAGAGAGGCACATGGGGCAACTCGGCTCGGGTCCCGCGCTAGGCCATGGTTTCTACACATGGACACGGGCTAGAGCAAAAATACACAATGGCCTAAGGAGTGCTCGGGCCAAAAAAATATATAAAAAAACAAAGTGAAATGCTCGACGTAAAAGGGTGGCCGGCGATGCCACCTATGAAAACCAGGGTGCGGGTGAGCACTACTGGTTGCGATACTGATAGAACTCTAGTTGATCGAAAGCCTTGCGATAATTTGAATCCGTGTCGGGGATCGATATATGTACTTTTCACAAAATGGGAGAAAATTTCCCAAGCATCTTTTACGTCTTTCTAAAAGTGTGAACTTCATGAGTGATTTATCTCATTGGATGCATGAGATGTCAAACACGAAAGGGTAGATTTGTCACCATATGGGCTGAATACACTATTAGCATCCTCATCAGCATGTCTTCAGGTTTAGGGATAAGGAAGTGTGCCCTCGCCCGAAGAATTTGATGCTATACTAAGCATCCAAAGGCATACGAAACCAGTCGTGCCCAAGTTTTCAAAAAATCGGCGAGAATTACAAGTATCTCTGAAGAATCTAGTGTCGATTGTTATTGGAAATCGGTTGGAAATAAGGTGAATCTTATGAACTTGATAAAACACTATCGACACAAGTATACATATTCTGAAGCTATCATTATCTTGAGGCGACGAGCCACCATCACCTGTCCGATAGGGAGTTTCTTGCTTGGTAGAAGGCCACGGGGATATCGCAATGGCGGCGTTGCTGAGCTTACTTGAGTAGTTAGAACATTACTATTCTCTCACACCACCGATAGTTGCTTGAAACCATTATAGGCTTATACGGAATTGAAGCCAACTCCGGGAAGATTTTCTTGGGAGCCCCCTGTAATTACGGATAAGCAAAGAAGCTGTTTACAAGATCAACATAATGGACCGATCGACGTCCCGGCCATAGGTGGGTATTTCGGCATCGCCGAGGCTAAGTCGCCTCCTGTTAACGCTGAAAATCTCTATTTTTCTCTCCTTTTACTATTTTACAACTTTTGTTTCTTTTCTTTTTTATTTTACTCCTATTGGGTCGTATAAGAAGGTTAAATCTTGACCAAGAAAGAGTCTAATTCATTATTTGTGGTGTGTATATTCGAATAATGGAGCATCTAAAGCCGATTTAGGTCGCTTAGCGGTGCACTTTTCTCAGCGAAAATGGGAAGAGGTGGTAGCCGATTAACCAGCTTCCTGGTGGGAAGGACACTTCAAAAATCATAGTAACGATGTACTCGTGGTACATTGCTAACTAGAAAGTGTCTCAATTAAAGAAACATACCAGGCAAGCATCCATATGTGGAGGTACAAAACCTAAAAACTCGCACATACTACTTCCACGACCATGTGTTGCGGCAAATAGGAAGAGAGCAAACGATTCCCTTATTAGATTGTATCCGGCCTACTACCTTGAACCTGTTCGAAGGGTTTGGCAATACCAGGCGAATGAAGTCGTGGATCGAATATTGGATGAACTCGCCTAGGTTGCTAACACGTGTAGGTAAACCAAATACTCGCGGTATCGGCCAACCGTCCGGAGTGGATAATAGAAGTGGATCCCCAATGGCGTAAAGCACCGAGAACTCGAGAGATGGATCCACAAGAAGTTGTCCTTGGTGCTGCCGTGCTCCAAATACGTGAAGTGTACCCGCGAAGAGAGTCCGAACCCAAGGAGCTGCCCCTAGATGATGGGGCTAAATCTAGTGACCCCAAAGAAAAGAAAATAAAGATAGACTAGAGCTTAGATTTCTATATAATTTAGTCAAGAATAAAAGAAACGGAGGATTAGTTTTTCCTCTTTAGAATAAATTTATTTTTCACATGTAGTGTGCTTGTATTTATTTCCATTTTATTAGCTATGTATTCGGGTAAGTAGTAGGGTTACCTTTTATTAAATAAACCTAAGTATTATGCTATACTTTTATATTTTATTTTATTGCTCTCTTAGAAGTACAAATAAATTGGACCGCCTAATTGGACCGCCCCGAAGCTAATTGACATAAATAATTACAAAATTGGAGCATCTAATTTAACCATAAAAAATAATTAATTATAGAAATAAAACAAAGGGGATGATTTCGACCCGGCTAGCCCACTGTTATCCGGGTGGGGGCCGGCTCCTGCCATGGCATGACCTAGTTGGGCCAGGCTTGGCCTACTTGTCTAAGGTCGTGCTAAACGTGGTTTCTTTTCAATTGATCCAAGTTCGTATATTGAAAAATCTCCTCACCGTCAAAATCGGTTAATTTCACTCGCTCCGTCTAGTAATATGTGATTAAGATGAATGGGCCTTGTCAATTAGGCCTAAATTTTCCTCGTGGATCTTGAATTGCTGCTATAATTTCATTGAGGACCAAATATCCAACTTGCCAATTTCGAGGCCTCACTTTCTTATTGAATGCCCTTGATATACGTGCTTGATATATTTGGATATTATATAGGGCATTGAGGCACCTCTCATCTAGGAGCACTAACTCTTCATAACGTGCTTTAGCCCATTCTACTTCTCAAATCTAGCTTTCAACAATTATCCTTAACGAGGGAATGTCAATGTCTATTAGAAAGACTACTTTAATGCCATAAACTACGGAGTAAGGTGTTGCGCCTATAGAAGTCCTAATAGAGGTTCGATAGCCCCATAATGTGAATGGAAATTTATCAGGCTAATCCTTATAATATCTTCTCCATTATTTTACGAATATTCTTATTAGCGGCCTCAATCGCTTTGTTGGTTTGAGGATGATATGGAGAAGATTTATGATGCTTAATCTTGTATTTATCCAATAAGTCTCGCTATATCCTTCTTGAAATGGTTTCCATGGTCACTAATTAGCTCGTAGGGTACCCCATAACGGCAAGTGATATTCCGGGTAAGGAACATAGCTACCTGTTTCGACATTAAGGTTGAATAAGATGCTGCCTCTTCCGACTTGGTGAAGTAGTCGATTGATACAAAAACAAATTCATGACCACCTATTGCTTTAGGGGTCACTTTGCCAATAATGTCTATTCCCGGAATGACGCTAGTGTTGTGATCACCCATTCCCTTAGTCGAGAATGGCCTGGGTGACACTAGTGTTGTGATAAACGACGATTGTTGGTGTTGTAAATTTGCATACATCCGACACTTATGGCATTTCTTAATGAACTCATGACGATCTGCTACCATAGTTGACAAGTAATATCCGAGTCTCCGAATCTTCCGAACCAACATCTTCCCATTCATATGGGGTCAATATTCCCTAGCATGAATCTTGTCCATGATGCACTTTGCTTCTTGTTGGTTGACACAAAGTAAGCTAATCCCGAGTTGGTTTTCTTGTATAGCTATCCTTGGTTGATGAGGAATTTGGTAGCTAACATCCTAATAGCTACTTGGGCTCTCGGTGCGGAGTCCAAGGGGCATTCTTGCCTATCCAAATATTGATAAATGTCATGATACCAACTGGTTTGGTTGATATTAGACACTTCCAGTGCGTAGATGTGTGCTGGCTCACTTCATTGCTCTATATAAACGAGGCATTGAATGAATGTTGTTAGGGATATTGATCATGGATGCTATTTTAGCTAAGACCTCCGCGAATTGGTTGTCATCCCTTGGAAGGTAGGTGAAAGAGATATTCTAAAAATTTTTGGATAATTCCATCGGATGTGCCTAGTAGGGTGCCAAGGCTTCATTATATACCTTCCATTTTTGCAAAATCTGACTAATGATCGAGACTTGAGTCACCGAAAACGCTAATGTTCTTGACCCCAATCTCTACATTAGCTTCAAGTCCACTTATGCAAGCTTCGTACTCCACAACAATGTTGGTGACCTCCAAATCCAATTTAATTAAGATGGGAGTATGTGCTTTCTCCGGTGAGACTATAAGAATCCCTACTCCAAAGCCCTTCGATTGGAAGCACCATCGAAGTACATTGTCCAAACATCCACCTTTACTTGTAAGATATCTTCATCTAGAAAGTCAATGTGTTTGGGTTGCGATTCGGTTATAAGTAGATCAGTTTGGAATTCTAACACCACTCTTCCTTTGATCGCTTTTGAGGGACATATTTGAGTTGGAATTTTGACGACATTACAGTCCACCTTGCTATCTTGCTTGCTGATGGTTGGTCTGCTCAAGTATACACTCAATGGGATCTATAGGTGCTAACACATATACTGTGTGGGCCAACATGTACTGCTTGGGCTTCTTGGTAGCCAAGACTAATGCCAATTATGTCTTCTCTAATGGTGTGTATCTAGTCTTATAATATAAGAATTTCTTACTCGGATAATATATCGCATGCTCTTCTTTTCCGTTGAATGACCTGAGTTCAAAAGTGTTAGAGTGAATGTTTGAACATGCGATAAGTCCGAGTGATGTGTGAGTGACTCGGAATCATCGGTGTGAGTTGATGAACAATAGTGTGCTTTACGAGTCGATCGGAATTGAGTGAAAACACATACAATAGTTTACGTAACACTTAGACAAGTTTCTAAACCACTCGGAATAGTTTCTATAGTACTCAGAATGACTTGTAATCAAAACTTATAAGAGATGAAGTTTATACCTGAATTCTTGGTAGTACTTAGAATGATATACATGCAAGGTTTGAGTCTTCACAAACCATTCGGATGTAAGTGCTATGTTCACAATAATGGTAAGGATCACTCGAGCAAGTTTGATGCTCGGTCGGATGAAGGTATTTTTCTTGGTTATTCATCTCATAGTAAAGCATATCGCATTTTCAATAAAAGAACTAACAAAGTAGAAGAAAGTATCCACGTTGTTTTTATGAGATTAACTAGGGAAAACCAAGTGAGTTTACATTCTCGAAGCTGAAACTTAGTCGAGGTGAAAATGATCGTACTGAAGCCGAGCTCGGACGGAGTCAAGGAAAAGTAACTCGGAATGAGATAGCTCGAATACCATGACTCGGACTGAAGCGGTTTAGGAGCAGCTCGGAATGTTGAGAGTCGATCAAATGAGCAAGCACAATCAGATTAGATCATTGAAGATCAACCACTTTAACCTACAAATATGGTGAACCAAAGAACAGGTAGAGCCTTCAAATATGCTTCAAGTAACCCACTCGAAAACATCTTGTTTGACATCAACAATGGGGTAAGAACTCATTCTTCTTTGCAAAATCTATGTGCATTCACTGCATTCATATCATTAACTACACCCAAAAATGCACTAGAGGCCCTAAATGAACCTGAATGGGTAGAGGCCATGCAAGAGGAACTTAATTAATTTGACAAAACAAAGTCCGAACTATCACCGAACGACCTTCGACCACCCAGTCATAGGAACCAAGTGGGTTTTCGAAAACAAACTGGATGAGGATGGGTTAGTAGTCAAAAATAAGGCTAGACTTGTGGCTCAAGGTTACGATAAAGAATAAGGGATTGATTGTGAGGAAACCATTGCACCGGTTGCTAGGATTGAAGCAATTAGAATCCTTCCGGCATTTGCATCAAGCATGAATATTAAATTATATCAAATGGATGTCAAATGTGCTTTTCTAAATGGTTTCATTCAAGAGGAAGTCTATGTTGAGCAACCCCCTACATTTGAAAACTCAGAATTTCCAAATCATGTTTTCAAATTAAAAAAAGCTATTTATGGTCTTAAATAAGCTCGCAGAGCTCGGTATGAAAACCGAGCAGTTTCTTGGTTGAAAATGATTTCGAAAGAGGTCAAATTGACAAGACTCTCTTCACAAAAACCATGGGGAAAGACTTTCTTCTTGTTCGGATTTATGTCGATGATATAATTTTTGGAGCTACTAATGAAAATCTTTGTCGTAATTTTCTCTCGTTAATGAAACAGGAATTCCAAATGAGCATGATGAAAGAACTCAATTTCTTCCTTGGTTTACAAATCAAACAAGATAAGGATGGCATCTATGTCCATCAATCCAAGTATACCAAGGAGTTCGTTGAAGAAGTACAAGTTTCAAGATGTGAAACATGCAACAACACCAATGAGTAGCAGCATAAAGCTGGAATCGGATGAATAAGGTAAAGTAGTAGATCGAAACTCTATCGAGGTATGATTGGATCTCTGCTACATCTCACCTCCAGTAGGCCGGACATTATGTTTAGTGTATGTCGGTTTGCAAGATTCCAAACTGTGGTGAAGAGAATCTTAAGATATCTTGCAGGGACCCGGAATCTAGGTCTATGGCTCTCAAGAGACTCAGAATTGACCCACTGGATACTCGGATGCTGATTATGCTGCATACAAAGTTGATAGAAAGAGCACCTCAGGAGCATGCCATTTTCTTGGTCAATCCCTATATCTTGGCACTCAAAGAAGCGGAACTAAGTTACTCTATCAACCGCCGAAGCTGAGTACATTGCAGCTAGAGCATGTTGTGCTCAGATTTTATGCATCAAGCTTGAAAGACCTTGGACTATCATTCAAATCAATTCCAATCAAGTGTGACAATTAGAGTGCAATCAGCATCACTAAAAATCCAGTTCGAGCACTCTAAGACAAAGTATATTGAGGTCAGGTATCATTTTCTGAGAGACCATTCCGAGAAAGGTGATATTGAACTTGAATTCATTCCTACAAAACTTCAATTAGATGATATCCGAAGACTCGGACATCGCACAACACTTTACGAGTTGTATAAAAGGAATGAGGTATAAGAATCTCTTACTTATAGAGTTTTGATTCCAAGGCATTCTCTCGTATCTTACAAACTTTTCCGAGTAAAAATATATATTCTCTAAGTGATATAGCTTTTACTTAGTGTATTTCTTGCTTATCCTTGAGTGACTCGAAAACCGATTTGCGTATCTCACTCGGTTACGAGTCCCTCATAACTCCTATTTATCGCATGTTGAATAAACTAGTATTTCGTCTATTCTCACTCGGAACCGACTTTTGGTTATAAGCTCTATTTTGTTATAGTTAGTGCTTCTAGTCCGTTTCATGCTTAGTCTATATCAAGTTATTTCTCTCTCGATATTCGTTATATAACTTGATTCCTCGCTTAGACTACGTCGGATAGAATTTTGAGTTATATGGATATTAGACTCGGAATATTTCATTCTTTTTCGACTCGAGATAATTATGAACTTAATTATCTTAATTATTTTATTATTTGTGTCTAATGTTGGACCAAAGTATTTTATACTTTGAGAACCAAAATTGATTTACTTTTGTACGTTATTCAAACGAGGATACACTTTTCAAAACTACAAAAGTAACCGGCTTCGAACGTCAAATCACCATCGGACATAGCTTTCCAGCTTCTCCGCTTGAGTCCCAGGAAGATTGTGTCGGGGCTGTCTGTTTCTAAATCTGGAAAAATAGAACGCCAAGCTTAACGGAGGTT
This sequence comes from Talinum fruticosum, assembly GCA_021018815.1. NCBI lineage: Eukaryota > Viridiplantae > Streptophyta > Magnoliopsida > Caryophyllales > Talinaceae > Talinum > Talinum fruticosum. The sequence continues at coordinate 5,452,263 of JAITYX010000025.1, read as the reverse complement.
TCCACCTTATCCTTTAAGACACCACCGAGTGGTTTTGGGACTTCCAAGAGAGTTTAACCGTTGCCCAACGTTCATATGACAACGGATACTTTCTGCGTGACTCGAAAGCTTCTCTCAACGGTCACAAAGGACTCTCGGTCAGCGGATGAAGATAAGCTGCTACCCTGCCTGGTTATCTATCAATAGAAGCCACCTCACAAGACTTGAAGATTGCCGAACATATTGCTAATACACGTACTTGAGAAAAGTCATTGTATTTACTCTTAATCTTCTACTTATAACTCCCACTCTGTAATTCATTACTTTACGAGTTGTAAGGTCTTGTACTTAGTTACAAACACTTTCTTACTTTCTCTGTAAGGTCCCTTGACTAAGCTGTAAGGGTTAACTCGGCTTAGTTGTCCCTATCTGTAAAGGTTATCTCAGCTAGGAAGTACTAGATCGGATAAGGGAATTCCTGAGTCTAGCTCGGTAGAGATAATGACGAAGCTGAACCCACAAAGACTCGGATTCAACCGGCTCATAATGAAGTCACTCGGAACGAAGTTACTCGGAATGAGACAACTCAAGAGCTCGCTCGAACGAACAAGCCAATGAAGAAGATAACTCGAACAAGCTTCGAAGATCAAGCAGCTCAGCCCACAAATCTCGTGAATCGGAGAACTGGTAAAGCTTTCGGGTTTACTTCTAGTCATCCACTAGAGAACATAATTTCGATATCAATAGTTGGGTAAGAACTCGTTCCTCTCTCCAAAATCTGTGTGCATTCACTGCATTCATTTCATTAACTAAACCCGAAATGCACTAGAGGCCCTTAATGAACCTGAATGGGTAGAGGCAATGCAAGAGGAACTCAATCAATTTGAAAGAAACCAAGTCTCGACTCGACCAACCGACCTTCGACCACCCAATTATAGGAACCAAATGGGTTTTCAAAAACAAACTGGATGAGGGTGGAGTGGTAGTCGAAACAAGGCTACACTTGTGGCTCAAGGCTACAATCAAGAAGAAGGAATTGATTGTGGGGAAACCTTTGCACCCGTTGCCGAATTGAAGCGATAAGAATACTGTTGGCATTTGCATCCAGCATGCATATTAAATTATATCAAATGGATGTTAAGTGTGCATTTCTCAATGGTTTTATTGAAGAGGAAGTCTATGTCGAGCAACCTCCTGGTTTTGAAAACTCGGAATTTCCAAATCATGTTTTCAAACTTCAAAAGGCTCTCTATGGTCTTAAACAAGCTCCTCGAGCTTGGTATGAAAGACTCGAGCAATATCTTGGTTCAAAATGACTTCTAAAGAGGCCGGATCGACAAGACTCTCTTCATAAAGACCAAGGGAAAGATTTCCTTGTTGTTCAAATATATGTTGATGATATTATCTTCGGTGCTACTAATGAATTTACGTGCCGAGAATTTTCCGAGTTGATGAGTCGAGAATTCCAAATGAGTATGATGGAAGAACTCAATTTCTTCCTTGGTTTATAAATCAAACAAGACAAAGATGGGATCTATGTCCATCAATCTAAGTATACCAAGGAGCTGCTGAAGAAATACAAAGTTCAAGATGCAAAACACGCATCTACACCTATGAGCGATAGTATAAAGCTTGACTCGGACGAGAAAGATATCTTGCAGGTACTCGGAATTTAGGTCTATGGTATTCCGGAGACTCGGAACTCGACTCTCACCGGATACTCGGATGCGGACTACGCTGGATACAAAGTTGATCGAAAGAGCACTTCGGAGCTTGCCAATTTCGGGTCAATCCCTAATATCCCGGCACTTAAAAAAGCGTAACTCAGTAGCTCTATCAACTGCCGAAGCTGAGTATATTGCAGCTGGAGCATGTTGCGCTTAGATTCTATGGATAAAACAACACTTGAGAGATCTTAGACTTTATTTCAAATCGGTTCCAATCAAGTGTGACAATCGAGTGCAATCAGCATCACCAAGAATCTAGTCCAACGACTCGAAGACAAAACACATTAAGGTCGGATATCATTTCTTACGCGATCATTCCGAGAAAGGTGATATTGAACTTGAGTTCATTCCTACTAACTGTCAATTAGCTGATATCTTTACTAAGCCTCTTGGTGAAGATCAATTCCGTTTCATTCGGAATGAGCTTGGTTTGTTAAATGCATAATTGTGTGTTATCTTTGTGAATCTCTCATTGCATGATTCTCGTGTTATGTGTTTTCAAACTTTTGATAACCATTAGCTCAGTTGATTCAGTGATACTCGGGTTAGTAGTTATTTTTTTGTTTCGAGTCACTCGTAAATCAATCCGAGTCATACTCGGACGTAGAGAAACTTGGACATCAAATTTACGAAATTATCTCTTAATAGTGGAGAGTTTCGAACATATTTTCTAAATCCTTTTCTCTCTCTCTCTCGAGCGCTGTGATCGGACGATAACCATGGATCTTTAACCGCTGAAATCTTAACCGTTGAAGAGAACCGTCACACCGGTCTTCGATGACCGATGGACAAGCCGAGTCGAACGGAGTTATACTTAACGGATAGTTGACGGGCGCGTTTCTTTTCTATAAATAGCGCCTATTCATCTTCGTCTCGATACTCTACATTTCATCTCTTTCAAACGAAACTTTTCGCGGAAGATTTCTACGTACACAGTGATCTTTGAACTTCTTCAAGCGATGAAAAGGCCATCTCAAGTAAGTTCGACTCGCTCTCACCTCTTTCTTCTACTCTTTTTCGTTTCATCTCCTCTACCTCTTCCTCTCTCCTCTTACTCAAAAGTTTCATCTTTTTTTCTCATTCTCTCAAAATGCCTAAGAGAGGTAACCATCCCAACTTTCAGGTCTCCTCCTCCTCCAAAAAGCCTCGCACCAAAAATCCGAAAGCTCAACCCCTTCCAAACCCATTGTCACCCGAAGACCTTGCACTGGACGACAAGTTCTTTCCTACAACCAAATTTTCTTGGTTGGCTCGCATGCAAACCACTAGGGCATACAACTTTCTTTGTTTCAGCGAGTTCATCTTTCCCGAACTCGTTTCGAGTTCTACAGTCACCTCACCTCCTCTAAAAATGTTCTAACCTCCGGGGTTCGAACATTACTCGTTCAAATAAACACCTCTCTCCTCCACCGCCTCTTCAAGGTTTCCTGTCTTTTCTTGAACAGCAAGCCTATTCCTTTCACTCGAAGTCACCGACGACTTCTTTGAAAAATATGCTAAAGAGTTCCCTGAGTCCTGCAAAAACTTTTTAGTGACTCGGTTGAAGTCGAAGCTCGCTTTCAGTGCTTTCTGCCGATGAGAACCTTTTTCTCTCGAGCATTCTAGCAAGGAGAACCCCAACTCTAAGCATTTGAAAGAACTTTTTGACATTCTTGAGGGCTACGAAGTAGACCTCTTCCCCTCCATAATTGAGCGGATGACAGCTGTGCCGACTCAACTTCAATCAAAGAAGAACACCTCTCTCCCTTTCGGTGCTCTTCTCACCCTTGTCTTCAAACAATTCGAAGTTCCTCTCCCCTCGGACCCAAACGCTATGTCCGAGGCTGCCATTGTTGTCGGCAAAAGGAACTTCGAGGGTACGGATACCAGGAAGCCGAACTCGGTGTCCGAGTACATAGCTCGGAGCCGAGGCCTCCTTCTCCGCCTCGGACTCGGAAATCAACCCCTCTCTCTCTCCCTCTCCACCTGTTGGTGCCTCAACCTCGAGTGCCTCCAAATCTCTCTCTGTTATTTTGTCCCCGTTTTTATGGACAAAATCAGCTCTGTGTCTCATCGTTTTCCAGGACACGCTCCGGTCTTTCAAACTTGTCCTCCAAAATATGAACATCAACCAAAAGACCGCCCTATCCCAAATCCGAGAGCAGCAGTCTCTGGTTCTTGAGATGAGGGAACTGGTGAAGGAGCAGAAGGAGCTGGTTGAGCTCTCGGAGAGAGAAGGTCCAAGGCGGCTCGGGACCATGGTGACTCGGACGCGTCCGAAGCGTTTTGAGCCCGAGTCCGACCTCCTCGGATAGCAGGGAAGAAGAAGAAGAAGCTGTAGATGCGAAACGAGCAGACACCGAAGAGCTCGCGGCTGAGGTAGCTCCATCCGGGGCAAGGGGAGGAACACGAAGAAGAAGCGGTGGGAACCGCCGAGGGTCGATCGCTCCGCAAGCTCAAATAGTCGTACTCGGCTCGAGACAGTAGTCCGGGTGGGTCGAAGACCTAGCTACACCAGCGAGTCGAGCGAGCAGCCCCTCCAGCCTACCGAGGTTCAAAGGGAAGAACCCCTCAATCCACTCGTTCTAGGTCAGCCACTCGGAGCCGAGCCCTCGACGATCATTCGGTTCTCCCTCCGCCGCGCTCAAGCACATCGTCAAGATCTTACCAGCGCCGGCGAACCTCCAATCCCTCCGCCTCCACTCGAAATCCCCTCTCCCTCGTAGGCGCCATGCACCGAGTCACAATTCCTCGGTCTGCGATTCTTCTTCTTTCGATAGATTTTTACTTTCTTTTGTCCAGACATCAAAGTTGTACTAATTGTTCTTTTCTTCCCATTTTTTTGTTTTGTTGTTGTTGTTTTTGTTGAAAGGCAAAGGGGAGAAATAGACTCGGAAAAACTTCTTGTCTTGTTTAAGGGGAGCCTTCCCTCTCCTTCTATGTATTCTCTTCAATTTTTAATGAATTAATGTTTTTCTTCAATTCTATCCGTGTTTACAAGCACCAATTCCGAGTTAACATTATTTCATTGTTAAAGCATACTTCATTTGACGCTATGATACATTAAGTTTGCTTTACTCATCTGACTTCATGCGCATTTTTCCAAAAGAAAAGTTTCTATCTAAGTATGGAATGGCTTTCATCAAAAAGGGGAGATTGAAGACTCGGACATCGCACAACACTTTTTGAGTTGTATAATAGGAATCAGGTATAACAATCTCTTACTTGTAGAGTTTTGATTCCAAGGCATTCTTTGTATCTTAGAAACTTTTCTAAGTAAAAAGATATATTCTCTAAGTGATATAGCTTTTACTTAGTGTATTTCTTGCTTATCCTTGAGTGACTCGGAAAACTAATTTGCGTATCTCGGTCGGTTCCGAGTCCCTTATCACTCAGATTTATCGCATATTGAATAGACAAGTGCTTCTAGTCCATTTCATGCTTAGTCTATATCAAGTTATTTCTCTCTCGATATTCGTTATATAACTTGATTCCTCGCTTAGACTATGTCGGATGGAATTTTGAGTTATATGGATATTAGACTCGGAATATTTCATTCTTTTTCTAACTCGGATAATTACCAACTTAATTATCTTAATTATTTTATTATCTCGTGTCTAATCTTGGACCAAAGTATTTTATACTTTGAGAACCAAAATTGATTTACTTTTGTACGTTATTCAAACGAGGATACACTTTTCAAAACTACAAAAGTAATCGGCTTCGAACGTCAAATCACCAGCAGACATGGCTTTTCACCTTCTCTCGCTTCGAGTCCCACAAGATTGTGTCGGGGCTGTCTGTTTCCAAATTTGGAAAAGCTGGAACGCCAAGCTTAACCGAGGTTTCCACCTTATCCTTCAAGACACCGCCGGTGGTTTTGGGACTTCCAAGAGAGTTTAACCGTTGCCAAACTTTCATATCACAACGGATACTTTTTGAGTGACTCGAAAGCTTCTCTTAACGGTCACAAAGGACTCTCGGTCAGTAGATGAAGATAATCGCTACCCTGCCTGGTTATCTATAAATAGAAGCCACCTCACAAGACTTGAAGATTGCCGAACATATTGTTAATACATGTACTTGGGAAAAGTCATTGTATTTACTCTCAATATTCTACTTACAACTCCCACTCTGTAATTCATTACTTTCGAGTTGTAAGGTCTTGTACTTAGTTACAAACACTTTCTTACTTTCTCTGTAAGGTCCCTTGACTAAGTCGTAAGGGTTAACTCAGCTTAGTTGTCCCTAGCTGTAAGGGTTATCTCAGCTAGGAAGTACTAGATCAAATAAGGGAATTTCGAGTCTAGGAAAACTTGTAAAGAGTTGTCTAAGGGAGCAACTCGGGTTCGGTTAGTTCATGGTATTTTGTGGACTCAAAATAGTGGATTTGACTTCGTGCTTGGATTAGCACGGTCCGTGGTTTTCTGTCCCGGGAGGGTTTCCACGTAATCTTTAAGTGTTTTCTTTTTGAGTTCATTCTAGACTCGGACAGTCTCAAAGCTTATGCTTAATCTGCTTCTTTACTTGTTACGGCTTTTACGAGTCTATACTCTTCGACCTTGCTTGTTGACTCGGAATCTGTTTTTGTCTTGTCTTTGGCAAAAGAGCTAAGGTTTCACCGAAAAACTCCCATCACCCTATTCGCCCCCTCTAGGGGACTCAAACTCTCCCCGAGCAAACCTTCAATATCTTTACTAAGCCACTTAGTGAGGATCGGTTTTGCTTTATTAGGAATGAGCTTGGCATGATAAATGCATGATTATGTGTTTTTCTAAGTGAAATTATCTTGCATGATTATGTGTTACATGTTTCTTCCCTTTGTCTTAATAATAATTAGTTCAGTTGACCAGTGATACTGAGCTAGGAGTTATTATCTGTTTGCACTTTCTAAGTCACTCGAAACCATACTGAGTCGATTCGGTTTCGAGAAAATTGGACTTCAAACTTCGAAATCATCTCTAGGTTAGCTGAGAATTTCGAAATCTCTTCGAAAATGTCTATTTTTCTCTATATCTCTCGTGCGCATCGATAAGTGAACTAGCCTTTGGGAGACAGACACTAGAATTCTAACCGTTGGAAAGCGGAATAGACACACTGGTCTAAGGGGACCCTTAGAGAGTTGGGTTATAACGGATACTTGAAGGACATTCCTTTCGCTATAAATAGCATCTATTTTCCTTCATTTCACTACTTTACTCTCTACTACCATTCACTCTCACAGGATTAATCGTACAATCTCAACTCTCAAGAAATCTCAGTACTCTCTCTCTCTCTCTCTTCTTCGAAGTTAGCTCACTCTCTTCTTAAAGCTTCTTAAACAAGCCTAAAAGAGGTTCCGCTCCGGAGTTTCTTGGTTCTACAACCAAGAAACCTAGAACCAAAAGCCACGACGGTCCTTCTAACCCCTCGAAAATCCTTGTCACCCAACATCTAATGGTGGATGACAAATTCTTCCTAACCACAAAATTCTCGTTGTTGAACCACATCAAAACCACAAGCATATACAATTTCCTCTGTTTCGGTTAATTTATTTACGAAGAACTCGTTGCTTGAGTTCCGCTCAAACTTTTTCCAGCTCCGAAGGGATCATCACCTCTAGAGTTCGTAATACGGTAGTTTGTATTAACCTCTCTCTTCTCCATCGTCTATTCAAAGTTTCATCTCTTTTCCTCAACAGCAACCCCATCCCCTTTAATAAGGTTGCTGATGAGTTTTGAAAAATATACCAAGGACGTCCCTAAGTCACGCAAAAACTTTTACGTGACTCGGATGAAGACCGAGGCTCGTCTTCTTTGCTTCTTGCTGATGAGAACCTCCTTTTCTCATCAAACTAGAAAAGAGAATCCTAATTCAAAGATTCTCAAGGCTTTATTTGACATTCTCGAGGGCTACGATGTGGACCGGTTCCTAACCATTATCGAGCGAGATAGCCTCTGTGCCAGCTCGGACCAAGAAATCCACTCCTCTCCCTTTCGGAGCCCTCCTCACTCTCATCTTTAAAGAATTCAAGGTCACGCTCCCCTCGGACCCTAAAGAAGTGTTTGAGGCTACCATAGTAGTTAGCACAAAAGAGCTTCGGGCTATGGACACCAGGAAACCTAACTGGGTGTTTGCGTTCACGGCTCGAAGCCGAGGTAACCCTCTCCTCCGCCTCGGACTCGGACTCCACTCTCACCCCCTCCTCCACCTGGTGGTGCATCCACCTCAGGTCCCCTTCCTCAAGCCACTATCGCTTTGTCTACCACAATGACAGAGAATATCTCCTCTGTATCCACGAAATCCAGGATACTCTCTGCTCCTTCAAGATTGTCCTTCGATCTATGACCATCAATAAAAAACAGCCCAATCTCAAATTCTAGAGCAGCAAGATGTGCTCCTCGAAATGAAGGCCTTGGTCAAGGAGCAGCGAGCAGTTGGTTGAGCACCTAAGAGAACGGCGCTCCAAAGCGGCTCGGGACTCGGACAGCTCGGAAACATCCGAAGAGTCCTCAAGCCCTGCCAAGTCTCCATCCGGAGAGGCATTTGAAGAAGAAGAGAAGGCTGCGGCTGAAGTAGCTCCTTCGAGGAGAAGGAAGAAAAAGAGAAGAAAGAAGAGAAAGAGGAAGAAGGAGAGAAGAGGGACAAGGTGGTCCCACTCCTCAACCGGAACCGATAAACTCGGACCGCTCCCACTCCACCATCTTAATTTCTTTTTCTTGTTCTTATTTTCATTTTTTCTTATCCGGACAATCAAATAGTATCAACTTTATACATTCTTCCCTAGTTTGACTTTTTTTGCTTAAAGGCAAGGGGGAGAATACTTAGAAAATATGTTGTCTTGTTTAGGGGAGTTTTCTCACCTTCTCTTTTGTATGTTTTTTTAATGTATTTTCTGTGCTTATGTATATATGAATGAAGTTTTTGATTTCGAGCATATTGCTTTCGAGCATGACTTCTTTACGAGTTTAAATTTCTTATTCTGTTTCGCTCGATATATCGACTCATTTCTCTATTTTGCTTTATTATAAATACTCATAATATTTTTTCAAATGAGCTATGTGCAACAATATTGTAAGTCCAAATCACTTCATTTATTATTCTATTCTTCTGCGATATTTTATTCTAAGCTCGATATACTCTTTCTCAAATATGTAATAATGAAAACTCTTGATCTTTTCACTAACAAAGTTTCTATCTCAGTATGGAATGCCTTTCATGAAAAAGGGGAAATTGAAGACTCGGACTACGAACTTATAATATTCCGAGCACTATAAAGGACTTAGGTACAAACCTCATCCCTCCTAAGTTTTGATTACAAGTCATTCCGAGTGATATAGAAACTATTGCATATGTTTTCATTCGATTCGACTAACTTAGAGTACACACTCTTGTTCATCAACTCACACTCATGTTTCGAGTCACTCGGACACCACTTAGATTTATCGCATGTTCAAACAATCTCTCTAACATTTTCTCTATGTTCTAACTTCATATTCTGAGCTAAAGTGAATTATAACATTAATTCACCTTTTGAAGTCGACTTGTGTGTTCGAGAGTTATTTGTCTAGATCAAGTACTTATACTCCGATATTTTCTTTATAACTTGATCTTTTCTAAGACTCGACTATGATGGAATTTGAGTGTAATGAATATTAGACTTAGAAAATTCCACTCCTCTAGGCCTAAGATAATTATGCACTTATTTATCTTAATTAAATTATTATATGTGCGTAATCTTGGACCAAACTATTTTATACTTTGAGAAACAAAATTGTTTACGTTTGTAGGTTATCTAAATGAGGTTATCCTATTTTTTGAATTACAAATGTAACCGGCTTCAAGCTCGTTAATCACCAGCAGAGAAGGCTTTCTACTTCGAACACGGCTCGGACGCTGTGTCATGGTTGTCTGTTTCCAAAGCTGGATATCTTCAACGCCAAGCTCAATGGTGGTTGCCACCTTACTTTTTAGACACCACTAGCTGATTGGAGCACCTTTAAGAGTCAAGAGCCGTTGCACAACGTTCACATCTCAACGGATCTTTTCGAGCGACTCAAAAGAACCGTTACAACGGTCACAAAAGGACTTCTATTTAGAAGAGAGTCACAACGGCTAATCTGCTTGGTTATCTATAAATAGAAGCCAACTGTCAAGACTTGAAGATTGCTGAGACTTACTAGAATTATTGTCAATACACATTACATAAGATAAAGTCTTTCTATTCATATTCAATCTTCTATTTACAAATCCCAACTTGTAATTCATACTTTACGAGTTATAAAGTCTTGTAATCAGTCACATACTCTTTCTTACTTTTTGATTAAGGTCCCTTCACTGAGTTATAAGGGTTAACTCAGCTCGGTTGTCCCTAGTCTGTAAAGGTTACCTCGGTTAGGAAGTACTAGATTAGATAAGGGAACTTCTTAGTCTAGGAAAACTTTGTAAGGAATTGTTTAAGGGAGTAATTCTAGTTGAGTCAGTCTATTGTATTTTGTGGATTCAAAATAGTGGATTTGACTTGCTTGCTTGGATTAGCACTGGCCGTGGTTTTCTCGCCTCACGAGGGTTTCCACGTATATTTGAGTTCATACTTTTCTAAATCGAATTTATTGCTTCATGATTACGTACTATTGTGCATAGATAGTTTATGATTCTATAACTTTCCTTAATCACAATATATCTCTTAATCTAGCCATATAGCTTCTTAAATTTCATTTCTCACCTCAAGCTGTTCAATCAACCCCGACTTCGCCCAAAACAACATATTTTCACTCAAAAATTCATATCTTTCAATCTACTCATCCAACGCATACCAAAATATATAGAAAATTCTCATAAATTATTAGGAAGCTACAGTAAAAGTTTTCGAATTTCGGGCTACACATGAATTCACAATAATTTCGACAACGAGGATAAATTACTGAAAAATCCGCACTTAAATCATGAATTCAATTTTCTAATTTTTCTCACCAATTCTATTTAAGGTAATTTCATTAAATTCTAAACCATACAGCTCAATAATCATGCTCAACAATACTCAAATATCATTAAATTCATGAACTAGGCATAAATCGCAGACATGCTTTTCAATTCGTGATTTGCTAATTTCGTGAATTTAGGCCTTTAACTTCTTCATTTAACTTAAGGTTTCAAATTTCATGAATTAATTTCGAATTTAATCCAACCTAATGTGTTTTATCTTTATAGGATGAATTTGAAATATCGACCTTGGATTCTTAGTGGTTCTAAGAATTTCGGTTTTAGAGGGGTTTCGGATTGGTGATTTTGCTTTACTTCCTTCCTTTCGAGTTTTGGTCTCCTCTACCCAACCCTCTTCTTCCTCCTATCACTACCTCGATCCCTCTTGCTCTATCCCTCGTTCTCCTTGTCCCTTGTCTCGATTCCATCTGGTCTCATCATCTCCCTCATCTCGTTTGCCGGCCGTCGTTTTCCTTACTCGTGGGTCTTTGAACGCTTACTCGCTGGCCACCACTTCTTTCGCTCACTCGCCACTATTCCCTGTCCCTATCCTTCTTCCTCTTCTTTTTGCTCTAGTTCTCATCCCCCTCTTGTCCTGTTCTACTTCCCGATTCCTCTCGGACTCTCTTGCGCTTCGCCTCTCGTCCTCTCGCTGCTTCTCCTTTGTTACGGTCGAGCTCTCCTTCCTCTCTTTCGGTCCCTCACCTCTTGGTCTCCCTCTGCTCTCTTTCCCTTTACTCGACTTTTGCTTTTTCGTTCCCCTCTATTTCTTCATTCCCTTTCTTCTTTGTTTTCCCTGCTTCTATTTCCAGTCTCCTGTTAATCCCTCTATCTCTCTCCTATTTTCCTGATTACACCTAAATATATTTGCTGCCCACTTTCAATTGGACCCCAACTTTTCTTTACTTTATTCTCTACCGCTCCTCAACCTCAAATGCCAGCCATCTCATTTCCCTTTTGTTTTGTTTTGTTTTATTTTAATTTTCTGGTTTGGGATTTCATGTGAATTGGGCTCAAAATATTTCACAAGCCCATTTTAGCGAGCCCATGCTCGGGTTTCAATTATTGGGTTTTAATTCCGACTCGGAAAAATTATAATTCAACTAATTCAATCATTTAACTTGTAATAACTTAATTCCTTACTGAGCAAGCACCTAAAATTTTCAAGTGTTACACGACTCCTATTTAAGGAGTTGGATCTCGGACTCGTGTTTGATTAGTGTGACGAAGCTAGTAAATCACAAAAAATCCCCGACACTAAATAAATAGCATTTTGCGTTGGATTGATCCAAAAATCCTCTTTCGTTTGGAGGATCTAAGAATCGTGCCAAGACTTCAGGAGCTTATGACATGAAGACGACATTAAAACGTTGAATTTCATCATCACGAGTATCAAAGTGATGCGTTTAAGCTCCATAAAATAGTCCACACGAGACTAGGATCTTTTCCCGTCAAAACGACGTCGTGGTCGGCGCCTGCATCCCCGAAATTTTTAGTGAAACACTGCTTTTTGGCTTGAAGACTCCTTTAGAAACACGCTAGGGAAGGAAACCCTAGGCAAGCTAGGGTGGCCGACCCCGCGAACCGGATTCTATCCAGCTTTATCCTTGGTTGATCTTGTTCAATCTCAAGAGATCTTGGCCCGCTTTATTTGTACTTGCTTGGATAGCTGGCAGAGAGCAACCTTAGGTCATTTGTGACCTGGGTCTCTCCTTATAAATAGAGAGCCTTAGCTCTCATTCCTAAAAGGGCTATCTCCTATACATTATGTTGTAGAAAGCTAATGAGAACACCCTTTCCTAAACGTTACTCCGCAAAATTAATCTCAAACATTCCTCCTTCCTACTTATCGTTGCTGAATATGTGTAAAGAGCTACAGAATATTCAGGTATTCTCATGTCTAGGCATTTATTCAATTGATCTTTCCTACTCCTTACCTAGTCATCTTTTACACAATTCACAAAACAAGCCCTTTCTTTGATTTTTCTTTGTCGCATCAAGAGATCTATTGTAAAGATCCGGATCATCAAGGTAGGACAACCTGAGGGCAATCATTCAGCCTTCAAATGGTTATTTAACTTAAGTTTTATTTATCGCTTTCCGTATTGTGGATCAAAGAGATGTAGTCACTTTTTTAATTTCATCTCGCCCAATGTAATCTTTTAGTTTTATGTTTTTATTTCTTTATCACTTTCTTTCTTGCTTTGTTTATCGTTTTCTTTTGATTCAGTTTGGTTTCTTTTTATTTTTGTTTAGCATGTATGTTTGTGTTTAGCACGTTCTTTTAGTATAATACTCAAAGTAATAATGGTCATCTTCGAACGGGCGGAATGAAAGGATTTCCTCTACGTTTCGTACCCTCGCCCTCGAATCCGATTCTCGGCTTAAAGACCGATGGAGTAAGTTTTAACCTTTTATGGTCATAGTCTTCCCATACTAAGATCTCGAGAGAAAATTTTTATTTTTGTTTTTGTTAGTTTTTCTCTCCTCAAACTAACCGACAGCTCCTCTTTTTGATTTATTCTCATTAGAATGCATCTCGGTTAATTTCGATTGCAAGGTAAAAAAAAAAAGAGATATGAATCTGCCTACCTGGCCAGGGCTGAAGCTTACTATGTCGGCCTAGGCCATTGGCTCGTGCCTGTGACCGTCAAGTGTAGGCAACGACTTGCAATGGGTGGTCAAAGGTCGAGGCTTGGGTCCGGACCAATGTTTTCACACTTGGTTTGTCCCAACGGCCTCACGGCAGAACCCTAATTTCTACGTTTTATTTATTCTTCAATTAGGAAATAATATCCCTGGACTTCTAAAAATAATTTATAAAATAAAATTATTAATAAAACGCCAATCAATTCAATCTAATTTAATCCATTAATTAAAGTCAATAAAATTTGGAAACTTAATAAAAGTCCGATCCCAACATTCTAAAAATTTCATTTTCAAACTCCATTTTCGAACTTTTAAAAAAAAACCCTTGCGCCAAGGTAAGCGGGAAGCTTGGTTCGGTTTCGTTCGGTTGCTTAATCTTAAACAGGACCTTAATCTAAATCAAACTACGACCTTCATCTAACTCCTAAAGCGACTGGACTTTCATCAACGGGCAACAAAATAAAAAAAATAGAGAAGGAATGACACTTTTTGGTGTTTAAAGTTAGCCCTCACTTGACCGAGTATGAAAGGTGAAGGTCAAAGTAGACAGATAAAGGGCACTTACCTGTTGCTTTGGATGCCGATTTGAATCAATGCGCCGAGGAATTAGTTGTCTCTTGACTTGAACTCTAACAGGTGAGCCTGGAATTGACTAAAGGAGTCTAAAGTCCGGGTGGATGATTCCTGAACTTGGCTAGTTAAAGTCCTTCAAGGTTTGCTCTCGGAGAGGCTAAGTCACCCTAGAAGTGGTGGTGAATAGGGTGATGAAAGTTTTTGCAGATTAACAAAGAATTATGCACAGCACGAGACTTAGAAAACAATTATGAGTCCGGATTGAACTCAAAAATAAACAAGACATAGAAATTACGTGGAAACCCTCGTGGAGCGGAAAACCACCGACAGTGCTAATGCAAGCACTAAGTCAAATCCCGTATTTTGAATCTTGAAAACACAAGGACTGACTCTTTACTGAATTGCTCCCTTATGTGATTCAATACAAGTTTGTCCTAGACTTAGAAATTCTCTTATTTAATCTAGTACTTATAGCTCGGTCAACGGACTTCATAGAGAAATGAAAATGTAAGATTACAAGACTTTTCCCTCTATAACTCAAAAAGTAAGAACTTAAGAAGTAGAGTTGTAAAAGCTAAAAGATTGAGTGAGAGTAGAATATGTTATGTTCCCGCAATCTCTAAGTCTTGTAGAGAGCCTTCTATTTATACCGAGCACGGTAGAGTAGCCGTTGAGAGTAGTTTTGGACTTGAGAGCTTTATTAGCCGTTGTAACGATTAGTATGAGTCACACATAAAAGGAGCTGTTGTAAAATGAACATTGTGCTTTGGTCCTTAGCTGAAAAGTAGTCCATCTCACTGGTGGTGACTGAAATATTGGGTGGAAACAACCGTTAGACTCAAAGTTGAAATTTACCGGATTTGGAAACAAATAACTATGACACGAGTATCCGAGCCTTGTCCAAAAGAGCTGCTTTTGTCTGCTGGTATTTAATAGTTAGAAGCCGATTGCTTTCGATTATCAAAATAAGATTAAAATAATTTAATCAACCTGCAAAAGCAAATGAAAGTGGTACTCAAAGAATAAAAAAACTTTGGTATAAGATTAGGCAAAGATAATAAGTACTTCGTAATAATTAAGTGCTTAATTATCTTCATCCTAAAAGAATGGAATTTTCTTACTCTAATACTTAATATGTTCAAATTCCATCTTGAGTCAATCTTTTAAATAATGAAGTTATTAAGATTGAATAAGCAAAATGCGTAAACTTGATTAGGTAAATAATTTCATACAATAAACCGACTAAGAACAGAGAATTAATGCAGTAATTCATTTTCGGTTAGAATAACAAGTCGAGTGCTCAGAATATGTAGTGTTGGTGAAATTATTTACTCATGCCAACGTTGCGAGTTGTGTCCGAGTGGGTTAGAAAGCTAGGTAAGTGTGTTCTAATCAAGACATGGTTTCTAACTAGATTAGACACTATTTAAAACTTATGGTTCAACTTCATAAAGACTTAGAATGACTTTAAATCAAAACCATAGCGCAATAGAGAGTTATACCTGAGTCTTTAATCTCCCCTTTTTATGAAAGGCATTCCATACTTAAGACATAAGCTAAGAGTGCAAAGTGTTAAGGTCTCATTGTATTTTGATTAGAGCAAAAATATCATAGTACTTTGAAAATATATAACTTAGAGCACACTTATCAAAGTATTATGAGCAAGAATTAGAGTAGGGACAAAATATATCGAGTAAAAATAAACTATGATAGATATAACCCGAGTTATGCTCGTAAATAGGGAAATTTCTTTGAAACGCAAAAACTATCATACGGAAAAAAATTTAAGAAAGAACTCCCCTTAAGCCAAACATCTTTCTTTTTGTCTCCCTTTATGCATTTGGGCCTCGTGTGCATCTGTAGCCTTGTGTAGATGCAAGCTGGGCGAGGTGGCAAGAGCCACGGCAAGTCGGGGACTTCAAGTGGACTCTTGCAAATCACAGAGTTGTACATCCTTTGTGGTTCTTCTTCTTTTGAGCCCTCGGCCTCTTCAAGTTGAGGTCGTTGAACGGATGAGGGGCCTTAGACCGCCCTGCATTGTCGGCCTCTTCTAAGACAAACTAAGTATGATATGAGGAGATCAGCTCAGGTTCATTCTCTCCTTATTCCTCGGCTAGGACTCGCTCCAATGCCTCCTTCCTCTCCTTCTTCTCCTTCCGATTCGGAGTTAGAAGAGCTTGAAGACCTGTAGGAACCATGGCCGAACCGGACCTTACCAAACCGAGCTTCCCCATGAAATCTTGGTGTTTCTTTAGAGTTTCTAATTTTTTTAAAAGGGTTTGAAAAAGATTTTTAGAAAGTGGGGATTGATCAGCTGCGGCCCTTGGCCTCGCAAGCGGATCTAGAGGCCCTAAATTTTGTACCTGCAATTAGAAAAATCAAGATACAATTTCGGAAAAAATAAATCAAAAGAAAGAGTCACTAGTTAGTTTTTAGGAAAGGAAAACTAACAAAACCAAAAAGTAAAAGATTTGCTCTTCCAATCTTAGTATGGGAAAACTAAGATAAAAAAGGATAAAATGACTACATCATCTTAGAACCGAGAATCGAATTCGAGGGCGAGGTCACGAAATGGAATGAAATCCCTTCCATTCCGCCCATCGAAAGACGACCATTACTAATTTGAGTAGCGAATTTAAATGACGTACTAGACGTAAGCACATAGCATGCGAAGCGAAATTAAAATCTTTCGGACATAATAACCAAAGAGGTAAAAGCAAACGTAAAGAAAGCGGCAAAGAAAAAAAATTAAAGCGAAAAAAGAAAAACAAGAAAGAAAAGAAATCGAGAAAACTAAACAATTACAATAGGCAGAGAAGAATAAAAATGCGATAAATAAAACATAAATAAATAAAGAATCGTTTGAAGGCCAAGCTGGTGCCCTCGGGTTCTCCCACCAGCTGATCTAGATGCGAAGACGGTATATAAAAGGAAAGGAGTTTTTTTGTGAGTTTTGTGAAGGTATGTTTGTAGAGAATAGAACACATCAGCTGAATAAATGCGCAGAGATCGGAATAATTGAATATTCTTTAGCTCTTTTCAAAGATTCAGCAGTGATGTGTCTAAATGAGGGGTATTTGAAGATGCTTTTTAGAAGAATAACGTTTAGGAAAGGGTACTTTTAGCTCAATTCAGCAAGCATAGTGCTAAGGAAATAAACCATGTTGAGATGAGAGCTAAGGCTCTCTATTTATAGGGAAAGACCTATGTCACAAATGACCTAGGGTCGCTCTTTGCCAGCCGTACAAAACTAAGCGTAAACAACCAGGCCGATGAAATCGGAAGATTAAACAAGATAGAAAGGATAAAACCGGAGAAAAATCTAATCGGGGAGCCGGCCACTTGGGCATGCGTAGGGTTTCGTGCCCTATCGTGCCACAAAAGGAGTTAGGGGACGCCGGACATGATGCCGTTTTGAGGGGAGAGTACGAACCACCGGCCTCGGCCGACCGGGCCGTGCCTCCACACGTGCCTTTTGGCGTATGGGTTTTTTATAATAGGGATTTTTGAAAAGGGCATAGAGGTATAGTTGAAAACTAATTTTGAATGTGAGGATTGATCTCTTATTTAGAGATCCCGAATATTATCAAACCACGTTAAAAATAAATTGAATTAAATGATGGGCGATTTATTAATTGTTTTATTTTGCAAATTATTTTTAGAATTCCTCGGATATTATTTCCTAATTGAAGAATACAAAAATTAGAAATTAGGGTTCTACCTTGAGGCTTTAGGACAAGGGCGAGTGCGAAGACACCGGTCCGGACCCAAGCCTCAACCATCGACCACCCAAGACAGTGCTGTAACCCGCACTCGGTGCTCACGGGCGTCGACTAGGGCCATGGTTAAAGACACCCAACCTCAACCTCTAGCTTGGTTAGCAGATCCAGATCTCTTTTTTTTATTTTTATGTTGCAATCAAAAAATAATCGAGATGCGTTTTTAATAGAAATAAAACAAAGAAGGGAGTTAGTAGTAAGTTTTCAAAGAAGAAAAACTAACAAAAACAAAATGTAAAAGTCTACTATTCTGATCTTAATATAGGAAAACAAAGACCCAAAAAGGCTAAACGTGACTCCATCGGTCTTAGAACCGAGATTCGGATTCGAGGGAGAGGGTACGAAACATAGGGAAACCTCTTCCATGCCGCCGTTCGTAGAGGACCATTTCTAGTTTGAGTAGTATATTAAAAGAATGTTAAGAAAAACGCAAGTACATAACAACATACTTAGTCAAATTAAAGAAACCAAAGGAAAGCGAGAAAGGAAAAAATAGAGAAAATGATAAAGAAAGTAAAAATGTGAGAAGGAAAGAAATGCGAGGAATTAAAGAAACTACATCGATCGGTGTAAGAACCGGAAATTTCAGCAGCTTGCCTACTAATGTATTAAATTATTAAAAGTGAAGTGAAAAATTCAAAAATTTTAAATTAAGTGAATTATTAATTTTTCCGAGTCAAATTAAAACCCGAGAAGTGAAACCGAGCATGGGCCAGCTTAATTGGGCTTATTGAAATTAAATTTAGGCCTGATTTCTAAAAGCCCAAGATAGAAAATTTAAAACAAAAGAAAATGGGATGAGTGGCATTTGAGGAGGATATGGCAAATGATTAGAGTAAGGAGGTTAGTGGTCTAATTGGAATTAAGCAGCAGAGTCCATTAGGTGTAAGTAGGAAAAGAAGAGAGAGAGTGGGACTAAGACTAAAGAAAAGAAGGAGAGGAAGAGGGACAAAGGAAATGAAAGAAGCAGAGACAGAGGAACGGGAAAGCGAGAGGGAGCAGAACGGATAGAGAGAGAGGAAGAACGAGCAGGAGCGAGAGCGAGAGGAATGCCGGAAACCGGGAGCCGGCGGGCACGGCAAGCCCAAGGATAGGCGGCGGACGAAGAGAAAGGAGAGAGAAGCAGAGGGCAAAAGAAGGAGAGACGAAGCAAAGGAAACGAGGGCAGCGAAAGGAGGAAGAAGAGGAAGCAAAACCCAATTCGAAATCAAAATTCAATCCTCCAAAACTAAAATTCTTAGAACCTATAAGAATCTAAGGTGAGTAATCTGAATTTTCATCTTCTAAAATGGAAATGAATTAGGTGGATTAAGCTTGAAATTGAAGTATGAAATTGGAAACCTTAAGTTAATTGAAGAAGTTAGAGGCCTAAATTCACAAAACTAGCAACTCACGAATTGAAAAGCATGTTGCGGTTTATGCCTACTTCATGAATTTAATGATATTTGAGCATTGTTGAGCATGATTATTGGGTTGTATATTGAGAATTTGATGAAAGTAGCTTGAATAGGTTTAGTAAGGAAAATCGGAAAATTGAATTTTATGATTTTAAGTGTAGATTTTTCAGGATTTTATCCTACTGTCCGAATTATTGTGAATTCATGTGTAGGCTAAAATTCCTGAAACTTTTACTGTAGCTTCCTGACAATTTATGAGAGTTTTCTGTAAATTTTTGTATGCATGGGATGAGTGGATTGGAAGATATAGAGTTTTGAGTGAAAATGTGCTGTTTTGGGCAAAATCAAAACTAAGTGAGTAACTGAGTTAAGAACTGAAATTTAAGAAGCTCAATGCATAAATTAAGAGATACATAATGATTAAGGAAAGTTACAGAGTTATAAACCACCTATATGCGATATTACGCAATCATGAAAATAAGTTCGTTGATTATAAATCCTAGTTGACATGTTTATATGATGATGTGTTTATCTTAAAGAACATTGATCGTAAATAAATAAGCATGTCTATATGAATTGGATTGATTGTACTTGAGTTGGAACTTGCTTATGTGGATTGTTAGTTGTGAAGATATTGCGTATGAAAGTGTTGAGCATGAATTATATGAATTATGTGTGCCTCGTTGATGTAATAAGAAAATAGTAAGAAAATAAGAAACATAAAGAACTAAAGAAGGGAGAAAGGATTGTGTTATTGATCTAAGAGCCCATGAATTAAAGAACCCTCTGAAGCTATGGCCATAGAAGTGTCTCATCAACCGAAGCCACGAATTATTTTGCTTCCACGAATTATTGACAGTATGTGTCCTTCGAGTGAGGCAAGCCTCAAGGCCATGAATTATTTTGCCTCAAGGCCACAAATTATTTTGCCTTAAAGAACCGAGCCCACGAATTATTTTGGCTCCAAGAACTTGGTCTTCGGAGCGGAACATAAATCTTCTTTCCATTCGAAACTAAGAAGACTTAAGAATTATGATATGAAGAAACGAATGATCGTGCATAACGAACAAGAAAGAAAGAACCAATGATTTATGAAATGCATGATTGAACTCAAGAAGAAGAATGAAGAGAAGAACGAATCTTGATTTCATAAGAAATTAATACGATAAGAAGTAAGATATGAATTATGTGATGAATGCCTCGACGTACTTGCGTAGAAAGACCAATGAGGTATGTTTGATTGAATTTATGAGTAAATGATGTCATTGTACTTCTCGGTAAGTTGGTAAGTGGGTAAGTTAGAATCTTGCCTGTCTTAAGCATGTATGATATAAATCGCATGTTATGAATGAATTGTGAACTTACGTGTGTTTGTTAATGAATTAATCTGCAAAACGAAACCGGGGTTGGGTTTGGGTTATTCATTAGGCTAGTGGAGCTCATGATCTCACCGACATTTCAGGTACGAAGTTAAGACTCCCTAGAGTTGCTTTTGGCTTTTAGAAGAAGCGAACCAACGAGATAGGACTTCTCCGGACTTATTGTATACTTTATGTTTTCATGCTTGTAAAGATCGGTGTATGTGAACTTAAGTTTTGATTATGAATGTAAAAGCCCTATGTGATACTCCGAGCGTGTGGCTCGTTGAGTTTAAGATTGTGTTTCATGCAAGGTTAAGGCTTTAAGCCTATGAGATTAGCCATATTGTAGAGAAAATTCTGCCAAAATTTTCGGAAAAACCTTTGAAAACATAGAATCACGCTTCCGCTAAGCAAAGAAAAACTATTAACCCTAAGTTGAGACCTTAAGCGACCTTAGGGGTTCCTCTCGAGGAACCGTGGCATGTAATACTCCTAGGTTGGGTCTAGGGGTGTTACAATTGGGGAGGAAAACAAAAGAGATACAACACCGATCCACAATAAGGAAAGCTATAAAAAACATAAATTTAATAACCGTTCGAAGGTCGAATCTTAGCCCTCGAGGTTGTCCCACCTGCTAATCTAGATCTATTTTGTGAGTTTTGAATTAGTAAGTTTGTAGGGAGTAGGAAAGATCAGCTAAATGAATGCCTAGAGATCATAATAAATGAATATTCGTTAGCTAAATTCGAGTGGCGGTGTGTGGGAAATAGGAATATTTGGTGAGTCTTTTCAGCGAGAATCACGTTAAGGAATGTATGCTCTTGTTAGCTTTCAGTAGCATAACGCCTAGGACAAAGTCGTGCCTAAAATGAGAGACAAGGCTCGCTATTTATAGAGACGTAACTAGGTCACAAATGACCTAGGGTTTCTCCGGGCATGTCGTTCAAAACAACAAAAAAATCGGGCCACAAAATCCTATGATTGAACCGGATAAGAGGGGATAAAACCAAATAGAACTCTTGTCGAGGACACCAGCCACCCGAGCATGCCTATGGTTTTGTGCCCTAGCGTGCTACCATGGGAGTCTCCTTGCCAAAACATTGCGTTGCACTTAAAATTCCAGGCAGTGGGTGTCGGCCATGCAATGCCGTTTTATGGAGGAAGCTCCTAGTCTTCCGACGGACTGTCTTGGAGCTTCAACGTAGCACTTTGACACTAGTGATCATGAAATGTAGTATTTACTTGTCATCTTAGAGGTCTTCAGTTTGGAGTCTTATTGGACAACGAGTAAAATGTGGAATTCCGAGCCTGGAATTTCTTGGTACGCGGTAGTTGACGCAATTGTCTCTGGAAGCTTGGCCCGGTCTTGGATCATTGAAAAGAAAACGGGGATTTTTAATCGACCTAAGGCAAAACGCTATTTATGTAGTGTTGTGGATTCTTTGTGGTTTATTGGCTTCCGTCGCACCAATCAAGCACGGTTTGTGATCCAAATCCTCAAACAGGACTTGGTATTTTATCATCGACACAACAAAATAAAATACAAAATTAAAAGAGATAAGGGACGAAACTTTTTATTATCTATAATTAGCCCAATACTTTGACCGAGACTATAAGACGAAGGGTCAAAGTAGACACTAAAGGATACTTACCTCGATTCTTTGTGCCGATTTTTAATATTGATTTTTGTGTAATAGTTTGAATTGGTTGCTAGCCAACCTGAACTCTGAAATGGGGCCTGGATTCGATTGCGATGCATGAGTTCGAAGTCCGGTAAGAGGGTCCTAAACATGGCTTCACCGGAGCTTGAAGCTTAGTGCGTTTTAATGCGCAAACTTCAATAGTTTTTTATCTAAATGTTGGCTTGATGATATGCTTTACTAGCATACTTGTTAGTGAATAATCAAATGGATAAAAGTTCGAGTGTTTTGCCCGAATGTGAGAGAGGAATGGTATATGTGTTACCTAACCCAAAACCCGAGAGCTTTGTTTCTTTGGTAATCGCATCGAAATGAAGTACTTGGTATGAATGAATCTTACCTCTTAACCCTCGTCACATACCTAATAGATGCTGAGGAGATTGTACTTGAGCCCTTTCATAAGGCGGACTAGATCGACAGAGTTGTGTCATTGACCAATCTTGGCAATCCCAGCCATCTTGCCTTTATTATTGTCTATAAATGTAACTTTTCCTCCCTTCATATCTTCTAACCCGAGAGAAGAGTTTTGAGTCTCCGGACATATGGCATGAGGAGCCAGTATCTAAGTACCAGTGACCCTTTCGTTTCGGAGTCACCGGCAAGACAGAAACAAACTAACCCTTCTCACTTCCTCGCACAAACACGATGAATCGTCTTTACTATGGTCTTTCTCTAAGGAAGAGTACTTTTGGGAACCCAGATTTGAATAATTTTGGGTATGATTTGATTATGAGTCTTCCTTTTAGAAAATTTAAGTATGTGTCTCCTTTCTTTGAAAACCTTTTTTTTTGTAAACAAGTTCGGAAGGCTTTTTCCCGTAAACTAATCTATGCAACGTCCGTTCCGCATGTGAGTGAATGGGACCATGCTCAGCCTTCCCGAACATAAAAGTTCTAGAATGAGTTTTAAAAATATTTGAATAAGAATTTGTCCTCTTGAACATTGTAGCGAAGACCTTCTTTTCTAAATGAGACACACCGAGAGTGAAGTAAAAGATCAAGGTTTTACTCGACCTTCGAGGAGTCTTAAAACCAACTCTAGAGACTCATTGAGCTTCATTTTCTATTGCTCATTCTCTCTTATGAGGCACTTAGACTCAATCTCATTGTCTTGAGCATTGGTCTCAAGAACTTTCAGAATTTATCTCAAGATTTCTACTTCAGTTTTCAAAACAAGTACTCTCAACACTAAGAGACTCAAGTTGTTCTTTGAAATCATAAGGGTTAGAATTGGACTTTTCCTTCAAACTAAAGATATATCTAGCAAGATTAAGTTTGGAAAACTTAAGTATGTATTCAATCACCTCCCGAGGACTTCTTTCCTCAAGCATCCGAGTTGTCACTTTTTGACTAAGATCTAGCTTTTGACTAAGATCTAGCAAGATTAAGTTTGGAAGCCAAAAGAAGAGTTCTATAACAAAGACAAGAAGGATAGAAAAGGTAAATACTCTTCTCCTTCAAAGTTATCTTTGACTAAGAACTCTGGATGCTTTGAATGTGGTAGCAAGGAACACATAGTCAAGGACTGTCCCAAGAGAAAAAGGGACATAAGGAAGAAAAAGGCTATGATGGCTACATGGAGTGACGAGGACTCATCGGAAGATGACGAGGACTCGGATGACTCAAAGTGTCCGATGGCACTTTCGACTCGAAGTAGAAGCGAGTCGGACTCGGATCAATCGGACAATGAGGAATCTAATCCTCAAGAGGTAATTGATTACTTTCTCGAATTCTCCAAAGTTGATTTGGCTAAGTATATTTTCACTTTGGAAGAAAATTCCAATTCCGATTCCTCTCACTTTAAAAAACAACTTGAGTCAATTTCCTTTGAGAGCATCTCTTTAAAAAATGAGTTGGAAAAGCTGAGACTCATACTCGGAGATCTCAAGACTAGTGCTCAAATCAATGAGACCGAGTCCGAGTTACTTAGAAAAGAAAATGAGCAGCTAAAGCAAAAGCTCAATGAGTCTCAAGATCTTGTTTTAAAGTTTACTCAAGGTCAGAAAAATGTTGAGATGCTCTTGGTATCTCAATGTGTCTCCTTAAGAAAGAAAGGTCTTGGTTTTAACAAAGAGGAGGAATCCAATTTCTACTCGGAACTTTTCAAAAGGACTCAGAACTGTAAAGTTCGGGAAAGCTGAGCGTAGTACCATTTATAAGGATGAAAGAACGATTGAGCCCACAAAAGTTTACAAGAGAAAATCATCTCCATTGTTTTCAAAAAGAAAAACCTTTCAAAAGAAAGAGACACGGACTCGGTTCTCAACGGAAGACTCGGAATCGGACTAAGCCCAAAGTCATTCAAATATGGGTTCCGAAAAACCTTCTTCCTCATAAAAGGACCATTGTAAAGAGTGTTACCGGGTTCGTTAGAGGAAGTGAGAAGGGTTAGCTTGTCTCCGATTTGCGAGTCACTCGAAAAGATCAAAAGGACATTGGTACCTTGACAGTGGATGCTCGCACCACATGTCGGGAGACTCGAGACTCTTTTCCGAGTTAGAAGAGTACAAAGGAGGAAAAGTCACCTTTGGAGATGATAGCAAAGGCAAGATAATTGGGATAGGCAAGATTGGAAAGGGAAGCAATCTGATCGGCCAGTTTACCTTGTCAAAGGATTAAAATCCGCTCAGTATCTCTCAATTATGCAATAAAGGTCAAGAGGTAAGATTCACTCAAACCAACTGTTACATTTCGATGACACTACCAAGGAGATCAAACTTTCGGGTAAGAGATCGGGTAACACTTACATTATTCCTCTCTCGATCCTAGTGAAAATCTGTCTTGTTTCAAACCATCACTTCATGATAACCGATGGAAATGGCATCATAGATTAGGCTATGTTAGCATGCATACTATTAAGAAATTGGCATCTCATGGTTTAGTCGGAGGATTGCCCAATTGTGCTTTCAAGAAAGACAAAGTTTGTGAAGCTTGCGCAAGAGGGAAACAAGTCGGATCATCATTCAAATCATCGAAGACAATTTCCACATCCAAGGTGCTTGAATTGCTACATATGGATTTATGTGGTGAAATCCCTGTTAAGAGCCTCGGAGGTAAATCATATATACTTGTTATTATTGACGATTATTCACGATTTACCTTGGTGTGTTTTCTCAAGCACAAAAAATGAAGCATTCAAGGAGTTCAAGCAAGCTCGTAGAAAAATCGAAGTTGAGTCTTAGGTCGAGATCCGGAGAATTCGAACCGACCATGGAAGGGAGTTCGACTACTCGGAATTCTCGAGTTTTGCGACAAGAATGGTATCTCTCACAACTTCTCAGCACCAAGAACTCCTCAACAAAATGGAGTAGTGGAGAGAAAGAACATAACTCTTGAAGAAATAGCTAGGACAATGATGATCGAGCACAACCTACCTTACTATTTCTGGGCTGAGGCGATCAACACAGCCAACTACACTTTGAATAGATGCCTTAGAAGATCCATACTGACGAAAACACCTTACGAGCTCTATAAAGGGAAGAAACCCAATATTTCCTATTTCAAACCTTTTGGATGCAAATGCTTTGTTCATAACAATGGTAAGGATCACTCGACCAAGTGTGATGCTAGGTCGAGATGAAGGTATTTTAATGGGTTACTCATCTCATAGTAAAGCTTATCGCATTTTTAATAAGAGAACTAACAAAGTGGAAGAAAGTATCCACGTTGATTTTGATGAGCTTGGACAAGAAAAGCCAAGTGAATCATCATTCTCGTTCGAAGCTTAGCAGAGATGATGACCTTGACAAAAGTGAGCCTATCGAGAATCAAACCTAACCAGCTCAAAATGAAGTCACCGAGAACGAAGTGACTCGGAATGAGACAACTCAAGAGGCTGCTCGGAATGTTGACGAACAATCTGATGAATAAGATCACTCAGAACAAGCTTCTAAAGATCAAGCGGTTCAGCCTACTGATTTGGTGAATCGGAGAACAGGTAGAGCATTCAAGTATGCTTCTAGTCATCCACTAGAAAACATTTTATCCGATATCAACGAGTGGGGTAAGAACTCGTTCCTCTCTTCAAAATCTATGTGCATTCACCGCATTCATTTCATTAATTGAACCGAAAAATGCACTAGAAGCCCTAAATAAACCTGAATGGGTAGAGGCCATGCAAAAGGAACTCAATCAATTTGAAAGAAACCAAGTCTAGAGTTTGACCAAACGACCTTCGACCACCCAGTCATAGGAACCAAATGGGTTTTCAAGAACAAACTGGATGAAGGTGGGTTGGTAGTCGAAATAAGGATAAACTTGTGGCTCAAGGTTACAATCAGGAAGAAGGGATTGATTGTGGGGAAACCTTTGCACTGTTGCGGAATTGAAGCCATTAGAATCCTGTTGGCATTTGCATCTAGCATGAATATCAAGTTATATCAAATGGATGTTAAGTGTGCTTTTCTCAATGGTTTTATCGAAGAGGAACTCTATGTCGAGTAGCCCCTGGATTTGAAAACTCAGAATCTCCAAATCATGTTTTCAAACTTCAAAAAGCTCTCTATGGTCTTAAACAAGCTCCTAGAGCTTGGTACGAAAGACTAAGCAATTTCTTAGCTCAAAATAATTTTAGAAGAGGTCGGATCGACAAGACTCTCTTCATAAAAACCAAAGGGAAAGATTTCCTTATCACTCGGATATATGTTGATGATATAATTTTTGGAGCTACTAATGAAATTCCGTGTCGAGACTTTTACGAGTTAATGAGATAGGAATTTCAAATGCGTATGATGGGAGAACTCAATTTCTTCCTTGGTCTACAAATCAAGCAAGACAAAAATGGAATCTTTGTCCATCAATGAAAGTACACCATGTAGCTGCTGAAAAATATAATCTCCAAGATGCAAAGCACGCAGCTACACCTATGAGCGAGCAGCATAAAACTTGACTCGGACGAGAAAGGTAAAGTAATAGATCGAAATTCTATTGAGGTATGATTGGATCTTTGCTATATCTTACTTCGAGTAGACCAGACATACTGTTTAGTGTCTGTCTATGTGCAAGATTTCAAGCTAATCCAAAAGAATTACATCTCACTGCGGTGAAGAGAATATTTAGATATCTTGCAGGGACTCAAAATTTAGGTCTCGTGGTACTCAAGAGACTCATAACCGACTCTCACTGGATACACGGATGCTGATTATGTTGGATACAAAGTTGATAGAAAGAGCAATTCAGGAGCTTGCCAATTTCTGGGTCAATCCCCAATATCTTGGCACTCAAAGAAACAAAACTCAGTAACTCTATCAACTGCCGAGGCTGAGTATATTACAGCTGGGGCATGATGTGCTCAGATTTTATGGATAAAACAACACTTGAGATATCTTGGACTTTCATTCAAATAAGTTCCAATCAAGTGTGACAATCGGAGTGCAATTAGCATCACCAAAAATGCGGTTAAGCACTTAAAGACAAAGCATATTGAGGTCGGGTATCATTTCTTAAGAGACCATTCTGAGAAAGGTGATATTGAACTCGAATTCATTCCTACTAATCTTCAATTAGCTGATATCTTTACTAAACCACTTAGTGAGGATCGGTTTTGCTTTATTAAGAATGAGCTTGGTATGTTAAATGCATAATTATGTGCTTTTTATGTGAAAACTTCTTTGCATGATTATGTGCTATGTGTTTACAATTCATTATTAACCATCGGTTCGATTGACTTAGTGATACTGAGCCTATAGTTATTATTTGCTTCCAGTTTCGAGTCACTCGAAACTAAGCTTAGTCGGACTCGGACGTTGAGAAAAATGGACATCAATCTTCCGAAATCATCTCTAGATAAGTGGAGAATTTCATAATTTATTTTCAACTCAAGTCTCGACATCAATCTTCCGAAATCGAAACTAGCCGTTGGAAGGCAACGGCTGGAATTCTAACCGTTGAAGGAGAGAACCGTCACTCCGGTCCGAGGTGACTCGCTGAAAGAGCCGAGTCGAACGGATATCGAAGGACGATTATTTTCCTATAAATAGCGACTATTCTACTTCATTTCATTACTTTACTTGTCGCTTACTCTCTCTCTAAAAATCAAAAATTCACGCACAAGGTTTATGCGTCTACAGCGACTACTGGTAATTTCAAGCTTCGTAAAGGTCATCTCAAGTAAGCTCGGTTGCTCTCAACTCTTTCTTCTACTCTTTTTTTTTTACTCTCTTCGAGTTCTTCTTCCCTCATCCACCTCAAGCCTCCCTACTCTCTCTTTTTCTCCAAAAATGACAAAAAGAGGTTCTCACCTCGACTTTCTTGGCTCGCCACAAAGAAACCCCGAACCAAAAGCCAAGAAGGCCCTTCAAATTCTAAACCTATTGTCACCCGAGCATCTTGTGCTCGATGATAAGTTCATCCCAACCACCAAATTTTCGTGGTTGCCTCACATCCAATCAATAGGGGTGTATAATTTTCTTTATTTCAGCGAGTTCATATATCCCGAACTCGTCTCCGAGTTTTACACTTACCTCACCAGCTCGAAGGTATTCTAACCTCTAGGGTTCTAAACATAACAGTTCGTATTAACACCTCTCTTCTTGAACATCAATCCAATTCCTTTCATTGAGGTTGACGACTTCTTTGAAAAGGATGCCAAAGAGTTCCCCGGGTCACGCAAAAATTTTTCACGTGACTCGGCTAAGGTCGAAGCACGTCTTACGTAGCTTCTGCTGATGAGAACCTTCTTCTCTCAGCACTCTAGCAAGGAGAATCCCAAATCCAAACACCTCAAAGCTCTCTTTGACATTCTCGAGGGCTACGAAGTAGACCTCTTTCCTCTATCATTGAGCAAATGGCATCCGTGCCAGCTCAACTCCAAAACAAAAAGAACACCTCTCTTCCTTTCGGTGCTCTTCTCACTCTTGTTTTCAAACAATTCAAAGTTCCTCTTCCCTCGGACCCAAACGCTGTTTCGAGGCTGCCGTTGTTGTCGGCAAAAAGAACTTCGGGGTATAGATATCAGGAGACCCAACCTGGTATCCGGGTACACAGCTTCGAGAGATGAGGCCACCTTCTTCACTTCGGACTCGAAAGATGCCCCTCTTTCTCTTCCCGCCCCACCTGGTGGTGCTTCGACCTCGAGTGCTTCTAAGTCTCTTACTTCCATTTTGTCCTCCACCTTCATGGACAAAATCAGCTCTATGTCCTTAGAATTCAAGGACATACTCCGGTCATTTAAGACTGTCTTTCGATCTATGACCATAAACCAGAAAACTACCCAGTCTCAAATCCGAGAGCGAGCAGAACTCGCTCATTGAGATGAAGGCCCCAGTGAAAGAGCCGAGGAGCCGATAGAGCTTCTCCAGGAGAGACGGTCCAAGGCAGCTCAGGACTAAGGAGACTCGGACACATCCGAAAGAGTGCTTGAGCCCGGCCAAGACCTCCTCAAATAGCGGCGACGATGAAGAAGAAGATCGAGAAGAAGTAGAAGCCGAGGAGCCTGCGGCTGAGGCGGCTCCTTCTGGCCAAGGGGAGGAATATAAGGAAGAACACGAAGCAACAGCTGAGGGTCCCGAGTGCCCCTAAAGCTCAACTAGAAGTGCTCGAGTCGGATAGCGATCCGAGTGGGTTAGAAGACCTTGCTGCACAAGGACAATCAGCAACGGGTCAGCCTGAATAGTCCCCTCTAGGCGACGAGATATAAGAGGATGACCCTCTGGATCCCCTCGTTTTGGGTCGACCACTCAAAGCCGAGCCTATGCCGGAGATCCCCGTCCTCCCTCCGCCGCGCCGAAGCACATCGTCAAGATCCTATCAGCGCCGGCGCTCCACTCGCCCTTCTTCTTCCACTCGGACAAACCCTTCCCCCTCTTAATTTCTTCATCTTTTATTTACATTTTTTTTTTGTCCGGACATCAAACTTGTACATCTTGTATTCTTCCCAAATTTTTTTTTTTGTTTTTGCTGAATGGCAAGGGGAGAATAGTTAGAAAATGTGTTGTCTTGTCTAGGGGAGTCTCTCTCTCTCACTCTGTACATATCTTTCAATTCAATGAAATTATAATTATGCCTTTTTGTTCAAATTCTTTGAGTACAATGATAAATGCAAGCATTTACGAGTTTCCATCTTATATGCTTTTGATTTATAATTCGCTGAGTATCTATTTTGTTGCTTCATGTCGTGATACTTTAGTATGCTCTAATATTTTAGTTTGCGCTATGCAATTTTCTGCACAAGTATGCAAAAACAGGACTTATATCACAAACAAAGTTTCTGTCTAAGTATGGAATGTCTTTCATCAAAAGGGGAGATTGAAGACTCGGACTTTACATCTCACCTTTCTGAGTTCTATCAAGGGAATCGGGTATAAGACTTTCTCACTTATAAAGTTTTGATTCCAAGTCATTCCCTGTGTCTTAGACACTTTTACGAGTGATATGATATTTTGTCTAAGTGTTATAGAAATTACCTCGTGCATTTATACACGACTTTGTATGACTCGGAAAGCATATTGGCACTTACCATGTTTCACTCAATTCGGGTCATTCAACACTCGGAAATATCGCATGATTCAAACACTATCTCTTCTACACTCTAACTCTGGTATTTTAGTTTGAATTCATGCTCGGTCTAGATAAAGTTTATTTCCTCCGATATTCTTTAGTTATCTTGATTCTCTTTTAGACTGACTCGGATGGAATTTTGAGTATCATGAATATTAGACTCGAAAAATTCCATTCCTTTTCCGATCCAGTCAATTAGTCACTTAATTATCTTAATCATATTATTATTTGTGTCTAATCTTGGACCAAAGTATTTTATACATGTTCCACTATGCAACTTGAGGGAATCACCCAAGACCAAATTAAGTTGAGAGCCTTTCCCTTTTCAGCTTCAGGATAAGGCTAAAGATTGGTTTTATTACTTACCACCTGCAACATTCACTACATGGACCGAAGTTCATAAAGCATTTTTAGAGAAATTTTTTCCTGCATCTAGGATAGGGTCCATTAGAAAGGAAATTTGTGGTATTAAACAGATGATTGGGGAGAGTTTTTCGAATATTGGGAGCGTTTTAATAAATTATGTGCTACTTGTCCCCAACATCAAATTCCTGAGCATTTATTGATTCAATATTTTTATGAAGGTTTATTGCCAATAGATAGAAATATGGTAGATGTTGCTAGTGGAGGGGCCTTGTTTAATAAGACTACAGCTCGAGGCTAGAGAATTGTTAAATAATATGGCCCAAAATACTCAACAATTTGGAATGGGAGATACCCAATTTAGGAATGTTAATGAGTTCAATTTAGGTCCATCTGTAGAGACCCAATTGTCCCAAATTACTGTTATGTTGAATAAATTGGTCCACAAAGAAGAAGTAGTAGTTTGTAGTATTTGCTATTTAGAGGGTCATGTTGCTAATTCATGCCCTACACAACAAAGAGGGCATGTGAATGCTATTTTTTCCAACCAAGGTCGAATGAATTATAACATATTCTCAAACACTTATGAAGAATGGAGTGATTACTCTAACCTTAGGTATGAATTTGAAGAAAACCCCTAGAATTTGATCAATCCATTGCTCATGACAAAACTAATTATCTTTTAGAGCAAATCATTAAGAAGATGGATGACCAGAAAAAGGAGACTAACCTTAGGTTCCAAAACTTAGAGATGACCATAAAGCGAGTACAAGAGAAACAGATTGCCAATGATACCATGCTTAGTAACCCGCAAGCCCAAATGCAATCTCAACCTTTCCAAGATCCAAAAGAAAATGTGAGTGTCATAACACTTAATAATGGGAAAGAGTTAGAGGAACCTAGGAAAAACATAGAGGTAGAGCTAGAATTAGAGGTCAAGGAATCTGAACTTGACCAAAACAAAGATGACGCCTCTAATGCTAAGGAAATAGGTGAAAATAAGAAAGATCTTTACAAGCCTATCCCACCTTTCCCTAGTAGACTAATAAGCACAACTCCTACAATAGATGAGGCAATTGAAGATATCATAGAAATATCTAGGAAGGCAGAAATCAACATTCCTCTTCTAGATACCATGAAACGGGAACCTCGTTATGCTAAGTTCCTTAAAGATCTATTCACGAACAAATTAAAATTGAAAAGGAACAACAAGATAAGTGTGGGGAGAATACATCTGCTCTTTTCCAAAAGAAATCTCTAACTAATTGCAAGTATGCAGGAGACCGAGATCAATTTAGTGTGGGAAATGCAACTGAATGATCCTTGAGCTACAAAGGTGTCGAGCCAAAGACGGTAAACAAAGGCGCTGGTTGGGAGGCAACCCAACATTTTCGAGGAAGTTTCTATAATTTTTACTTTAATTTTATTTTTATTTTTATTTAGCATGCATTAGGGACAATGCATGAATTAAGTGTGGGGAGTGCATCCTGCATTTTAATTTTATGCATTTATATTTATCTTATTTTTATTAAAAAAATAAAAATAAAAAATAAAAAATTAGTGTCTTTTTGTAAAGAAATGCATGAATATAAATATATGCTAGGTTAACTTGCTTAAATTTTTCTGTTTCTAATTTTTCTTTCCCTTTGAAAGTGAGAAATTTGAACATGTTAATTGTTATTCGGAGTTGTTTGAGTTGATCCTCATATATTTCTTCAATTAGTGATAATCATAATTTTTTCTGTCCAATTGATCATGCTATATAATCGTGATAGAGGCAATAAATTGACTTAAACCGTTCACCTAGACTACTGAACTTAGCAGATTGACTCATTAAAATTTTGATTTTTCTTGTTTTGCCTACAAAAAAAAAAATAATAATAATAAAAAATAATAATAATAAATTGTTAGTTTACCAACATGGGTCGGAGTTGGTGGCTCGGCGCCATTTCCCCTTAAGTTTAGGTCTCAAGTTGAGCCTTATGAATGGAGTAACCCATGCTGGGAGAGTCATGCCCCTTTTAGGCCGATCAATGGCTCGAACCATACTAACGAAAAGAGAAAAAAAAAAAAAAAAAATAGAGTATTAACTCCAGCACCTCTGTTTGGGTGAGTGGGAGACAGGGAGTGTTATATTTCTAAGACCCTATATGGGCCTCGAATATGTGCTTGAATGGAGTTATATATATATATATATATATATATATATATATATATATATATATATATATATATATATATATATATATATATATATATATAATTGAAAAAAAAAAAAGGTTTGCAAAACAAGTTTATTATCGATTTTTAGTGAGTTATCTGCTGATTCGGTGTCTCTATAACCATACTCGCACCTTAATTTTTCCCATCCTAAAAAGTTTTAGACCTCTTGACCGGAATGTACATGTTTGAAAAATATGGATAAATTTTTGATTGTTGCTTAATTAAAAGAGATATTGTGAGGCTGATGAATAAACTCTCCGATGGCAATGAAATGTTTAGTTCTTCACTTGCTTGGGAAAGACAAAAATTTCATCAAACTATTTTTGAAAGCAAGGCAAACTTAGTGCATACTTTATGTTTTATGTATATCTTTATAAGAAACCATAATATTAGATCGAGTCTTAGATTTCTTTGCACGAGGACGTCCAAAGTCTAAGTGTGGGGGATTTGTTAAGTCGTAGTTTATACGTATTTTTAGTAGTTATTTAGTTTATATTATATAGTTTATTTTATCTAATTTATTCTATTTTGTCTATTTATAGGTAATTATCGAATAAAGTGGGGAAGAGAAGAAAAGTCGTTAAAAGTGGATTTTTAGCTACCGACAAGCATCCAAGAAAATATATGAAGTCGGTCCATAAATATAATATGTAATAAAATATTTATTTTAGGATATTATATTTTAGGAAATCCTAATTGGAATAGAAAAGGAAACTTAGAAGAGAAGAAAGAGAAATAAACCCTAACTCTTTCACCCTATATATACTACTTATTATCATCATGGAGAGGGAGACCTAGGAAGCCAGCCACATACATCCAGCCACCTCACGTTCTCTGCTGCATCTGCTGCCGCTGCTCCTTGTTGCACTGCTGCTTGCTGTCCACGGCAGCCACACACCAGCCCACACAGCAGCCACCCTAGCTGCTGCCTCCTAACGCTTCACCGGAACATTCACGTTTCCTTGTTGCTGCTCCTTGCTGTCTGCACCTCCTCCTGGCTGCACCGTACTGCTGCTTGCTGCTCCTTGCTGGCTGCACTGTCGCTGTCCGCTGCCCAGCCAGCCACCATCCATCATCATCTTCTTCATCTTCCCGGGTCAAAGAAACTAATATCGGTAGTATAATTTAGTTTTGTAATTTTTAGAAAGATTGAGTTTTTATTGATAGATTAATACTAAAGATGCTAGTTTTATTTAGTTTACATGTTTTAAATTACATGATGTGTGAGTAGTTTTTCTTATACTTAGTATAATCTCATTGAAGCCATGTTAAATTATTTATTTTGAAACAAAGTTTTGATTTTTATTGTCTTATTGATTTGATCCATGATTCTATGATAATTTGTGTTTAATGTTTATGAATTTATGTCTAATTAATTAGAGTGCACGCTATTTAGTTTTATATAAATTCATATGATAGTTTAGAGGGTTTAAGTACGTAATTGCTTGATCTTTTAGACATAAGTATCACCCTAGTTAATCATGGATGGCTCATACCCATCTCTTTTAATTAGGAAATTATCATAGATCCTTCTTAAATCAATTTGCTAGTAGATTGGTTATTAGGTGCTAGATGATGTTTTTCTAATACTTAATGCTCTAATTTGATTAAATTCTAGTGCTAGTGCTAGGGTTATCAATATTAGTAGGGTTTATATTAGGACTAGGCCTAAGTAAACTAATAACTAAGGAAAAACGGGGAAGATCCGCTAGTGTTTGTCTTCTACGGTTTAGCTCATGGGTAGATCAATTTGTGTGTTAATGATAAATAATAATTTGCATGGTGGATATAGATTATACTAAGTGTTTTTATAAATTTGATATCTTTGATAATTACTTGCTTGCCTTTTAGTTATTTTCTTGAGTTTATTAATTTTTATTCATAAAGTTATAGTCTTTTATTATCAATTTCATTAAACCCCCTAAAGATCAGTATTTTAGATTAGTTTTAGTAATTTTATTTTAATTTAATTTTGAGTCTTTACATATTTTAATTTTCAGAATTAATTTTCTGTCAGTTTTATTATTTTTGGAGTTAGTTTGTTAGAAATTAGTTTAAAAATAGTTTCTTTTGTTATTTTTCGTGTTTTATTTTCTTTTAGGGTTTAGATAGAGTCCTAGTTTGCTGTGATTAAATTTTAGAATTTTTGGAATTAATTTGATATTTTTTCAGATTTAATTCTTGAATTTAAT
The DNA here is from genome assembly GCA_021018815.1 of Talinum fruticosum. Lineage (NCBI taxonomy): Eukaryota > Viridiplantae > Streptophyta > Magnoliopsida > Caryophyllales > Talinaceae > Talinum > Talinum fruticosum. The sequence continues at coordinate 5,416,885 of JAITYX010000025.1, read as the reverse complement.
TACTGCAGGTTTTTAATAAAATAAATTCGTAAATTAGATTTTAAATTTTGTTTTTATATTTTTAGGGTCTGGTTAGGTTTAGAAAATTAGTATTATTATTCTGGGTAATTTTAGTATTTATTTTCGTAATTATTTTAGTGCAGAATTTTACTTATTTAATTTTCTGTTTTAGAATTTGTTTATTTTCTGCTTTAGTTTTCTGTTTTAATTATTCTAAAAAATATACAAAAATATTTCTGGGTTATTGTAGTTTTATTATTTTGTATAAATTATTTATTTAGTTATTAGATAATTTTCTATGAATTTTAATTATTGATTTTAATTTATATTTTCTATTTTGTTTTTAAGAGTAGTAAATTTAATTAGATTAAAACTTATATGTTATTATATCTTTCCTCGTGGATTCGATCCCTACTTGCCCTTGCTATATTGTTTATTATAAGTTTAACTAGTGGTTTAATTTGTTGCCTGTACGACAAGCTTAACACAACTCCAATTCCGTAATTCATTATATTCGAGTTATAAGGTCTTATACTCGATTACAAACACTCTCTTTCTTCCTCTCTAAGTAAGGTCTCTTGACTCGGTTGTAAGGGTTAACTCAGCTCGGTTGTCCCTAGCTGTAAGGGTTATCTCAACTAGAAAGTAGTAGATCGAGATAAGGGAATTTACGAGTCTAGGAAAACTTGTAAGGAGTTGTCTAAGGGAGCAACTCGGGGTTGAGTCGGTCTATCGTAATTTGTGGACTCAAAATAATGGATTTGACTTCCTGCTTGGATTAGCACGGTCCATGGTTTTCTGCCCGAGGAGGGTTTCCACGTACTTTTGAGTTATTACTTTTCGAGTACATTCTAGACTCGGACAGGTTTAGAATTCTCTTTAATCGGTTTTCTTCGATCATCTCCGAATTACGAGTTAGCTTATTTTCCGAGTTCATCTTTGACTCTCACTCTCCTTAGAGTCATATCTATTTTAAATTTCAAGCAAATTTCATCATCACCCTATTCACTCCCCTCTAGGGTGACTTAGCCTCTCCCGAGCAAACCTTTACTTCGTGAATCGAGATAACCCTTATAGTTAGGGACAAGCGATATGAGTTAACCGTTACGACTTAGTCGAGGATTTAGAAATAAAGTAGAAAGAGTAGAAGTGATTACAAGACTTTCTTTATAACTCAAAAAGTAAGAAATACAGATTAGGAGCGATAAGTTGAAGATTGAGAAAGTAAGCACTAAGCAAGTGTTAATCAATGCATTCGGTAATCTTCAAGTCTTGTGCGGTGGCTTCTATTTATGCACAGCGAGGTAGAATAATCGTTATGACTTGTCCTAGACTGGTGAGCTTTAATGCCGATTACAACGGCTATTCCGAGTCACTTAGAAAAGGATCCGTTATGTTGTGAATGTTGTGTAGTGGTCATTGGCTCGAAAAGTAGTCCATCCCTCTGGATGTGATTGAATTCAGGGTGGAAACAACCGTTGGACACAAAGTTGAAGTTTAATGGATTTGGAAACAAACAACCCCGACACGATGTATGCGAGCCATGTGAAGAAATGGTTAATTTTTGTCTACTGGTGTTTAAAAGTTATAAATAGGCTACTTTAGCATTTCAAAAATAGATTAGGCTTGTTTAATCAACCTATAAAAGTAAATGAAAGTGGTACTCAAAGTATAAAAATACATTGATCCATGATTAGGCAAAGATAATAATTAATTCAAAGTAATTAAGCACTTAATTATCTTTAACCTAAAAGATTGAAATTTTCTCAGTCTAATATTCATTAGGTTCAAATTTAATCTTAAATCAATCCTGAAAATAATCAAGTAAGAAATAATAAAACATCATAATGCATTAACTTGATCATGTAAATAACTCTCAACAAATAAACCGACTTAGAAGGTGGGATTTACATTGTAATTCATTTTCACTTAAACTATGAAGTCAATGCTCGGAATAAAAGTATTAGAGAAATTATTTACTTATGCCATTATTCTGTGTGGTGTCTTAGTGTGTTTAAAACACATTTAATAATGTTATGCTTGATGAATGATTTACGAGTGGATCGGAACATAATGAAAACATAGATATGAGTTTCTTAAATATTAAAAATGACTTAGAATCAAAACCATAGAGAGATAAAGAGTTATACTTGAGTCTTCGGAAGACACTCCACACGATGCCTGGCCCACTAGATGTAAGATAAAATAAAGATCCAATCAAACCTATGTAGAGTTTCTTATCTACGACATTACCTTTCTCATCCGTGTCTAGTATAGTGCTTGCTACTCATTGGTGTTATTGCATGGTTCACATGTTGTAGATTGTACTTCATTAATAGTTCCTTAGTTTATTTTGATTGATGAGCATAGATGTCATCCTTCTCTTGCTTAATTTGCACTTCAAGGAAGAAATTTAGTTCTCCCACCGTGCTCATTTGGAATTCATGTCTCATTAACTCGGAAAAATCTTGACATAGAGTTTCATTAGTGACTCGAAAAATAATGTCATCAACATAAATCTGAATGATAAGAAAATCATTCCCCTTTTGTTTTTGTAAATAGAGTTTTGTCAATAATACTACTCGTAAAATCATTTGCAACCAAGAAACTGCTTAGTCTTTCATACCAAGCTCCGGGAGCTTATTTTAGACTATACAAAGCTTTTTGCGGTTTGAAAACATGATTTGGTGAGAGTTTTCTAATCCAAGGGGTTACTCAACATAAACTTGTTCTTGAATATAACCATTGAGAAATGCACACTAAACATCCATTTGATAAACCTTAATGTTCATGCTAGTTGCAAAAGCTAAGAGAATTATGATTATGTAGTCGGCGAAAAAGTGTCGTCTCTTATCTCTTTATTTCCCTTTTTATTCTGTTGGCCCGATAATGAAATCTCGTCCTATTTGAGGATTTGGATGTAGGATTGTGATCGATTGGTGCGAGATAAGCTAGTAAACCAGAAAGATCCCCAAGCACCAAATAAATAGCCTTTTATCTTGGGTTGGTCAACAAATCCTCCTTTCTTTCGAGCGATACAAGAACCGGGCCAAGCATTCGGGGACAATGGAGTCTAGTGTTGTGTACCGGTAAATTCCAAGTTCAAAATACTCCATTTTAATTTTATAAAATCAGACAAGGAGCTGAAGATCGGAAGACGACGTTAAAGCGTTGCCTTTCATGAGCACGAGCATCAAAGTGTTGCGTTTAAGTTCCATAATACAGTCCACACGAGACTAGGAACTTCTCCCTTAAAAATGACGTCATGGCTGGCTCCTGCCTCCCGAAGTATTAAGTAGAACGCTGTCTTTTGGCTTGGAGAATCCCTTGTAGACACACTAGGGCACGATACCCTAGGAGCGCCCGGCTGGTCGGCGCTCGTCAACCGAGTTGAATGTGGTTCTATCTTCTTCATCCGGTTTTACCTTCTTCATCCGGTTCAATCTTATGAAGAATCTAGCCCGGTTATTTTAATTCACTTCTCAAACTAATAATGGCCATCTTCGGATGGGCGAGTGGAAGGGTTCTCCCTCTATTTTGTACCCTTTCCGCCGAATCGATTCTCGGTTCAAAGACCCATGGAGTAAATTTTAGCCTCTTTTGATCTTATTTTTCCAACACTTAGATTGGAAGAGCAAGTTTTACTTTTAATTAGTTTTAATCCTAAAAACATACTGGCAACTCCCTTATTATGCTTTATTCTTGTTGAATTTGCATCCCAGTTATTTTCTAATTGCTTGTAAAAAAGATAGGTTACGGATTTGCACACCGAGGCAAAGGCCGAGGCTGATCTCTTTAGCCACGACCTTTGGCCGACGCCCGCCACCGCTGGGTGCAGGCTGCCGCCCGCCACCGGCTGGGTGCAGGCTGCCGCATCCACCAAGTGGTCGGTAGGTGAGGCTTCAATCCAGATTGGTGTTTTCACACAAATCGGCACTCAAGCCTCACAATGGAACCAAAACCCTAGTTTTATTTATCTTTCAATTAGTAAATAATATCCTAGGAATTATGAAAATAACTTGTAAAATTAAAACAATTAATAAAATCACCATTCAAACTTAGCCTAATCATATTTTATAAAACTCGAAAATCTTTAAAAAGGTTCATCCCCACATTTCAAAAGTCATTTCCGAAACCCTAAAATCATTTTCGCAAACTTTTGAAAAACCCTATGGCGAGGTAACGTGGGAAGTTCGATCCAGGTCCTGGTTGTGGGCCCCCGAGGACGTGGTTCTTACAGTGCTGATTCCATTAGGAATAATCATTTATTAGGAGGGCGAAACTTGAAAATTTGAGTAGTGTAATTTAAAGATGTGCTTACATTAGGCATCCTGCACTCAAGCAACTTTTGAACTAGTGTAAATATTGTTTTGGACCACTAGGAAAAGTTTATACTGCCCCTTGCTTACCCTTTCCGGATAGAGGCTCCAACTGGTTCCTTTAGGTGGGCCTATCTAGGTTTGATTGCCGAAGGAAACAATACCTCCTCCCTTGTAGGATGCACTTTTGGGTCAAACCTTTTGATTCACTAAGAGGCACCGAGAATTCTACCTAATTTCCTACCGTGCCCCACATGGGGGACCAAATTCTCGGACTATGTGTCACCATGTATCCAACCTTTTCAACTCTTTGGCCACTTAACTTTTTGACTTTTACGTCACCTCGGACTTCATTTGCATGCTTGAATGAGTTTGTGTGTTTTAGATTTAATATTACTGCTTTTGGGACTTTAGGGATAGGTGAGGAGAACAGATTAAGCCTTTGTGTGGGTGAAACTAAAACACTTTAGTAAATTTCATAGAGTCGAGTCCACTATGTGCATTAAGCCAAAAGTCAAAATTCATTTTTCTATTAGGGTTAGTCCATTGCTCGCATTTACGTGTTATACTAAAATCGTCTTTTAGCGGTTTAAGTAGTTACCGCCTGTGAAATGGTCTTACCAAAAACTCCTTCTCTTTTAACTGTTTAGTCCTTTCTTTCTTTTGCATTCCCATTTTTCCATTTGCATCTCATATTAAGTGATTCCATTTGCATTAGCCAAATAAAAAGCATCTCGTATTAAGGTGAGTCCATTTGCATTAGCCAAATAAAAAGCATTTCATATTAAGGAGAGTCCATTTACATTAGCCAAATAAGAAACATCTCATACTAGGTGAGTCCATTTGCATTAGCCAAATAAGAGTCATCTCATATTAGACGGATATCGGATGGATCTCACTTCCATTGATCTCCTATTAGCTGAGTCCATGGGCATTCATTTGTATTACGAAAATTCATTCTTTGCATTTGCATTTACCCAAAACAAATTCATCTCAAATAAGGAAATGCATTATCATTCAGTTAGGATAGAAAAGCATTTATTCTTAAAGGATCAATCATTCATTAGTTTGATTATCATCCCAACTAAGTCATGCTAATATCATCATCGTATTCCTTATGTGCATCCAAAATGAAAACATCCTTAGTTTCTTCGCATCTAGCGCTTAAGTCCTTTCCTCCCAAAAGTGATCTTCTCTCACATGGTTCTAAACCTCATCCTTTAGGCTGTAGATTGGGCAAGTCTACGGCAACCGAGTCTCGTCGGAATCCGAGCTTTAAAAGAATAGAACGCCTCACCAAGGAGTCCAGGCACATCTTCCTTTCTTTCTACTCCGTGGTCTACACCGGTGCGACATGCTTCGGTGCACACCACACCATTTAAATCTATTCTTTATTATAAGACGAGTACCTAGAAAGAGTTCCCTTCCAATGGATTTGAACCTAAAGCAATCCTTTAATCTCAATGTACTTAATGAGCACATAGGCGGGGTGGAAATTAGATTTAATGATCAAGAAGAGAAGATGTTATTTATATCGAGGATATTAAGACTATCATAAAGGCTATTAATGATAGTAAGAGAGATGAGGAAGCTGAACTAAGAAAGGGAGCAGCCTTTGAAGGTTTGCTCGGGGAGAGGCTAAGTCACCCTACGGGGGGTGAATAGGGTGATGATGAAATTTGCTTCAAATTTAAAATGGATATGAATCTAATGTGAGCGAGAGTCGGAGATGAGCTCGGAAAATCATTAACTCGGAAATTAGTGAAGAGTGAAGAAACAGATTAAACGAAACTTTGAACTCGTCGTAGACTAGAATGCACTCGGAAAATTAATAACTCGGAAAGTACGTGAAAACCCTCCCGGGGTAGAAAACCACGAACCGTGCTAATCCAAGCACGAAGTCAAATCCACTATTTTGAGTCCACAAAATACAGTAGACTAACTTGACCTGAGTTGCTCCCTTAAATAACTCTTTACAAGTTTTTCCTAGACTCGAAATTTCCTTATCCGATCTAGTACTTTCTAACCGAGATCACCGTTAGAATTAGGGACAAGCTGAGCTGAGTTAACCCTTATAGCTCAGTCAAGGGACCTTACTTAGAGAGTAAGAAAGAAAGTGTTTGTAACTGAGTACAAGACCTTACAACTCATAATATTATGAAATACAAAATTGGAGTTGTAAGTAGAAGATGGAGAATGAATACAATGACTTTTAATCAAGTATTTATATTAACAATAGATTCGGTAATCTTCAAGTCTTGAAAGTTGGCTTCTATTTATAGATGACCAAGCAGCTTAGTCGTTGCGTCCATCTTCTGACTTGAAGTCCTTTGTGACCGTTGTAATGGATTTTCCGAGTCACTTAGAAAATATCCGTTAAGATATGAACGTTGAGCAACGGTTCTTGACTCCTTTGGAAGTCCCAAAACCACTCGGTGGTGTCTTGAAAAATAAGGTGGAAACCACCATTGAGCTTGGTGTTGAAGATTTCCAGTTTTGGAAACAAACAACCCCGACACGGTTGTGCGGGCTAGGTCGAGGTGGAAAAAGCCTTGTTTGCTTGGTGATTTGACGTTTTGAAGCCGGTTACTTTTGTAATTCAAATTTAGGATAGCCTCGTTTGAATAACCTACAAAAGCAAATCAATTTGGTTCTCAAAGTATAAAATACTTTGGTCCAAGATTAGACATAGATAATATTATAATTAAAATAATTAAGTGACTAATTATCCGAGTTAGAAATGAAAAGGAATTTTCTAAGTCTAATATCCATGAAACTCAAATACCATCTTAGTCGAGTCTAGAAGGCAATCAAGTCGGATAAAGAATATTAGAGTAAATAGACTTGATTTAGACTAAACAAAATTCAAACTAAATATACTAACTTGGAACAATGTAATTCCTAAGTTATGAAGTCGACCTGAGGTTGTGCATGGAAAAGATAATGTTTGAATCATGCGATATATCTCGGTGTTAGGTGACTCGAACCGAGTGAGAAGTAGCATATAGAATTATGCTTTCCGAGTTAATCGAGTTAGGTGAAAACCCCATATTAGATTCTATAACACTCGAAGAAATGTTATATCACTCGAGAAAATTTTCTAAGATGCATGGAATGTCTTGAAGTCAAAACCCTATAAGAGATGAAGTCTTATACCTAATTCCTTGATGGAACTCGAAACGAGTAAGTAAAAGTCCGAGTCTTCAGCCTTGATTCTACCGCCTCCACCTATCTTGTCTCCTACTGGTAATTCCAAACATGAATCCCCGAAGCCCTAATCCAAATCTCAGCCTCATCCCCATATAGATTAGCTAGAACAAATGTTCGGAAGTCATCCATGTTCAGTAATCACTACATCGATCATAAGGGATTCACTTCAATCCCTAAGGGCAAACTACCTCCTAAGTTTATCATGTCGGATATTAAGTTCAAATGTTATGAGAATCTCTATCATCACGTACCCAACTTCGTAGGAGCAATGACACTATGAACATTCACAAAGACATTTACCACATCATCTTCCCCTGCACATTTGACTCTAATGTAATGAAGTGGTATAACGTGGTTGGCCCATGCAAGGTTGCCAACTACACCGATCCGTGCAAGGAGTTCCTCCACCAATACTCCTATAACACGGATCTACCTATTACCCCAAAGACTTGGAACTAATTAAGCAAGACAAGAAGGAGAGCTTCACGATTTCCTCACCGGATGGAGAGTGAAGGCAGCCCACATGGTTAATCGACCCTCTAAGAAAGAACAAGTCGGGATCATTGTGAAAAACCTTGAACCCAATTATAATCAGCACCTCAAGTTCTTACCCATGATGAATTCTTCAAGCCTTAGAGATGTTGGTTTGTTGATAGAAGAAGACCCGCCTACCAAGACCGGGTATAGAGGTAATTATCACTCCAAAGATAAGAAAACCTCCAATATAGGCAATGCTACTGCGGTGCGGATGTGAATGCCCTCAACAGGTATATCGACTACACTCTTATTAATACTACCCACACCAAAGCCCTTGACCCTGTCTTAGAAAAGGGAAAGATACAACCGCCACCCATTAGAGCAGACAGAGAAACCGTGAAACAATCCAAGAATTGGGATGCGGGAATATTTTGCAAATATCATCATGCACGACGATATGATACCGAAGCAGTGTTGGACATTTAAGAACAAACTGGAAAGCATGTTTTAAAATGGACAACTACCCTTGCCTAAGGTTGCCTAGAAACCAAGCAACAATAAAATCCTTTTAGCGGCACCATAACCATCTTCACTAAACCAATGCCAAGTCGAGTGGGATTTGTCCGTTCTTATCCGAAATGTTAACAAGTTTAAACCGCTTCTTAGCCTACCTCCATTAGATCCGGATGTCCAGGGGTTGTGGGTAAGTGATAAAGAACATGTATATGAAATAAGAAACAACGAGTGACAACAATAGTGACCAATTCTTGGCCACACAACCCTTAGAAGAAGAAAACATTTAGGGAGACACTAAAAGTCCTACAATCCAATTCCTTACTAGATCCGGACGGCATAATGAAATCTTGGGTCCATTACAAAATCAGGAAGCCCAAAAGAGCCTGAGGTTACAAAAGAAAAAGATCCAATCTTTAAGCTACTCTACAAATTAAAGGTCAATATCTCAATCGGCAATTAATATTTGCTTCCAAGCAACATAGACAAGCCTTGATTGATGCACTTAGTAAGATCGAGGTCTCTCCTAAAACTACTCTAGAGGAAGTGGTAGGATTGGTTAACAATGGGGATGGAGCTATTACCTTTGATAAGAAGGTGTTGCACACAACAATGCCCTTTGCTTAACTATAACTTGCATCAACAAGTTTATTCCCCTAACCATGGTAGGCATTAGATGAGCGAGTAAATGTATGTACCGGAGAACTACTAGAAGATTGGGAATTAGGGAGCAATAACTCTTTAAGTAGACTATCCATCTTTGAGCAATAACTCTTTAAGTAGACTAACCATGGGCTTTGAAGATCAAAGTAGTTCACTACACTCAGTGGGTAGCAAATATAGTTTTAGTTATGAAGAAAGACAGACAAGGTTCGCATGTGCATCGACTTCAAGGATTTGAACAAGGCTAGTTCAAAAGATTATTTTGCATTGCCTCACATGGACCTTCCGTAGATAATATAACGGGTCATGCTTTGCTCTCATTCATGGATGGTTATGCTTGGGTCTAATAAGGTGAAGATGGTTGAAGAGGATATGGAAAAGACGACCTTCATCGGTTAATGGGGGACTTATTGTTATATAGTGATGCCATTTAGGCTCAAGAATGCCAGCGCAACATATCGGAGGACAGACAACAACCTTATCGCATGATATGATCCACAAAGTGGTTGAAGTTTACGTGGATGACATGATCATAAAGTCCAAAGATAGGGCAAGGCACCTACCTAGCCTAAGGAAATTCTTCCACGAGGCTCAAGAAATACAACATGCGCCTTAATCCTCAAAAGTGTGCCATTAGAGTAACCTCGGGTAAACTACTAGGCTATGTTGTCAATCTTAGAGGAATTGAAGTTGATCCATCCACGATCAAAGCCATTCAAGAAATCCCTATGCTAACCACAGAAAAAGAGATAAGGGGTTTCCTAGGACGTTTATAGTAAATTAGTTGTTTCATATCAAAGCCGACTATGGTCTATGAACCTATTTTCATGAAATTAAAGAAAGGATCCGAGCCCATTTGGATACCGAGTGCCAACAACCATTCGAGAAGGTTAAGGAATACCTGTCAAATCCTCCGAGTGTTAGTTCCACCCCAACCAGGGAAACCTTTACTCCTATATCTCACGACGACGGAAGCGGCTATGGGAGCCATGCTAGCTTAACAAGATGGGAAAGAAGAACGTGCGATCTACTATCGAGTAAGAAGTTCCTGAATTATGAGACTAGATGTACGCAATTAGAGAAGACATCATTGGCACTAGTCTTAAGAGCTAAGAAACTCAAGAACTACATGCTAGCTCACATGGTATATGTGGTGTCACCTACGGATCCTACTAAGTAAATACTTGAGCAACCAACTGTCAGCGAGTAAAATAACAAGATGGAGTATCATGCTATATAAATTTAAACTTATGCTTGTCCTTTGATAACTAATCAAAGGGAGGATAGTGTAAAAATTCTTAGGCTGATCTACTTGTACCTAAATCGGAACCCCGAACACCTTGACTTTCTAGATGAAGACATATTATGAGTAAACGTGGACATTTTGGATGATGTACTTTGATGGCGTTTCCAATCGGAACGGCTTAAGAGTAGGAATTCTTCTAGTCTCACCGGAGGGAGCACATACTCCTATTTCGAGTCAAAGTAGACTCCGAGGTCACCAGACAACGCTCTAGAGTATGAAGCTTGCATCACTTGGACTTAAAGTCTGCTACGAGACCGAGGTCAAGAATATCAAGGTCTTCTGTGACTCTAGTTTGATCATCAATTAGATTTTGCAAAGGTGGAAGCTACGTAGTGAAGCTTTGACACCCTACCAAGCACATCTAATAGAATTATCTAAGCACTTTAAGAGCATCTCTTTCAATTACCTTCCTACACATGATAAGCAATTTGCTGATGTGTTAGCTAAGTTAGCATCATGATCAATATTCCTACTCGTAATTCATTTGGTGCCTGTCCACATTGAGCGACGGAGTAACCATGTATATGTCCGTATGTTAGAAGTGTCTAATACTAACGATACCAGTTGGTATCATGACATTTATTAGTATATGGATAAACGCGATTATCCCTTGAACTCCACACCTAGAACCCAAAGAGCCATCATTATGTTGACTGCCCAATTCTTCATTAATTAGTGGCAATTGTACAAGAAAACCAATTGCAGGATTAGCTTACTTTATGTTAATCAACATGAAGCAAAGTGTTTCATTGAAGAGATTCATGGTGGGGAGTGTGGTCCTTATATGAACGGTAAGATGTCTGCTCTAGAAGGTTCGGAGACTCGGTTATTACTGGTCGACCATGGCGGCAGACTATCATGATTTTGTTAGAAGGTGTCATAAATGTCAAGTGTATACAAATTTACAACACCAACCGTCGTCATTTCTCACAACATTAGCTGAACCTTGCCCATTCTCGAATTGGGGAATACGAGATCATTGGCAAAGTGACCCTTCAAGGAACAGCGAGTCATGAAATTTGTGTTAGTAGCGAATGACTAATTCACCTAATGGGTAGAGGAGGCTTCTTATGCAACTTTGATGTCGAAACAGTAGCCAAATTCATTACCCAAAATATTATATGTCGTTATGGGGTGCCCTACGAGCTAATAAGCGATCATGGTAGCCACTTTAAGAAAGGAGTGGAAGATTTGTTGGACAAGTACAAAATCCAACATCGTAAATCTTCCCTGTAACACTCTCGGACCAATGGAGCGAGTTGAGGTCGCTAATAAGAATATTCACAAGATAGTGGAGAAGATGGCGAGTTACTTACAAGGATTGGCTCGACAAGTTTCCTATCGCATTGTGGGGCTATATAACTTCTATCGGAACTTGTACGGGAGCAACGCTTTACTCTCTTGTTTATGGCATGAAGCAGTCCTTCCAATCGAGATGGCCATTCGCTCATTGAGGATAATTGCTTGAGACGTAGATTTCGAAGCGAGAATAGGCCAAAGCACACTATGAGGAGTTAATATTATCATTATATGAAAGGCGCCTCAACGCCCTACACAATGTCCAAATATACTAGGCTCGCACATCTAGGGCATTTATTAAGAAAGTTAAGCCTCGGAATCTACAAATTAGAGATTTGATACTTAAGGAGATAAGAGCACCAATTTAGGACCCACGTGGGAAATTTAAGCCCAAATGGCAAGGCACATCTATACTTAGTTAGATTTTACCTAGGGAGCGAGTAAAATAAACTTATTTGGATGGGGAAGAGATTTTGCGATACACGAACTTAGATCAGCTGAAAAAGTTTATATCTAGCACAACCCTACGCAATAGGCCGAGCCCGGCCTAACTAGGCCAGGCTATGCCATGGCGGCGCCGGCTACCACCTGGACAACTTCCTGGATGGCCGGATGTTCTTTCCTTTGATTCTACAATAACTGTTAGTTTAGTTTGTTCTCTTGTTTACTTCCTAGATGGCCCAATTAGGGAGTCCATTCATAACTTTTATGTATTTTTAAGGGCGGTCCAATTTATTTTATTTTATTTTTACCACTATGTGAGCGATAAAATATAAAGTATAGCATAATACTTACTTTCGTTTAATAATAGGCAAGCCTACAACTTACCTAAAAACATAGGTAATAAAGGAAATAATTACAAGGACACTACTTATAAAGTACTAATAACACTATTCTAAAGAGGCAAAACTAAACCTCATTTTCCTTTATTCTATCTCATGTTCTACCCTAAGAGTCTAACCTTTAGTCTATCTTTGCTTTCTTTCATTTAGGGTCACTAGACTCAACTTCTTCATCCCAGGTGCGTTCCTTCAGTTCTTGAATTCTACGGGCCCTCATTTCTTCGGTCTCTTTGGCTTTATTTTCTCTTCGACGGACGGGTTCAGCCATCCGAGGGTTTATTTCTTGAATTTGGAGAGGGGCAGCAGCAGGGCCAACTTCTTCGGGATTCATCTCTCTAATTCTCGGTGCCTTCCACCGTTGGGGATCAACTTCTATTATCCACTCTAGACAATAGGGAGAAATAGAAGTGCTGGGTGTGTCTTCGAGTGCCAATAAATCTACAAGTGTTAACAACTTTAGTAGGCTCCTCCGAGTATTCCGGCCATGACTTTGTCCGATTAGAACTACCATGACCTTTGAAAAATTCAAAGGTAGGCTGCCGAATGCAATCCAATAAAGTTATTACTTGCTCTCTCCCATTTGGCACAACACACGGTCGGGAAAGTAGTATGTACTCTTTTATAGGCCTAGTAGACGTATAAAAGGGTGTTGCGAGGTATGTGTTTTGAACAGAGACACCTTGCGAGTGCTTAACATACCACAGTAGATCATTATTGTGATTCTTGACCTACTCCTCCTACCAAGAAGGCGAGTGATCGATTACTACCGCGTTTCGGGTGGAAGAAGATGTAAAAATAAAATTAGTGACCTTCACAATCAAGATCCAATTGTTTAAGCCCAACAGGAGCATAATTAAATCAAATATAAAAAAAACGAAGCGAAATTAGAAAGAAAAGAAATTTAGAGTCTTTCGGTGTGGACTAGAGGCATTTCAGCTGGGCGGCTTCGGACAACCGCCTTGTTGCCGGTGCCGCCGATCGATCAACGATACTTGCTCTCGTTCGCCAGTATGTGCTAACCTCGCAATAACAAAGGCCTCCCGGAGAAGTCTTCCTTGAAATTTCCTTCAACCCGGTTTAAATCAATGATTGTCTCAACAACTATTAAGGGAGTTAGAGAATAATAATTCTCTAATTGTTCAACTAAACATAACATTCCTACTCGGTGCCAAGTCCTTGTGACCTCCTACCAAAAGGAAGCCACTTATCCGGCAAGTGATAATAGCTCGACGACTCGGGATGATGATAGATTAGGCATGGGCATATATGTCTCGGTAATATTTCATCGGGTTGGTCAAATTTACTCATTTCCCAATAATAATCAACCCTAGACTCATATTGCTTAATTTCAGCAAGTATTTGTAAGTCTCGTGAAGAGTTTCTCAAGATTTGGGTATAGCTGGTTTCGTTCACTTACAACTGCCTAGTATAGAATTAAATTCATCAAGCAGGGGCACAGTTCCTTATCCCCAAACTTGAAGACATGGTGGTGAGGATCCCAGTGAGGCCACAACAGCCCTTAAAAGGTCCAATAGACCTTTACCCGGAGAATGCTTGAAGGGGACATTCATTCCATAATTGGATAAACTGGATATATCCATATTACTTATTTCATGCATCCACCGTGTTAGCTTGGTCATGAAATTCATGTTTTGTTTTTAAAGGGAAAGAGGGATGCGGTATGCTCTTAGTTTAGTTCGCAGAAGGATTTTTTACGTTTGGCATCTTTTTAACACCGAATTAGATCCTATTTATAGGATTTTTCCGTAGTTCTTAGAGTCCTACTACAACTCGATCACCGAGCAATCACGAACACCCTAAGATTAGCAAGTGGTGAGCGTGGGCCACGACCTTGGCGCAACCTCGTTTTGTGGCTTTCTTTGGCCCGAGCACTCCTTCGGCCATTTTATTTTTGCCCAAGCCCATTGTGCAAGCCATGCTATTATTTTGGGACCATGCACTTGAGATTTTTCTTGTTTGTTTTTATTATTTTCTTTTGGGGATAACGGGGCTAGTGCATTTTTTGGATTTGTCTTTGTAATATTTTCCTAAGCGTTATGCATCATATTAAAAGAAAGAACGCATTTCTTAGAATCGAGTCTTGCATTTTATCCCATCCCATAAGAGTCCTTATTACAAAGAAAATATTACATTAATAAACAAACACCCTACAAGAGACTCCCTAATCATCAATAACAAAAGCAGCAAGGAATCTTCAAAGCATCGCCATTAGAGTCGTCATCAAAGATGTAATTCCCGAAGTCCTCCAAGATCGATGTACGGAACCAACCACCTTCACTACCTTGATAAGAACTACCTCCGTGGTTCCAAGATTGTGAAGCTTCATGGGTTGGTCTACTACAGGAAGACCGAGGGAAGTGAAGAGGATTTTCGTGACGGTCGAAAGCTTACAGGGGCAAAATTTTTAAGCCCTCCTCGGAATAGCTAGGTCACGCATCGAAGCACTAGGCCCGAAAGTGTTAGGTCCTGCTTCGGAAGCAGTCCTATGATGTACACGCCATGAGGAACCTTGTCTAGCATTACTAATAGAAGGTGCTTGTTGATCGGATGCGCGTGTTTGTACCCTAGGTACAGGAGCAAGACTACTGGAGGGAGGTGCTCTAGATTGGCGCATCTACAAGAATAATAGAGCAATTAACAAATCACTAAAATCCCAATAAAATTAACACTCCACTAATTAAGAACTTATTCAAAATGGAGGGGAAGATCACCTATTAAGCAAGTTTTGGATTCCCCGAAGATCGGTTTGAAATCGGATAGACATGGTCCTAGATTGCTCTCGGTCGTACTGCAAAATTTATCCTATGTTGTTCACCGAAATTACTTTCAAGCATGCAACTAAAAGAAAAGAACATAAAAATCTTACCCTTCGCCAATTCATACGGAATGAACGCCCAACATATTCTTGATCCGAAATTTCTAGAATTCTTACAAAATGAGGAGGTCCCGGGAAAAGTAACATCCGCATCAAGACTCGGGATATGCATGTCCACGAAGTGAGCTGCCAAAAGATGGAGATTAATTTCCACTGAAGAAATTCAAGTTAGGATAAGGAAGGTGTTGAAAACTCACCATTCGGGTCATGATCCGTGCCGCATGATGGGCGTAGGATGTGGTCAAGTTTAGAAATGTGGTGAAAGGATACCCCACAATGGAAGCTGCTTGCTCATTTCGATAAAGAGACTAAAAGTAGAACATGGTCAGAGGAGGATTGACTAGAACAAACAGAGGCCACGTGTTGACCTGAATTTGAGGAGTGACCCTCTCCCCGGATACCAACAAAACTAAAAGCAGACCTTCAAATAAGATCCTTCTTTCACTCAATTCTCATGCCATAATGACACTTTAAGGAAGTTGGAGTTGGGCCTAGGGATGGAAGTTGGCCTACATTTAAGGTTTGTAAAGGAATCAACTAGTAAGAATGGAAAGCAATAGAGAAATGGGCGAAAAACAGTTAATATTCAAGGCTGGAGTCCAACACAGGCGTGCCCACAAGGAGTGGTATAGACCGTGGGTTGGGGCGAGAAAGCTGAAAGCACGATAAAAATTCTTTTTAAGCATATAAGAAAAAGCATATTGAGGTCATATGGTTGAGGGCTTCTCTGAAGAAGTCTATCCCATGAATGTTACATCATTCAACATAGATCTTAGCCAATGATATGGAGGTCGAAAATACGGGTTCGGTTGTTGAACCGGGAGAAAGATGTGGAAAGTACTCATACGACCACGATTGCATTTTGATAAATCAAGTAAGAGTTTTTATCCACATAAGAAGGAAAATATGTTTTCAAAAGGAGAATTTGAGCATACCTAAATAATTTTCCATAAGCCATTCAACGAAAAATAATTGGTTGAATCGGCTTCGGTTTTGTGTGCCGCACACCAGCATGGAGGCCCCTAATGAGGCAAGTGTATAAAAGACCACCCCAGGTGAGCTGCTTTATTTTGTCAAGGTTTACTAAGTTCACCAAATACTGAACATGAACCTCAGCAGCTTGGTCGAAAAAGATGATCGTACTACGTCGTATGGACATACTGAGCTCCATGTTACGCAGGGGACGTTGAGAAAAAGTGAAACGCTGCGTTTTTGCATAGTATAGAGAAGGAGTGCTGACCTTGGAAGATTTCTATTTTTAGAATGTTTTTATTTTTGAAAGTCTCTATTTTTGGCGGGTTTTATTTTTGGTGCAGATTTTGGGTTCCGGGTTAGGAGCTCGAATCGAGGCTTGGTCCAGTTGAAAGAAAATGGGTTTGTGGGTCGACCCAAAGAAAATAAAGCTAATTGTTTTTATGCTAATGGCTTCTTTATGGTTTATTGACTTCCAGCACACCCATCGGACTCCGATCTTGATCCCGATTCGTAAACAGGACTGGGATTTGATCATCGGGCCAACAAAATAATTAAATAGTGAAGGGAATTTTTAGATGTCTACAGACACCACAGTTTTCGGTCTCCAAAGTTGGGTTCGTTTACTTTTTGAGCCAAGGACCGATGCACAACTTCTATCTTCACAACAGTTATATTTCGTGGGACTTAAGACTATCCGTTACAACGGCTAGTGAAGCTTCACGGTCAAGACTAAAGTACAACGGCTATTTGCTTTGCTTATTATAAATAGAAGCAAGTTCACAAGACATAAATGATTGCTGGAACTCAACTTTGAACTCAAATACTCAATCTTTCTAGCTTTCAACTTTGTACATAGTTTTTCTCAACTACTAAGCTTAGATAAGAAGTCTTGTAATTGGTTACATTCTTACTCAATTTTTTGTTAATTTCCTTGACTGAGGTGTAAGAGGTAACTTAGCTCGGTTGTACATAGTTGTAAAGGGTAATTCAGTTAGGAAGTACAAGGATAGATAAAAGGATTTTCTATGCACTGGGAAAAACTTGTATTGCATTGTCTAAGGGAACAATTAAAAGAGTCGAGTCCTTATATTTGCTTCACACACTATTCACCCCCATTTAGGGTGATTCGAGTCCGACAGCTCAAACCTTTAATTTGTACCAGTGCCTAGCCTTTCAAAACGATCTAACCACTACTACAGGAACCACTTTTAATTACGTTTCAAAACAACCTTTAACTACGGTTAACAGGTGTCGTCCATGTGATCGTCATTGTATATATCATCTTTTACTACGGTTTAAAATCGTAGTAAAAGAGAACCTATGACAACAGTTTGTAATGAAGAACTATCGTCTTAGGTGCTCCTATTACTATTCCGCAAGGTGCTCCTATTACTATTCCGCAAGGTGCTCCTATTATCCCGACTTTTTGTGTAGAAAGAGTATCCATTGATGTCATACCTACGAAAGATATGACCTCCAACTGCGACCCTCTAGCCAAGCTTACTAATGTTTGCGAGATATGTTCTCATGATTCTTCCAATTGGGCTGTGATGACTCTATCTCTAAACCATTTGACAAATGTACGATTTTGCTAGGTCATTACCCACGTCTCATTTTTTCCTCGATCTGTCTCCTTATGAGGGAGTTTTGCTCATGAATGAACGGCTGCACTTCATTGCTATTGGATGTGCTTGATCCCGCATATCTCGATCGATTGTAAGAACCATCGGCCCTAGTTTCCCTTGCCCACCAATCTTCCTTACAAATCGATGTTTTGGAATACCAACTTCTTTTATTTAGGGGTAGTATTCATAGAAGAACTTGACACACTCATAAGCTATTTATCCCTCAACAATGCACGCTTCGGTCGGTACCAATTTCTAACATACCCTTTCGGAATTTTCATAAAATGTTCAAAAGGATACATCTATTGGTAAAAAACCGGGCCATAGAATCACATTTCTCTCAAAAATGGAAAACTAGGTGCACCATGATATCAAAAAAGAAGGTGGGAAGTATGTCTCAAGTTGGCACAATGTAACAATCATGCCGCAGTGAAAATCATCCAATTTCTCCAGCTGTCCGACATGTTTTGGCATCACAACTCGGATAACAACTAGCAGTATTTGTTGCAGCAAAGTATGACAATCGTGAGATTTAAGATCGATTAGCTTATAATCGGACATCAAAGCGAGTCTACTAACGTTTCAAGAATATCCTTGTGGCACTTTGAGTTTCTCTAAGGTCTCACACAAACGTTGTTTTTCCCTTCTACTTAATGTGTAAGAAGTCGAGGCAAATATGTTCTCTTCCCCTTTTGTTATGGCGCTAATTCCTTCGGTATTCCCATTTCACACATATCGAGTCGTACTTTCTCTCCTTCCTTGGTCTTCCTCAATATGTTCAAAAGAGTGCCAATGAGACTTTCACAAAATGTTTTTCTCTATATGCATTATATCAAAGCTATGTCTCACATACAACTCTTTCCAATATGGAAGATAAAAAAATATTGATCTCTTTTTCTACACACCGTTTCGAATTGACGCCGGTATGGCTTGCCGAACTCCACATCAACATCCTTCAATTGCTCATATATTTAATGTCCTGTTAATGGAGTTGGAGTATAATCCATCTCGATTTTACCATTGAAAGCCTTTTTTCTTACGATACGAAGGGGAGAAACTTTCGTTGTTTGAGATAGGCCGTCTTTTTTTCATGCTTAAGTTGATAGGAGCAAGTAGCCTTGCATAAACGGGGCATACCTTGTGGCCTTTGATGGTGTACTCGGACAAGTTTTTATATGTGGGAAGTCATTGATTGCGGTGAAGATCACGGATCATAATGTAAATTGCTCTTGATAGTATCCATTGTAAACTGAATCACCTTCATGACACAAAATCTTGAAATATTCAACGAGAGGCGCTAAGTACACATTTATATTATTTCCTGGTTGTTTAGGCATAGAAAGGAGCATTGACGACATAACGTACTTGCGCTTCATACACAACAACAATGGTAGGCTATAGATAACAAAAAGAATGGGCCAACTATCGTGCTTGCTACCGAGGTCACCTTGGGGGTTCAATCCATCCGTACAAAGACCTAGACGTAGATTCCATGCTTCCTTACCAAATTTTGGGAACAATGAATCTATACTCTTCCATTGAGGAGAATCAGTAGGTGACATAGCTTGTCATTACGGACTCTTCCATCGGTATGCCTCGTCAAGTTCTTGGCATCGGTTGCACTTGAAAACAAGTGCTTAAACCGTGATATTATCGGCAAGTACCATAACACCTTTGTAGGAGGCCCCTCACCACTTTCTCCATCGATGTTTTTCATTTTGTATTAAGGTACACCACATGAGATTTGTGTCTATGTGCATTTTCTTTTTTGTACAATATGCAATCGTTGAGGCAGGCATATATCTTCATATACCCCATGCCCATAGGACACAACATCCTTTTCACCTTATATGTACTGCTGGGAAGGACATTACCTTCTAGGAGTACATCTTTGAACACACTCAAGCAAGTCCGTGAAACATTTGTCACTCCAACCATTAGCCATTTTCAAGTTCATCAACCACAACACAACCGATAAATGGGTATATTTATCACACCCTAGGGAAAGAGGCTTCTCCGAATCGGCTAACAATTGCTCCAATACGTGTTGTTGATCAGCTAAATCACATTCTACTCCATGAACTAGACCTTATGGTCAATCTTCTAATTCCATACTACTACTGGCTTCATTTTCATCATACGCTTCATCTCCCTCTTGTACGCCATTATTCAATGACTCCTCTTCCCCATGCCATACCCACACCTTATAAGTTGTATCAAACCCATGTAGATATCGGTAACCTTTTACAACCTTATGGAGTACTCTTGAGGAGTTAAAACACCTTAAATAAGGACATAATATGGACTGTTCTCCGAATTTGGTTGCATGTTCTATGGCAATCACTAGAAAGTTATTAACACTATAACGATATCCTATACTCCTCCTATCGCTATAAACCCACACTCAATCCATACCTTACCCATAAACACGAGAAGAAATTCACCACATATTGTTTGAGAATACTTACACACAAATAATATGACATGAGCCTATGACCCTTCTACAGGGATAAATAGTCCTAAACTCATTTAAGAATAATATGACCCTAGATCGTGTAGTAAAACCTTATCATACATTTAACAAAATTTCATCGACATTTCCCTTTGTCCTTCAAGTACAACATACGAAAACAAGGTGGATAATGTTTATATCCTTACTTAATTATATGCTAACATAAGTAAAGATACACACTCAAACTCATCATCATCATAATTGTACCGGAAGAACAAGAGGGGAAATGAGCACCGTGATATCTTGTCAATTTTTCGATAATATTATGATAGCCACACAACCTATTATCATATTATTCTCAATTGTCCAACACGGACAATTCAAATACATACCAAGCTAATAATATCCTAAGTGTTATACACACATTTATGCACATACCATAACCTAGGTCACTATAAAAAAATCAAAATAGCGACGGGTTTTCCGACGGAATTTGCCAAATTCGAAGGAAATGTCTGTCGAAATTACCCTCCGATGAACGAAATTCCAGTCGGAGTTCCAAAAAAAACCCTCAGAATTCCGTTGGTATTGCCCTCGAATCTCCTCTAAAATCATGTCGGAATGTTCGACAAGAAATTTCCATCGGAAACTTTTCGTCGCTATTTTAAATTTTTTTTGTTGTAAAATAACTTATTACGTACGGATTCTTGAACGGGTTCTCTAAACTTATGAAATGCATACGATAATTTCATGAAAAACATTGATTGGTACGCCAAATAAGCACAATTATACACAATTAAGCATGTCATTTATCAAATTATATGAAAAAAAGATAATGTTACTTAGTATATATTCCTATCACTCGACCATTGTTGTAACTTGTTATTTTTTGTAGTGGTTAAATTTCCCTTTTTTTAAAATATAAAAACTATGTATATATAATAATATGGTTTCCTTTTTTCTTCTAATTTTGATGTATTATACATTTATCATAAACTAGACATAATTTTTATTGAAGTTTTACACAATGCATAAGTCCATTAAATACGAATAAAATGGTGAGGCCATCCCTTTCACTTCCTTTAAGAACCAAGACATAACACGAATTGGAATTTCCTTGTTGTGATTAACAATGAGATGCTTTTTAAGAGAAAACAT
Organism: Talinum fruticosum; assembly: GCA_021018815.1. Taxonomy (NCBI): domain Eukaryota; kingdom Viridiplantae; phylum Streptophyta; class Magnoliopsida; order Caryophyllales; family Talinaceae; genus Talinum; species Talinum fruticosum. The sequence goes on along the minus strand of JAITYX010000025.1, from coordinate 5,395,150 downwards.
GGAGTGCACATGCAACATAGGTCGATCCACAAAGAACGGCACAAAAGTGATAAAGAATAGTCATGGTTTGATCACCTTTTGTTTCCATTTTACTCCTCTACCCCTTCTTTCTTTCTTCATGGATCGGCCAAGGTCGCATGTATACTCCATGTTTTGTCTTGTAAAATCTACCTCATTATTAATCACAACAAGGGAATTTCGGTTCATGTTAAGTCTTCCATCGTTAAAGCAAATTAAAAGGTCGGCTCAACATTTCATTCATATTTCATTATATTGTCTTATGAATTATGTACACTTCAACAAAATCATAACCTCGTAGTTTATGATCGTGTATAATACAACAAAGTTGCAACAAAAAAGGAAACCGAAAATTTAGATGATTGGATAAATTAATCCAACCCAACATCACCTCATCAAAATACATAAATTGGATAACAAATTTATCTTTAGGATCGACAAGTATTTAGGCATATCCATATATAGGCAAGATAAAATTTAGGGAGATCGACAAGTATTTAGGGAGACACATCAATTGGATAACAAAGTTATAAGTTCTTACTTTTAATATTGTGGTTAAATTTGTCTTTTCTAATATATATATATATATATATATATATATATATATATATATATATATATATATATATATATATATATATATATATATATATATATATACACAACTCTTTCCCTCTATTCCTTGTGTAAGATAATTGTTTACGTATATATTAACACCCCAAAACACCCCCGGGATTATTACATCGCAAGAGTTCCTTAAAGGAACTCCCAAGGCTCTTTCGATATTGGTTTGACTATCTAAATCCAACTTAAAGGTAATAAAAGTGGTTTTTCAAAAGAATTTAAGATTTCCTAAAAATTTCGGTAGAGTTCCGTTTGTAATGTGGACTCTCCCTTAGGCATAAATCCATAAAACCCCGCATAAAAACATAATACAACTCAACGAGTCACACGCTCCGAATATACAACTCAACGACCACACGCTGGAGTTCAACCGATTATACAATAAAACTTAAAACAATCTAAATGGTTTATTATACATCTGGTACAATTATATGAACTAAATTACAAACTACAATGCTGAGGAATATAAGAAATGCATATTCTTGACTCGAATCACTCAACACGCGGCAACGATGAATCAGCGGAGTCCGAAATATGCTAAGTGTAGATCGTACCTTCCGAAAGTGTACCCGTAACACTCGGGAAGCGAAAAGGGGGAAATTTGTGGGGGTGAGCAATAAACCACGGGCTAACCGGAGTCTTATACCCTTAAAATGGAAATTCTTTACACATACTACTCATAATAATGAAATTGATGAAAACATAATAACATAATACAAATCTATATACTTTCGTAAAGATCGAACTCTTTAATCATTTAAAAGCACGATTTCACATTCATCACAATTCCCTTTTCCCAAACGAATCAACTTTCTAGGCCTTCGAGGATTCGAACTAGTACTTCTTAATTCCGGGCGCGACCACCGAACAAAAGGCTCCCGGGACCTATCTTGTACGAAGTCTCGGATTGGGCATCCTACCACCGCAGGACCCCTGTTAGAACCCTTCCCTCGAAGTTTCTAGTTCGGCGTCCCCTAGTTTAAACCCTTCGGTATGCTAAATGATCCACAACCAGTCGATTCAAAACAATTTGCATATAATCATTCATCACATTCACTTCAATAGCTTTCTCAAATTGATTTAATATCAAGAAAGGCATGACACCATGTGTCATCCCTATAAATTCACTTTCTCAAATAAGTTTCACCTCTTTAAAACATATTCACATTTAAAAGGAAGTTCTCAAGAAATTTCATTCAAGAATAATTCACGTAAAATGCATAACTCCTTTCAAAACTATTTTTGAACATTGCTTAACACAGTCACTTGCACAAATAGCTATGATTCAATCGCCGATAGTAATGCTTAGCTTCTTTCCAACTCTGCCTTGCTCAATTCACCAATTTAGTCGGATTAATTCCTTTTCCACCTATTTAAATGTCTCAACTTCTCATAATTCTCTGTCTTTACTTCAATTCCTCATTCTAGGTCTCTACTTTATAAATTAACTTCCTTTGCTCATACTCAGCCATATAACTCCTATTCTCACTTTATCACTTAAGCTCCTCTTGCTTGGCTCATCTTCCAACTTAATTTCATCTCGAAGACTTAGATACATTCTAAACTCAACTTAACCTTACAATTCCTTACCAGTCGGTTCCGTGACTCAAACTCCCATTGTATGTCGGTATCTTATTAATCAACTCTTGTTCGTCCATCTTTAGTTATACACTCTCAATCACTTTTCATCACTTAGTTTCCGTTAGTTTCGTTTACCTTCATGTTTAGTTCAACCTCGAGGATTTAAATCTATTTTGAACTCAATTAACCTGACCATCACCCATTTTCAATCCCATGTCTCAATTGTACATCCATCAACATGAATTTATACTCCTCTTTATACTTCACTCATTATTTCCTAATATTAGCAATCACCTCTTAATGCCGTAAACTCAATAAATCTCGTTCTGTCCCTCCAACTCATTCTCGTCCCGATCTGTCTCTCTCGAGGCTCCTCCCTCTTTGTTTCCCCACTCTCTCCACCGCGTAATTGATTTGGTATCTCATTATCATTGGACCCTAAATTTGATTTCTATCTCATTTCTCCACTTAAACCAAAACCTACCTCCTCAATTTTTTCCCCTTCTATTCCCTTTTTCTTTCGTTATTTTTCGTTACTCCTCAATATAATTAAACCCACTTACATAACATACGCGGTCTCGAATTAATATATAGCTGGTCCGGGCAAAAATTCAGAAAACGGGATTAATACGCTTCACTAATAAGAGTTACGCAAACTAATAAATAATTTTCTCAAATAACTTTACGAATATCTAACCACGCATAGAACTTGGTCACTCAACCTACTCTATTTAATTTAACTTCCTAACCCAAATTAACGGGTCTTACATTTCTTCCCCCTTAAAAGAATTTTGTCCCCGAAATTCGGAACAAATAGGTAGTACCCGTGAAACGAGCAACGTATAGGCACATGTATACATAGAGAGCACTTGTACACTTAATACGAAGGAAACTCAATGAGGTAGCCCTCATTCTTGGAATTCGAAGGGAGTCTTTATGGGTTAAAGAGTTCCAACTTCCTTTCTACCATCAATTCGAGTACGTATACTCACTTAATTACAAGGCGCTAAGGAGCAAATCGTACTTGGAAAAGAGCAAATAGTTGGCTTGGAGCAATCTCACCACTTGTTTTGAAATTGGATCTTAATCTCTCCACCAAAAACTTTTGTAATCAACACATTAACCCAGCACACATCTAGTTCAAACATCTCACACCACCCTCAAGCTCCTTATCCTCCACAAACTTAGGTAAACTCGTGGCCAAGCTAGTTGGATGGACTAGTTCAACGAATTATCTATGGTGCATCACTAGTCCACCGGTAAGAATGACACACATATTAGGCAAGTAACATCACAAAAGGAAGTAGACGAGTTCGAGAGTATAATCAAAATTCAGGACTGAAACCAAGTCGGAATTTAGAGGCAACAAAACTATGTGCGATCATATCTAGCACAATAAAATCCTTAAACAACTCGTGCCAACTACAATAGATAGTAGGGAGTACTCCTATTATTCTTTCACCTATATGGGAGTTAAGATCAAACCTACAATCCTTATGTAAACTTAAAGTATCTCGCTACCAAGTAACTTATAGTCGCTCCAATGAGCACTAATAACACAACAAACTCCAAATTAAGTATGGGAGTGATAGAACAACTTCTAACTCCCTTGGTAAACGAGGCGCTCCACCTACGAGGTTATTATCAATGTCCAAGGTTTATAAACTCGCAAAGAACCGCCACATATAAACTCAAAAGTGGTGGAGGGCATGATTCCAACATTCATCAATCAACTCTTTTTGGTGAGATAGTTAAGTGAAAGGAACTCAAAATGGTTAAAAGCACAATCTTCAATATGATTTAGTTAGCCCCTTCTAGCCTCATGCTCGGCTTATTCTAAACCTTTCTCATAAGTTTCTCAAATTTGGACTCATAGATGGATCTCCATAACCATTGAATTCTACGTTTGGTCGATTCAAAACTTAGATGAAAATAGAGAAAATTCCTAAATCAATTGTTTCTCCAAAATTGTTCCCAAATGCACCTAAAAGGTACCTTCCAACACATCCGAATGACCTTTACTTCAAGCAAAATACCTAGTTTGACATTCTCGATTATGAACTCAAATATTTTTATCAAGAAAACCAATTCCACTAATGATGCAACGAACCTTTCACGTTGTATTTCCCATTAATTTTCCTCTCTATGGCCTCTAATTCTCCTTTATAACTTTCAAAGTACCCACCTATGAGTATTTTTGTAAATATATGCAAGTATCTCTCAATACTCAGGTTGCTCAGCCTTATCCTATTCAATACTATGACATTTCAATTCATTTCTTAGTAAGAACTCCCAAAAGACAGCCTCTATGCCTAACTCAACAAACGGGATTAGGAATGCGCAATAAATGCTTCACGTATGCTAGTACATCGTATGTCTTTTCTTTTCATACCTAAGATCACTATACACTTTCTAAGTTCCTTGGAAATAAGTATATAAACAATAAATACATAATTGAATACTCGTATGCTTGCTTAGAGGTAGAATTTCTAAGTCGACTAAAGATTAGAAGTCGCACCACGAAACCAGTGAATAACGGAACACAAATAAAAATTCAACCGCACTCAATCACATACTTAGCAAACATAAATCACTCACACATATAAGCACATAAGTTCACGATTCAGATTATCGAACTCATCCTTCATCTAATCACATAAGAATTCAAATAAATGAAGTCCTAAGGATAGAGATTTCTAGTATAGGGCTCAACAAAATCAACAAGTAATCGACCGGAAATAAGATTTCAGCCACCCTTACTCACACAATTAGCACACACAAGTCACTCACACATTACCCTAAAGGGGCGGTTTGCAATCAACTAATTCAGCCAAGTCAACTAGGTAGTCACTTATAAGTCGGAGGTTGAACTTAAGGCCACACCTATGTCCGCCACAAATAGAGCATATAATCACATAACAACGATCCTAGACGCCTATATGCAATGCAAACTTAAGGTCACCAAAAGCTATGCTCGATACCATTTTGTAACACCCCAAAACACCCTCTCGGGAGTATTACATCGCGAGTTCCTTAAAGCAACTCCCAAGGCTCTTTCGATATTGGTTTGGTCTGTCTAAATCCAACTTAGAGGTAATAAAAGTGGTTTTTTAAAAGAATTTGAGATTTCATAAAAATTTCGACGAGTTCTGTTTCTAATGTGGACTCTCCCTTAAGCTTAAAGCCTTAAAACCCGACATAAAAACATAATACAACTCAACCAGCAATACGCTCGGAGTATACAGCTCAACGGCCATACTCCGGAGTCCAACGGATTATGCGATAAAATTTAAAACAATCTAAATGGTTTATTATACATCCGGTACAATTATATGAACTAAATTACAAACTACAATGCTTGAGGAATATAAGAAATGCATATTCTTGACTCGAATCACTCAACACACACCAACAACGAATCGAGGAGTCCAAACTATGCTAAGTGTAGATCGTACCTTACGTAAGTGTACCTGCAACACTTGGGACGGGAAAAGGGGGAAATTTGTGGGGGTGAGCAATAAATCACGGGCTCATCGGAGTTTATACCCTTAAAATGGAAATTCTTTACATATACTACTCATAATAATGAAATTGGTGAAAACATAATAACATAATACAAATCAGTAAACTTTTAACGAAATCTCTTGCACCGTAAAGATTAGAACTCTTTAATCATTGAAAAGCACGATTTCACATTCATCACAATTCTCTTTTCCCAAACGAATCAACTTTCTAGGCCTTCGAGGATTCGAACTAGCACTTCTAAATTCTAGGGCACGACCCCAACCAAAAGGCTCCTAGGACCTATCTTATAGGAAGTCTCGGATCGGGCATCCTACCACCGCAGGAACCCTGTTAGAACCCTTCCCTCGAAGTTTCTAGCTGGGCGTCCCCAAGTTCGAACCCTTTGTTATTCTAAACGATCCATAGCCGATCGATTCAAAACAATTTGCACATAATCATTCATCATGTTCACTTTAATAGCTTTCTCAAATTGATTTAATATCAAGGAAGGCATGACACCACGTGTCACCCTTATAAATTCACTTTCTTAAATAATTTTCACTTCTTTAAAACATTTTCACGTTTAAAAGACATTTCTCAATAAATTGCATTCAAGAATCATTCGCGTAAAATACATAACTCCTTTCAAAACTATTTTTTTGAACATTACTTAACACAATCACTTGCACAAATAGCTATGATTCAGTCACCGACAGTCATTCACAACTTCTTTCCAACTATACCTTTCTAAATTCACCAATTTAGTCGATTAATTCCTTTTCGAGCCACAATAACCACAAGCGGACACCACCTATTTCAGTGTCTCAACTTCTCATAATTCTCTCTCTTTACTTTAATTCCTCATTCTAGGTCTCTACTTTATAAATTAACTTCCTTTGCTCATACTCAGCCATATAACTCCTAATCTCACTTTATCACTTAAGCTCCTCTTGCTTGGCTCATCTTCCAACTTAATTTCATCTCGAAGACTTATATACATTCTAAACTCAACTTAATCTTACGATTCCCTACCCGTCGGTTCCGTGCCTCAAACTCCCATTGTATGTAGGTATCATATTAATTAACTCTTGTTCGTCCATCAATTAACTCTTGTTCGTCCATCCTTAGTTATATACTCTCAATCACTTTTCATCACTCAATTTCCGTTAGTTTCGTTTACCTTCATGTTTAGTTCAACCTTGAGGATTTAAATCTATTTTGAACTCAATTATTTCCCAATATTAGCAATCATCTCTTAATTTCATAAACTCAATAAATCTCTAAGGCTCAATTTGAAATATAAATTCATAACTCATTCCCAAACCATAGCGTGGTCATCACCATTCCCCAACTAACCGAATCCTTGATACTAATCACTATACCCAAGCAACCCAACTCGCTTGAATGCCTCGATTTCCAATTCGAGCGTAAACAACTACCAAATCCCTTCATGACTCCTAATTCGACTTTTAACAACTACTAAACTTGTTTAATAACATACATGTTCCGTATTCACAACAATATTCAATAATCACGATAAACTCAATTGGATTTCGAAATTACTAATAGTTTTAGAGTATAAGACTACCACCTCGAATTTAGGGATTGAGTGTTCTATTGAATGAAGTTGGTTCCAGGTTCCCTACCTCCCCTTCAACTTGTTCTCGTCCCAGTCTCTCTCTCGTCTCGGTCCGGTTTTCTCGCTCCTTCGGTAATCCTCGCTCGACGGTCACCGGCCGCGGTTTTGGTGCCCGCTGGTTGTCGTTCCCCTTCCTCTTCGTGGTCTCTGTCTCTCGGCCGGTTTCCACTCGGTTTCTTGGTCTGTCTCGGTGCTTTGCTCCCTTTCTCTACGCTTGCTAGCCGCAGCGTTCTCGTCATTCAGGCGGCCATCGGCCTCCGGGCTCTCCCTCTTTCTCTCTCCCTTTCTTCTGCCGCATGCTCGAGCCTCTCCCTCTCTCGTTTCTCGCTATGTTTCGCCCTCGCCCGTCCTCCCTTCTCTCGTTTTCCCCTATTCTGGTTTTGCTTCTTCTTTCTTTCGCTCCCTCTTTTCCTTTTTTCCTTCGTCTGCCACCTACCCTCGGCCACAACAAGCTTGCCGATTGCCGGTTGTCGGTTTCTTGTGTTCCTCTCGCTCCCGCTCGCTCGCCCTCTCTCTCTCGTGCGTTGTTCTCCCTCACCTTTCCTTTACTTTCCTCTCGTTCGGGCCTCCGAGGCTTCTTCATCTTTGTTTCTCCACTCTCTCCACCGAGTAATTGATTTTGTATCTCATTATCATTGGACCCCAAATTTGATTTCTATCTCATTTCTCCACGTAAACAAAAACCCACCTCCTCATTTTTCTTTTCCCCTTCTATTCCCTTTTTCTTTTTTTTTTTGTTAATCCTCAATATAATTAAACCCACATACATAACATGCGCTGTTTCGAATTAATACGTAGCTGGTCCGGGCGAAAATTCAGAAAAGGGGATTAATACGCTTCACTAATAAGAGTTACGCAAACTAATAATAATTTGCTCAAATAACTTTACGAATATCTAACCACGCATAGAACTTGGTCATTCGACCTACTCTATTTAATTAAACTAAATAATTAATTTAACTTCTATAACTTTCTAACCCAAAATTGCGGGTCTTACATATATATTATATATATAATAATATATGTACATATCGTTCCTTTTTTTTCCAAATTTGATGTATTATACATTATCATAAACCAGATATGACTTTTTTTTTTTTGAATTTTTGCATAATGCATAGCACAATTAATATGAAGAAAATGTTTAGGCAATCCCTTTAATTCGCTTTAACTACCCCAAGACATAACCACAACCGCAGTTCCTATAATGCCCGTTGTCTTTACCAATGAGATCAGGTTCACAAGGCAAGACATATAGTCTATGTGCAGAGCTAGGTTAGTCCATGAAGAAAGGGAAAAGGGATAAAGGATTTATTAGAGAAAAAGGTGGTAAACAATAAAAAACTAGTAATAATTCCCTATTATTTGTCACCTTTTTTCCAATAAATCGTTTATCCCTTTTCATTGTCCTCATGGACCGACCTGCGCTATACATAAACTTTATGTCTTGCCTAGTGAATCCGATCCAATTGCTAAAGTCAACAAGGGTTATGGATACTCCGGTTCTAGTTATGTCTTGGGGTATTTAAAGAAAATTAAATGGATGGCCTTAATATTTGACTAATATTCATTATTATTATCTTATGCATTACCTAAACCTCAAAAATATCATGTATTCTAGTTTACGATCATGCATAATACATCAAACATGCAACCAAAAAGGAAACCGGAAATTTAAATAATTGGATAAATTAGTCCACTCCAACATCAACTCATCAAAATAAACAAATTTGGTAACAAATTTATCTTTATGACAAGTATTTGGGGAGACCCGAATATCCAAATACCTTTCGAATTTTTACATTTTCACCTTTATATTTTCTTCTTTTTGATCATTACACCCTAAACCACAAATTTTTCTATTTCCCCAAACCCTAAACTATAAATATTTTTATTTCTCTAAACTCCGAACATATTTAGATGCTAGTTTTGATAATTGAATAAATAAGTCAACTCCAACATCACCTCATCAAAATAAACAAATTTGGATACAAATTTATCTTTATGAAAAGTTTTTAGGTGATGACCCTACATCCAAATTATCTTTCTATTTCTCTAAAATCTTAAATGAATTTGGATGCATTCTTTCAATTTACCATCCTTAACTATCATTTTATTTCCCTATAATTAAATCCTAAACTCCTAAAACCATTTCACAAAATCTCAAACATTTCACGAATTTCTAATATAATAAACTAAACAAATGCTACCCACATTCTCAATATTTAACATTTTAACAAAAATTTAATATTTCAACAATCTCAAACATTACCCACATTCTCAACATTCATATAATTACTGCAAATACAATCAACATTTAACTATCTAACTTTTGTAAATAACTTAAAGCAAAAAATAATAGAGTTTACATATTCATACCGTAGACCTACGACAACGGCGAGGGTGAGGGAGAGGCTTGACAGATTGCGCGAGAGGAGATCTACACTTAAAGTAGACGAGAGGAAACTATGAGAGAAAGGGAAGATTAAGCGAGAGGACAGCTACAACTACGAGCGTAGCTTATCGGTTCAAGTCGATCAACGAGGAAACATCAGGTACAAGTAATGGAGGAGAGGAACTGTAGAAAGCGATAAAACCATGAGTAGAGAGTAGATGTAAGTGAGCGTGGAAATAATAGGTATCAGTTCACGGGTTTTTAGATTGTGTCCGGATAGACATTTTACAATGGTTCAATGAAAGAACCGTCGTCACATGTTACCTATGACGATGTCTTTCAAAGAACCATCGTCAAAAGGTTTCAGCAAGACATATGATGATAGTTCTCTTAAAGAACCGTCATCATATGTGTTACACAATGCCGATTATTTACAAAAATGCACTGGTCCATTTTTCATGACAGTTTGTCCATTTAAGTGTCGTAAATCGACGTAATCAAAACTCATATATGTGGTTGTGAACGATCCAAGGTCTAAAGATTAGATGGCTCTTAATTATGGAGTATTCGATGAAGAAAGATCTTTCACCAGCCCACCAAAGTTTAAAGGATCTAACTTCACCCACTTGGAATAAGATCATGGAATGCTTCATCGAAGACTATGACGAGGAAGTATAGGGAATTATCTATAACGGAAACTACATTCCTACTAAGATGGATGGAAGTCAGCAAGTTGCCAAAGTAAAGTCAAAATTAACTCCTGCAGAGAATGAGAAGCACGGAAAGAATTTGAAGGCTATGAATATTTTGATATGTGCCATTGATGTTGCAAAGTATAATAGAGTATCCGCTTGTGATATCGCCAAACATGTATGGGACACTCTTGTCACCACTTATGAAGGAACAAGTCAAGTAAGGCAGGCAATGATAAGTCAACAATACCTCCATAAGCACGAAATGTTTAATATGGAGGCTCATGAGTAACGCTGATGTACATTCGCTTCACCGAGATTGTTAATAATCTCAAATATCATGGAAGAAAAATGTCACATAAGGAAATAGTAAGAATGCTTATAAGGAGTCTTCCAAAGAAGAAATAGGGACCGAAGGTGACCGCTGTTGAAGAAGCTCAAGACCTCACTTAGTTGAAAAATGATAACCTCATTAGGAAAATTGTCACCCATGAGTTACATCTAAAGAAGGAAGGATATGAGGTTAGCACCAAACAAAAAATATCTCTCAAGGCATAAGAGGAACCTTATCCAAGTCCGAGCTCATCAGCTTCTAAGGAAGACCTCATAACACTTCTGGCCGAGAGGATTCAAAAAATGATGAAATACAGAAAGTGGCGGAAGAAGCCAAAGTAGGAAGTATCTAAGAAGTAAAAGAAAGGTAAATTCTCATCCCCTTCAAATTTGACTTTAACTAAAAACTATTGCTGGTTTGAATGTGGAAGCAAGGAGCACATAGTCAAGGACAATCTAAAATAAAGAAAGCACCGAAACAAGAAAAGGCAATGGTAGACACATAGAGTAATGATGAGTTAGAAGAAGACGAGGACATAGATGATGAATAAAAGTGTCTCATGACTATAACGGACTCAAAAGATGAATCATCGGACATTGAGGAAACCGACCCTCAAGAGGTAATCAACTACTTGTTTAAGTTCTCCAAGCATGATTTGGCTAGATACATTTTTGCATTGGAGGAGAAGTCCAATTCTTATTTTTCTACCCTTAAAGAGAAAATTGAGTCTCTTAAGTATGAGAACAAATCTTTACAAAATTATTTGGAAAAACTAAGACTTAATATGAAGGTACTAGAGACTAGTGCTCAAGATAATGTGATTGAGTTAGAGTGCCTCACAACAGAGAATGAGCAACTAAAATATAAGCTCACTAAATCTCAAGAGTTAGTTTTGAAACTCACTCAAGGTCGGAAAAACCTTGACTTTCTTTTGTATTCTCATTGTGTTTAATTTCGAAAAGAAGGTATTGGCTATAATGCTGAGCAGGAGGACAACTCCTACAAAAATCTTTTTAAAACTAATTATAGAAAAATCAATTTTACAAAGGTTGAGCATGCTCCTATTCATTTAAAGACAAAAGGGATTCAGCCTGGACCTCTGTTTAAGAAAAATCTTCACAAGTTGTTTACAAGATGAAATGATTTCAAAAGAAAGAGACGAAAACTCATTTTTGAATGAATAAGGCTTAGAATCGGACCAAGTCCAATATGAAGCTTCGAGTACGAAACTATCTCTCTTAATAGTTTTCAATTCAAGTCATTCTAACACTTTAGAATGATTATCTTTAAGCTTTCATCTCGGACACACATTTTATCCAAATAATTTCATAATTTCAATTTGTTATTTCAACTGGCTCACTTCAAAAGTTACATCAAAATTACTTGTTTTAATTCCATGGTAAGCTAGATTTTGCTTTAACTTAACTTATGTTATGGCATATGATAGCTTGTGTCTACATCTTTCTCTAACTCTTTGATCATCTAAAAAATAAATAGATGGAATTCAAACATATTGAATATTAGACTTAAAAAATTATAGTTAATTAGTTTAAGGATATTAAAGTATTTAATTATTTGAATTAATGTATATCCTCGACTAATCTTGGACTAAAGTATTTTTATACTTTGAGTAGCACTTTAATTTGTTTTTGCACGTTGATTAAAGTTGTTTAATCTCATTTTAAAAAGAAAAAACAACTAGCTTTTTATCATTAAATGCCAATAGATAAAAAACACATTTTTAGGATGGCTCAAACACCGTGTTAGGGTTGTTTGCTTACATTTCTTGAAAACTTCAGCTTTGAGTCTAACGGTTTTTTCCATCTTCCTTTTCAGTCACAAAAAGTGGGATGGAGTACTTTTCAATTGAAAACCGATGCACATTGTCTATCTTCACAGTGGTTCCATTTCGGAGGGACTCAAACTATCCCTTACAACGGCTATCCGCTTTATCGATTATAAATAAAAGCTACTTTACAAGACATAAGAGATTTACGGAACAAAACTCTCAACTCATATACTCAATCTTTCTATCTTTCAACTCTGTATTTTAGTTTTTCTCAACTTCGAGTTAAAAAAGAAGTCTTGTAATCAGTCACATTCTTACTTACTCAATTCTTCCGTATTTTTCACTTGATTGAGCTATAAGTGGTAACTCAACGCAATAGTACCTAGCTATAAAGGGTAACTCAATTTGGAAGTACTAAGATAGATAAGGGATCTTCTATGCCTAGGAAAAACTTGTATTAAATTTTCCAAGGGAACAATTCGAGTGTCATACCTTTGTATTTTGTGGATTCAAAATAATGGATTTAATATGGTGCCTAAATTGACACTATTTGTTGTTTTCTGCCCGAGGAGGATTTCCACATAAAAATTCATGTTCTTATTCATTCCAAGCACAATCTAGACTTAGCTCCTAATTTATGAGTTCGACTTAAGCAGCAGATTTTTAATTCCACAATATTTCCATCATACCCTATTCACCCCATAGGGTGATTTAGACTACGAAAGAGCAAACCATCAATTGGTATTTCAAAAGGAACTAATAATCTAAGGTCTAAAGATTAGATGACTTTTAACTATGGAGAATTCGATAGAGGAAGATCATTAACCAAGCCACCACACCACACTTCAAAGGATCAAACTTCGCACATTGGAAGAAGATCATGGTGTGTTTCATTTAAGGCTATGGCGAAGAAGTTTGGGAAATCATTTGCAATGGCAATTGTGTTCACACCAATATTGATAAGACTCAATTAGTAGCCAAGGTGAAGTAAGAATTAACTCTTCAAGAGAACTAGAGGCATAGAAACAATTTCAAGGCGATGAACATTCTCATGTGCATCAATGATGCCGCATAATACGATAGAGTATACACACGTGATACTCGCTAAAGATGTGTGGGACACTCTTGTCACCATTTATGAGGGTACAAGTCAAGTGAGGCAGGCATAGATCGGTCGAGTAACTCCACAAATACGACATGTTGAATATGGCGGATGATAAGAACATAACGTAGATGTACATCCCCTTCACCGAGATGGGGACCAAAGGTGACAGCCATTGAAGAAGCTCAAGGCCTCACTCAATTGAAACTAGATGGGTTCATTAGGAAACTTCTCATCCATGAGTTACATCTAGAGGAAGAAGAATCTAAGGTAAGCACGGAACGAAACATTACTCACAAAGCCTCGGAGGAACCTAGTCCAACCTCGAGCTCCTCATATTTTGAAGAAGACTCCATGGGACTTACGCCGGAGGATTCAAAAGGATGATGAAATATAGAAAGTGATAGAAAAAGTCAAAGTAGGAAGTCTTCAAAAAGGAAAAGAAAGGTAAATACTCATCCCCTTCAAATTCAATTTTAACTAAAAATTATAGTTGTTTTAAATGTGGGAGCAATGAGTACATTATTATTATCCAAAAAGAAGAAAGGACTTAAACAAGAAAAATGCAATGGTAGCCATATGGAGTGATGATGAGTTAGAAGAAAATGATGACACGAGATGATGAATCAAAGTATCTCATGGCTCTAACGGACTCAATAGCTTGAGCTGAGTCGAAAGTGAAGGTTTAGTAGTGAGAAAACTGAACCTCAAGAGGTAATCCACAACTTTCTTAAGTTCTGCAAGCATGATTTAGCTAGATAAATTTTTACATTGGAGGAAAAGTCCAATTCGATTCTTCTACATTTAACAAGAAACTAGAGTCCCTTAAGCCTGAGAACAAATCTTTACAAAATAATTTGTAAAAGCTGAGATATAATCTAAATGTACAAGAGACTAGTTCTCAAGATAATGAGACCGTGTCGAGTGCATCATAACGAGAGAATGAGCAATTGAAACAAAAACTCACTTAGTCACGGGAGTTGGTTTTGAGACTCACTCCAGGTCAAAAACCCTTGACTTACTACTAGATTCTTAGTATGTTTCATTTTGAAAAGAAGGTTTTGGCTATAATGCTTGAACACAAGGATAACTCCTACAAAAACCATTCTAAAACTGATTCCAGAAAAATCAATTTTAAAAAGGCTGAACATGGTCCTATAAACTTAAAGAAGAAAAGAACTAAGAGTAGATAATCTTTTAAAACAAGTACAAGAGGTAAGATTCGGTCGGACCAATTGTTTCATTTATGATGCTACCACAAATTAGAAAAAGCTCTATGGTCTTAGGTCGGGTAACCCCTATACTATTCCTCTTACTGATTCTACTCAAATTCTATCTTGTTTGAATACTTTAGTTGATGATGATTCATGGACTTGGCATCATAGATTAGGTCATATCAGCATGCATACTATTAAGAAACTTGCATCTTAGGGGTTACTCGGATGACTCGCCTTCTTGCAAATTTAAGAAAGATCAAATATGTGATACTTGTACAAAAGGAAAACAAGTTTGATCATCCTTTAAGCCACTCAAAACTATTTCTACTTGAAAAGTGCTTGAACTTATTCATATGGATTTGTATGGTGAAATCCATGATAAAAGCTTAGGAGGTAAATCATATGTCCTAGTCATTGTTGATGATTTCTCACGATTTACCCGGGTTTGTTTTCTAAAGAACAAGAATGAAGCCTTTAAAAATGTTCACCAAGATCCGCACGAAACTTCAAATGCACTCTCAAACTCGGATTAGACGAATACCAAAAAACTAGGGAAGGGAGTTTGACTATTCATAATTTGCATATTTACGTGACAAGAATGGCATCTCCCACAACTTCTCATCACGATGAACTTCTCAACAAAATGGAGTAGTGGAGAGAAAGAACATAACCATTTAAGAAATAGGAAACATTATGATGGTTGAAAATGATGTTCCTTATTATTTCCAGTCGAGGCAATGAGCACAACAATTTACACACTTAATAGATGCCGCATTCGACCTATCTTGAAGAAAACACCCTACGAGCTCTACAAAGGAAAGATGTCTAACGTGTCTTACTTCAGACCATTTGGGTGTAAATTCTTTGTGTATAATGATGTGAAGGATCATTTGACTAAGTTTCATGCAAGGTCGGATGAAGGTCTATTTCTTGGTTATTCTTCTTATAGAAAAGCTTATCGCATATTCAATAAAAGCACTAACAAAATGGAAGAAAGCGCCCATGTTATCTTTGATGAAGTTGATAATGGCACGATAAGTTAGCCTACTTTTTAAATTTCAAGCTTAAACGAAATAATGATGAATTTGTGGAAGTTGAGCTAAGGATTATTGATTATAAGCAAACCGAGCCAACTTAGAATTAGTCGGCCCAAGAACTAGCTCGGATCATCGAAGCATAAGGAGAGGAAGAGATACAACTAGCTAAACCAGTGAAGAACCTAACATTCAACCATCAAATCTGGTAAACCGGAGAACAGGTAAAGAATTTAAATATGCAACAAGTCGCCCACCTCAAAACATGAGTTCAAACTTAAATTCGGGGGTAAGAACTCGTTCTTGTTTGTATAATTTGTGTACATTTTGAAAGAATGCGTTAGAAGGTCTACTTGAACTTGAATAGGTAGAGGCCATGAAAAAAAGCTATCACACTTTTAAAGAAACCAAGTTTGGACCTTGACCAAATGACCTTCGACCACCCTTTATAGGAACCAAATGGGTGTTTAAGAACGACCTACACGGGAGGTTTGGTTGCCAGAAATAAGGCCATACCTGTTGCTCGGGGATATAATCAAGAAGAAGGAATTGATTGTGGGTAAAGCTTTACACTTGTTGCTAACATTGACGCAAACAAAATTCTCTTAGCATTTGCATTTAGCATAAATAGTAATTACATCAAACCGATGTTAAGTATGCATTTCTTAATGGTTATATTCAAGAGGAATTCCATGTTGAAAACCCCCTGGATTTGAAAACTCTCAATTTCCCAATTATGTTTTAAAATATCAAAAAGTTTTGTAAGGTTTGAAACAAGCTCAAAGAGCTCCGTATAAAAGATTAAGTAGCTTTTTCGTTGAAAATCGCTTCCAAAGAGGTCCGAATGACAAAACTCTTTCCACAAAAACCAAGGGGAATGAATTTCTCATAATTTAGATTTATATTGATGACATAATTTTTAGAGTTGCTAATGAAATTATGTGTCAAGTGTTTTTGAGCTTATGAGACATGAGTTTCAAATGAGTATGATGAGAAAAGTCAACTTCTTTACGGGAATGTAAATCTAGCAAGAAAAGAATGGATTCTTTGTCCATTAGTCCAAGTACACAAAAGAGTTACTCAAGAAGTACAACCTTTAAGATGTGAAACATGTAGCAACTCAAAAGTAGTGCCAAGTCTGGACTCATATGAGAATGGTAAAGCAGTAGCATATAAACTCTACAGAGGTATGATTGGATCTTTTCTCTATCTTACATCTAGCAAACCAGATATCATGTTTAATATCCGTCTCCGTACAAGATTTCAAGCTAATCCAAAGGAATCACATCTTATTATGGTGAAGAGAATTTTCAAATATCTTATGGGAACTCGGACACTCGGTCTCCGCTACTCAAAAGAGTCAAGTTTGACCCTCGGTGGCTACTCGGATGTTCACTATGCTAGATACAAAGTTGATAGAAAGAGTACTTCGAGGATCATGCCAATTTTTGGGTCAATCACTCATCTCTTGGCACTCAAAGAAGCCAAATTTAGTTGCTTTATCAATAGGTCGAGCTATGTACATAGCAGCGAGGATCTTGTTGTGCTCGATTCATCGTGGATCAAGCAATACCGAAGGATTTGGGACTAACATTTACAACCATCCTATCAAGTGTGATAATCAAAATGCTATCAGCCACACAAACAATCAAGTTAAACACTAAAAACCGAAGCACATTGATGTCGGATATCATTTTATGAGAAATCATTATGAAAAAGGTGCTATTGAATTTGAATTTATTCCAACTAAATTCGAGTTAGCAAACATCTTCACTAAACCACTACGTGAGGAAGAATTTTGTTTTATTGGGAATGAACTTAGTATGCTTGAATACATGATTACTTGAGTTATTGCATGACAAATTATATGGTTGTATTATCCGATACATGCATTGTCTCAATAACTAGTGGTTCGAGTTGATATTACATGAGATTAAGCTATAGTTATAAGTTTCTAAGTTTGTTATTGTAATACCCAAAAATTTAAGGTGCTTGCTTGGTAATGAGTTATGTTTATTAAAAGTTAAATTTTTAAACTAAGTTGAATTTTTCCGAGTCGAAATTAAAACCCGACAATTGAAACCCGATCATGGGTTAGCTTAAATGGGCTTATTGAAATTAAATTTGGGCCCAATTTCTTAAAATCCAAAAACAGAAAAATTAAAATAAAAAGAAAAAGAAAAGAAAATGGGAAGGATGGGTGGTTGGCATTTGAGGAGTCGGCAAAGAATTAAGCAAAGTAAGTGTTGCGGTCCACTTGAAATTAGGCAGCAAAGTCGATTAGGTGTAATAAGGAAAAGAGGACAGAGAAAGAGGGATTAAGAGGGAGACTGGAAATAGAAGCAGGAAAGCAAAGAAGAAATGGGAACGAAAGGAGTCGAAGTAAAGCAAAGGGAAAGAGAGGAAGAAGAGCTCGGCCAAAATAGAGGAGAAGCGGCGAGAGATTTAGAGGAAGAGCAAGGGGGTGGGATGAGAGCCCGAGCAGAAACGAAGAGAAAGAAATATAGGGACATGGAAAGGTGGCCGGCAAGTAACTTTCAGTGACCAGCGAGTGAAGGAAAATGACGATCGACGAGCGAGAAGAGGGAGATACCGAGACCGGATAGAATCGAGACCATGGGCAAGGAGAATGAGAGACAAAGCAAGAGGGACCGAGAGCAGCGAAAGGAGGAAGAAGAGGGTCAGGTAGAGGAGACAAAAACCAAAAAGAAGAAAGTAAAGCAAAGCACCCGATTCAAAATTCAATTCAAAACTGAACTTTTTAGAATGACTAAGAATCCAAGGTGAGTAATTCAAATTCATCCTCTAAAGATAAAACAAATTAGGTGGATTAAATTCTAAATTGATTCATGAAATTGGAAACCTTAAGTTAATTGAAGAAGTTAGAGACCTAAATTCACGAAACTAGCTACTCACGAATTAAAAAGCATGTTCGAATTATGTGTCTAATTCGGGAATTTAATGATCATTGAGTATTATTGAGCATAATTATTGAGTTGTGTGTTGAGAATTTGATCAAAGTAGCTTGAATTGAATTAGTGAGAGAAATTAGCAAATTGAATTTATGATTTAGGTCCAGATTTTTCAAGTAATCAAGCCTTTTGTCCGAATTAATGATTTCGTAACTTAACTTTGTTAGGTGGCTAGTGGGGATGGAAGTGCTAGAACTAATGTGTAGAGTAACATAATTGATCTAATGATAGGTATTAAACATCCGAATAAGTTTCGAAATTACAACCTTCCAAGTTTAGGGTTACTGCAAATCCTAGTAAGTTAGATGAATGGATGAGGGAGATCGTTAAAATATTTAAGACTATGATGTGTCCTGAAAAGTATAAGGTTAGATTAGCTACGCATCTTTTCATTGAAGAAGCCGATCATTAGTGGGATGCGGTTAAACCAAGCCTAGAAGAGGAACGAGTAAAGCCAATAACTTAGGAGGAACTCAAGGAAAAGATGAATGGTCGAGTACTATCCTAAGGATGTATAAAGAGCAAAGGATTTGAAGTTTATTGACTTGAAACAAGGGAAAATGAGTGTTATGGAGTATGATGCTAAGTTTACGAGCTTAGTCGATTTTGTAGGTATTTGGTAGATACGGAGCAAAGAAGGTTTGACCGGTTTGAGGATGGTCTCGCATTAGACATACGTGAAAGAATAGTTCGCCAAACCATTACCACATACCAAGATATGTATCGAGACAGCAATCCACATAGAACGAGTTCTCCAGGAATGTAAGGCTAAGGATGTTGCTAATCCTAGAAGATCCGGAAGTAGGAATGTGAATTATGGGAATTAGAGAAACAACCAAAGGGGTGTTGGGCAAGGCTTAGTTGGCCACAATGATGGTAATATGGTAAGAAAGCCATGCCATTACTGTCACAAGGTTCACGGAGGAAAGGAATGCTACGTGGCAGCTGGAAAATGTTTCAAATGTGGGGAAAAAGGACATATTGCTAGGAATTTGTCCTTAGAGGAACAAATAGCAAGGTATCGAGGCGGTGGGTACCAAGAGGCCGGACCAAGGTGAAGGAACAAGCTCGCAATCACGAACGAGAGAATTGGATACGACAAGAGTGGTAAGCCCCCACCTACCATGGGAAGAGTTTTCAACATCATGGAACCGCACTCATAAGATCTCGGGTAACCTAAGTTTTAAGTTTCAAAGATGAAACTTTTTTTTAAGTAGGGGAAAAATGTAATACCCGAAAATTTAAGGTGCTTGGTTGGTAATGAATTAAGTTATTAAAAGTTAAATTTTTAAACTAAGTTGAATTTTTCCGAGTCGGTATGAAAACCGGAGAATTGAACCCAAGCATGCGTTAGCTTAAATGGGGTTATGGAAATTAAATTTGGGACGAATTTCTTAAAGTCCAAAACAGAAAAATTTAAATAAAAAGAAAAAGAAAAGAAAATGGGGAGGATGGGTGGCTGGCATTTGAAGAGTCGGCAAAGAATTAAGGTAAGTATTGGGGTGTAATTGAAATTGGGTAGCGAAGTCCATTAGGTGTAATAAGGAAAAGAGGAGAGAGAAACAGGGATTAAGAGGAGACTGGAAATAGCAGCAAGAAAGCAAAGAAGAAAGGGGGACGAAAGAAGCAGAAGCACAGCAAAGGGAAAGAGAGCAAAGGGAGACCGAGAGGTGAGGGACCGAAAGAGAGGAAGAAGAACTTGACCAAAACACAGGAGAAGTAGTGAGAGATTGAGAGGAAGAGTGGAGCGGGGGATGAGAGCCCGACCGAAACAAAGAGGAAGAAGGATAGGTACATGGAGAGGTGGCCGGCGAGCAAGCATTCAAGTGACCGGCGAGTGAAGCAAAACAACGATCGGCGAGCGAGAAGAGGGAGACGGCAAGACCGAGATAGAATCAAGACCAGGGGCAAGGAGGACGAGGAACAGAGCAAGAAGGACCGAGACTAGGGGCATGCTTCGAAACTTTATCTTCTTAAATGCACAATCAGGTAAACCCCTAACTAAACCATGAGATGGAAGCTTTTTGGTAGTGTGCATACTAACATGACCTACTCGCGATGCCATGTCCATGAATCATCATGCAATGATACTTTTGAACAAGATAAATTCTATCTTGGATCGAAAGAGGAATAGTGTATGAAGGTTTGCTCGGGAGACGCCGAGTCACCCTAGAGGGGGTGAATAGGGTGATGGAGGATTTTTGTTGAAAATCAAACTCTTTTGCCAAAGGAGAGACAGAAATGCATTCCGAGTCTAAAACGGGGTCGGAAAAGTATGCACTTAGAATTGCAATAAAGAGTAAGGAAGCGATTAAGTCGAAGCTTTGAGACTGTCCGAGTCTAGAATGAACTCATAAAGTAATGATACCGAGATTACGTGGAAACCCTCCCGGGGCAGAAAACCATGGACCGTGCTAATCCAAGCACGAAGTCAAATCTACTATTTTGAGTCCATAAAATACGATGAGTCGATCGAACCCAAGTTGCTTCCTTAAACAACTCTTTACAAGTTTTCCTAGATTCGAAATTCCCTTATCCGATCTAGTACTTCCTAGCTGAGATAACCCTTACAACTAGGGACAACTAAGCTGAGTTAACCCTTACAGCTAAGTTAAGGGATCTTACTTAGAGAGTAAGAACGTGTTTATAACTAAGTACAAGACCTTACAACTCGGAATATAATGAATTACAGAGTGGGAGTTGTAAGTAGAAGATTGAGAATGAATACAATGACTTTGCTCAAGTACGTGTATTAACAATAGGTTCGACAATCTTCTAGTCATGTGAGTTGGCTTCCTTTTATAGATGACCAAGCAAGCATAGCCGTTATCTCCAACTTCGACGGGAAGTCCTTTGTGACCGTTATTAAGAACTTTCTGAGTCACTCGGAAAGTATCCGTTGTGATATGAACGTTGGGCAATGGTTCTTAACTCTCTTGGAAGTCCCAAAACCACTGGCGATGTCTTGAAGGATAAGGGGAAACCACCGTTAAGCTTGGCGTTTTAGTTTTCCAGATTAGACACGAGATAATAATACAATTAAGATAATTAAGCAACTAATTATCCGAGTCGGAAAGTGAATGGAATTTTCTCGAGTCTAATATCCATGAAACTCAAAATTCCATCCGAGTTAGTCTAAGCGAGGATCAAGTTATACAGCGAATATCGAGTGAAACAAACTTGATATAGACTAAGCATGGTTCGAGTAGAAGCGCCGACTACAACAGAATAGGACTATAACATGAAGTCGGACTCGAGTGCGGTTAACCGAAAAACTAGTCAATTTAACATGCGATATATCTAAGTGATGAGAGACTCGGACTCGAGTGAGATAGGGTGAGTACATATCTCGTTTTCCGAGTCACTTAGAGATAAGCAAAAGTACATGAAGTAAATGACATATCACTTAGAGAAGATACCATATCACTCGAAAAGTTTCTAAGGTGCGAGAGAATGCCTTGGAATCAAAACCTTATAAGTGAGAAGTTCTTATACCCGATTCCTTCGATAAAACTCGGAAAAGTGCGGAGCAGATGTCCGAGTCTTCAATCTCCCCTTTTTGGTGAAAGGCATTCCATACTTAGACAGAAACTTTGTTAGTGATAAAGATTTGCTTTTGAATACTTACGCGTGAAATCGGATAAGTAAAGCAAGCTTAATGTATCGGATCATAAAGAATATATGATTAGCAATGAAATAATGTTAACTCGTAAATGGTTGCAATAATCAGTAACCACAGAGAAAATTTAAGAGAAAGCATTAATTCATTGAAGTTAAAGAGAGTACACAGATGAAGAAACTCCCCTAAACAAGACAACAAGTTTTTGTATCTATATTCTCCCCTTGCCTTTCAAAGAAAAACAATAACAAATTGGGAAGAATATAATAGGTAGCACAAATTTGATGTCCGGACAAAAGAAATAAGTAAAAATCTCTCGGAAAGAAGAAGAATTTGGCGGATCTGTGGAATTGTGACATAGTGCATGGTGCCTACGAGGGAGAGGGGGATGCCCGGGTGGAAGCGGAGAGATGAGAGGTACGCCGGCGCTGGTAGGATCTTGACGATGTGCTTGAGCACGATAGAGGGAGAACCGAGATTGTCGTCAAGGGCTCAGCTCCGAGTGGTTGACCCGCAACAAGAGGATCTAGGGGTTCCTCCCCGTGGACCTCGGTAGGCTGGAGGGGCTGCTCGGTCCGACTCGCTGCATGTTTCGTAGCACAGCCTAGGTCTTCGACCCACTCGGACTCACTGTCCGAGCTGAGTACTGCCACTTGAGCTTGAGGAGCAGCCGACCCTCAGCTGTCCTTCTTGCTTCTTCTTTTGTGTCTCCCCGGCCCGAAGGAGCTGCCTCACCGCAGGCTCCTCGGTGTCCGCTTCTTCTTTGTCCGCTTCTTCTTCCTCCCCGCTTTCGAGGAGGTCGTGGTCGGGCTCGAGGACGCTTCGGATGTGTCTAAGTCGTCACGGTCCCGAGCCACCTTGGACTTTCTCTCCTGGAGGAGCTCGACCAGCTCCTTTTGCTCCTTCACCAATTCCCTCATCTCAAGAACCAGTGCTTGCTGCTCTCGAATTTGGGACTAGGCTATTTTTGGTTGATGGTCATAGATCGATAGACAGATCCTGAATGACCGGAGCATGTCCTTGAATTCAAAGGACACGGAGTTGATTTTGTCCATGAAAGCGGAGGAAAAATAGCGGAGAGAGACTTTTGGGCACATGAGGTGGAAGCACCAATAGGTGGGGAAGGGGAGAGAGAGGGGTTTCTTTTCGAGTCCGAGGCGGAGAAGGAGGCCTCGGCTCCGAGTTGTGTACCCAAACACCAGGTTGAGTTTCCGGTATCCATACCCCTGAAGTTCCTTTTTGCCGACCACAACGGCAGCCTCGGAAGCAGCATTTGGGTCCGAGGGCGAGAGGAACTTTAAATTGCTTGAACACAAGGGTGAAAAGAGCACCGAAGGGAAGAGGGGTGTTCTTCTTATTTTAGAGTTGAGCTGGCACAGTCGCCATCTACTCAATTATTGAGGGGAAGAGGTCTACTTCGTAGCCCTCAAGAATGTCAAAAGAGATTTTAAATGCTTAGAGTTGGGGTTCTCCTCTGCTGGAATGCTCGAGAGAAAAAGGTTCTCATCGGCAGGAAGCATAGAAGACATGCTTCGACTTCAACCGAGTCACCGAAAAATTTTTCCGTGACTCAAGGAATTCTTTAGCGAATTTTTCAAAGAAGTCGTCGGCGACTTAAGTGAAAGGAATAGGGTTGCTGTTCAAGAAAAGAGAAGTGACCTTGAACGAGCGGTGGAGGAGAGAGGTGTTTATTCGGACAGTCACATTCTGAACTCCGGAGGTTAGAACACCTTCGAGTGAGTGAGGTGAGTGTAAAACTTCGAAACGAGTTCAGTGGTAAATGAACTCGTTGAAACAAAGAAAGTTATATACACCGGTGGTTTCAATGTGACGCAACCACGAAAATTTTGTGGTTGGAAAGAACTTGTCGTCCAGCGTGAGATGCTTGGGTGACAATAGGTTTAGAAGGTATTTCATCACGGATCGCGAGAGAGCGAGAGAGAGAAAAAAATTGAAAATATATTCTGAAATTTTCCACTAATCTAGAGATAATTTCGAAATATGATGTCCAATTTTTCTCGACGTCCGAGTTTGACTCAGATTGGTTTTCGAGTGACTCGAAACTAACGGTTATCGACTCAGTATCACAAAATCAACTCGAACTAATAGCTAGCAATAAAGCATAAGCACATGGCACATAATCAAGCAATGAGATTATCATAAATAGAAACACATAGTTATGCATTTAACATTCCAAGCTCATTCCTAATGAAACAAACCTGATCTTCACCAAGAGGCTTAGTAAAGACATCAGCTAATTGAAGATTAGTAGGAATGAACTCAAGTTCAATGTCACCTTTCTCGGAATGGTCTCGTAAGAAATGATATCCGACCTCAACATGCTTTGTCTTTGAGTGCTGAACTCGGATTCTTTGTGATGTTGATTGCACTCGATTGTCACACTTGATTGGAACCGATTTGAAAGAGAGTCCAAGATCTCTCAAGTGTTGCTTTATCCATAAAATCCGAGCGTAACATGCCCCAGTTGTAATATACTCAGCTTCAGCAGTTGATAGAGCTACTGAGTTTTGCTTCTTTGAGTGCCAAGATATTAGGGATTGATCCGAGAAATTGGCAAGCTCCGAAGTGCTCTTTCTATCAACTTTGTATCCAGCGTAGTCCGCATCCGAGTATCCAGGTGAGGCTCGGTTCCGAGTCTCTTGAGTACCATAGACCTAAGTTACGAGTTCCTACAAGATATCCGAATAGTCTCTTCACCGCGAGTGAGATCTGATTCTTTTGGATTAGCTTGGAATCTTGCGCATAAATTAACATCGAACATTATATCCGGCCGGCTGGAAGTAAGATATAGCAAAGATCCAATCATACCTCGATAGAGTTTCGATCTATTGCTTTACCTTTCTTGTATGAGTCAAGTTTTATACTCGTTGCTCATAGGTGTAGATGCGTGCTTTGCATCTTGAAGTTTGTATTTCTTCAGCAGCTCCTTGGTATACTTTGATTGATGGACATAGATTCCATCTTTGTCTTGTTTGATTTGTAGACCAAGGAAGAAATTGAGTTCTCCCATCATACTCATTTGAAATTCTTGACTCATTAACTCAGAAAATTCTCGGCACGTAAATTCATTAGTAGCTCTAAAGATAATATCATCAACATAGATTTGAACAATAAGGAAATCTTTCCCCTTGGTTTTTATAAAGAGAGTTTTGTCGATCTGACCTCTTCTAAAATCATTTTGAACCAAGAAATTGCTCGAGTCTTTCATACCAAGCTTAGGGAGCTTGTTTAAGACCATAGAGAGCCTTTTGAAGTTTGAAAACATGATCTGGAAATTTTGAGTTTTCAACACGAGGACGCTGCTCGACATAGACTTCTTCTTCAATAAAACCATTGAGAAATGCACACTTAACATCCATTTGATACAATTTAGTAGACATGCTTGGATGCAAATGCCAACAGAATTCTAATAGCGTCGATTTTGGCAACAGGTGAAAAGGTTTCCCCACAATCAATCTCTTCTTCTTGATTGTAACCTTGAGGCACAAGTCTAGCCTTGTTTCTGACTACCACCCCACCTTCATCCAGTTTGTTCTTGAAAACCTATTTGGTTCCTATGACAGGGTGGTTAGAAGGTCGTTTGGTCGAGTCCGGACTTGGTTTCTTTCGAATTGATTGAGTTCCTCTTGCATGGCCTCTACCCATTCAGGTTCATTTAGGGCCTCTAGTGCATTTCCGGGTTCGATTAATGAAATGAATGCAGTGAATGCACACAGATTTTGAAGAGAGGAACGAGTTCTTACCCCACTATTGATATCGGATAGTATGTTTTCTAGTGGATGACTAGAAGTGAACTTGAATGCTCTACTTGTTCTCCGATTCACAAGATTTGTGGGCTGAGCTACCCGATCTTCGAAGCTTGTTCCGAGTGATCTTCTTCATTAGCTTGTTCGTTACGAGCAGGCTCTTGACTTGTCTCATTCCGAGTCACTTCGTTCCGAGTGACTTCATTCCGAGCTAGTTGAACTTGAGTCTCTGTAGACTCGGTTTCATCATCTTCGGTGTTGAGTTTCGGATCCGAGTATGAAGACTCACTTGGTTTGTCCTGTTCAAACTCATCAAACACAACGTGGATGCTTTCTTCCACTTTGTTAGTTCTCTTATTGAAAATACGATAAGCTTTGTCTGTGAGAAGAATAACCCGGAAAAATACCTTCATCCGACCGAGCATCAAACTTGGTCGAGTGATCCTTACCATTGTTGTGAACGAAACATTTACATCCAAATGGTCCGAAATAAGAAATATTTGGTTTCTTCCCTTTGTAGAGCTCATAAGGTGTTTTCTTCAATATAGGTCCGATGAGGCATCTATTCCGAGTGTAGTTGGCTTTGTTAATCGCCTCGGCCTTGAAATAGTAAGGTAAGTTGTGTTCAATCATCATCGTCCTTGCTATTTCTTCAAGAGTTCTATTCTTTCTCTCCACTACTCCATTTTGTTGAGGAGTTCTTGGTGCTGAGAAGTTGTGAGAGATACCATTTTTGTCACAAAACTCGAGAATTTTGAGTAGTCGAAATCCCTTCCATGGTCAGTCCGAATTCTCTAGATCGGAGTCCGAGACTCAACTTGGATTTTTCTCGCAGAGCTTGCTGAACTCCTTGAATGCTTCATTTTTGTGTTTAAGAAAACACACCTAGGTAAATCGTGAATAATCATCAATAATAACAAATATATATGATTTACCTCCGAGACTCTTAACTGGGATTTCACCACATAAGTCCATATGTAGCAGCTCAAGCACTTTGGATGTGGAAACTGTCTTCGAGAGACTTGAATGATGATCCGACTTGTTTCCCTCTTGTGCATGCTTCACAAACTTTATCTTTCACAAAAGCACGATTAGGTAAACCCCTAACCAGAACATGAGATGAAAATTTTTTTATAGTATGCATGCTAATATGGCCTAATCTATGATGCCATGTCCATGACTCATCATGAAGAGATGATTTTAAGCAAGATAAATTCGACTCGGGTCGAAAGACGAATAATATAAGTGTTACCCGATCTTTTACCCGAAAGCTTGATCTCCTTGGTGGTAACATCAGAAATGTAACAATTGGTCCGAGTGAATCTTACCTCTTGACCTTTATCGCACAATTGAGAGATGCTAAGCGGATTGTACTTTAATCCTTTGACAAGGTAGACTGGACTTACCAGATTGCATCCTTTTCCAATCTTGCCTATCCCAACTATCTTGCCTTTACTGTCATCTCCAAAAGTGACCTTTCCTCCTTTATGCTTTTCTAACTCGGAAAAGAGTCTCGAGTCTCCGACATGTGGCGTGAACATCCACTTGTCAAGGTACCAATGTCCTTTTGATCTCTTCCGAGTGACCCGCAAAACAGAGACAATCTAACCCTTCTCACTTCCTCTAACGAACCCGAGTAACATTCTTTACTATTGTCCTTTTCGAGGAAGAAGGTTTTTAGGAACCAGATTTGAATGACTTTGGGTTTAGTCCGATTCTGAATCTTTTCTTTAGAGAACTGAGTCTGTCTCTTTCTTTTTGAAAACATTTCCTTTGGAAACCGAAGAAGGTGGTTTCTTCTTGTAAACTTCTCCGGGCTTAGTCCTCCCTTCATTTTTATGAATGGGATCATGCTCGAGTTTCCTGAACTTTACAGTTCTAGAATCCTTTTAAATAGTTCCGAGTAGGAATTGGATTCCTCCTCTTTGTTGAAACCAAGACCTTCTTTTACGAAGGAGACACATTGAGATCCTAAGAGCATGTCAAGATTTTTCTAACCTTGAGTAAATTTTAAGACCGAGATCTTGAGACTCAATGAGCTTTTGTTTTAGTTGCTCATTTTCTTTTCGAGTAACTCGGACTCGGTCTCATTGGATTGAGCACTAGTCTTGAGTTCTCCGAGTGTAAGTCTCGGTTTTTCCAATTCATTTTTCAAAGAGATGCTCTC
This sequence comes from Talinum fruticosum, assembly GCA_021018815.1. Taxonomy (NCBI): domain Eukaryota; kingdom Viridiplantae; phylum Streptophyta; class Magnoliopsida; order Caryophyllales; family Talinaceae; genus Talinum; species Talinum fruticosum. Next base: position 5,366,696 of record JAITYX010000025.1, on the reverse strand, counting down.
AAACGAAATTGACTCAAGTCGTTCTTTGAAACGAGAAGAATCGGAATTGGATTTTTCTTCCAAAGTAAAAATATACTTAGCTAAATCAGCTTTGGAGATTTTGAGGAAGTATTCAATTACCTCTTGAGGATTTGTTTCCTCATTGTCTAAGTCTCGAGTCCGACTCTCTTTCAGCTTCCGAGTCGGAGATTGCCATCGGACATTTTGAGTCATCCGACTCCTCATCATCTTCCGATGAGTCCTCGTCCCTCCATGTGGCCATCATAGCCTTTTTCTTCTTTCTGTCCCTTTTTCTTTTTGGACAGTCTTTGACTATGTGGTCTTTGCTTGCCACACTCAAAACATCTAGAATTCTTACTTAAAGATAACTTTGAAGGAGAAGAATACTTACCTTTTCTATCCCTCTTATCTTTCTTATAGAATTCTTCTTTTGGCCTTTTATCCCATCTTTTGTGCTTCATCATTCTCTTGAAGCCTCTAGCAATAAGTGCCATCGGATCCTCTTCGAGTCGGAGGAACTCGGATCCGCTTCTCCGGTTTACGAAGCTTCGGTGCTATGTTCTTTTTGGTGCTGCCTTCAGCATCCTCCTCTTCCGGTGGATTTCATGAGTGAGAAGCTTCCCGATGAGCTCGTCCGGCTTTAGAAGTGATAGGTTACGAGCCTCCACTATGGCGAGTCACCTTGGGACCCCATCTTCTCTTTGGTAGGCTTACGAGTATCTTTACGCACATTTCTTCGTGTGTAATCTTCTTACCCAGAGATTTGAGATTGTTGGTAATCTCGGTAAATCGAATGAACATCTAAGTGATGTTCTCTTCGGCTCCATCTTAAATAGCTCATATTTGTGAAGATATTGGGCGATCTTCGCTTGTCGACCTGGCTTGTGCCTTCATAAGTGTTGACCAGTGTGTCCCACACTTCTTTAGCTGAATCACGAGCATATACTCGATTATATTCTTCCGAGCCGATGGCGCACATCGGAATATTCATTGCCTTCAAGTTCTTCCTGAACTTCTCTGCTTCACCTGGAGTGAACTCGGGCCTTAGTCTTGGGAATGATTCTAAATTGTTCTGTCTTCATGGGAATGTAGTTTCCTTGTTGTATGATGTCCCAAACATCTTCATCATGATCCAAGAGGAAGCATTCCATGAGCTTCTTCCGAGTGCACGAAATTTGATCCTTTGAATTTTGGTGGTCTGTTGGAAGATCTTCCTTCATCGAACTCTCCGTTGTTCCGAGCCATTTAATCTTTAAACCTTTGGATGGTTAGATCCTTTACGAAAGGCTAGGCTCGATACCAATTGATGGTTTGCTCGGGGAGAGTCCGAGTCACCCTAGAGGGGGTGAATAGGGTGATGGAGGATTTTTGTTGTAAATCAAACTCTTTTGCCAAAGGAGAGATAGAAACAGATTCCGAGTCTAAAACGGGTCAAAAAGTATGCACTCGAATTGCAATAAAGAGTAAGGAAGCGATTAAGTCGAAGCTTTGAGGCCTGTCCGAGTCTAGAATGAACTCGAAAGTAACGATACCGAGATTACGTGGAAACCCTCCTGAGGCAGAAAACCACGGACCGTGCTAATCCAAGCACGAAGTCAAATCCACTATTTTGAGTCCACAAAATACGATAGGCTGACTGAACCCAAGTTGCTCCCTTAAACAACTCTTTACAAGTTTTCCTAGACTCAGAAATTCCCTTATCCGATCTAGTAATTCCTAGCTGAGATAACCCTTACAGCTAGGGACAACTAAGCTGAGTTAACCCTTACGAGCTAAGTTAAGGGATCTTACTTAGAGAGTAAGAAAGTGTTTATAACCAAGTACAAGACCTTACAACTCGAATATAATGAATTACAGAGTGGGAGTTGTAAGTAGAAGATTGAGAATGAATACAATGACTTTGCTCAAGTACGTGTATTAACAATAGGTTCGGCAATCTTCTAGTCTTGTGAGTTGGCTTCCTTTTATAGATGACCAAGTAGCATAGCCGTTATCTCCAACTTCGACGGGAAGTCCTTTGTGACCGTTGTTAAGAACTTTCCGAGTCACTCGGAAAGTATCCGTTGTGATATGAACGTTGGGCAACGGTTCTTAACTCTCTTGGAAGTCCCAAAACCACTAGCGATGTCTTGAAGGATAAGGTGGAAACCACCGTTAAGCTTAGCGTTTCAGCTTTTCAGATTTGGAAACAGACGGCCACGACACAATCTTACGTAGCTAGGTCGGAGAAGGGGAAAAGCCATGTCTGCTGGTGATTTGATGTTTTGAAGCCGGTTACTTTTGTATTTCAAAAGTGTATCCTCGTTTGAATAACCTACAAAAGTAAATCAATTTTGGTTCTCAAAGTATAAAATAGTTTGGTCCAAGATTAGACATATATAATAATATAATTAAGATAATTAAGCCACTAATTATCTAAGTAAGAAAGTGAATGGAATTTTCGAATCTAATATCCGTGAAACTCAAAATTCCATCCGAGTTAGTCTAAGCGAGGATCAAGTTATACAGACGAATATCGAGTGAAACAAACTTGATATAGACTAAGCATGGTTCGGAGTAGAAGCGCCGACTACAACAGAATAGGACTATAACATGAAGTCGGACACTGAGTGCGGTTAACCGAAAAACTAGTCAATTTAACATGTGATATATCTAAGTGATGAGAGACTCGGACTCGAGTGAGATAGCGTGAGTACATATCCGTTTTCCGAGTCACTTAGAGACAAGCAAAAGTACATGAAGTAAATGCCATATCACTTAGAGAAGATACCATATCACTCGAAAAGTTTCTAAGGTGCAGAAAATGCCTTGGAATCAAAACCTTATAAGTGAGAAGTTCTTATACCTGATTCCTTCGATAGAACTCGGAAAAGTGCGGACCGAGTGTCCGAGTCTTCGGTGTAGGTATTACATGACCTCTTAACTAAGAGCTTAGGTTCTTTGGTATTTGCATCGAAATATAGCAATTGGTCCGAGTGAATCTTACCTCTTGACCTTTGTCACACAACTAAGAGATGCTTGAGCGGATTGTACTTTAGTCCCTTGACAAGATAGACTAGGCCGACCGGGTTGTCTCCTTTCTCAATCTGGACAATTCCAACTATCTTGCCCTTACCGTCATCTCCAAAAGTGACTTTTTCTTCTATAAAATCTTCTAACTCAGAAAAGAGTCTTGAATCTCCTGACATGTGGTGTGAGCATCCACTATCAAAGTACCAATGACCTTTCGTCCTTTTCCGAGTTACCTCCCGAGGACTTGTCTCCTCGGTATCCGAGTTGTCGAGTCCGACTTAGATTTGGCTTCGAGTCCGTTAGTGCCATCGGACACTTTGAGTCATCGGAATCATCAACTTCTTTAGATGAGTTGTCATCACTCTATTTGCCCATCATAGCCTTTTTCTTCTTTCTATCTTTCTTTCTCTTCGAACAGTCTTTGACTATGTGATCTTTGTTGCCACATTCAAAACAGACCTGAATTCTTAGTTAAAGATAACTTTGAAGGGGAAGATTATTTACCGTTTCTGTCCTTCTTATCCTTTTTGTAGAACTCTTCCTTTGGCCTCTTTTCCCATTTCTTATGCTTCATTATTCTTTTGAAGCCTCGGGTAATGAGTGCCATTGGATCATCTTCCGAGTTTGAGGAACTCGGACTTCCTCCCTACTTTCCGAGGCCTTCGAGCATAATGTTCTTTTTGGTGCCGACCTCGACATCCTCTTCTTCCAGGTGAATTTCATGGGTAAGTAGCTTCCTAATCAGTTCATCCGGCTTTAGTTGAGAAAGGTTCCGAGCTTCCTAGATAGCTGTCACCTTGGGACGCCATCTTCTCTTTGATAGACTTCTTAGAATTTTTCTCGCACATTCTTCGTGAGAAATCTTTTTACCCGAGAGATTTGACATCGTTCGTAATCTCGGTGAAGCGGATAAACATCCGAGTCATGTTTTCTTCGGCTTCATTTTGAACAACTCATACTTCGAAGATACCGACTTATCTTCACCTGTTTCCCTTGGCTTGTCCCTTCATATGTGTTGACAAGAGTGTTGCACACATCTTTGGCCGTGTCGCAGTCGGTACTCGTTGTACTCATCCGAGCTGATAGCACACATCTTTTTCCTTCCATCTTTATTGGGATGTAGTTGCCTTCTTAGATGATGTTCCAAGCATCTTCATCGTTGTCCTACAGAAAGCACTCCATCGGTTTCTTCTAGTGCACAAAGTTTGACCCTTTAAACTTTGGTGGTCCGATGGATAATCTTCCTTCATCAAACTCTCCATTGTTCCGAGCCATCTGATCTTTAAACCTTTGGATTGTTAGATCCTTCTTAAAAGGCTAAGAGTTAAGATAGAATAAAAAAAGGGAGGTTTAGTTTTGCCTCTTTTGATAAGTGTTATTTTTATTTACAAGTAGTATGCTTGCAATTATTTTCCTTTAGCTATATATTCGGGTAAGTAGTAGGTTTACCTTTTATTAAATAAATGTAAGTATTATGCTATACTTTTATATTTTTATCGCTCACTTAGAAGTAAAAACATAAAAATAGATGAATTGGACCGCCTAACTGGATCGTCCTTAAATAAAAGATACCGATGGATTGCCTAATTAGGCCATCCAAGTAAATAAATAAACTAGATAATCACAGGAAAAAACAAAAATAAGAGGGATAACCGTGGCCCGGCCAGCCCACCGTTTTCGGGTGGTGGCCGGCGCCTGCCTTGGCCTTGGTTGGGTTGCGCTCGATCTACTACCTAAGGATATGCTAAGCGTAATATTTCTTCTACTCGATCTAAGTTGGTGTACTTGGAAAATCGGTTAATTTGACCGCTATGACAGGTAAAATCTAAATATAAATGGACCTTGCCAATTAGGCTTAAAGTTTCTCGCGAGTCCCGAATTGGTGCTCTTATTTACTTAAGAACAAAATCACCAATTTACAAATTTTGAGGCTTAACCTTCTTATTAAATGCCCGCATATACGAGCCTCGATATATTAACAAATTTTGTAAGGCGTCGAGGCGCCTCTCATCCAATAATATTAACTCCTTATCACATGAATATTAACTCCTTATCACATGCTTTGGCCCATTCCGCTTATAGAATTCGGCTCTCAGCAATTACCCTTAACGAGGAAATGGCAATCTTGATTGGTAAGATTGCTTCCGTGCTATAAACTAAAGAATAAAGCGTTGCTCTCCTAGAGCCTCTAATGGAAGTTCTATATCCCCACAAGGCAAAAGGCAATTTAGCTAGCCAATCCTTATAGGTAACTGCCATTTTCTCCACTATCTTTCGAATATTCTTGTTAGCGGCCTTAAATGGTCCGTTGGTTTGAGGATGATATGGGGAAGATTTGTGAGATGGATTTTATACTTATCCAACAAATCTGCTACTTCCTTATTAAAATAGCTATCATGATCAGTTATTAACTCGTGAGGCATACCATTACGAGAAATAATACTCCACGTAATGAATTTGGCTACCTGTTTTGACGTCAAAGTTGCACAGGAAGCTGCTTATATCCATTTGGTACAGTAGTCAATTGCTACTAACACAAATTGGTGACCACCTTGGTGCCAATTCCAGGTGTGGCTAAGTTTTGATATTTCTAATTGTTTATGTTTACAAACCACAGATTGTTAATAATGGTTTTTTGTTATTGTTACAATTTTGCAGATCTTAAATTCGTTGAGGACTTGAGAAAATGGTGAGATGGTGAACCACACACCTCAGCGCTGGTAACTCTCTCTCTCTGTCTCTCTTTATCTCTCTCTTGTGTGTGTGTGTGTACTGTCCTTATAAAACTGTAGTGTCTGTCAAAACTCCCTGCAGACAGTAATAAGAAAAATCTAAGTTTATCAAAGCCTTCCTTTTTCTGAAATTGCTGTTGCCTACAGTAAGTCAATTAAATTTGGATTAAGGAGCTAATCTAAGAAGTGGGGTATTTTGGGTAGAGTCAAATATTTGAATCGCTAAGGTTTCAAGGAGAGATGCAATTAAATTTGGATTTCTTCATGTCATTTACAAGACATCATAAAGAATAACTATTTGATATTATCATCTAGTGAAGGATATTCTGAAGCCATTTATCTATTTAAAGATATTATTTTTCTAAAATGTATATGCTCAACCTTCAGGACATTCATTATTTGTGTGATATTCAGAATTCTATAATTCCCCGTGTTCCATTTTTGTTGTCATTGTATATACGAAATGCTTTTTTATCTGTTTTAGAACTCTTTAAATTGAGTTGCAAGAAAAAGGGAATAATATTATTGGTAGGAGAAAGATTAAATTAAGTAATACCAAATGAACTGCTCAGAAACCCCCCAAAAAAGGGCTGTAGAGCACCTATGTGCAGAAACAATAGAAAATAAAAGTTGTGCCGAAGGTCTTAGAAAGTAGATATGAAAATTTCTAACAATAGATGAAAAACAACAACATTCCCCCAAAAATGTAAATTTGATTCTTGTATGTATCCGCCTGTTTCAAGGATTTACCTTCTTTCTTGGTTCAAAACTCGTCAGTTAAACGTGTCAAAGATTTTTCCTTTCTTGTTGGTCCTAAATATCTTGGCTGCACAGGTAACTTAAATTCACTCTTTGCCATTTTCTGATTATTTGATCTACTTCTTTTAATATCATAGTCTTCTTGTTGTTGTATGTGCATCTGGCCCTCGAAATTGATGAAATGTTTGAATATCAATGATTTTCATACCCAAATAACTTCAGTCAAACTTTCAAAGTTTAACTACATCTATTTATTTACTTCTCTAGCTCTTTGCTTGTAGGCACTTCAGATGCTTCAGTGGGTGGGAGGCAAAAGTTGAGTGTTGGTGTCATAGCTCTTCTTCAATCTTATCTTAGTGCATTAAGTTTCACTTGACTTGGTTTTTCCTGTAGCATTGGCCTCGACTTAAGAAAGCTAGTTTTATAAGTTGGTTTACATCTTCTACGGATTATGTTGCTAAAACTTGTATCCTGGAAGCTACCTTTAGTTGGATTGTGTCAGAAAAATTAACTCTCTTCTTCCATGCTTGACTGTATAAATCTTCTTCCACGATTGACTATATCACATAAAAATTGTATTTTGTAAATGGATTTATACAAATACATTAAAATGTGTGTAAACATGCTTCTACCTTGGTCACAATCTTCTTTAAGTTTTGAGGTCTACAACGTAAGTTCATTTGGGTGGATTGAGTAGAGTCGATTCATGAATTAGAATATTAAGAAAATAGAGACTTGATTGCTCTATATCTTGCATAGTTTTTCATATCTTCTCTGGTTCCTATGGAACCTATGCACGAGATTGTGGCTGAAATTTGAAAAATTTTGTTTCTAATTTGCTTCTTTTGTGCTGTATAGTTTCTCTCCTCTTTCTTGTGGAACCTGAGCAACGTCAATGCATGATTCTTAAAATCTTGTTGCCATTATTAACAAATACTCCAATCTATTACCATTCTGGTTTAGTTCTCTTTATCTGTTACCACAATGAATGAATGATCAACCAAAATAGCAAGAGGTTCACGTAAGTGCTATTGTGCTAGCTGCCAATTGCTTAGTTCCTGTGAAAAGCTTGATGTCGTGTAGCATGGTTACTAATCTTAGGGCCAATGCCCTTAATGAGTGAGCTTGGCTTAGTCCATAATAAGATTGTTAAAAAATATTAGTCCATAATAAGATTGTTAAAAAATATTACGTCTATATTATGGGATTGATTGTAAGCATTTCTTAAATGCACGCTGCCTCCGTAGTCTCAAATTTTATTGTAGTAGGCTAAGCTACATGGCTTTAGGTTTTATCTATTGATCTTTGTTGCCTTTCCTGCCATGCAGGGATGTGAAACTCGAATATAAAATGTTGAAGGAGAAGATGAGGGAATATAATAAGAATGATGCTCAATTATATGGCAAAATGTTTTCCAAGATGCTTGACTCCAAGGTAAGTGGCAAACCTTAGTCCGTACTTACTGAAAACTTGTCTTTCTTGACCATTTTGTGATCATCATGTTCTGATATGTTGTCAATGCACTACAGAAAGGTGTTTCCAAGGATCCTGAAGCCATGTCCGTGGATAGTAAAGCATAAATGTCTGTACCCAATCCCTTTGCTTCTTTATCACTTTTTTATTTTGTTTTTTCTGCTCCCTCTGCTGCTCTCTTCAGTTTCTATTTTTTTGCTACTGGAATCGAAAATCGTGGTTAAATTTAGAAAACTGAAATTATGATACCTGCTGATCTCCTCCACGTGGGAGGAGATAATGAAATAAAATGTGCTGAAAGTGTCACACACAATGGGAAGAAATAATGATATGTGGTGCACTCTCTCTTATTTTCCTCCTTCGTGTTTTTGCGACCCAAGTCTTTGCCCTCTCCCTCTGCTACTCTCCACTTTTTGTTTTTTGCTGCTTTCCACATAGTACGAAGAATTAATGATACACATGGTGATGCTCAAGTAGAATCTTATGCTTAACTATTCTTGCACTCTCTCTTTCTTTGCTGCTTAAGTCTTCTCTCTTGCCTTGTTTGTTTTGCGCTGTTGAAGAAAATTCTACTCATATTTCCTTTGGTGAATTTTGCTGGTGCATATATTCTTACCATAATGACAAGATGCACATATTTTGTATATATCAAGATGACATATATATAAATGTATCTATTTTGAGTATATCAAAGTAAACAGGATGTATTGTACATAGACTTGGGTTATATCTACATTTATATATAAGAATGAATTTTGGACAATTTGATTTATCTATTTATCTAAGAGTTGAAGTTGTACATATTACAATCTCTATAAGTTGGAATTGTATGCAATACAAGTAATATTATTATAAATCGGGTTGGGGGATATAATCATGCAATTATTACGACGAGAGAAAGAACTTGTTGTAAAAGTTGTTACAATTACAACAACAACAAGACCTTGTTGTAAAAGTGATCCATTTTTTACAATGAGCACAAAACTCGCTGTAAAAAGATAAGCAATTACGACGAGCTTAGCACCTTGTTGTAAAAGGTATTAATTACGACGAGAGTAAAAACCGGTTATAATTCATACCAACTAATTTACGACTAGGGTCTTTTACGACAAGTCACGACCAAATGTGTTTCTCGTTGTAAAAGCCTTTTGCGATGAGTTTATCCACCTTTTACGAAGAGAAAACTCGTCATAAATGACTACTTTTTTGTAGTGCAAACTGACCATGGAAGGAAGTTTGATTTTTCAGAACTTATACATTTTTGTGGCAAGAATGCAATCTCCCACAATTTCTTAGCAACCAAAACTCCTCAACAAAATAGAGTAGTAGATAGAAAGAATATAACTCTTGCGAGTTATAGAAAGAATTATGATGACTGAAAATGATCTTCTCTACTATTTCGGGCTGAGGCAATAAAAACAACAAACTATATACTCAATAGATGCCCCATTCGACCTATTCTGAAGAAAACACCCTACGAGCTTTACAAGGCAAAAAAGCCTAACATCTCTTACTTGGAGCCATTCACGTGTAAATACTTTGTCCATAATAATGGTAAGGATCATTTGACTAAGTTTAATGCAAGGTCATATGAAGGTATATTTCGTGGTTATTCTTCGCATAGTACAGACTTAACGCATTTTCAAAAAAAGTTAACAAAGTGGAAGAAAGCATCCATGTTATCTTTGATGAAGTTGATGATGGCAGGATAAGGGAATCTACCTTCTCCGATCTCAAGCTCAACATAAATCATGATGAAATAGTGGATGTTAAGCTCGGAATGATAGATAACAAGCAAACTCAGCAAACTCGGAATGAGTCAGCTCAAGAACCAGCTCGAGCCACCGAAGCGTAAGAAGAAGAAAATATACAACCAGTTGAGTCGACTAAAGAAACCAACACTCAACCATCTAATATGGTAAACTAGGGAACATGTAAAGCTTTAAAATTTGCATTAAGTCACCCACCCGAGAACATCATCTCAAACATCAACTCGGAGGTAAGAACTCATTTTTCTTTGCATAACTTGTGTGCACTTTTCACATTCATTTCATTAATTGAACATAAAAATGTGTTAGAAGCCCTACTTGAACCTAAATGGTTAGAGGCCATATAAGAAGAACTCTCATAATTTGGAACAAACCAGGACCTTGACTAATCGACCAACTAACCACCCAGCTATAGGAACCCAATAGGTATTGAAGAACAAACTAGATGGAGGAGGTTTGCTAGCTAGAAATAAGGCCAACCTTATTGCTCAGGGGTATAATTAAAAAGAAGGAATTGATTGTAGAGGAAACCATTGCACATGTTGCTATGATTGACTGAAATCGGAATCCTTTTAGCATTTGCATCTAACATAAAATTAAATTATATCCAATCGATGTTAAGTGTGCATTCCCTAATGGTTATATTCAACCGGAAGTATATGTTTAACAACCTCCTTGATTTGAAAACTCTCAATTTACCAATCATGTTTTCATGTTGCAAAAGGCTTTATATGGTTTGAAATAAGCTCCAAGAGTTTGGTATGAAAGATGAAGTAGCTTTTTCTTGAAAATAGATTCAAAAGTGGTTTGATTGAAAAACTCTTTTTACAAAAACCATGGGGAATGACTTTCTCATAATTCAGATTTTTGTTGATGACATAATGTTTGGAGCTACTAATGCAATTGTATTTCAATTTTCTAAGCTTATGAGACAGGAGTTTTAAAAAAGTATGATGGGAGAACTCAATTTCTTTCTTGGACTACAAATCAAACGAGAAAAGGATAGAATCTTTGTCCATCTCCAAGTATAGACTACTATAGGAACCAATTTTAACGACGGATCGTGAACGACTGGTTAAAAGGACAAATCGTCATGAAAAATGGACCGCTGGCATTTTCATAAAAAATGCGGTTTTTAATTTATATATGATGACAATTCAACATCAGAATTGTAGTCTATGGACTTCGGATGACATTTCTTGGTAGCGAACCCTAGTCTAAAGTTCTACACAAAAATACCCTCGGTTTTACTTTGTTTACTCTTTCGAGTCCCACACTATCTCTCTTCGGTTGCTCTTCTCTCCATGGCTGCTAGTGGTTTCCATTGGCTTCCCCTCATTCTCTCTGCGATTTTCTGGTCGTGGTTGCACCCCCCCACTCACTCTCTTTGTGTTGTTGTGGCTACACCAATCTCCCACCCACATCTCTTTCCGACCTCACTCTCTCTGCGTAGTCGCACCTCCGTCGCCAACTTACTCTCGCCGACTTATCTTTCCGGGCACCATTAGGTTTGTCTCTTTCTCTTCATCTTTAGCATTTTGCCCTGAATTCCATTGTGGGTTTTCAATTCAGCTATTGTTTGCCTTATCATTTTCGACTTTTTCCATAAAACTCGAAAGTGTAGATAGTGCTTTCCAATTTTAGATCTAAACTCGAAAGTGTAATTTAGGAGTCTTATATTTAGCGGTGTTTTAGATAAAATTTGTAGATTAATCTTATAATTGAGGAATGTGAATGGATAGAATATGAAAATTGTTGTACATGCTTATTTATCAAGATTTGCATAATTGGTTGCAATATAAAAGGGATTTTTCCAAAAGTACAAACATATCGAGGAGGCGAACTATGATGAAGAAGGAGAACTTGGTCCGGAGTATAGACGATCCAACCATCCTTAAATGGGTCGATTTTGATGGTGTGGCAATGCGCTCATACATGAACATCAACTACAAAAATGGGTCGACGTCCCCGATTCCATTAAGGACAACTTATGGAACGATATTCGAGTAAATGCACTACATCTTTACTTAGTATTGCAACTTATATTGTAAATGGTTAATATATATTTTCTAATGCATATATATGTATTAATGAATATCATTCTTGTGTTTAAGAGAACGTTCAAGTTGAATGTTAATGAACTTGAGATCCCTTCGTGAAACAGTAAGACCCTAGGAGGTCTAGAATTATATCCACGAGGAGGACTGGACATCGTTTGAATCACATGTCACCTCTCCAGAATACATCATAGTTTCATTATTTTGATACCCTTTTTTGATACTACATCATCAAATGATTGTATAAAAATTCATAGGTAGCTCTAAGGAGAAAATAGAGAGTTTGAATATGCAACTTCATTCAATATTTATTAGACAGTCTTATATAAAAATAGCGTGATGTTTTTTTTTTTTCTATAAATGTAAGTGGTGAGATCTACTTGAGAAGGGCAGATCTAGAGGATAATGAGAGGTGCGTCGTCTTATGCACTCGCTATTTTTGTTGGCGAATAACTATAAAAAGGAAGAAATTGTCGGTGATATATACAAGTATTTTTATTTAAGTCTTCTCGCACCGATATTTTCGTTGTTTTAATTACTTTTGTATGCAATAGGTGAAGCCAACCGAAAGAGGATTAAGTGTAATGCGTACCCTCATGTGATGTCCCGTGGGGATACGCGAAGTTGGAGGAGAGGTTGTACAAGCAAAAGCTTAGACAACTTCAAACCACATCCGGTGAAGTTCCATCATAGATACTTCGCAACTGTTATCGATAGGGACGAGCTGTGGGTTAAAGGAAGAAAGAAGAAAGATGGAACTTTCATTACGACCGATGTAGAAGGCTGTTGCGCAACGAACTCGTGAGCTTTTGTACTATTTCCTTTATTTATTTTGAGAAGTTATCGGTTTTAAAATTTATGAATTGTCAAATGATAATATTTTTTCTTCTTACAGGAGTCTTTGGCACAGTACATCGACTTTAGAAGTTGCTCGACATGACAAGGAGGATAGACAAGCTAGCCTTGGCCCTATAAAGAGATAAGATTCCCGCTCGTGTTCGAGCCGTTGTTGGGCGGGTGGGGATAGCCGAGCACTTTGGGGCTAGGAAGAGGCGCTTCGTCACTTCAAGCCAAGCATATATGAAGGCTGAAATGGCCTAAATGAGGTCCCAAATGGAGTCCTAACAATCCATAATGGAGTTTCAACAGACCCAAATGACCTCATACATGGGTATGTCATTACTTAGGTACATTGATGATGGACGTCCATTATCACCCTACAAACCGGCCAGCACGAACGCAAGCTCACCCGTTGACCAATTGGAAGTTCCGGCGGAGCTAATTCAAATTTTGCAACCTAATTATATTTACATGCATGTTTATATTTTAACTATCGAATGCATAATCTTGTTGAAGAATCACTTATAGAGGATGTTTTTGTTGTTTCGGATGAGTGTTGTTATTTACATGCATGTATATATCTTTGAATAATTAATGTATAATCTTGTTGAATGAATGGTTTATATTGTGTGGTTATTGCATAACTCGGCATGTGGCCGTCGGTAATTACTTATTTAGTATGTTTTTGTTGTTCGAGATGAGGGCCGTTGTCCCTGGAAAATGTTGACTTTGAACGGAAACCGTGTCCGTCCATCTTCGGGATTCTTAGTTATTTAACTTCTATGTCGGAGGTTATCCCATGATTGTAATTGTTATACTTATTCTTATGCAACCGGTGAAGTGCAAGCTAGCTTCTCATCACCCTCCCCTAGAGCATGTTGTGGCATTGGGTGTTGTTTTCCCGAGGAGGTTAGATATTGTCGTTCACGGAACACCCCTTGTAGTTGATCGGTGAGGGTGAGTGTGAAATAGGTCATGCACGGGAAAGGCGAGGGACCGAGCCACCACACTATTGACGACGCAGATAAACGCTTTTGTTCGTTGGCCCAAGAGTTTCGTGATCCTCTTTACGATAATTCATTTTTATTTAAAATATTAGATTTAGCTATTGTTAATTTCACGTATATATATTTCTCATTTTTGTATTGATTATTCCCTAAGATTTTGGGGACAAATCGAAGACTAGGGTGAAGGGCGCTAGTGGCACAACCAAACGTTCGGTGGCGTTCGTTCGTTGTTCGAAGAAGTCTCCTCTCGTATCCATTGAGGAGTCCCATACGAATTGGTGTGCTACTCTAGAAAGTTATATGAAGACTATATCAATAGATGAATCATTCCACCGTAGCGTGCCAAGTCACGTGTTTGGGGTACGTGAAGGGGATATGCTCGTCTATGTCTTCCCGGATGACATAATGTAATTTTTGCACATGGAGAATATCGGCGTATCCGTTATTATGCTTAGCATCGTGTGACATAATATATTCACAATAAGTTCTGTTTTTACTAGTAATTTCAATTTCTAACTACATGCAATTAATATGTGAGGTGGTTGCACGAGATTGGAAATGACTTCGTTCAATTTCCGAACCCTAATTCCATTTAAGGAGTTGGGTAGAATCGTGAAGAGCGAGTCACCTATATCTTCGACATCATGAAACATAATGCGCAGGACAAAACATGGTACTTAGTGTCGTTCATTGAAAGGTAAGTGTACAAATAATGAACTAATTCACTCGAAGTTTTTATACGGTGTTATACATACTTATATAAAATTGTGTTAGTTGTGTTTATATACCCACCATTGGATTCCTCCTGCCATATATCCAAGGGGTAGTATCGCCTACCGGCTTTATCCTCCGGGTCATGACATGAGGGAATATATTAAGGACATCGTCGAGTCGAGAGTTCATACTTTTAATCATTTTATGCTTGTTTTGTTAAATAGTAATCGTTTAATGGTATGTTTAACTTGAATTTTATTTTTCCGATTGAAAATTAGTTGTGTAATTCATTATTATTACGGCAGACGCTTTAAAGACAAACAAGTGAAATCAAAGTCACTAATTGTCCTCGTTAAGGTGAGGTTCTCTTGGTTATTAGAGTCTACTTTAATTGTTTTTTCATTTCATATTACTTACCCGCTACATAAATTACTAATTAATTTTCCATATGTTGGGAATCTATTTTATTACTGTAGTACCATATACAAGCTGGGGAATGTGCAGGTGCAGCTTCTACGTTCTCAAGTACATGAAAGAGATTGTGACCAAACTCGAATTAAATTCTAGTCCCTAAGAGGTATAGTTTCACTTGCACTTGTAATTGATTATATTCTTTCTTTGGCTTGATTAACACTCTCACTTGACCTAGTTAATATGTCTTTTATAACATTGATTACAATAATCCCCGGAAAGAGCCGGTTACTCCCAATACGAGATGATGTGCTCAACAAGTTACAACAAGGTTAGGTAGAGTTTGTATATAACCGTATAAAGAAATAAGTATATATTTACAGTTATTCTTCATTATTTGATTGGTTAAGTTCGTGATTTTAATAGTCATACAGCTTATAAGTATATATGTACATAGGTATATATATTTTGACAACTGTCTTGTAACATATATAAAATGTGATGAGTATGTTGTCTTGTATATTCCGGTGAACAATGTATTGGATTGTGGTTTTGTATTCCGAATGTGTAAGGTTGTATACGATTTGTACCTGTACAAAGGGCAAGAAAGCACGAGAAAAATTATCAAAAAATATGTTACCTATTAATACTATTCTTAAGGCGTAACCGTAGTAAAAGATCCGATTGGAGGCCTATGACTACGATTCTTAACTTGAACCGTAGTCATATGTCAATTTATGACGATGGTTTCTTTATCTAAACCATCATCATAAGTTAATTCTTTTTCAACTACAGAGGAAGGCCTATGACTACGGTTTAGATGAAGAAACTGTTGTCATAGATTGACCTATAACTATAGTTTTTCCAACCGAATCGTCGTCATTAACCTAAAACTACAATTTTGAACCGTAGTAAAAGATGCTACATACAACGATGACCATATACACGACACCAGTTAACCATAGTTAAATGTCGTTTTTAATCGTAGTTAAAAGTGGTTCCTGTAGTAATGATTCAAAGGAGTGGCTGAAGAAGTATAGGCTACAACATGTCAAACATGCAACAACTACAATGGGAAGTAGTACCAAACTAGCCACGGATAAGATAGGTAAGGCAATAGATCGAAACTCTACGGAGGTACGATTGAATATATACTCTACCTTACATCTACCAGATCGGATATCGTGTTTAATGTTTGTCCGTGTGCAAGATTTTAAACTAATTCAAAGGAATCACATATCACTACTGTGAAGAGAATTTTTAGATATCTTGCAGGAACTCATATACTTGGTCTCCGGTACTCAAAAGACCCAAGTCATAATCTCAGTGGATACTCGGACGCCGATTATGATGGATACAAGGTTGATAAGAAGAGTACCTTAGGAGAATGTCAATTTCTAAGTCAAGCACTCATCTCCTGGCACTCAAAGAAGCAAAATAAAATCGACCTATCAACAGTTGAGGATGAGTACATAACGAGTAGGAAATTGTTGTGCTCGATTACTATGGATCAAGCAACACCTTAAGGATTTGGGACTCAAATTCAAAACCATTCCTATCAAGTGTCATAATTAAAGTGCTATCAGCATTAAAAAGAATCCAATTCAGCACTAAAAAATGAAGCACATTAAGGTCAAATATCACTTTCGAGTGACCATTCTAAAGAAGGTAATATTCAACTTGAAGTTAGTCCTACTAAATTTCATTTAGCTGATATCTTTACTAAACCACTAAGTGAGACAAAATTATGTTTCATTAGGAATGAACTTGGTATGTTGAATGCATGATTACTTGCTTTGTTACATTACATATTATATGGTTATATTGTTTTATTTATGTAGTGTCCGAATAACTAGTGGTTTAGTTGGTAATTCATGAGACCGAGCTATAGTTATAAGTTTCGAGTGCGGTCTAAGCAACTCGGATAGTCTAATGAGTCATGTTTAGTTAAGAGAAAATGGACTTCAAACATTTCGAGATCATCTCATATTTGATAAAGAATTTTAGAAATATTTCCAAAAATTTACTCTCTCTTTGACATGCAAATGGTAAAAAAACTAGCTATTAAAAAAGTAGTTTCGAAGATAACTGTTGGAACGACACTGGAATGCCAAACAGTTCAACTAGTCATTACTTTACAAACTGGGTCGGTTGAGGATTTGATTCGTTGAGAGCCTTGGTCTATAAATAACTCTTGTTGAGCGTCATTATTTCACTTTGCTATTCTTGCTCTCTTACTCGCAAGCTTTAACTCGGAATCCTCTATCTCACGAAGACATTTTCATCTTCCGGACTCCAACTCTTACTCTTACTCTCTCTCTCTCTCTCTCACTTATTCAAATCTTTATCTCTCTTTGTCTTTGTCTTTCCATCTCTCTCAACATGCCTAAAAGAGGGTCTATTGCTGAAGGAGGTTCTGCCACCAAGAAGGAAAGTACTTGAGTTGCTCAACCTAATAAGCCTCAAAAAGATACATCGAAGGGCAAAGCCTTAGTTTTTGATGATCCCAAGAACTCATAGGCTTCCCAACACTACTTCTTGGAAGACATGTTTTTCCTTTCCACCAAGATGTCTTGGATCAAACTTCTGACCGTGAAAGGTATTTTCAATTATCTATTGAAGACTCGGACTATGCATGAATAACATTCTAAGTACTATCAAGGAATCAGGTACAAACATCATCTCTTATAAGTTTTGATTGCAAGTCTGTCTAAGTGATGTAAAAACTTTTCCGAGTGATACGTGAACCTTTTCGAGTGTTACAAAAACTACCGCATAAGTTTTCATTTGTTTCTGATCGACTCGGAAAGCATACTCTTACTCTTCTTTTCACATCCGTAGTTCCGAGTCACTCAAACAACACTCGATTTATCGCATGTTCAAACACTCACTATAACACGTTTAAACTCGGGTCCGACTCGTATTCCTAGTTCGGGTGAATTACTGCATTAGTTCATCTCTTCTAGTCGACTTGTTTTGTTTGAACTTTATCTGTCTAGATCAAAGAAAGATAAAATTTGTGAAGCATGCACAAAAGAGAAACAAGGTTAGATCATCTTTCAAATCTCTCAAAACTGTTTCCACATCCAAGGTGCTTGAAATGTTACATATGGACTTATATGGTGACATCCTTGTCACGAGTCTTGGAGGTAAAACATATGTGCTTGTAATTGTTGATTACTACTCACGTTTTCCCTGGGTTTGTTTTCTTAAGCACAAAAATTAAGCATTCGAGAGAGTTCAGCAAACTCGCAGGAAAATTCAAGTTAAGTCTCGGACTCAAATCAAAAGAATTCGAACCGACCATGGAAGGGAGTCCGACTACTCAAAATTTGTAGAGTTCCGTGATAAGAATGGTATCTCCCACAACTTCTCAACACCAAGAGCTCCTCAACAAAATGGAGTAGTGAAGAGAAAGAACCGAACTCTTGAAGAGATAGGAAGGAAAATGATGATTAAACATGATCTACCTTACTATTTCCGGGCCGAGGTAGTCAACACAACGAAACTACACATTGAATACATGCCTCATCATACCCATCCTGAAGAAAACTTCATACGAGCTCTACAAAGTAAAGATACCCAACATTTCATATTTCAAACCTTTTGGATGTAAGTGTTATGTCCATAACAATGGTAGGGATCACTCGACCAAGTTTGATGCTCGATCGGATGAAGGTATGTTTCTTGGTTATTCATCTCATAGTAAAGCTTATCGCATTTTCAATAAAAGAACTAACAAGGTGGAAGAACACGTTGTTTTTTACGAGATTGAACAGGGAAAACCAAGTGAGTCAACATTCTCAAATCTGAAGCTAAGCCGACACGATGATCATAGTGAAGATGAGCTCGGAAAGAGTGAAGGAAAAGTCACTCGTAACGAAGTGACTAAGAACAACATGACTCGGAATGAGACAACTCAAGAGCCAACTCAAAATATTGAAGGCCAATCAAATGAGCAAGCTCAATCAAAACAGACTTCGAGGATCAACCCATTCAACCTACTAATCTGATTGAAGACTCGGACACTACTCAATATCTTTCGAGTCATGCAAAAGGAATCGGGTATAACGATGTTATTCATATAGAGTTTTGATTCCAAGGCATTCTCTGCGTCCTAGAAACTTACTTGAGTAAAATAATATTTTCTCTAAGTATTTCGGCCCTCAATTATCTTTTTATCGCTTTTCGGTTAGCGACTCGAAAGCTGGTTCTTTATTCCGAGTCCACTCTCACTCGGACTAATCGTTTTTGAATATACCGAGTATTCCGCCGTTTCTCACTCGGAATCGACTTATGGTTATCTATTCTATTGTTTGCATAGTCGGCATTCGTAGTTCTTCTCATGCTTAGTCTATATCAAGTTTTTCCCACTCGATATTCGTTATAGAACTTGATTCTTTGCTTAAGACTAAGTCATATGGAATTCGAGTATCATGGATATTAGACTCGGAAAATTCCATTTCTTCTCCGACTCGAGATAATCAATTGCGTAATTATCATAATTATTTTATCCGTGTCTAACCTTGGACCAAAGTATTTTTTATACTTTGAGAAGCAGAAGGTGTTTTACTTTTGTAGGTTATTCAATCGAGGATATCTTTTCTAACTACAAAAGTAGCCGAAGCTTCGAACGTCAAATCACCAGCGAGATATGGCTTTTCACCTTCTCTGCTTTAGTCCCGGAAGATTGTGGCGAAGCCGTCATGCTTCTATATCCGGAAAAGCTGGAATGCCAAGCCTAACGGTGGTTTCCACCTTATTTTTCAAGACACAACCGATGGTTTTGGGACTTCCAAGAGAGTTAAACCGTTGTCCAACGTCCATATTTCAACGGATACTTTACGAGTGACTCGGAAAGCCATTATCAACGGTCACGAGAGGACTCTCGGTCAGCGAGAAAGAGATAACGGCTACTCTACTTGGTTATCTATAAGTAGAAGCCACTTCACAAGACTTGAAGATTGCCGATTCTATTGTTAATACATATACTTGAGAAAAGTCATTGTATTTACTTCCAATCTTCTACGTACAACTCCCATTCTGTAATTCTGTACTCTACGAGTTGTAAGGTCTTGTAATAAGTTACAAACTCTTCTTACATTCTTTGTAAGGTCCCTTGACTAAGTTGTAAAGGTTAACTCGGCTTAGTTGTCCCTAAGCTGTAAGGGTTATCTCGGCTAGGAAGTACTAGATCGAGATAAGTTAACTTCGAGTCTAGGAAAACTTGTATAGAGTTGTCCAAGGGAGCAACTTGGGTTCGATCGATTCACGGTATTTTGTGGACTCAAAATAGTGGATTTGACTTCGTGTGCGGATTGACACGGGCCGTGGTTTTACGCCCGGGAGGGTTTCCACGTAAAACCTCTTTGTTCTCTTTCGAGTTCATTTTAGACTCGGACGGCCTTACTGTGCTTGTTTATTCCGATTCATTGCTTTCGAGTCCAATCTTTTCGACCCCGTGTTTAGACTCGAAAGCTGTCTTTGCCTCTTTTACGTCGAAAAGAGTGTGTTTTTGCAAAGAATTTTCTATCACCCTATTCACCCCCTCTAGGGTGACTCGAGACTTTCCCCGAGCAAACCTTCAATTAGTATCGAGCCTAACCTTTCAGAAAGGATCTAACAATCCAAAGGTTTAAAGATCGGATGGCTCGAGAACACCGGAGTGTTCGACGAGGGAAGATCTTCCAACGAGGCCACCAAAATTCAAAGGTTCAAACTTTGGTCACTTGGAAGAAGATTATGGAATGTTTCCTCATGGATCATGATGAAGAAGTATGGGAAATCATACAACAAGGAAACTACATTCCAACGAAGACAGATGAATTTAGAATCCTTCCCAAGACAAAGGCTGAGTTCACACCAGCGAAGCGGAGAAGTTCGAAAGAACTTCAAAGCCATGAACATCCTCATGTGCGCCATAAGCTCGGAAGAATATAATCGAGTCTCTACCGTGACTCTGCTAAAGAGGTGTGGGATACTCTGGTCAACACCTACGAAGGTACAAGTCGGGTGAGACAAGCGAAGATTAGTCGAGTATCTTCACAAATATGAGCTTTTCAAAATGGAGCCAGAAGAGAACATTACTCGGATGTTCATACGCTTCACTGAGATCACCAACAATCTTAAATTTACGGGAAAAAAATTTCCCATGAAGAAATGTGCTTGGAAAATTCTCGAAGCCTACCCAAGAGACGATGGGGTCCTAAGGTGACTGCCATAGAAGAGGCTCGGAACCTCTCACTCTTTAAGCCGGACGAACTCATCGGAAAGCTTCGACTAATGAGATATATCCGGAAGAAGAAGATGCTGAGGGTACTACCAAAAGGAACATTGCACTTAAAGCCTCGGAATCCAAAGAAGCAAGTCCGAGCTCTTCGACTCGGAAGATGATCCCATGGCACTCATTGCACGAGGTTTGAAGAGAATGATGAAGCACAAAAGATGGGATAAAAGATCAAAAGAAGAATTCTACAAAAAGGACAAGAGAGACGAGAAAAGGTAAGTTTTCTTCACCCTCAAAGCTATCTTTGTCTAAGAATTCTGGATGCTTTGAATGTGGCAGCAAAGACCACATAGTCAAGGACTGTCCAAAACGAAGAAGGGACAGGAAGAAAAAAAGGCCATGATGGCGACATGGAGTGATGAGGATTCATCCGAAGACGACGAGGACTCGGATGACTCGAAGTGTCCGATGGCAATTTATGACTCGAAACTTAAAGAGAGTCGGACTCGGACTCGGACAACGAGGAAACCGATCCTCAAGAGGTAATAAACTACTTCCTCAAATTCTCCAAAGTTGATTTAGCTAAATACATCTTCACTTTGGAAGAAAAGTCCAATTCGATTCTTCTCATTTTAAGGAACAACTTGAGTCAATCACTTACGAGAACACTTCTTTAAAAAACGAATTAGAAAAGCTGAGACTCACACTCGAGAGAACTCAAGACAAGTGCTCAAACTAATGAGGCTGAGTCGGAGTTACTCGGGAAAGAAAATGAGCAAGCCGAAACAGAAGCTTACCGAGTCTCAAGATCTGGTTTTAAAGTTTACTCAAGGTCGGAAGAACCTTGACATGCTCTTAGGATCACAATGTGTCTCGTTTCGAAAAGAGGGTCTTGGTTTCAACAAAGAGGAAGAATCCAATTCTTACTCGGAATTGTTCAAAAAGGATTCTAGAACGGTTAAGTTCAAAAGGCTGAGCATGGTCCCATTCACGAAATGAAAGGAGGACTAAACCCGGACCTATTTACAAAAAGAAACCATTTTCTCCTGTTTCAAAAGGAAAGGTTTTTAAAAGAGAAGAGACACGAGACTCGGTTCTCCGAGAGGAAGACTCGAGAATCGAGACAAAACCCAAAGTCATTCAAATCTGGGTTCCGAAGCACCTTCTTCCTCGGAAAAGGACCACGATAAGGAATGTTACTTGGGTTCGTTAGAGGAAGTGAGAAGGGTTAGATTCTCTCTGTTTTGCGAGTCACTCGAGAAAAGATCAAAGGACATCGGTACCTGGACGGCGGATGCTCTCGACACATGTCGGGTGACCAAGGACTCTTTTCCGAGCTGGAGTCATATAAAGGAGGAAAGGTAACTTTTGGTGATGACAACAAAGGTAAAATAGTGGGCATTGGAAAGATTGGAAAAGGAAGCAATCCGGTGAGCCCGATCTACCTTGTCAGAGGGCTAAAGTACAATCTACTTAGCATATCCCAGCTATGTGACAAAGGTCAAGAGGTAAGATTCACTCAATCCAAGTGCTACATCACGAGATGAGACCACCAAAGAGGTAAAGCTCTCGGGTAAGAGATCGGGTAATACCTACATCATCCCTCTCTCGACCCAAGTCGGAACTTATCTGTTTAAAAGCATCTCTTCAAGATGATTCTTGGACTTGGCATCGTAGATTAGGTCATATTAGCTTACATACTATCAAAAAGCTTGCATCTCATAGTCCGGTTAGAGGATTACCTAAGCGTGCGTTTGAGAAGGACAAAGTATGTGAAGCATGCACCGAGAGGAAACAAGTCGGATCTTCATTCAAATCTCTGAAGACAGTTTCCACATCCAATGTGCTTGAATTACTGCATATGGACTTATGTGGTGAAATCCCAGTGAAGAGTCTCGGAGGTAAATCTTACATACTTGTTATTATTGATGATTTTTCAAGATTTACCCGGGTGTGTTTTCTTAAGCATAAAAATGAAGCCTTCAAGGAGTTCGAGCAAGCTATGTAGAAAGATTCAAGTTGAGTCTTAGACTCGGATTCAAAAGATTCGAACCGACCATGGAAGGGAGTTCGATTACTCGAAATTCTCGAGTTTTGTGACAAGAATGGTATCTCTCACAACTTCTCGGCACCCAGAACTCCTCAACAAAATGGAGTAGTGGAGAGAAAGAACAGAACCCTTGAAGAAATAGCAAGGACAATGATGATTGAACACAACTTACCTTACTATTTACAGGCGAGAGCGATAAACACAGCAAACTACATTCTCAATCGATGCCTCATCGGACCCATTACGAAGAAAACACCTTATGAGCTCTACAAAGGGAAGAAGCCAAATATTTCCTATTTCGGACCTTTCGGATGTAAGTGCTTTGTCCACAACAATGGTAAGGATCATCGACTAAGTTTGATGCTCGGTCGGACGAAGGTATTTTTCTAGGTTACTCCTCTCACAGCAAAGCTTATCGTATCTTCAACAAGCGAACTAACAAAGTGGAAGAAAGTATCCACGTAGTGTTTGATGAGCTTGAATAGGAGAAACCAAGTGAGTCTTCATACTCGGAACTGAAGCTCGAAAGGATGATGACGAAGATGAGCCTACTAAGACTCGAGTTGAGACCACTCGAACGAGGAAGCTCATAATGAGACAGCTCAAGAGGTCGCTCGGAACGAACAAGTCAATGAAGAGGATCACTCGGAACAAGCTACGAAGATCAAGAAATTCAGCTCACAAACCTGGTGAATCAAAGAAGCTGGTAAAGCATTCAAATTTACTCCCAGTCATCCTCAATAAAACATCATTTCGATATCAACGAGTGGGGTAAGAACTCGTTCTTCTTTACACAATTTATGTGCATTCACTGCATTCATTTCATTAATCGAACCCAAAAATGCACTAGAGGCCCTTAATGAACCTGAATGGGTAGAGGCCATGCAAGAAGAACTAAATCAATTTGAAAGAAACCAAGTCTGGACTCGACCAACCGACCTTCGACCACCCAGTTATAGGAACCAAATGGGTTTTCAAGAACAAAGCTGGATGAGGGTGGAGTGGTAGTCGAAACAAGGCTAGACTTGTAGCTCAAGGTTACAATCAAGAAGAAGGAATTGATTGTAGGGAAACCTTTACACCAGTAGCTAGAATTGAAGCCATTAGAATATCTGTTGGCATTTGCATCCTGCATGCATATTAATTTATATCAAATGGATGTTAAGTGTGCCTTTCTCAATGGTTTCATTGAAAAAGAAGTTTATGTCGAGCGACCTCCTAGTTTTGAAAACTCAGAATTTCCAAATCACGTTTTCAAACTTCAAAAGGCTCTCTATGGTCTTAAGCAAGCCCCTCGAGCTTGGTATGAAAGAGCGAGCAGCTTCTTGGTTCAAAATGATTTCAAAAGAGGTCGGATCGACAAGACTCTATTCATAAGGACCAAAGGGAAAGATTTTCTTATTGTTCAAATATATGTTGATGATATTATTTTTGGTGCTACTAATGAATTTACGTGTCGAGAATTTTCCGAGTTGATGAGTCAAGAGTTCCAAATGAGTATGATGGGAGAACTCAATTTCTTCCTTGGGTTGCAAATCAAACAAGACAAAGATGGAATCTTTGTTTACCAATCAAAATACACCAAGGAACTGCTGAAGAAATATAAGCTTCAAGATGCAAAGCACGCATCTACCCCCATGAGCAGCGAGCATAAAGCTTGACTCGGATGAGAAAGGTAAAGCGGTTGATCGGAAAATCTATCGAGGTATGATTGGATCACCTGTTATATCTTACTTCAAGCGAGGCCGAGATATAATGTTTAGTGTTTGCTTATGCGCACGATTTCAAGCTAATCCAAAAGAATCACATCTCACTGCGGTGAAGAGAATATTCGAGATATCTTGCGGGCACTCGGAATCTAGGACTTGTGGTATTCCGAAACTCATAGCCGACTCGACTGGGTACTCGAGACGCGGACTACGCGAGGATACAATGTTGATCGAAAGAGCACATCCGGAGCTTGCCAATTTGCAGGTCAATCCTTAATATCCTGGCACTCAAAGAAACAAAACTCGGTAGCTCTATCAACTGCGGAAGCTGAATACATTGCCGCTGGAGCTTGTTGCGCTCAGATTCTCTGGATAAAACAACACTTGGAGGATCTAGGACTATTTCTCAATTCGGTTCCAATCAAGTGTGACAATCAAAGCGCAATCGGTATCACTAAGAATCCTGTCCAGCACTCAAAAACAAAGCATATTGAGGTCGGTATCACTTCTTACGCGATCATTCGGAAAAGGGTGATATTGCACTTGAGTTCATTCCTACTAATCTTCAATTAGCTGATATCTTTACTAAGCCTCTTGGTGAAGATCAATTTTGCTTTATTCGGAATGAGCTTGGTATGTTAAATGCTTAGTTACGTATTACGTTTATTGCATATTTATGTGCTATGTGTTTTCGTGTTAATAATCATTAGTTCGAGTTGATTCAGTGATACTTGGGCTGATAGTTATTTCGTGTTTCGAGTCACTCGAAACTTTTATGAGTTAAACTCGAAGTAGAGAAATTTGGACATCAAATTTTCTAAAGCTATCTCTAGAACAGTGGAGAGTTTCGGATTATTTTTCAAAATCTTTTTCTCTCTCTTTCTCGAGCGCTGCGATCGGATCATAACAGTAGATTTCAAACTGCTGATATCTCAACCGTTGAAGTAGAACCGTCACACCGGGCATTAATGACCGATGGACAGGCTGAGTCGAACGGAGTTACTTAACGGATAGTGAACGGGCGCGCTTATTCTCTATATATAACGACTGTCCATCTTCATCTCGATATTCTAAAACTCCTTCCCTCTCAAACGAAAATCTTCTCGCGGAAGTTATCTACGTGAACAGTGTTCCACTGATCGTCTGCAAGCGTTGAAGAAGCTCTCTCTCTCTCTCGTAAGTCTCGATTGCTCTATTCTCTTTTCTTCTACCATTTGTCGTTTTCTTCTCTCCTACACCCTCTTCTCTTTCTCACTCAAAAAGCTTCATCTTTTCTCTCCAATTCTCACAATGCCTAAAAGAGGAAACCATCCCGACTTTCGGGTTTCTTCATCTTCAAAAAGCCCCGTACCAACAAGCCGAAAGCTCAACCCCTTCTAAACCCGTTGTCACCCAGGCACCTTGCTGCTGGACGACAAATTCTTCCCAACAACCAAATTCTCCTGGTTGTCCAACATCCAAACCACCGGAGTCTACTCTTTCTTATGTTTCAGCGAGTTCATCTATCCTGAACTCATCTCCGAGTTTTATACTCATCTCTCCCACTCCGAAAATGTTCTAACCTCTCGGGTTCGGAACATTACTGTTCAGTATCAACACCTCCCTCCTTCACCGTCCGTTCAAAGTTTCTTCTCTCTTCTTGAACAACAACCCTATTCCCTTCACTGAAGTCGCCGACGACTTCTTTAAAATGTACGCTAAAGAATTCCCGGGTCCGGAAAGAACTTTTACGTGACTCGGTTGAAGTCGAAGCCAGGCTTCGTGTTTTCTGCCGATGAGAACCTTCTTCTCACGAGCATTCCAGCAAGGAGAACCCCAACTCCAAGCATCTCAAAGCCCTCTTCGATATCCCGGAGGGATACGAAGTCGACCTCTTCCCCTCCATCATTGAGCGGATGGCCGCTGTGCCAGCTCAACTCCAAACCAAGAAGAACACCTCCCTTCCTTTCGGTGCTCTTCTCACCCTTGTCTTCAAACAATTTCAAGTTCCTCTTCCCTCCGACCATAACGAGGTGTCCGAGGCGGCCATTGTGGTCGGCAAGAAGGAACTCCGAGGGTACGGATACCAGGAAACTAACCCCGGTGTGCGGGTTCACAACTCGGAGCCGAGGCCTCCTTCTCCACCTCGGACTCGAAATCAACCCCTCTCCCTCTTCCCTCTTCACCTGGTGGTGCCTCCACCTCAGGTGCTTCCAAAACTCTCTCTACCCTCTTGTCCCCGTTTTCATGGACAAGATCGGCTCTGTGTCTTCGAACTCGGAGACATGCTCGGGGCTTTCCAGTCCGTTCTTCGAGGTCTCACCATCAACCAAAAGACTGGTCGAGTCCCAAATCCGAGAGCAGCGAGTCTCTTGTTCTCGAGATGACGAGAGCTGGTTAAGGAGCAGAAGGAGCTGGCTGAGCTCCTCGAGAGAGAGACGGTCTAAGGCGGCTCGGGACCGGGATGACTCGAGACGCGACGAGGCGTCTTCGAGCCCCGGCCGACCTCCTCGAGCGACGAGGAAGCTGCGGAAGAAGAGGAAGAAGGCTGCAGATGCAGCGGAGGATGGTGAGGAACCTACGGGCTGAGGCAAGCCCTTCCGGGCAAAGGGAAGAAGAGGCCGTGGCAACTGCTGAGGGTCGATCTGCTCCCCAAGCTCAAATTGCTGTACTCGGCTCGGACGGCGATCCGAGTGGGTCGAAGATCTCGCTCCTCCGGCGAGTCGGCCGGAGCAGCCCCTCCAGCCCCGAGGTCCCAAGGGAAGAACCCTCGATCCACTCTCTCGGGTCGGCCACTCGGAGATGAGCCCCTGCGAACAATTCCGGTTCTCCCTTCACCGCGCTCAAACACATCGTCAAGATCGTATCGGCGCCGGCGCACCTCCGCCTCCACTTAGAAATTTCCTCCTCCCTAGTTGGAGCCATGCACTTGAGTCACAATTCCTCGGTGTCTCCAGAATTTCTTCGTTCATATTTTCTTTTTGTCCGGACAACTAATGTGTATACCTTATACTTTTCTCCCTTCTTTTTGTTTCTTTGTTTTTCTTTGAAAGGCAAGGGGAGAAATGTAGTCGAAGCTGGTTGTCTTGTTTAGGGGAGTTTATTCCCTTGTAATCGCTTTTGATGAAGTGATGCATTTCATTATTAATTTCGAGTTCTCTATTTTTTCGAGTTAATGTGAAAAGCATACTTTATTTTATTTTGCTTTGATATATTATATATTGCTCTAACTTATTCAATATGCATTACTCATGAGTGAACTACTCGGAATCAATCTATTTTCCTCTAACAAAGTTTCTGTTTAAGTATGGAATGCCTTTCATCAAAAAGGGGAGATTGAAGACTCGAGACATCTGCTCAATATCTTTCTAAGTCATGCAAAAGGAATCGGGTATAACGATGTTATTCATATAGAGTTTTGATTCCAAGGCATTCTCTGCGTCCTAGAAACTTACTTGAGTAAAATAATATTTTCTCTAAGTATTTCGGCCCTCAATTATCTCTTTTATCGCTTTTCGGTTAGCGACTCGAAAAGCTGGTTCTTTATTCCGAGTCCACTCTCACTCGGACTAATCGTTTTTGAATATACCGGTATTCGCCGTTTCTCACTCGAGAATCCGACTTATGGTTATCTATTCTATTGTTTGCATAGTCGGCATTCGTAGTTCTTCTCATGCTTAGTCTATATCAAGTTTTTCCCACTCGATATTCGTTATAGAACTTGATTCTTTGCTTAAGACTAAGTCATATGGAATTCCGAGTATCATGGATATTAGACTCGAAAATTCCATTTCTTCTCGACTCGGATAATCAATTGCGTAATTATCATAATTATTTTATCTCGTGTCTAACCTTGGACCAAAGTATTTTTATACTTTGAGAACCGAAGGTGTTTTACTTTTGTAGGTTATTCAATCGAGGATATCTTTTCTAACTACAAAAGTAGCCGAGCTTCGAACGTCAAATCACCGAGCATATATGGCTTTCCACCTTCTCTGCTTTAGTCCCGGAAGATTGTGTCGGAAGTCATGCGCTTCCATATCCGGAAAAGCTGGAACGCCAAACCTAACGGTGGTTTCCACCTTATTTTTCAAGACACAACCGATGGTTTTGGGACTTCCAAGAGAGTTAAACCGTTGTCCAACGTCCATATTTCAATGGATACTTTCGAGTGACTCGGAAAGCCATTATCAATGGTCACGAGAGGACTCTCGGTCGGCAGAAAGAGATAACGGCTGCTCTGCTTGGTTATCTATAAATAGAAGCCACTTCACAAGACTTGAAGATTGCCGATTCTATTGTTAATACATATACTTGAGAAAAGTCATTGTATTTACTTCCAATCTTCTACTTACAACTCCCATTATGTAATTCTGTACTCTCCGAGTTGTAAGGTCTTGTACTAAGTTACAAACTCTTCTTACATTCTTTGTAAGGTCCCTTGACTAAGTCTGTAAAGGTTAACTCATCTTAGTTGTCCCTAGCTGTAAGGGTTATCTCAGCTAGGAAGTACTAGATCGAGATAAGGTAACTTCGAGTCTAGGAAAACTTGTATAGAGTTGTCCAAAGGAGCAAATCGGGTTCGATCGGTTCACGGTATTTTGCGGACTCAAACTAGTGGATTTGACTTCGTGTACTGGATTGACATGGGCCGTGGTTTTCTGCCCCAGGAGGGTTTCCACGTAAAATCTCTTTGTTCTCTTTACGAGTTCATTTTAGACTCGGATGACCTTACTCGTGCTTGTTTATTCCGATTCATTGCTTTCGAGTCCAATCTTTTCGACCCCGTGTTTAGACACGAAGCTGTCTTTGCCTCTTTTACGTCAAAAAGAGTGTGTTTTCGCAAAGAATTTTCTATCACCCTATTCACCCCCTCTAGGGTGACTCGGACTCTCCCGAGCAAACCTTCACCGATGAATCAACGAACAGGTAGAGCATTCAAATATGCTTTGAGCCACCCACTCGAAAACATCTTGTCCGAGATCGACAGTGGGTAAGAACTCGTTCCTCTTTACAAAATTTATGTGCATTCACAGCATTCATTTCATTAATTGAACCTAGAAATGCACTAGAGGCCTTAAATGAACCTGAATGGGTAGAGGCCATGCAAGAGGAACTCAATCAATTTGAAAGAAACCAAGTCCGGACTCCGAGCAAACGACCTTCCGACCACCCAGTCATAGGAACCAAATGGGTTTTCAAGAACAAACTGGATGAAGGTGGGTTGGTAGTTAGAAATAAGGCTAGACTTGTGGCTCAAGGTTACAATTAAGAAAAAGATTACCATTAATCTTTGAATCCTTCACAAAATTTTTGATGTTCACTCCTTATTTATGAACACCAATCTCATTTCTTTTTTGAACTAGCAGAGGAATTCTTTGTCAAGTATGCCCAAGCGTCTCCTAAGGCTTGCAAAAAATTTTTGTTAGTCAACTAAAGTCTAAGGCTAGACTTCAATGTTTCTTTCTCATGAAAGGATTTTCGCATCCTATTCCTCCAAAGAGAACCCCAACAGTAGGCTTCTTAAAGTTTGATGTGATATTCTAGAAGGGTATGAGGTTGACCTCTTCCCTTTCAATATTGAGCATATTACTTCGTTCCTCTAGTTCGGATGAAGCCCCTGTACCTTTTGGAGCTCTTCTCTCTAAAATCTTCACTCATTTCAAGGTTGATCTCTATAATGATCACACAAAACTTTTGGCACCAACCATTTCCATTGGAAGAAATGAGCTTCGAATCTTTGACACTAGGAAAGGGAACTTGTCTGTCCGGATTCACTTTTACGAGATTCCTCCTTCTCCATCACCTAAACAACATAGGGTCTATAGTAAACTAGAGGGATAAATCTAGGTAGAATACATGGTGTCTTATAGTTCGAGCATTTAGTCTTCTATGGGGTGCAAGACAAGAAAAGCATGAATCCTCGATGCCTCATGGTAAACCAAAAGAGCGTGTTAAGAAGGAAGAGGTACCACCTCTCTAACAATCAAGCCTAGTTGGGCCCTTCTAGGTTAGCAATTCGAACCTCCTCCAAAAAATGTTCTTAAGGATAAAGCCTAATGGACGAAATTAAAATTAACTATGTTCGAGTTTTCCTAAATGCAATATGCCTAATGCAAAACATATTAAGAAAAGTCACAATTCAAACTTTCATGCCTAAATGCTAACCCATAGAGGCCCAACTATGCTTGATTGTCGGGGAGGTGGTACCTCTTCCCTCATAGCACGCTCTTTTGGTTTACCAAGAGGCATCGAGGATTCATTATTTTCTTGTTATGCACCCCATATAGGACTAAATGCTCGAACTATGAGACACCATGTATTCTACCTAGATTTGTCACACTTTTTTACTGTAGACCCTTTGTTGTTTACGTGGTACCTTGTCTTCATTTGCATGCTTGGATTAATTTGGTTGTTTTTATTATTTGATCTTCTACTTATGAGCCTTTAGGTTACGATAGGAGTGCTAAATAACCCTTGCATGGGTGCGAATAAAAGCACAATAGTTAATTTGCTCGAGTCGGTCGAATGTGTGCATTTTTAGCCAAAAGGAAAAAATTGCCTTCTTTTTTTCTAGGTTGGTCCATTAATTGCAGTTATGAGTCATTCAAAATTTCTCTCTTAGTCTAGGTATTGGTAGCCACCGGCTGTCCGGCTTAGCCAGCGCAGGCAACCTCCGATCAGTCCAGGCGGGTCCTGCTGGGGACTATCCTCTCTTTTTAGTCAAATTAGTTTTAATGTTTTCACTTTTTAGCATCTTTGTAGTCTATATTTAGATTTAATCTTACATTTTAGGTTATCCATATTTGCGTTACATTTTGCATTTTGGCCAAAATAGATTGTTACATTTTGCATTTTGGCCAAAATAGATTGATCTCAAATTAGGTGGCTCCTTATTTGTATTTTATTTTTACATGTTTTAGACCAAAATAAAATTCATCTCAAATTACGTGAGTCGATACTTGCATTTTATTTTGCATTTTTAAATTCATCTCAAATTAGGTGAGTCCATATTTACATTTCATTTTGTATTTTTGACAAAATAAAATTCATCTCAAATTAGGTGAGTCCATATTTGCATTTCGTTTTGCATTCTAGCCAAAATAAAATTCATCTATAATTAGGTGAGTCCATATTTACATTTCATTTTACATTTTTAGCCAAAAATAAATTCATCTCAAGTTAGGTAAGTGCATATTTATATTTAATTTTGCATTTTAGCTACAAAAAATTCATCTCAATTAGGAGAGCCCATATTTACATTTCATTTGTGCATTAGGCAAATATAAAAAAATCCCAAACTAAGTTATTACATCACTACATTTCATTTAAATTTCTTTGCATCTCTTATATGCATCCAAATAAAAAGGATTCCTTTTCTTTCTTAGTCTCTTCGGGTCTAGCACTTCAGTCCCTTCCTCCCAAAAGTTGGTGTTCCAACACATGGTCCTAAGCATTTATCCTTTGGGCTGTAGAATAGGGAAGCCTACCGCCATCGGGTTTCGTCGGAATCGGAGCTCCAAAATATTAGAGCGCCTTAGTGAAGAGTCCAAGTATCTCTTGCCCTGGAAGACTCGGACTTTACACATACATCATTCTGAGTTCCATCAAAGAATTAGGTAGACTTAAGCTCTTATAAGGTTTTGATTACAAGTCATTCTATGTGCCTTAGAAACCTTTCTAAGTGATATAACATCTTTTCCGAGTGTTACGGAATCTATTACATTCGTTTTCATCTGTCTCTCGATTGATTCAAAAGCATACTCTTATATGCCATTCTACAAACTGTTCGAGTCACTCGGACAACACTCAAATATATCGCATGTTCACACATTTACTATAAAGTGCATAAACTCAAATCGACTTCGTGTTCCAAGAATTACCATGTTAATTCATTCTTCTAAGTCAACATATTTTGTTTGAATTTTGCTTTGTCTAAATAAAGTCTGTCTACTCGATATTCTTTATTTGACTTGATTCTCTTTTAGATCGACTCGGATGGATTTTGAGTCTCATGGATATTAGACTTAGAAAATTCCATTCCTTTTTCGACTCGGATAATTATTCACTTAATTATCTTAATTAATTTATTATCTATGTCTAATCTTAGACCAAAGTATTGAGAACCAAATTGATTTACCTTTGTAGGTTATTCAAACAAGGCTATCCTATTTTTGAATTACAAAAGTAACCGAGCTTAAAAACGTCAAATCACCAGCGAGACAAGGCTTTTTCCACTTCGACCAAGGCCCGGACATTATGTCAAGGTTGTCCTGTTTCCAAAACTGGAAATTTGCAACGCTAAGCTTAACGGTGGTTACTACCTTACTTTTCAAGACACCACTAGTGAATTTGGACTTCCAAAGGAGTCAAGAGCAGTTGCCCAAAGTTCCCACCTCAACGGACATTTTCTAAGTGACTCGGAAAATCCATTACAACGGTCACAAAGGACGTCCAATCGTAACATGGTCACAACGGCTAATCCGCTTGGTTATTTATAAATAGAAGCCAACTCTCAAGACTTAAAGATTACTGAAGCAACTGTCAATACACATACTTGAGCAAAAGTCTTTGTATTGATACTTAATCTTCTACTTAAAACTCCAACTCGTATTTAATATTCGCTGAGTTGTAAGATCTTGTAATTTATTACAAACACTTATTCATACTTTCCGAGTAAGGTCCCTTCAATGAGTCGTAAGGGTTAACTCAACTCGGTTGTCCCTAGCTATAAAGGTTATCTCAATTAGGAAGTACTAGATCGGATAAGGGAATTTCTAAATCTAGGAAAAACTTATGAGGAGTTGTCTAAGGGAGCAAGTCATTCCACCGTATTTTGTGGATTCAAAATAGTGGATTTGACTTCGTGCTTGGATTAGCACGGTTCATGGTTTTCTCGCCTCAGGAGGGTTTCCACGTAATTTCGAGTTGATACTTTTCTAAGTCCAATCTAGACTCAGGTAGATTTAAAGTTCTATCAAATCTGTATCTTCATCTTCCTCTTAACTCGAATCGAGTGTTTTTCCGAGTTCATTCTTGATTCACATTCTCCTTAGAGTCATATCTAGTGCTTAGCTCGAGCGAATTTTCTCATCACCCTATTCACCCCCTCTAGGGTTACTTAGCTTCTCCGAGAGCAAACCTTCAATTGGTATCGAGCCTAGCCTTTCGGAAAGGATCTAGCTATCCAAACGTCTAAAGATCAAATGGCTCGGAACAACGGAGAGTTTGATGAAGGAAGATCTTCCAGCGAGACCACCAAAGTTCAAAGGATCTAACTTTGTACACTCTGGAAGAAGCTCATGGAATGTTTCCTGCTAGATCATGATGAGGATGTCCGGAACATCATACAAGTGGGCAACTACATTCCCATGAAGACAGAAGAAATAAGACTCGTGCCCAAGAAAAGGCTGAGTTCATCTGCCGATGAAGCAAAAAGTTCATAACGAACTTCAAAGCGATGAACATTCCGATGTGCGCCTTAAGCTCGAAGAGTACAGCCGAGTGTCCGCTCGTGACACAGCCAAAGAAGTATGGGACACACTCGGTCAACACTTATGAAGGCACAAGCCGAGTCAAACAAGCGAAGATAAGCCAATATCTTCACAGTTATGAGCTGTTCAAGATCGAGCCGAAGAAAACATCACTTAGATGTTCATCCGCTTCACTAAGATTACCAACAATGTCAAATCTCTAGGTAAAAAGATTTCCCACGAGGAAATGTGCATAAAGATACTCAAAAGCCTACCCAAGAGAAGATGGGGTCCCAAGGTGACAGCTATTAAAGAGGCTCGGAACTTGTCTCTACCGAAGCCGGACGAACTCATTGGGAAGCTTCTCACCCATGAGATCCACCTGGAAGAGGAGGATGGAGAGGTCAGCATCGAAAAGAACATTGCGTTGAAAGCCTCGTAAATCGAGAGAAGCAAATCTAAGTTCTTCGACTCGAAGAAGATCCCATGGCACTTATCGCTAGAGGCTTCAAGAGAATAATGAAGCACAAGAGATGGGATAAGAAGCCAAGAGAAGAGTTCTCTAAGAAAGACAAGAAGGATAGAAAAGGTAAACACTCTTCCCCTTCAAAGTTATCTTTGACTAAGAACTCTGGATATTTTGAGTGTGGCAGCAAGGAACACATAGTTAAGGACTCGTCCCAAGAGAAAGAGGGACAGAAGGAAGAAAAAGGCTATGATGGCCACATGGGGTGATAAAGACTCTTCCGAAAACGATGAAGACTCGGATGACTCAAAATGTCCGATGGCACTCTCTCGACTCGTAAGCCGAAACGAGTCGGACTCGGATCACTCGGACAAGTGAGGAAACAAATCCTCGGGAGGTAATTGAATACTTTCTCAAGTTTTCCAAAGTTAATTTAGCTAAGTATATTTTCACTTTGGAAGAGAAGTTTGACTCTTCTCTTTTTAAAGAACAACTTAAGTCAATCACTTCTCGGAGCATCTCTTTAAAAAATGAATCGGAAAAATGAGACTTACTTTAAGGGAACTTAAGAGTAGTGCTCAATCCAATGAGACCGAGTCCGAGTTACTCGAAGGGAAAATGAGTAAATAAAACAAAAGCTCAACCAGTCTCAAGATCTTGTTTTAAAGTTTATTCAAGGTCGAAAAACCTTGATATGCTCTTAGGGTCCCAATGTGTCTCCTTCGAAAAGAAGGTCTTGGTTTTAACAAAGAGGAGGAATCCAATTCCTACTCGGAACTTTTCAAAAAGATTCCAGAACCGTGAAGTTCGGGAAGGCTGAGCACGGTACCATTCATAAGAATGAAAGGAGGACCGAGCCTGCATCCGGCTTACGGGAGAAAGGCTTCTCCACCGGTTTATAAAAGAAAAGTTTTTCAAAAGAAAGAGACACAGACTCAGTTCTCTAAACGGGAGACTCAAAATCGGACCAAACCCAAAATCATTCAAATCTGGGTTCATAAAAGGACCACGATAAAGGGTGTTACTTGGGTTCGTTAAAGGAAGTGAGAAGGGTTAGTTTGTTTCGATTTGCGAGTGACTAAGAAAAGAACACAAGGGCATTGGTACCTAGACAGTGGATGCTCACGCCACATGTCGGGAGATTCAAGACTCTTTTCGAGTTAGATGACCACAAGGAGGAAAAGTCACTTTTGGAGATGATAACAAAGGCAAGATAATTGGGATTGCAAGATTGGCAAAGGAAGCAATCTGTCGACCCAAGTATACCTTGTCAAAGGGTTAAAGTACAACTGGCTAAGCATCTCTCAACTTTGTGATGAAGGTCAAGAGGTAAGAATCACTCGGACCAATTGCTATATTTCGATGAGGCTACCAAAGAGATCAAGCTCTCGGGTAGGAGATCGGGTAACACTTACACTATTCCTCTTTCTAACCCGAGTCGAACTTATCATGTTTAAAAGCATCTCTTCATAATGATTCATGGGCATGGCATCGTAGACTAGGTCATGTTAGTATGCATACCATTAAGAAACTTGCATAGTCGGAGGATTGCGTAATTGTGCATTTAAGAAAGATAAAATCTATGAAGCATGCACAAAAGGGAAACAAGTCGGATCATCTTTCAAATCTCTGAAAACTGTTTCCACATCCAATGTGCTTGAAATGTTGCATATAGATTTATGTGGTGAAATCCTCGTCAAGAGTCTCGGAGGTAAATCTTATGTGCTTGTTATTGTTGATGATTACTCACGATTTACCCGAGTGTGTTTTCTTAAGCATAAAAATGAAGCTTTCAAAGAGTTCAGCAAGCTTTGTAGCAAAATCCAAGTTGAGTCTCAAACTTATATCCAGAGAATTCGAACCGACCATGGAAGGGAGTTCGACTACTCGTAGTTTGCAGAGTTTTGTGATAAGAATGACATCTCTCACAACTTCTCAGCACCAAGAACTCTGCAACAAAATGGAGTGGTGGAGAGAAAGAACATAACTCTTGAAGAAAGAGCAAGGACTATGATGATTGAAAACAATCTACCCTACTATTTACGGGTCGAGGCGATCAACACGGCTAACTACACTTTGTATAGATGTCTCATCGGACCCATCCCGAAGAAAAGACCATATGAGATCTACAAAGGGAAGAAACCCAATATTTCATACTTCGGACCCTTTTGATGTAAGTGCTTTGTTCATAACAATGGTAAGGATCACCCGACCAAGTTTAATGCTCGGTCGAGATGAAGGTATTTTTCTTGGTTATTCATCTCATAGCAAAGCTTATCGCATTTTCAATGAAAGAACTAACAAAGTGGAAGAAAGCATCCACGTTGTGTTTAATGAGATTGAACAGGAAAAACCAAGTGAGTCATCATTCTCGGACCTAAAGCTCAAGCATAGATGATGATCGTGATGAAAATGAGCTCATCAAGAATAAAATCCATGACCTCATAATGAAGTCAATCGGAACGAAGTGACTCGAATGAGACAACTCAAGAACTAGCTCGGAATGTT
Organism: Talinum fruticosum; assembly: GCA_021018815.1. NCBI lineage: Eukaryota > Viridiplantae > Streptophyta > Magnoliopsida > Caryophyllales > Talinaceae > Talinum > Talinum fruticosum. The sequence goes on along the minus strand of JAITYX010000025.1, from coordinate 5,329,511 downwards.
GAAGGACAATCTGATGAACAAGCTCACTTAGAACAGGCTTCGCAGATCAACCAATTCAAGCTACGGATCTCGTGAACCAAAGAACAGGTAGAGCTTTCAAGTATGCTTCTAGTCACCCACTAGAAAACATCATATCCGACATCAACAAGTGGGGTAAAAACTCGTTCCTCTCTTCAAAATCTATGTGCATTCACTGCATTCATATCATTAACTCGAACCCAAAAATGCACTAGAGGCCCTAAATGAACCTGAATGGGTAGAGGCCATGCAAGAGGGACTCAATCAATTCGAAAGAAACCAAGTCCGGACTCCGACCAAACAACCTTCCGACCACACAGTCATAGGAACCAAATGGGTTTTTAGGAACAAACTGGATGAAGGTGGGTTGGTAGTCAAAAATAAGGCTAGACTTGTGGCTCAAGGTTACAATCAAGAAGAAGGGATTGATTGTGGGGAAACCTTTGCACTCGTAGCCAAAATTGAAGCTATTAGAATTTTATTGGCATTTGCATCTAGCATGAATATCAAATTGTGTCAAATGGATGTGAAATGTGCATTTCTCAATGGTTTTATTAAAGAGGAAGTCTATGTTAAGCAACCCCTCGATTTGAAAACTCGGAATTTCAAATCATGTTTTCAAACCGCAAAAAGCTCTTTATGGTCTTAAATAAGCTCCCGGAGCTTGGTATGAAAGACTAAGCAATTTCTTGGTTCAAAATGATTTTAGAAGAGGTCACATTGACAAGACTGTCTTTATAAAAACCAAGGGGAAAGACTTTCGATTGCTCGGATATATGTTGATGACATAATTTTTAGAGCTACTAATGAAATTCTATGTCGAAAATTTTTTGAGTTAATGAGACAAGAATTTCAAATGAGTATGATGGGAGAACTCAACTTCTTCCTTGGTCTAAAAATCAAGCAAGATAGAGATGGAATATATGTCCATCAATCAAAGTACACCAAGGAGCTGCTAAAGAAGTACCAACTTTAAGATGCAAAGCATGCAGCGAACCCCCATGAGTAGGAGCATAAAACTAGACTTAGACGAAAAAGGTAAAGCGAGTAGATCGAAACTCTATTAAGGTATGATTGTATCTTTGCTATATCTTACTTCCAAGTAGGCCGGACATAATGTTTAGTGTCTGCCCATGTGCAAGATTTCAAGCTAATCCAAAAGAATCACATCTCACTACGGTGAAGAGAATATTCGAGAGATCTTGCAAGGACTCGGAATTTAGGTCTATGGTTCTCCGGAGACCCGTAACCGACTCTCACCTGGATACTCGGATGCTGATTATGCTCGGGTATAAAGTTGATAGGAAGAGCACCTCAGGAGCCTACTAGTGTCCGGGTCAATCCCCGATATCTTGGCACTCAAAGAAGCAAAACTCGGTAGCTCTATCAACTGCCGAAGCCGAGTATATCGCAGCTGGGGCATGCTCGTGCTCGGATTTTATGGATAAAGCAACACTTGAGAGATCTTGGACTTACATTCAAATCAATTCCAATCAAGCGTGATAATTAGAGTGCAATCAGTATCACCAAGAATCCGAGTTCAGTAGTCAAAGACAAAACATATTGAGGTCGGTATCATTTTTTAAGAGACCATTCTGAGAAAGGTGATATTGAACTTGAATTTATTCCTACCAATCTTCAATTAGCCGATATCTTTACTAAGCCACTTTGTGAGGATCGAGTTTTGTTTTATTAGGAATGAGCTTGGCATGATTAATGCATAATTAATATTTTTTTTGTTGTGTGCTTACTTTCCTTAATAACCATTAGTTCAGTTGAACCAGTAATACTCGAGCTAAGAGTTACTATTTGTTTGCGGTTTCGAGTCACTCAAAAACTTAGCTGAGTCGGACTAAGACTTTTAGAAAAATGAACATCAAACTTCGAAATCAGCTCTAGACAAGTGGAGAATTTCGGAATTTATCTTAAAAATATTTCTTGTTCTGTCTCTCTCTCGCGCTGTGATAAGACAATTAGCCGTTGGGAGACAACTCGCTGGAATTCTAACCGTTTGAGAAGAGAACAATCACACCGGTCGAGGTGACCGCCGAGGAGCCGAGTCGAACGAATACCGAAGGACACTTACTTTTCTACAAATAGCGCGTATTCTCTTTCATTTCGATCCTTTACGTTTCCCTTATTCTCACTCTTGCAATTAATTCTTTGAGAACAAGCTCTCTACAATCAAAGCAATGCTCGGTGATCTCAAGCTTAGTTAAGAACATCTCAAGTAAGCTCTGTTGCTCTCGGTTCTCTCTTCTTCTACTCTTTTGTTTTTTACACTCCTCGAGCTTTCTCTCTCTATCTCTCTCAAAAGCTCATCTTTTTCTCTTTTCTACATCAAAATGCCGAAAAGAGGTTCTCACCTTGATTTTCTTGGTTCTCCAACCAAGAAACCACATACTAAAAGCCAGGAAGATCCCTCCCTTCCTTCCGAACCTCTTGTCACCCATCATCTCACACTAGATGATAAATTCTTTCCAACCACAAAATTTTTGTGGTTGCCTCACATCCAATCCACTAGGGTCTACAATTTTCTTTGTTTTACCGAGTTCATTTACCCCGAACTCGTCTCCGAGTTTTACACTCATCTTTCCAGCTCCGAGGGCATCCTTACCTCACACGTTCGTAACATCACCGTTCGCATCAATACTTCCCTCCTCCATCGACTTTTCAAAGTATCCTCTCTTTTCTTGAACAGCAATCCCGGACCTTTCAATGAGGTTGTCGACGAATTCTTTGAGAAGTACGATAATGAATTCCCCGGGTCATGCAAAAACTTCTCTCGTGACCCAACTAAAGTCGAAGCTCGTCTTCTATGTTTCCTGCTGATGAGAACCTTCTTCTCACAACGATTCTAGTAAGGAGAGCCCTAACTCCAAGCAGCTCAAAGCTCTTTTCGATATTCTAGAGGGCTACGAAGTAAACCTCCTTTCCTCCATAATCGAGCAAATGGCACTGTATCGGCTCGGACTCAAAACAAGAAGACCACCCCTCTTCCTTTCGGGGCTCTTCTTACCCTCATCTTCAAACAGTTCAAAGTTCCTCTTCCTTCGGATCCTAACGTAGTTTACGAGGCTACGATAGTCATTGGCAAAAGGAACTTCTTGGGTATGGATACCAGGAAACCCAACCGGGTGTCTAGGTCCATAGCTCAAAACCGAGGCCACCTTCTCCGCCTCGGACTCGGACTCAACCTCTCTTTCTCTACCTCCTCCACTTGGTGGTGCCTCCACCTCAGGTGTTTCTCGGACTCTTTCTTCTGTTTTGTCCACCGCTTCCATGGACAAAATCTCCTCGTGTCCTCTCGAACTTAAGGATATCCTCCGTCATTCAAGATCTGTCTTCTAATCTATGACCATTAACCGGAAAACACCCCAATCCCAAATCCGAGAGCAGCAGGATGTGCTACTCGAGATGGAGGTTCTAGTTAAGGAGCAGAGGGAGCCGATCGAGCTCATTTAGGAGAGGAGCTCAAAGGCGGCTCGAGATCCCGTCAACTCGGACACTTCGTAATCCTCGAGTCCGACCAAATCACCCTCGAAGAAGAAGAAGCGGAAGAAGGAGAAGAAGCGGAGCCTACGGCCGAGACAACTCCATCCGAGGAAGGGAGAAAGAAGTGGCGAGCACGGAGCGAAGCGGAGGGTCGGGGTGCTCCGAACGCAACCTCGAAGTGATCAACTCGGACAGTAGTCTTAGTGGGACAGAAGACCCTACTAACCATGGTTAGTCGGCAGCTGGTCAGCCCGAGCACACCCCTCCAGCGAGTCGAGTTCCAAGAGGATGAGCCTCCGGACGATCTCGTTCGGGTCGCCCACTCGGAGATGAGCCGATGCCGAAATCCCAGTCTGCCCTCGCCGCGTTCAAGTACATCTTCAAGATCTTATCGGCGCAGGCGTACTACTCGTCCTTTATCTTCCACACGTGCTGCTCCATCCTCTCCTTCTTAGTTTTCTTTTCTCGTTTTTCTAAAGTTTTTTTATGTCCGGACGTCAAATATGTATGTACTTGATACATTCTTCATTTTTTTTGTTTTTGCTGAAAGGCAAGGGGGAGAATAGTTAGAAAAATTTGTTGTCTTGTTTAGGGGAGTTTTTCTCACCCTTTCTTATGTAATTTTCTTGTCTTTAATGAATAAATGTATTTCATTAATAATTGCTATCTCGCCTTATGGGTTTACTCGCTTCAAGCAATTATTTCTTAGCTTCTATAATGATAGTTCATTAATAATCCTACTATCGGCGTCCAATCATTGATGTGTTTATCGAGTATTTTTCTTGCTTTGATACCTTAGCTCTTGCTATGCAACCTCAGTGTATTTGATCTAATAGATAAATGTGCTCTAATAGAACTCCATTTTATCACATCTTATTAACTTATTTTCTCGAGCAAGATTGATAAACCGGATCTATATCACTAACAAAGTTCCGTCTAAGTATGGAATGCCTTTCATCAAAAAGGGGAAATTCAAGACTCGGACTTTACATATACATCATTCTGAGTTCCATAAAAGAATCGGGTATAAGACTTAAGCTCTCATAAGGTTTTGATTACAAGTCATTCTATGTGCCTTAGAAACCTTTCCGAGTGATATAACATCTTTTCGAGTGTTACGTGAATCTATTGCATTTGTTTTCATCTCGTCTTTGACTCGACTCGTAAAGCATACTCTTATATGCCATTCTACACACTGTTTTGAGTCATTCGGACAACATCAAATGTATGGCATGTTCAAACATTTACTATAACGTGCATAAGCTTAGATCCGACTTCGTGTTCCAAGAATTACCATGTTAATTCATTCTTCTAAGTCAACATATTTTGTTTGAACTGTGCTTTTTCTAAATCAAGTCTGTCTACTCCGATATTCTTTATTTGACTTGATTCTCTTTTAGACTAACTCGGATGGATTTTGAGTCTCATGGATAATAGATTTAGAAAATTCCATTCCTTTTCTAACTCGGATAATTATTCGCTTAATTATCTTAATTAATTTATTATTTGTGTCTAATCTTGGACCAAAGTACTTTATACTTTGAGAACCAAAATTTTTTACTTTTGTAGGTTATTCAAACGAGGCTATCCTATTTTTGAATTACAAAACTAACCTGGCTTCAAACCGTGAAATCACCAAGCAGACAAGGCTTTTTCCACTTCTGACCAAGGCCCGATACATCGTGTCGTGGTTGTCCGTTTCCAAAACTGGAAATCTGCAATGCTAGGCTCAATGGTGGTTTCCACTTACTTTTCAAGACACCACCAAGTGAATTGGGACTTCCAAATGAGTCAAGAGCCATTGCCCAACGTTCACACCTCAACGGACATTTTCTCGAGTGACTCGGAAAATCCATTACAACAGATCACAAAGTACGTCCAATCGTAAGATGGTCACAACGGTAAATCTGCTTGGTTATCTATAAATAGAAGCCAACTCTCAAGACTTGAAGATTACTGAACCAACTATCAATGCACATACTTGAGCAAAAGTCTTTGTATTCATACTCAATCTTCTATTTAAAACTCCAACTCGCATTTAATATTCTCTCGAGTTGTAAGATCTTGTAATTTATTACAAACACTTATTCATACTTTATGAGTAAGGTCCCTTGACTGAGCTGTAAGGGTTAACTCAGCTCAATTGTCCCTAGCTGTAAAGGTTATCTCGGTTAGGAAGTACTAGATCGGATAAGGGAATTTTTGAGTCTAGGAAAAACTTGTAAGGAGTTGTCTAAGGGAGCAACTCTAGTTGAGTCATTCTACTATATTTTGTGGATTTAAAATAGTGGATTTGACTTCATGCTTGGATTAGCACGGTCCATGGTTTTCTCGCCCCAGGAGGGTTTGCATGTAATTTCGAGTTGATACGTTTCGAGTCGAATCTAGACTCGGAAAGATTTAAAGTTCTATCCAATCTGTGTCTTCATCTTCCTCTTAACTCGAGTCGGTGTTTTTCTAAGTTCATTCTTGACTCACATTCTCCTTCGAGTCATATCTAGTGCTTAACTCGAGCTAATTTCCTCATCACCCTATTCAACCCCCTCTAGGGTGACTTAGCTTCTCCGAGAGTAAACCTTCAGCCCTTGCTTTGCAACTTGATTTAGGCCGGTTCGGCCAACTTTGGTGCACATAACATCGGTCCTCGTCAATCTTTTGTCGTAGGATAGAATCCAAAAACAATTCCCCTCCAATGGAAGGAGAACTAGGACCATCCCGGATCATGACTTTGCTCAATGAATCCTCGCCTAAGATGGAAGCCCGAATTAAGGTTGAAGACAAGAATATAATGTTCATAAATGAAACTCTTCCTGTCATCCTAAAGACTCTTCAGAGAATAAGAAAGGAGGTGAAGATGAAGCTCATCCACCACTAGGAGGCCTCGTCGCCCGATCCAAAACCTACTCCCCAACCAAGTCTTCAGCCTATATGTGATCCTCATATAGATTAGGTAGAACAAATATTAAGGGAGTCGTCCATATGAAGGAGTTACTACTTTGATCTCACGGGATTCACATCAATCCCCAAAAGAAAGTTACCTCCCAAGTTCACTATACTAGATATCAAGTTTTGTGGTTATGAGAATCCCCATCATCATGTTCGTAACTTCTTAGGACCAATGACTCTTAAAAATGTACCCGAACACACTTACCACATCATCTTCCCATGGACATTCAATAGTGACGTAACGAAGCCGTATAATGTTGTTAAGCTATACAATGTCACTAATGGGAATGATATGTGAAAGGAATTCCTACACCAAGTATTCCTATGACACTAATCTACGTGTCACCCTTCAAGACTTAGAGTTAATCAAGCAAGATGAGAAAGAGAGCTTTACTTACTTCCTTACCGGATAAGGGGCAAAGGCTGCCCATATAGTGGATTGACCTTTCGGGAAGGACTAAGTTAAAATTATTTTGAAGAACCTTTGGCCTCGCTTATAACCAACATCTCAAATTCCTACCGTTCATAAGCTTCATAGCCCTTAAAGATGTAGGCATGTTGATAGAAGAAGAGTTGTCCGCCACGACCACAAAAGTTATGGTCGGGTATATAGGTTAGTACCAATCCAAGGACAAGAAAACCTCTAATCAAGGCAATACTAGTAGGGTTGCGGATGTCAATGCCCTTAATAGGTATAATCACTACACTCCTATAGATACCACTTAGGCTCAAGTCTTCAACCGTTTGTCTGTTAAAAGGAAAAATCGAGTTGTTGCATGTAAGAGGAGAACCAAAAACTTCAGAATAATAAAAAATTGGGATGTAGGAAAATTCTATAAGTACCATCGTGCACGACTGACACGATACGGACCACAATAAAAACTGTTATTGTGTTTGTCGAGTGGAAGTGATAAGGGTTAGTTTGTTTGTGTTTTGTAGGTGAAGGGTAAGTTTATTTCTATTTTGCAAGTTACTCGAAATGAAAGGGTTATTGGTACATAGATAGTGGATGTTCACGCCACATGTCCGGAGACTTAAGACTCTTCTCCGAATAAGAACAGATGAAAGAAGGAAAAGTCACATTTGGAGACAATAGCAAAAGCAACATAGTTGGGATTTATAGAATTTGTCAAGGTCACAACTCGGTCAGTCCAATTTACTTTGCAAAAGGGCTCAAATACAATCTTCTGAGCATTTCTCAATTGTGTGACAAAGGTTAAGAGGTAAGATTAACTCGTACAAACTACTTTATTTCGATGTAATCACCAAAGAGACAAAGCTCTCAAGTCTCGAGGCTAGGTAACACCTACACTATTCCTCCATTTTAATTCTAACCAAGATTTATCATGTTTAAAAGCTTCTTTTAATGATAATTCATGGAGGTGGCATCATAAACTGGGCCATGTTAGCATGCATGCTATCCAGAAAATTGCATCTCATTGATAAGTTAGAGGTTTACTTAACTGTTCATTTAAGAAAGATAAAATTTGTGATGCATGCAAAAAGGAAAATAAGTCGGATCATCTTTTAAGCCACTCAAGATAGTATCTACATCAAAAGTACTTGAATTGATAGATATGGATTTATGTGGCTAATTTCCTATCAAAAGATTAGGAGGCAAATCATATGTGCGAGTTATTGTTGATGATTACTCACGATTTACCAGGGTGTGTTATCTAATGAACAAAAATGATGGTTTTAAAGAATTCACTATGATCTCGTAGGAAAATGCAAGTGGAGTCTCGAGACTGAAATTAGGAGAATTCGAAATGACCATGGAAGAGAGTTCGATTACTTAGAATTAGCAAACTTCGTGACAAGAATGGCATTTCATGTAACTTTTCAGCACCAAGAACTCCTCAATAGAATGAAGTAAGGGAGATAAGGAATAGAACAGTGGAAGAAATAGGAAGGACAATGATTGAAAATTATCTACATTACTATTTCTGGTCTAAGGCAGTCAACACAAGTAAAATACACACTCAATAGATGCCTCATTCGACCTATTCTGAATAAAACACCCTATCGGTTATACAAAGGAAACAAGCCTAACATTTCCTACTTTAAACCATTCGGATGTAAATGCTTTGTGAATAGCAATGGAAAGGAACATTTAACCAAAATTGATGCAAGGTCAAATGAAGGTATTTTTCTAGGTTGCTCTTCCCATAGAAAAGCTTATAGAATCTTAAACAAGAGAACTAACAAAGTCAAAGAAAGTATCCACATTGCCTTTGATGAAATTGATAATGGCATGATAAGTGAGTCTACTTTCTCATATCTCAAGCTCAATCAAGATGAAGATGACATCATAGAAGCCGAGTGCACAAAGCACCAAAATAAAGGAAGTGAGCCAATTTAGAATGAGCCAGGTTAAGAACCAGCTCAAACTAATGAAGATCAACAAACCGAACCAAGAGAAGATCAACAAACCGAACCAGCAGAAGATCGGATCATTCAACCAAAAACCCGGTAAATTAGAGGACAGGTAAAACTTACAAATATGCATCTAGTCACCCACTCGAGAACATCATTTCGACATCAACAAGTGGGGTAAGAACTCCTTCCTCTTTGTAAAACTTTTGCATTTTCAGCATTCATTTCATTAATTGAACCTACAAATGAACTAGATGCCCTACTTGAACCGACTAACTCGGTGAAGTTTTTATGTGGTGTTATCTTTTATTAAAATGTGTTATTTTGTAGCCACCATTGGATGCTTGCTGCCATATTTCCAAGGGCTTATATGGTGTACTTCCTTGATCCTCTTGGTCGTGATGTGAGGAAAGATATCATGGATGTCGTCGAGGTGTGAGTTGATACTTTTTAATCATTTTATGCTATTTTGTGAAGTAATCGTTCAATGATATGTCTAACTTGAATTTTATTTTTTCCGATTGCAAAATAGTGCTCTCATTCGTTATTATTTTGGCGTAGGTCCCAAACGAGTGAACAAAGCACAACCCCTAATTGCTTCCGTCAGGATGAGGTTCTCTTGGTTATTACAGAGTGTACTTTAGATGTTTTCCATTTCATATTACTTGCTAGATACATAAGTACTAATTAATTCTCTATTTGTTGGGAATTTATTTTTATTATTGTAGTGCCACAAACAAGCGGGGAACGTGGAGTACGGCTTTTACATTCTCCAATACATGAAAGAGATTATGACCAAACTCGAAAAGAATGCTAGTCCTAGAGAGGTATAAATGCACTTTTAATTGATTATTTTTATATTATTTTTTTAGCTTGATTATCACTTTCACCGACCTAATTAATATGTCTTTTTCAAGCATTGGTCACAATATTTCCCGGAAAGAAGCCACCCACTCCCTATCCGGATGAAGCACTCAACGAGTTAAAACAAGGTTGGGAAGAGTTTGTACACAATCGTATAAAGGAATAGGTCTATATATTACAATTATTCTTCATTGTTTGATAGGTCAAGTTTGTGATTTTAGTAGTCATACACAGTTATAGATATAAATATGTACACAGGATTGTGGTTTGTACATTTGTTTGTTATTTTGTTTATATTCCGGTGAAGAATGTATTGGATTGTGGTTTGTACATGTGTTTGTATATGATTTTTTTGTACCATACAAAGCGGCAAGAAAATATGAGAAGAATTATTAAAAAAAATTTCACATTTATGACAATGGTTCCTCAGGAAGAACCGTCGTCATATGCTCATCTATGATGAAGGTTCAAATGAAGGAACCGTCGTTATAGGTGCTCTATAATAACTACAGAAGAAGGCCTATGACGACGGTTCGGATGCGGAAACCTTCATCATAGGTTGACCTATGACTACGATTTTTAAACCGTGGTCAATAATGGTACATACAACGACGCCCAAATACACGACGCCTCTTGACCATCATCAAATGTCGTTTTTAACCGTAAGTAAAAGTGGTTCCTCTAGTAGTGAGCTACTAATTAAACTTTATGCCAACAGCTTTTCGAGTTGATCGGACACGAGTTCCAAATGATCATGATGGGAGAACTCAATTTCTTCCTTAGAGTAGAAATCAAACATGAAAAGGATCACATTTATGTTCATTAATCAAAGTGCGCAAGGGAGAATTGAAGAAGTACAAGCTACAAAATGTGAAGCATGTAACCACACCAATGAGCAAGCAGTACTTAAGTCTGGACTCCGATGAGAAAGGTAAAGCTATAGATCATAAACTCTAAAAAGGTGTGATTGGATAACTACTTTATCTTACATCTAGTAGGCCATATATCATGTTTAGTGTCTCGTCTATGTGCAAGATTTTCAAGCTAATCGAATGGAATCACATATGATTGCGGTGAAAAGAATTTTTAGATATCTTGTAGGGACTACTCTCACTAGATACTCAAATGCTAACTCTGCTACATGATAGAAAGAGCACCTCGAGAGCCCGACAATTTTTAGGTCAATCCCTCATCTCCTGGCATTTAAAGAATCAAAAGTCAATTACTCTATCAATTGGTGAGGTAGAGTACATACCGGATGGAGCTTGTTGAGCTCATTATAAACACAAATTTCGAGTCTAAAATAAATAAAGACCGGAAATTAGGAAACAAATATAATTTGTATTAATTTTTTGTTAATGGGTAAAATCTCCGTATTGAATACGATAAACGTAATCCTCCGATTCAATCTCCTTGGAACTTGAATGATTCGTGGGCGTTGTAACTTGATCTCGAACGTTGATGTTGAGGCGGATGATGAACGCCGAATGGTTCTTGATGTGGATGTGTTGAGAGTCTTGAATTTGAATCGTTCACTCTAATTTCTAAACGGTTGCGGACTTTGATCCTTGGTGCTTGGTAGTCGGATGTCGTTTGCGGCTTGAGCTTTGGATTTCGCAAATGCGGAATGTCCCAAGAATTGAGGAAATGACCTCTATTTATACCTTTTGAAGCTAGGGTTTGGCTTGGGCTTTGGGCTCGGCCCATAGTTTAGTAATTATTTCTTAAAAGAAATATTTACTATTTACTGCATGATCAACGACACGTGGCAACTTCTAATTGGCCGAAATTTGATTTCTTTTGATTTTAATTTTAAAGGCTTTCCAAGGCCAATTTCACACGTGGCAATATGCAATAGGTGGAATAAAAATAATTAATTTTCCACATGGTGACATATAGTTGGCTAACAAATTTTTGCCTCCTACAAATGCCCCTTCGAGAGTCGGCTATGCGTTCACGAGCTTTCTTGAGTGCTTGGAGCGATGGAATCTCGAATATTGAAAAAACGATTGATACGAGTTAGTTTTATGACTCTTTTTGGAACCTTTTAATTTGGCGTAGGACGATACCAAAATTACCTGCGCCGCATGTTGGACTTATTTAGGTATAATTCGCGGGATATCCTTGCTTTTCTTTAATAAAAAGACTGAAATTATTGAATTAAAGATAAAGCATGTACAAAATGGGCTTTGACTTCAACAATTTTTCATGTTATGGCTAGCTATGATTAATTAGAACCATTTTACTACAATCCAATATTCTGTGGCCATTATAGTTTATGGTTTCAAAGTAGGAAATAAGTCTTGGGTTGTGGGTCATGATTTGGCAGTGTCATTTCCCTTTTCTCAATCTATTCAAAACCCATGCTGTCTCTCTCACTTTCCCAAAGCATCACTGGCTTCTCTCTCTCATCAAAACCTCAAATGGCTCTTCATCATGGCAACGCTAGTCTTCGCCAGAGCAACGCCTGCGGTTGATTTCTTCCGGTCCCGAAGTCAGCGTCAACGGCTGCTTTACCGCTCGGTGCTTCTGCATCTGCCGCCGTTTGCTTCTTCTGGTCCTGAGGCTAGTGCTTTCCGATAGTAGATCTCTGTCGAGGCAGCCGTTCTTCGAGCTTCCCGGCCGTCGATTACATTGCCGTCTGTCACCAGCCCTGCCGCCGGTCGACGACTTCAAGCTGGGTAAAGGCGGCGACGTCATTTTCCGGCTGCGTTCCCAGTGGTACGCGCGTTTCCTCCCTTTTTTTCTTTTCTTCGGCGAGTTCTGAACCCGGTGTTCTCTTTCCTCTTGTTTTCAGAACCCGGCGACATGGGTTTGCTTCGAACTACTAGGGTTGCCGGATTTTCATCTAGATGTGGGTGGAGCCTTTCATACCTTGGAACAACAGTGGTCCAAGGAAGCGGAGGGAGATGAATTCTAAAGTGGTGGAGTTGGAGAGGAGTGAAACTGAAATTTGGGGGCTCTGGGTTGTGGTTATTATGACTTCTCTTGCTGTTGTTTCCGTTCTACTTTGTAATATGATAGAACTCCATTGATCTTCTCTTTTTCAATTTTCAGATTTTCCAATGTTTCTTGCATTTCCCTTCTAAAATTACCTAGATGTAGTAGTTTGCTATCCCTTCGATTTTCCCTTGGACTTCGTCTTCTCTGACTTGGGCTTTTGAACTGGGCTTTTCTGTTTCTCCCCTGTTTGGCAAGCAAAGGGTCAGTGGGATTTGAAGAGTTTGTAGCCGACTGGGAATGTAAAATTTGAAGAGTTTGTAACTGACTCGGAATTTAAGTCTCAGCCTGAGATATGATTATATAAACGCGTTACATTTGCTCTTCTTACTCCCTCTACTGCGTTCATTGTTCTTGCGCCCTGTCCCTCTTTGCTTTCGAAGATTTGTGCCCGGGTCGCAGGTTTATTTACTCCTTCATTCTGAACTTGCCCCTTGTGCTTCTTTGTTTTGAAAGATTTGGGCCCGGGTCGCAGGTTTATTTTCTCCTTCATTCTTTTGATTTGTTTTTTTTTTTTTATATATGGCTTGCTCTGTGTTTCTTTTGCCGAGGCTTGCTTCTTTCCGTAGCTATCTACTTTTCTGATTTGGTGAGTTTTGATATGCTCAAATAAATCAAGGCTGAAAGGGTGCCTTCCAAAGTTTTGTTCATGATCATATTTAATATTATCATTAGACAAGGTTTTGGTGATTTTGTTGAAAATTATCATTGAGATGCAAATTTGGCTCCTCTTGTGCCAACATATCCTGGACCAAGATCTATAGAGCGTGGGGAAGATTATCCATGAATGCTCACTAAATGTTGAACAGTTGTTGTTTCCTTGTTCTGTGTGTAAGGTCTTACTATAGTTGAGGCAAAATGTTGTCCGCCTTTACCTCCTGCTTTAGTCTCTCTCTTTTTTTTTTGTGCCTAATGTTGTTCTTGCAAACTTTCCTCGTTATTCGGAGTGAATCATTCACGTCAACACTTGACTCGTAGATATCAAAGCCAACCATTCAACTCATCCAACATATTCAACCCGAGACGTCATAACGATTTATTCGATTCTAAGTCTCGTAACAAACCATCCATCTTATTTGACCTGAGCGACTTAGAGCTTTAGAACGAGCCATCCGACTTATCCGATTTAGAGACGTTAGAACAATTTATTTGATTATGAGTCTCAAAACGGGCCATCCGATTTATTCAACCCGAGCGACTTAAAGCTTCGAATGAGCCTTCGACTTATCTAGCCGAGAGACATTAGAACAATTTATTTGATTCTAAGTCTCAAAACGAGCCATCCGACTTATTCAACCCGGACGACTTAGAGCTTCGTAACGAGCCGTCCGACTTATCCAGTTGAAAGATGTTAGAACAATTTATTTGATTCTCGAGTCTCAAAACGGACCATCCGACTTATTCAATCCGAGCGACTTAGAGCTTCGTAACGAGCCATCCGATTTATACGGTTTAAAGACGTTAGAACAATTTATTTGATTCCGAGTCTCAAAACGGGCCATCCGACTTATTCAACCCAGGCGACTTAGAGCTTCGTAACGAGCCATCCAACTTATCCTGGTTTAGAGACGTTAGAACAATTTATTTTATTCTCGAATCTCAAAATGGGCCATCCGATTTATTCAACGAGATAGACATTAGCTTCGTTCTCCTCCTTTGTCGAAGACGATGGTTTATTTTCTCGGAATCATCATCTAATTCCTCAAAACCATTAGTTGTTATCTTGGACAAAAAGGATGATCCTATTGAAGAAGGAGTGACATTCCACGTAGATCCACCAACACCATTTTCCTCCAAACAGTCCTTGCTTAACGACGACCTTACACGTCATGCTCGGATCGTGGAATGTACTCGAGACATGTATACTCCGTAGGGGATTCCCGTACCTCGGAGAATCTTGAAGCTTACTTCGCCACTTTTACAGCCTCCAATTCCTTCTCGAGAACCTAGCACCTTTGCTCTATCACCGTATAGCCGATGGTTCAGTGTCTTGGGTCGCTTTTAGTGACTTAAGAGTCTCTAATTTGAGTGACTTGATAGTCTTAGTTTGAGTTTATGTGACTTGAGAGTCTTGAACTTATGTGACTTGAGAATCTTGAATTTACGTGACTTCAAAGCCTTAAATTTACGTGACTTGAGGGCCTTCAATTTGTGTTGACTTGAGAGTCTTGAATTTGTATGACTTGAAAGTATTGAGTTTACGTGACTTGAGAGTCTTTAGTTTACGTGACTTGAGAGTCTTGAATTTGTCCGACTTGAGAGTCCCGAATTTGTGTGACTTGAAAGTCTTACATTTTGTGTGACTTGAGAGTCTTGAGTTTATAAGACTTGAGAGTCTTGCATTTTGCCGACTTAGGAGTCTTGAACTTTGATATTATGTTACGTTTGCATTGGTTTTGAGTATATTATAGTAAACCCACACTTAAAGGATCAAGCCGGACATAAAATACCCTAAAGGATCAAGGCGTACATAATTCACTCGAAAGGAATGAATTATTTTATTGAATTTTTTTTCGCTATCCATAGTTTATACTCTTGCGGGCCAGGAGTAATACATTTAATTTTAACTTGCAAGAATGAGCAGCTTTAGGCTCTTGCTTAGGAGCTTACTTGCAATAATGTTCAAGAATAATAAAACTTCAAGAATTTTCCATTTACTGGATCAACTCATACCCCTTCAAGTATCCACTATCTTGTAGGCACCATTTGTGTATACTTCTCGCACCACATAGGGACCATCCCACTTTGAATTGATCTTGATTCCAATCTTGTGTGACACGATAATCGCCTTCTTACTAGAAGTACCCGATCTTCTACTTCGGACGTGCGTCTTTTTATGCCCGTGATAATATTCTAACTTCGTTAGGCCTAGAATCACCTAGTTGACTCGTATGGACCACAATGCGTCTTTTTACTCTCAGCGAAGCCATCTCGTCTTTATGTCCAAGTGTTGAGATGCACTTCATCCAGGAAGGGATAGAACTTTGTACTTCATTTGTATCGCCAAGACGATAGAACACCGAGTCTTTTCGCTGAACCGACGATGACTTAGACACATCTTTTTCCTTCTTGATTTTGCTGAAAACCGAAGGTCTTGACTGCCCGCTTCCTTTTATTCTATAGAATATCGAGGGTTTGGGATTTTGGTCTCCCCTATTCATGTGAACACGGAAGGGCGTCTTTCCGAAGTAGACGATCGCAACCTATCGAACACTCGAGGACCTTGCGGTAGGTTGGACATCTTCATCATCATTGTCTTCCATCTCTTCTTCATCTTCGAGTTCTAAACACGAAGTCATGTTCACCGTGACTTTCTCAAAGAAATTTGTCGAAAGAACTCCTCTAAGGTGATTGGAACAAGTGGCTCTTGTTCAAATAAGTTAACAGAGTTGGATTTCCCCTTTTTGTTTACCTTCGACCTTTTCTTGTTCTTCGTATGCCTAGGATTCTTCCTTCGCTTTGCCTTTTCTACGATGGACAGATGGTGATTGAACATGACTTTGTCTCCTCGGCCTTCGACGAGTGACAAGGGTCCATCCTTCTTGATCTTCATCCGGAATATCTACAGTAGGATCGACTTCCATACGCGGTGTTTGTACCGTTATCGGCAAGATCACCGGTTCCGCATTTCCAAATTGAAGTGTAAGCAACTCTATTTTAGGAGACCGAGTTGGAGGGTTCTCTAGTTGGATGAAGGTACAATTGCTCTCTACTCGTGTCATCCAAATCTAATATGATATTTCCATCTTTGGCCAATCGCATAATGCGCTCTTTGAGTGTGATACACTTCTCAAGAGGGTGACTAATAACCTTATGGTATCGACAATATTTTGGATAAGAAGCCTTTTCGGCTTCTTCTAGTTGTTTTGGTTCACGAAGTTCAATCACCTTGTTCTCTAACAAGTCATCTAACATTCCCGACAAGTCCGAGTTTGGGAATGGGTATTTCTTCTCCTGAAGCTCTTTTAGTATGGGACGCTTCTTCGTAACATCCTTTATGATTTTCTTTTGCTTTGATTTGGGCTTTCCAGAAATTTGCACCGACTCTCCAAGTGGAAATACACATTGCTCGTGTTTTTAAAGACTTAGTACTATTCTTGTACTCGCCTTTGTCCTTCTTTGATTCATAAGAGGATGAAGGCTTATTACGATGGCCTCGCTATTGTCATCTCGATGTCATGAGCCTAGGTAGCCAATTCCCGAAAAGTTCTTGGCTTGCTCACCGCGAGAATGTAAAGCAAGTCCTATTGCATGCCATGAGTGCACATTTCCACAGCAGATGCTTTAGATAATCTATCCTTGCATTCGAGGCCGAGGGCCGTCCAGACGATTGATGTTCTCTAGAACTAGTTCCTCTTTTCGCTGCCTTGTATTAGTCGACTCCGTCATACTAACAATGCGTTGGGTGCTATAGAACCCGTTAAGGAATGCTTGTTCCATATGCTCCCAGCTGTTAATGGATTCTGGCTCTAAGTCCGTGTACCAGTCAAAAGTAATTCTTTCGAGTTCGAACGAACCGCTTTACCAACCTATCTCCTTCCGTGCCAGCATTGCCGCAGGTTTCGATGAAATGCGCAATGTGTTGCTTAGGATTGCCTTTACCATCGAACTGTTGGAATTACTGGTGGTTGATAGCCATGCGGCATTCTTAGGGCATCAATCCTCTTAGTATAGGGTTTCGTGTACGAGTGAGACTTACGAGACCCTTCTCCTAGTTGATTCTTAACCGCCTTTGCAATTAAGTTCGGATTTGTTCAACGAACATTGAGGTCGATGGAGTCTCCTTCGGTTCATCGTCGATTCTTCATCGTGGTTGGACTCCTTATCATACCCCCGTTGTGAGAGCCTTTGTTAGAAGCTTCGGATGACTTCTTCTCCAACTTCTCTGTCAGGCTAGCGATTTGCTCGCTTTGAAGCTTGATTTGTGCATCCTTTTCGCGCTTTCTCTAGCAAGTCTTGCTAGTGTTTCCTTCACCTCATTCAGCTTGTTCTTCAATATTGATAGCTCCTATCACCATTACTGGCATGATGACGAGTGTTAGAAGATTCGGCTTCAGAATGAGAGAACGACGAGTCATTGGGAGACGGGGGCATGGAATCCTCACCGGCATAATCATCGACTTCTTCTTCGAGACAGCATGAAGATAGGGTTGGTGTGAGCTTGGATTTCGTCCATCTCGCGAGGAATCTTCTCGCTTCAAGTTGAAAAGAGGAACAATTCTCTCCTTCAAATTGATATGCGACCCAGTTTGATTGACCCCATTGAGCGGGTTGGAGTCAAGGTTTCGAATCGGACGTAGCTGAAATAGTGCAACTACACTTGGTTCCTTTGTAGCAACAGATGACAAGCAACTCTTGCCATACTTCTAGTTATCATTCTACTAGATGTATTGCTAGCATTGGTGGATCCTTGAGAAGTAGATCCAATGGTTTTGTTCTTTGAAGATTGAGCGACGGCATTCTTGGGAGCCATGTGTTCTTCAAAGATGTAGAGTGTTGATTTGTTTGGAGAAAGAGATGAGAGGCAGAGATGTCCCACCGAGCGTGCCAAAATTTGTAAACACAAATTTCGAGTTTAAAATAAATAAAGACCGGAAATTAGCAAACAAATATAATTTGTATTAATTTTTGGTTAATGGGTACAATCTCTGTATTGAATACGATAAACGTAATCCTCCGATTCAATCTCCTTGAAACTTGAATGATTCGAGGGCGTTGTAACTTGATCTCAAATGTTGATGTTGAGGCAAATGATGAACGCTGAATGGTTCTTGATCTAGATGTGTTGAGAGTCTTGAATTTGAATCATTGACTCTAATTTCTAAACGGTTGCAGACTTTGATCGTTGGCGTTTGGTACCTGGATGTCGTTTGTAGTTTGAGCTCTGGATTTCGCAGATGCTCGAATGTCCCTAGAAATGAGGAAATGACCTCTATTTATAGCTTTTTGAAGATAGGGTTTGGCTTGGGTTTTGGGCCTAGGCCCATAATTTAGTAATTATTTCTTAAAAGAAATATTTACTATTTACTACATCATCAACGACACGTGGCAACTTCTAACCGGCCGGAATTTGATTTCTTTTGATTTTAATTTTAAAGGCTTTCCGAAGCCAATTTCGGACTTGGCAATTTGCAATAGGTGAAATAAAAATAATTAATTTTCCACGTGGCAACACATAGTTGGCTAACAAATTTTTGCCTCCTACACTCATATTCAATGGATCAAGCAACACTTGAAGGATCTTGGTTTGTCATTCATATCTACTCCAATCAAGTGTGATAATCAAAGTCCCATCAGTATTACTAAGAATCCAGTTTAGCACTAAAAACGAAACGCATTAAGGTCAGGTATCGCTTATAAAAGACCACTCTAAAAAGGGTAATATTGAACTTTAATTTATTCCTACCAAAATCAAGTTACCGATATGTTCATAAAACATTTGAGTGAATATCGATTTTGCTTTATTAGGAATGAACTTGGCATGATGATTACATGATTATTTTACTAAGTGCATGATAATTTGAGTGATTAATGAGATTGGTTGTTTATTAATTTTTTTGAGATAATAACAAATGGATTAGTTGAACTAGAATGAGATTGAACTATGAGTTATTGTGTTTTTGATTGTGTTCCAAGTAACTTAGACATATTACTAAGTCGGACTCGGCTTTTGAGAAAAGTGGACATCATCTTTAAATAAATGAAAAATCATGGAAATGTTTTAGGAAAATTCTTTTTCTCTCTCTTTCATGGGAACAATCAGAAAACTATTCATTAGAAGGAAGTAGTTTCTAGGATATAATTGTTGCTCATCGAAACGTCAAACGATCCGCTAGCCGTTACTCTTGGAGATGACCCACAAAGGCTTTTGTTCTATCGTAGCTATTGTTCTATAAATAGTCCATGTTCACCGTCATTCATTCACTTTGCTATCTCTTGCTTTCTCTACTACTACAAGAACCACATTTAACTATGATTCAAAATGACCTTTAACTACACTTAACAGAGCGTCGTCTATGTGGCAATCCTTGTACGCATGCATCTTTTACTACAGCTTCAAAACCATAGTAAAGAAGAACCCATGACAACGATTGTTCTATAGAACTGCCGTTAGATTTAGCCTATTACTAGGGTTCTTTCAAAAGAACCAAAGTATAGGAACCACGGGCCTAGGCGGACCGGGGTCGTGCCTCCCCACATGCCTTCTAGAGTATGGGTCTTTGTAAAACGAATTTTTGGAAAGGGCGGAAATGGATAGTTAGAAAATAATTTTGAATATGAGGTGATCTCTTTTGATCACATTCACAATGCCTCAAAAGAGGCTGGTGAAGCTGCTGAGTCCAAAGCCCTAGCCTCGAAGAAAAGGAAGATCTCGCTCCGGTTTATAGAACCCGGATCCCTCCTTTGCTTGATGTACTCCTATTAATGCCACCTTGCCCAGCTACCTCTACTCAAGCATATAGGCGCAGGCGCATAGCTCATTCTTTAACCTCCGGACACACCGCCCCTCCCTCCTAATTTCAAACTAAAAATTTCGTTTCTCTTTGGTTACGTGATTTTTTTGTCTAACATCCCGTATTCCGATTCTTTATTCTTATTGACTTGATCATTTAAAGAATGGACTCAAGATGGAATTGGACCTAACACTCAGAAAATTCCATTCTTTTAGGTTGAACATAATTAAATGCTTAATTACTTTGAATTAATTATTGTCTTTGCCTATTCTTAGACCAAAGTATTTTTATACTTTGAGTACCACTTTGATGTACTTTTGTAAGTTTATTAAACAAGCCAAGTATACTTTTGAACTACAAAAGTTGCCCGTTTCTAGTCGGGAAACACTAACGACATGTAAATTACCCATTTCTAGACATGGCTCACACACTCGTGCTAGGTTTATTAAACTTTGATTTGATTTGCTTTTGTAGGTTTATTAAACAAGCCTAATATACTTTGAGTTCCACTTTGATTTATATGTACCTCGCCTATCAGAAAATTCGGAGAAAGGAATTAATACGCGTTACTAATTATAAATACGCGGACTAATAATAATTCGCTCAAATAATTTTATAAATATCTAACCACGAACATAACTTGGTCATTCGACCTACTTAATTTAATTAAGGATAAATAATTAATTTAACTTGTATAATCGCTCAACCCAAAATCACGGGTCTTACAGGTAAACCCGTAACTAAACTCGTGAGATGAAAGCTTTTTGATAGTGTGCATGCTAACATGACCTAGTCTCGCGATGCCATATCCAAGAATCATCATGCAATGATGCTTTTAAACAAGATAAGTTATGGCTTGGGTCACACAGAGGAATAGTATATGCATTACATGAGAGCTTAGTCTCCTTGGTAATTACATCGAAATATAGCAGTTTGTCCGAGTAAATCTTACCTCTTGACCTTTGTCACACAACTCGGAGATGTTGAGCAGATTGTGAAGACTCGGACTCGAAACTAGACCATTCCGAGTACTAACAAAGATAGGTACAAACCTCATCCCTCCTAGGTTTTGATTACAAGTCATTCCGAGTACTATAGAAACTATTGTATATGTTTTCATTCGAATCTAACTAACTCAAAAACACATTCTTCTCTATCAACTTTCATTGATGTTTCGAGTCACTCGGACACCACTCAGATTTATCGCATGCTCAAATAATCTCTCAAACACTTCATATCTAAGTTCCGACTCGCATATTTCAAAGCAAATTGAATTCCACTGTTAATTCCTATTTTTAGGTCAGCGTGTTTGTTTAAGAGTTATTTGTCTAGATTAAGTACTTATACTCGATATTTTCTCACTCTTATAACTTGATTTTTCTTAAGACTAACTCTGATGAAATTTGAGTATAATGAATATTAGACTCAGAAAATTTCATTATTCTAGGCCTTAAATAATTATGCACTTAGTTATGTTAATAAAATTATTATCCTTGCCTAATTATGGACCACAAGTGTTTCATACTTTGAGAACAAAAATTGTTTACTTTTGTAGGTTATCTAAACGAGGTTATCTCATTTTTTAAATACAAAAGTAATCGGCTTCAAGTTGTCAATCACCAGTAGACAAGGCTTTTCTACTTCGAACAAGGCCCAAATGTTGTGTCGTGGCCGTTTGCTTCCAAAACTGGAAAACTTCAACGCTAAGCTCAACGGTGGTTTCCACCCTATATATCAGACAACACCAGTTGATTGGAACACCTTAGGAGTCAAGAGCCTTTGCACAATGTTCACATCTCAACAAATCTTTTCGAGTCACTCGGAAGAACCGTTACAACGGTCACAAAGGACTTCTGGTCGAAACTAGTCAAAACGGCTAATCTGCTTGGTCATCTTTAAATAGAAGCCCACTCTAAAGACTTGATGATTGTTGGAATTATTGTCAATAAACATTACTTAAGCAAAGTCATTGTATTCATACTCAATCTTCTACTTACAACTCCCAGTTGTAATTCATACTTTTTGAGTTGTAAAGTCTTATAATCGGTTACATACTCTTTCTTACTCTCGTGTAAGGTCCCTTGACTAAGCTGTAAGGGTTAACTCAGCTCGCTTGTCCCTAACTGTAAAGGTTACCTCAGTTAGGAAGTACTAGATCAAATAAGGGAATTTTTTAGTCTAGGAAAACTCTGTAAGGAATTGTTTAAGGGAGCAATTTTGGTTGAGTCAGCCTACTGTATTTTGTGGATTGAAAATAGTGGATGACTTGGTGCTTAGACTTACACCGGCTGTGGTATTCTGCCCCAGGAGGGTTTCCACTTAAATCCGAGTTCATATTTTTTGAGTCCAATATAGACTAAGACTGTCTTGATTATTCTTTTCAAGCTTCATTTGTCCAAGGTTGTTAAAATTTCCTCATCACCTTGTGAACCCCCTCTAGGGTAACCAAGACTCGTCCAAGAGAAAACCTTCAATTGGTATAAGAGCCTAGCCTTTCGTAAATGATGTAACAGCCTAAAGGTCTAAAGATCAGATGGCTTAGAACTATGGAGAGTTCGATAAAGGAAGATCTTCCAGCAGACCACCTAAGTTCAAAGGATCAAATTTCGTGCGAGTAGAAGAAGCTAATGGAATGCGTTCATGCTGGACCACGATGAAGATGTACTCGAACATCATACAAGAAGGCAAGTACATTCCAATGAAGTAGCTCGGAATATCATGACTCAGATTGAACCAGCTCTAGAACCATCTCGGATCGCTGAAGGTCAAACAAATGAGCATGCTCAATCATATCGGATCACCGAAGATCAAGCTATTCAACCCACAAATTTGGTAAACCAGAGAACAGTACACCATATGCTTCGAGTTACCCACTCAAAAACATATTGTCAAACATCAACAAGTGGGGTAAGAACTCACTCTTCTTTGTAAAATCTATGTACATTCACTACATTCATATCATTAACTAAACCCGGAAATGCACTATAGGCCCTAAATGAACCTAAATGGGTAGAGGCCATGCAAGAGGAACCTAATCAATTTGAAAGAAACCAAGTGTTGACTTTGACAAAACAACCTTCCGACCACCCAAGTGATAGGAACTAAATGGGTTTTCAAGAACAAACTGGATGAGGGTGGGCTGGTAATCGGAAATAAGGCTAGACTTGTGGCTCAAGGTTACAATCAAGAAGAAAGAATTGATTATGGGGAAACCTTTGCACCAGTTGCTAGGATTAAAGTAATTAAAATCGTATTAGCATTTACAAGCAAGCATGAATATTAAATTATATCAAATGGATGTCAAATGTGCCTCTCTGAATGGTTTCATTCAAGAGGAAGTCTATGTTCAGCAACCCCTGGATTTGAAATCTCAGAATTTCAAAATCATGTTTTCAAATTGCATAAGGCTCTCTATGGTCTTAAACAAGCTCCCGGAGCTTAGTATGAAAGACTCGAGTAGTTTCTTGGTTGACAATAATTTCAAAAGAGGTGAGATTGACAAAATTTTTTCATAAAAACCAAGGGGAAAGACTTTATTATTATTCAAATCTATGTTGATGATATAATCTTTGGAGCTACTAATGAAAATTTCTGTCGAGATTTTTCCGAGTTAAAGAGACAGGAATTCCAAATGAGCATGATGGTAGAGCTCAATTTTTTCTTGGTCTACAAGTCAAGCAAGACAAAAATGACATTCTATGTCTATGAATCAAAGTATACCAAGGAGTTGATGAAGAAGTACAAGCTTTAAGATGCAAAATATGCAAGCAACACCAATGAGTAGCAACATAAAACTGGACTTAGATGAAAAGGGTAAAGTAGTAGATCAGAAACTCTATCGAGGTATGATTGGATCTCTCGCTTTATCTCACATCCAAGTAGGCCGGACATAATGTTTACTCGTATGTCCGTGTGCAAGATTTCAAGTTAATCCAAAAGAATCACATCTCACTGCGGTGAAGAGAATCTTTAGATATCTTGTAGGGACTCGGAATCTAGGTCTATGGTTCTCAAGAGACTCGAACCGACGCTCACTGGATACTCGGATGCTGACTATGCTCGGATACAAAGTCGATAGAAAGAGCACCTCAGGAGCATGCCAGTTTTTGGTCAATCCATTACATCTTGGCACTCAAAGAAGTAGAACTCAGTTGCTCTATCAATTGCTCAAGTTGAGTACATTTTAGCTGGAGCATGGTGTGCTCGGATTCTATGGATCAAGCAATAATTAAAAGACCTTTGACTTTCATTCAAATCAATTCCAATCAAGTGTGACAATCGAGTGCAATCAGCATCACTAAGAATCCAGCTTCAGTACTCAAGGACAAAGCATATTGAGGTCAGGTATAATTTTCTGAGAGACCATTATGAGAAAGGTGATATTGAACTTGAATTCATTCCTAAAAAGTTTCAATTAGCTAATATCTTTACTAAGCCACTTAGTGAGGATCAGTTTTACTTCATTAGGAATGAACTTGGCATGATAAGTGCATGATTATGTGTATTTTTATGTGAAATTATCTTGCATGATTATGTGTTACATGTTTCTTTTCTTTGTGTTAATAACAATTAGTTTAGTTGACCTAGTGATACTGAGCTAGGAGTTATTATCTCGTTTGCATTTTGAGTCACTCGAAACTTTATTGAGTCGGACTCAGCTTTTGAGAAAATTGGACATTAAACTTCCGAAATCATCTCTAGATTAGTCGAGCATTTCGAAATTTCTTTTAAAATTTCTCTCTCTCTTTCTCTTTATCGCACGCAACGATCGGTGAACTAGCTGTTGCGAGACAGTACACTGGAATTCTAACCGTTGGAGAGCAGAACGAAACACCGGTCTAAGGCGACCGTCACGAATTGGGTCGAACGGATATCGAAGGACATTCCTTTCGTTATAAATAACATCTATTTTCCTTCATTTCGCTACTTTACTCTCTGCTAACCTACACTCTTGCAATCTAAAGCACTCTGAAGCTCTCAAGAACTCTCAGTACTCTCGCACTCTCTCTCTCTCTCTCTCTATCTCTCTCTCTCATCTCTTCGAGCCGCTCTCTTTCATCTCAAAACCTCTCAAACATGCCCAAAAGAGGTTCCGCTCTAGATTTTCTAGGTTCAGCCACCAAGAAACCTAGAACCAAAAGTTAAAAGGGTCCTTCTAAGCCCTCTAAGATCCTTGTCACCTAACATCTTACGTTGGATGACAAATTCTTCCTAACCATAAACTTTTCGTGGTTCAAACACATCAAAACCACAGGGGTATACAATTTCCTCTGTTTGAGCAATTCATATGTCCATAACTCGTTGCTAAGTTTTATTCAAACCTTTCCAGCTCCGAGGGGATCATCACCTTACGACTTCGCAACACCATCATTCGCATCAATCTCTCTCTCCTTCATCGACATTTTAAGGTTTCTTCCATTTTACTCAACAGCAACCCCATCCCCTTCAATGAAGTTACTCGATGAGTTCTTTGAAAAGTACGCCAAGGAAGTCCCCGAGTCACGCAAAACTTTTCCGTGACTTAGATGAAGATTGAGGCTTGACTTCTCTGTTTCTTGCTGATGAGAACCTTCTCTTCTCATCTTTCAAGCAAAGAGAATCAAAATTCAAAGTTTCTCAAAGCTTTGTTTGAAATTCTCGAGGGCTACGACGTAGACCTCTTCCCCGCCATAATCGAGTAAATGACCTCTATGCCAGCTCGGACTAAGTAATCCTCCCCTCTTCCTTTTGGAGCCTTACTCACCCTTGTCTTTAAACAATTCAAGGTTCCGCTCCCTCGGACCCAAACGAAGTGTCCGAGGCTGCCATAGTTGTTGGTAGAAAATAGCTTATCGGCTATGGATACCAGGAAACCCAACCGAGTGTCTAGGTCCATAGCTCGGAACCGAGGCAACCCTTTCCTCCGCCACAAACTTAAACTCCTCTCTCACTCCCTCATCCACGTGGCGGTGCCTCCACTTCAGGTGCTTCTCATGTTATCTCTCGCCGCCTTGTTTGCAACACTAATAGATAAGCTCTCCTATGTGTCCATGGAAATCGGGACACTCTTTACTCCTTTAAAACCGTCCTTCAGTCCATGACCATCAACTAAAAAACAACCCAATCTCAAATTCGAGAGTAGCAAGATGTACTCCTCAAAATGAAGGCTTTGGTTAAGGAGCAGTAGGAGATGATCAAGCTCCTCAAAGAAAGGCACTCCAAAGTAGCTCGGGACTGGACAGCTCGAAACATCCGAAGAGTCCTCGAGGCTCGCCTAGTCTCCATTTGGAGAAGCGACTCAAGAAAAAGGGGAGGGTATGGTTAAAGCGGCTCCTTCTAAGGAGAAGGAGGAAGGAGAGAAGGAAGAAGGAGAAGCAAAGGAAGAACCCGAGGGATAAGGTGCTCCTGCTCCTCAACCTAAACCGATAAGCTCGGTCGGCAGTCCGAGTGAGTCATAAAACCCTTCGGATGCCTGGACAGTCCGCAGCGAGTCAAGCTAGAGGAAGCACCACCCTCCGTGGCATTTCAAGAGGATGAACCTCTCGATGATCTCATTCTTGGTCAGCCACTCAAAGCCGAGGACCTACTAGAGATACCGGTGCTGCCACCGCCCGGATCTTCAACGTCTTCATAAGCATATCGGCAAAGGCGCACTCGCACATTTATCCGCTTCCACTACGACCGCACTCGCTCCACCGTCTTAATCTTTTTTTCATCCGGACATCAAATTTGTATCAACTTGATACATTCTTGCCCAATTTTTGTGTTTTTTTTTTGTTGAAAGGCAAGGGGAGAATAATTCTAGAAAATTTGTTGTCTTTTGTTGTCTTGTTTAGGGAGAGTTTTCTCACCCTCTCTTCTATGTACTTTCTGTGTTTTTGTATTTCGTATATATATGAATGAAGTTTCGTTTTCGAGCATATTGATTTCGAGTATAACTCTTTATGAGTTGAAATGTCTCATCTAGTTTTGCTCGATATATCGAGTTGTTTCTCTTATTATTATTATTATTTTGCTCTTATATATATATATGTATATATATATATATATATGTATATATATATATATATATATATATAAGAGCAAAATAATAATAATAATAAGAGAAACAACTCGATATATCGAGCAAAACTAGATGAGATATCCGCAGAAATTTTCCTTGCTAAACAAGATGTTCCCATTTATGTTCCCATTTGTTTTGTCTCGATCCGATGCAAGTATTCATATTCCTTGCTAAACAAGATATCCGCAGAAATTTTCTAAGTACAAAACATTCACTCATTAGTCTATTTTCCGAGATACTCTACTCAGTCGGAATGAACACTCATAATTTTTTCACTAACAAAGTGCGGTCAAAGTATGGAATGCCTTTCATCAAAAAGGGTGAGATTGAAGACTCGGACTCGAAACTAGACCATTCTCGAGTACTACCAAAGACAGTACGAACCTCATCCCTCCTAGGTTTTGATTACAAGTCATTCCGAGTACTATAGAAACTATTGTATATGTTTTCATTCGATTCCACCGCCTCCGAAAACACATTCTTCTCTATCAACTTTCGTTGATGTCTCTAAGTCACTCCGACACCACTAAGATTTATTGCATGTTCAAATAATCTCTCAAACACTTCATATTTGAGTTCGACTGCATATTTCAAAGCAAAGTGAATTACAATGTTAATTCCTATTTTTAAGTCAGCATATTTGTTTGAGAGTTATTTGTCTAAATCAAGTACTTATACTTGGATATTTTTTCACTCATAACTTGATCTTTCTTAAGACTAACTTTGATGGAATTTGAGCATAATGAATATTAGACTCGGAAAATTCCATTCTTTTAGGCCTCGGATAATTATGCACTTAATAAAATTATTATCTTTGCCTAATTATGGACCAAAGTATTTTATACTTGGAGAACGAAAATTGTTTACTTTTGTAGCTTATCTAAACGAGGTTATCTTATTTTTGAAATACAAAAGTAACCGGCTTCAAGTTGTCAATCACCAGCAGACAAGGCTTTTCTACTTCGAACAAGGCCCGGAAGTCGTGTTAGGGTTGTCTGTTTCCAAAACTGAAAAACTTCAACGGCAAGCTCAATGGTGGTTTCCACCCTACTTTTAGAACACCAATTGGTTAGAACACCCTTAGGAGTCAAGAGCTATTACACAACGTTCACATCTCAACGAATCTTTTCTATGCCACTAAGATGAACCATTACAATGGTCACAAAGGACTTTTGTTCGGAAACTAGTCACAACGGCTTATCTCGCTTGGTCATCTATAAATAGAAGCCAACTCTCAAGACTTAAAGATTGCTGGAATTATTGTCAATACACATTACTTAAGAAAAGTCATTGTATTCATACTCAATCTTCCACTTACAACTCCCAGCTTGTAATTCATACTTTCGAGTTGTAAAGTCTTGCAATTAGTTACATACTTGTTTCTTACTCTCTAAGTAAGGTCTCTTGACTGAGCTATAAGGGTTAACTCAGCTCAGTTGTCCCTAGCTCTAATTGTTACCTCGGTTAGGAAGTATTAGATCGGATAAGGGAATTTTTGAGTCTAGGAAAACTCTGTAAGGAATTGTTTAAGGGAGCAATTCGGTTTAGTCGATCTACTCGTATTTTGTGGATTCAAAATAGTGGATTTGACTTGGTGCTTGGACTAGCACTGGCCGTGGTTTTCCATGGAAATTATAGTTCATACTCTTTTGAGTCCAATCTAGACTCGGATCGTGTTGATTATTCTTTTCAAGTTTAAATCGTCCAAGTTTGTTAAAATTTCCTCATCACCGTATTCACTCGCCCCTTTAGGGTAACCAAGACTCTCCAAGAGCAAACCTTCGGATTGTACTTTAATCCCTTGACAAGATAGACTGGGCTGACTAGGTTGTCTCCTTTCCCAATCTTACCAATTCCAATTATCTTGCCCTTACTATCATCTCCTGAAGTGAGTTTGCCTTCTTAAAAATCTTCTAACTCAAAAAAGAGTCTAAGTACCAATGACCTTTCGTCCTTTTCTCAGTTACTCGCAAGTCGAAACACACTAACCTTTGTCACTTCCTTTAACGAACCTAGTAATTACCTTTACTCGTGGTCCTTTTCGAGGAAGAAAACTTTTAGGAACCCGCATTTGAATGACTTAGGGTTTAGTCCGATTCTGAGTCTTCTTTCTAGAAAATTGAGTCTCGTGTCTCTTTCTTTTGAAAATCTTTTCTTTTATAAACAGGTGGAGTAGGCTTTCTCCGTAAACTGGTATAGGCTTAGTCCTCCAATAGAAAGCATTCCATCGGTTTCTTCCAAGTGCACGAAGTTTGTTTTTTTTTTTTTAACTTTGGTGGTCTAGTGGAAGACCTTCCTTCATCGAACTTTCTAATGTTATGAGCCATCCGATTTTATACCTTTGGATTGTTAGATTTTTTTGAAAGGCTAGGCTCGATACCAATTGAAGGTTTGCTCCTGGAAAGTCTAAGTCACCCTAGAGGGGGTGAATAGGGTGATGAGGGAAATTAAAGAACTTTAGACAAATTTTGTTGAACACGAGATAAACAAATGAGTCCGACTCTAGATTAAACTTAGAAAAGCAAACACTTAGAAACACGTGGAAACCTTCCCGGGTTAGAAAACCACGGACAGTGCTAATCCAAGCACCAAGTCAAATCCACTATTTTGAATCCTCAAAATGCAACGGATCGACTCTACCAGAATCTCTCCCTTAGACAATTCCTTACAATGTTTTCCTAGACTTAGAAGCTCCCTTATCCGATGTAGTACTTCCTAACCGAGATAACCTTTACACATAGGGACAAATGAGCTGAGTTAACCCTTACAGCTGTGTCAAGGGCCCTTACTCGTAAAGTAGGAGAAGTATGTAATTGATTACAAGACATTAAAACTCGAAAAATATTAAGTACGGACTTGGAGTTGTAAGTAGAAGATTGAGTGACTAATACACTAAGAGAATTAGGTAGCGTATTGATCAATAGTTTCAGCAAATCTTCAAGTCTTGTGAAGTGGCTTCTATTTATAGATGATCAAGCATAGTAGCCGTTGAGTCTGGTTTCTGGACTGAAGTCTTTACTAGCCGTATTGGAAAGGGCCTTTCTTAGTCAATCGGAAAAGATCCGTTGGAGTGTAAACGTTGGGCAACGACTATTTGCTCCAAAAGGTGTTCTAATCAACTGGTGTTGTCTCGAAAAGCAAGGCGGAAACCATTGTTCAGCGTAGCGTTGGATTTTTCTAGTTTTGGAAATAGACAACCATGACACTCGTTTCGAGTCCTGTCTAGAATTGGCTAAAAATGTCTGTTTGTGTTTAACAGACTAGAAGCCGGTTGCTTTTAAAATTCAAAAAGATATATTAGCTTGGTTTGAATAACCTAGAAATGCAAACCACATTGGTTCTCAAATTATAAAGTACTTTCGTCCAAGGTTAGCTATAGATAATAATTAAATGATTAATTATCTTTAGCCTCGGAAGAATGGATTATTTCGAGTCTAATATCAAATAGGTTAAAACTCAGCTTAGAATAACTTCGAGAAAGATCAAGTAGAACAATAACAATAAGAGAAAGTGAACTTGATCTTTCAAATAATCTTTTAAGATATAAACCGGCTTACACGAACCGAGTAGAGAATGACTTGATTCCGAGTTAATAAACATAGTCGGCTCTTAGAAAAGATGCGTTAAAAGAATTATTTGATCATATAATGGTTAAAGTAGATTATGAGTAGGTCGAATACCTCAGTAGAGAAGATATAAAACAAAGTGATATCCGAGTCACTCATAACAAAGACGAAAACTTAGATATGAGTTTTTATGAAGCTCGGAATGACTTGCAATGAAAACTCAAGAGAGATAGAAGTTTATACCTGAGTCTTTCATAAGATATTTGTAGTTAAAATATGAGTCTTCATTAGATTCAGAAAATTTCATTATTTCAGTCTAAAGATAATTTAGTACCTAATTATTACCGTTGCCTAATCTTGGACCAAAGTATTTTTATGGTTTGAGTACCACTTTGATTTGTTTTTGTATGTTAATTAAAGTATTTTAATCTTATTTTGAAAAGCAAAAGCAACTGTTTTGTAGCCGTTAAACACCGATGAACCGAAAAACACCTTTTGTGGACAAGGCTCAAACACCGTGTTAGAGTTGTTTGTTTCTACATCTCGGTAAACATAAACGTTGGGTCTAACAGCTTGTTTCCAGCCCATATTCCAGTCACAATCGGTGGAATTGACTACTTTTTGAGCCAAGGAACAAAGCACAACTTTCATCTTGCCACCGCTCCGTTTATGTGTGACTCAAACTATGTATTACAACAGACTAATAGAGCTCACAAGTCTATAACAAGCCTTAACGAATACTCGTCCTACCGAGTATAAGCTGAAGCCTTCGTACAAGACTTGAATATTGCTGGAAATAAATAAAATCTGCTTTCACCCAATCTTTTAGCTTACAACTCTAGTTCTTAAGTTGCCACTTTCCGAGTTGTAAAGAGAAAGTCTTGTAATCACTTTTACACTTTCATTTCTCTAGTAAGTTCCTTGACCGAGCCGTAATCGTTAACTTGGTTCAGTTGTCCCTATGTGTAAAGGTTCCCTCGGTTAGGAAATACTAGATCGGATAAGGGAATTTCTGAGTCTAGGAAAAACTTGTAAGTGAATTGTCAAAGGGAGAAATTCTATAATGAGATAGTCCTTATATTTTGTGGATTTAAAATAGTGGATTTGACTTGGTGCTTGAATTAGAACTGTCCGTGGTTTATTGTCCAGGAGGGCTTCCACGTATATTTTGTGTGTTTATCTCGTTTTTGA
Organism: Talinum fruticosum; assembly: GCA_021018815.1. Classification (NCBI taxonomy): domain Eukaryota; kingdom Viridiplantae; phylum Streptophyta; class Magnoliopsida; order Caryophyllales; family Talinaceae; genus Talinum; species Talinum fruticosum. Next base: position 5,297,559 of record JAITYX010000025.1, on the reverse strand, counting down.
ATCTATTCTAGACTTAGAATTTCTTTATAAGTGTTTGTTGAGTAGAATACTTTGTTAATTCACAAAAATCTTCCATCGCCCTATTCACCCCTTTTCTCGGGTGACATAACCTTTACAACAGGAAACCTTCATTTAGTATCGAGCTTAGCCTTTCAAAAGGATCTCATAATCCAAAGGTCCGAAGGTAAGATGGCTCATAAGAATGGAGACTTCGATTAAGGAAGATCTTTCACCAAAACACCCAAGTTCAAAAGGTTCAAATTTCGAACACTAGAAGAAGATGATGGAGTGCTTCATCTAGGACTATGATGAGGAGGTCTGGAACTTTATTCAACATGGTAACTTCACTCCCATGAAGATGGAAGGAACAAGATCTATACCCAACGTGAAGTCTCGCATTTACCACTAAAGACAATGAGAAGTACAAAACCATGAACACTCCTATGTGTGCAATCAATTCAGAAGAATAGAATAGAGCGTCTACATATGACACAGACCAAAGAAGAATGGGATACACTGGTCAACACTTATGAAGGAAGCAGTTAAGTGAAGTAAGCGAAGATAAGTCGGTTTCTTCACAAATACGAGTTGTTCAAAATGGAGCCTCGAGAATAACATCATTTAGATGTGCATTTGCTTCACTAAGATTATCAATAATCTCAACTCTCTTGGAAGAATGATCTCCTATGATGAACTTGTCCGAAAAATTCTAAGGAGTCTACCGAAGAGAAGATGGGGTCCAAAGGTGACAACATTTGAAGAAGCTCAAGATTTCTCTCAATTGAAGCTAGATGAGCTCATTGGTAAATTAATCACCGAGGAGCTACACCTAGAAGTAGAGAAAGCAGGTCAATACCAAAAGAAACATTGCACTAAAGGCTTTAGAAGACATACGACCAAGTCCGAGTTCCTTAGATTCTAAAGAAGATCCCATGCCACTCATTCCCGAGGTTTTAAGAAGATAATGAAATATAAAAGTGACAAAGGAGGCCATACTAGGAGTTCTACAAGAGACATAAGAAAGGTATATACTCATCCTCGTTCAATTTGCCTTTAACTAAGAACCGTAGCTATTTTGAGTGTGGCAGCAAGAAGCACATAGTAAAGGACAGTCCAAAGTGAAAAAAGGACAGAAAGAAGAAAAAGGCTATGGTGGCTACCTGGAGTGATGATGATTCGAAGAAGATGATGATTCCGATGACTCAAAGTATCTCATGGCACCGCCGAATTCGTAAGTTGGATTTTAGTCGGACATTGATGGCTCGGATGTTGAGGAGACAGATCCTAAGAAGGTAATTCAATAGATATATTTTTACTTTGAAAGAAAAGTCTAATTCTCGACTATTATGTATTGAAAAAGCAACTAGAGTCTCTTACTACTAATAACATCACTTTGAATAGAGAATGAGACCGAGTGTGGTTGTCTCGGAATAGAGAATGAGTAACTAAAATAGAAGCTCAATGAGTCTCAAGAGTTGGTTTTAAAACTCACTGAAGTTTAGAAAACCTTGATTTACTACTTGGTCGTCAATGTGTCTCATTTCGAAAAGGAGGTCTTGGTTACAAAGTCGACGAGAAAGATAATTCTTATAACAATCTTTTCAAAACTAATTCCGTAACCGTTAAGTTCAGGAATGCTGAGCATGGTCCCATTCATTCATAGAGAAAAAGGATCGAACCTAGACAACCTTTCATCAAAAAGCCTCCTTAACTTGTTTACAAAAGGAAAGGTTTTCAAAGAATAGAGACACGGACTCAGCTTCTCTAGAAGGCGGACTCAGAATAAGACCAAACCCAAAATTATTCAAATCTGGGTTCCGAAAACTGTTCTTCCTCACAAAAAGAGCATAGTAAAAACTATTACTAGATTTCTAAAAGGATGGAAGAAGGTTTAATTTCATTATGTTTTGTAGATCACTCGAAACGAAAGGGTCATTAGTACTTAGACAATGGGTACTCATGCCATATGTTTGGAGACTCAAGACACTCCTTAGAATTAGAAGGAATGAAAGGAGGAAAAGCCATATTTAGAGACAATAGCAAAGGAAAAACAGTTAGAATTGGACAAATTGGTCAAAGAGACAGCTCAATCAGTCCAATTTACCTTATCAAAGGGCTCAAGTACAATCTTCCGAACATCTCTCGGCTTATGTGACAAAGCTTAAGAGGTAAGATTCACTAAGACCAACTACTTCATTTTTGCTACAGTCACCAAAGAAACAAAGCTTTAAGGTCTAAGTTTAGGTAACACTTACACCATTCCTCTTCCGGATTCTAGTAAAGATTTATCATGCTTAAAAGCTCCTCTTAATTATCATTCATGCACATGGCATCATAAACTAGGGCATATCAGTATGCATACCATTAAGAAGCTTGCAACTCATGGATTAGTTAGGGTTTACCTAATTATGCATATAAGAAAGATGAGATATGTGAGCCATGCACAAAAGGAATGCAAGTAAGATCATCATTTAAGCCACTCAAGACAAGTATCTATATCCAAAATGCTTGAATTGATTCATATGGATTTGTGTGGTTAAATTCCCGTCAAAAGCTAACAAGGTAAATCATATATACTAGTTATTGTTGATGATTACTCACAATTTACCTAGGTGTGTTTTTTGAAATACAAGAATGAAACATTTAGTGAATTCACTAAGATCTATAGGAAAATTCAAGTCGAGTCTAAGAATTAGATTAGGAGAATACGAACCGACCATGGAACGGGGTTCAATTACTTAGAATTTGAAGACTTTTGTGACAAGAATGGCATCTCCCATAACTTTTCAACACCAAGAACTCCTCACCTTAATAAAGTAGTGGAGAGAAAGAACAGAACACTTGATGAAATAGGAAGGACAAAGATGATTGAAAATGATCCACCTTAATTTTTGTAGGCTAAGGCGATCAAGAAAACAAATTGTACACTAAACAGATGCCTCATCACAGCCATTATGAAGAAGACACCTTATGAGCTATAAAAGGGAAAGAAGCACAACATTTCTTACATCAAACCATTCGGTGTAAATGCTATGTGAATAACAATGGTAAGGAACATCCGACTAAGTTGGATGCCTAGTCGGATGAAGGTTTATTTATGGGTTATTCATCTTATAGTAAAGAATATATAATCTTTAACAAGAGAACTAACAAAGTGGAAGAAAGTATCCACGTTGTCTTTGATGAGATTGATCATGGGAGGACAAGTGAATATACTTTATGGGATCTCAAGCTCAACAAAGATGAAGATGATATAGTTGGAGTTGAGCTCATACTTAATCAAAACAAGGGAATTAAAGCAACCCGAATGCTCCAGTTCAAGAGCCAGCTCAGAATTCTTAAGGACAAACTTATGATGATGTTTAAGAATGAGAACCAACTAAAGATTAGACCATTCAACCAACAAACATGGTAAACTAAAGGACAAATAAAGCTTTCAAATATGCATCCAAGTCACCCACCCGAGAATATTCTTTCTCATATCAACAATGAAGGTAAAAACTCGTTCTTCTTTGCAAAATCTATGTGCATTTTCAACACTCATTTCATTAATTGAACGTAAAAATGTACTAGACGCCCTACTTGAACCTGAATGGGTAGAGGCCATGCAAGAAGAATAAACTCAATTTGAAATGAACCAACTCTAGACTCCGACCAAACGAACTTCTAACCACCCAATAATAAGAACCAAACAGGTTTTTAAGAACAACCTAGATGATAGAGGATATGTATTCAGAAATAAGGCCGGATTAGTTGCTCAGGGATATTACTAAGAAGACGGAATTGATCGTGGGGAAACCATTGCACATGTTGCTAGGATCGAGGCAATTAGAATTCTCTTAGCATTTGCATCTAGAGTGAACATTCAACTTTATCAAATGGATGCTAAGTGTGCATTTCTCAATGGTTATATTCAAGAAGAAGTTTATGTTGAGTTACCTCCTGGATTTGAAAACTCTCAATTTCATATCATGTTTTCAAATTGGAAAGAGCGTTGTATGGTTTAAAACAAGCTCCCAGAGCTTGGTATGAAAGACTAAGTAGTTTCTTGGTTGAAAATATCTTCAAAAGAGGTCTTATTGACAAAACACTTTTTACAAAAACCAATGGGAATGATTTTCTTATCATTTAGGTTTATGTTGAAGACATTATATTTTTAGTTACTAATAAAACTCTATGCCAAGAGTTTTCCGAGTTAATGAGACAGGAGTTCCAAGTGAGTATGATGGAGAACTCAATTTCTTCCTTCGATATGAAATCAAGCAAGAGAAGGTTGACATGTATATTCATCAATCAAAATACACCAAGCATTTATTGAAGAAGTACAAGCTACAAGATATGAAACATGTAGTAACACCAATAAGTAGCAGATCTGAACTGGACTCGGATGAAAAAGGTAAAGTTGTAGATCGAAACTCTACAGAGGTATGGTTGGATCTTTACATGATCTCACAGTTAGTAGGCCATATATCATGTTAGGTATAGAATTTTTAGATATCTTACAAGGACTCACACACTTAGTCTCTCGTACTCAAAGGACTCCGATCCGACCCTCACTAGTTACTCAAATGCCGACTATGATGGATACAAAGTTCATTGAAAGAGCACATTTGGAGCATGCCAATTTTTGGATCAATCACTCATCTCCTGGCATTCAAAGAAGCAAAACTCAGTGTCTTTATCAACTCGCTGAGGTTGAGTACATAGCAGCTGGAGATTGTTATGCTATGACTCTCTTGATCGAGCAACACTTCGAGGACCTAGGGTTGTCATTCATATATGTCCCAATAAATTGTTATGATCAAAGTGCCATCAGCATCACCAAGAATCCACTTCAGCACTCTAAAACGAAACACATTGAGGTCATGTATCATTTTCTGAGAGACCATTTTGAGAAAGGTGATATTTCCTACCAAATTTTAATTAGCTGATATTTTCACAAAAGCTTTGAGTGAAAATCTGTTTTGCTTTATTAGGAATGAACTTGGCATGTTAATTACATGATTATCTGATTTGTTGCATGAGTTATTGAGAATTTGATTTATTGGTATGCTTTCTCAGTGAATAACAAATGGATCAGCTTGAATCAAGATAAGACTAAGCTACGAGTTACTAGTTTTCCGAGTGTGTTCTCGAGTCACTCGGACACATCACCGAGTCGGACTCGGTTTATGAGCAAAATGGACATCAAACTTCGAGATCATCTCTAGATTAATGGAGAATCTTAGAAACATTTTCGAAAATATATTTTCTCTCTCTAGCACACGAAGAGTCCGTAAACTAGCCATTAGAGGGAACCGGCTCGAAGATAGTTGTTACTCACTAGAGTACTCAACAGTCTACTAACCGTTACTTTGAGGGCTCAGTTAGAAAGGCTTTTGTTTAATGAAAGCTTTCATTCTATAAATAACACCACTTCATTCTCATTCGATCACTTTCCTATTTCTTGCTCTCATTCTTGCACTCTTTGCTTGTATACTAAGAAACTCCTCATTCATATACTCTCTTCTCTCTCTTTCACTCAACTCCTCTTACTCTTTGTCAATCATGCCTAAGAGAGGAAGCGCCATGGAAGGAGGTTTAGCCACAAAGAAGGCTAAAACCAGATCCACTCGCTCCGAGAATCCTTAGAAAGATCCATCTAAGGAAAAGCCCATGCCCTCGATGATAACAAACTCATCATAGCCCAACACTATTTCATAGAAGAGAAATTCTTCTCTACCAACAAATTTTCTTAGATTTAGCCTATGCTCAACACATGTGCTTACGAGTACTGTGTTTTTTTATTACATCAACCCGTAACTCATCACTTAGATCTATTCTAAAATGTATGTAAGAAATAATGTAATCTCCATGCTCATTAAGGCAAAACCATTCGCATCAATCTCTCTCTTCTCCACAAACTCTTCGGGGTACAAACTCTATTCTTGAACTCTAACCCTATTCCATTCAATGAAATAGCTGATGACTTCTTTGATTAATATTCCAAGGAGGATCCAAAGTCTTGAAAGAACTTTTGTGTGACTTAGATGAGCTCGAAGCAAAGCTTCTTTGCTTCATTATGATGAGGACTTTCTTCTCGCTTCTATCCCTCCAAAGGGAACCCTAACAAGTAAAGTTCTTAAGGTTCTCTTTGATATTCGTGAAGGGTATGAGGTTGACCTCATTCTCTTTTATCTTGGAATATATGGTTCATGTTCCCGCTTACCGGAAGAAGCCTCCTCTTCCTTTTGGAGCTTTTATCTATGCTATTTTTCACTCGGTTTAAGGTGGATCTTCCTTCGATCCGGACAAATTTTTAGAGCATGCCGTTTGTATAGGCAAATGTAATGTCATCAGTCTAGGATACCAGGAAATTCGACCTAGTATCTAGGCTCACTCATCCGAACTTGCTCCTTCTCCTTCACCTTAGACTCGGAAAGACTCTCAAACCCCCTTTCTATTGTTCGACCTTCATCTTCTCACTCGCCCCTTCTATTGAGTTACTTCGAAGGTGGCAACCCAGCTTGCTACCCTAGCTAAAGAGCTGCAAGCAGTTGTGACAGCTTTCCAGGCTTTCATGCCAAATTTGACTTAGTTCCGGAGTAAGGCTCAGCGTCGGATCGACCGGAATCAAGCCTTGGTTGGAGAGCTGAAGAAGGTGATGAAACGTGAACAAGATCAAATTCGACACCTGCATGACAAAAGATCTAAAGCTGCTGAGGTCTAAGAACCATCCTCTCAAGAACCAGCATCAGTCCAAGTTAAAATAACAAGAAGGAGGAGAAGAAGCAGCACGCAAGAACACCGTAAGAAGAAGAAGGAGTTGCCTAAACCGAGGGCAAAGGGAAAAAGAACCTACGGTGATCTCCTCATATCATCCTCAGCCTTCTCTCGGAAGAGGCTAGTGATGCAGGCGAGTCAAAAGCTTCCTCCTCAGTTCAATAGCCTCCAACCGAAGAGGCTGCGGGTGTAGAAGAACAACCGGAGGAGGAACAAACTCTAATTCGCAAGGCTGCGCTACAATTTCCTAACTTTCCCCAACTTCGCCTTAACCAGCTACATCCAATCGGGGTTACGGATGTAGACAAAGTCCCTGTTCTTCTCGCCTCCACTCGCACAGCTCCTCCTCCATCTTAATTTCAATTTTTTTTGTCTAACATCTTTTGTAATATCTTGATTCTTCCCTCCTGTTTGTTTTTGATGAAATGCATAGGGGAGAGAAATAGATAGATGTTTGGCTAAAGGGGAGTTTTTTTCTTTATTTTCTTTATTTTTTTTTATCTTTGTATGTCAACTTGTGAGCTTGAATGAAATTTTCATATTTCTTAGCATACATAAGCTATATCTTTCATATCTTACATTTACTTTGATATATTTTATCACCGCCTTGATACTCGCTCGTAATCCTCCGATAAATATGATCGGATACGTCAATTAGTAAGTTCTAAGTTGTATTTGATCAAAAGCACTAAGATATTTTTGTTTATTATTTTTTGCTCTGATCAAAATGCAATGAAAACTTAACTTTTTGAACAGCTTAACATTTATCTTAAGTATGGAATGCCTTTCATCAAAAAGGGGAGATTGAAGACTTATATAGAACTCTTTATCTGTCAATGGTTTTGACTTCAAGTCCTTGTAAGCATTTAAGAAGCTCATCTTAAAGTTTTCCATTTTGTCTTACCCACTTCGAAACCATATATTGAATATAACGCTCTTGACTCGAGTTCGACCCACTTAGACTTAACTTAGAAAGATCACATGAGTAAATAATTTCTCAAACACTTCATATTCCGAGCACCGACTAAATGTTCTAAACGAAATTGAATTACTATGTTAGTTCTATATTCTAAGTCAGGTTATTAAATGAAATTATTTACTTGATCAAGTTTATGCATTCTAATTATTTATTCTTAGTAACTTGATTATTTAAAGGATTGACTCAAGATGGAATTTTAAACCTAATGAATATTAGACTTAGAAAATTCCATTCTTTCAGTCGAAGATAATTTAACACTTAATTATTTTGAATTAATTATTATCTTTGCCTAATCTTGGACAAAAGTATTTTTATACTTTGAGACCACTTTGATTTACTTTTGTAGGTTTATTAAAGTATTTTAACCTTATTTTGAAAAGCAAAACCAACATATTTGTAGCTGTAAAACACCACTAGAAAGAAAAACACCTTTTGTGGACAAGGCTTAGAGACCATGTAAGGGTCGTTTGTTTCCAAATCCTATAAACATCAACTTTAGGTCTAACGGTTGTTTCCGTAGACACCTAAAACGTGTCATCCTTTTCTTTAATTTTGGTTTGTTGGCCCGATTATGATATCTCGAGTCTTATTTGAGGATTTAGATCTCGAACTATGTTTGATTGGTGCGACGAAGCCGATAAGCCAAAAAGGACCCCCACCACCACATAAATAGCCTTTTTCCTCGGGCCGATCCAAAATCCCCTATCTTTTGGACGATCGAAGAACCGGGCCAAGCCTTCGGAGACAACGGAGTATAGTGCTGCGTACCAGGGAATTCCAGGCTTAAAACACTGCGTTTCACTTCGATCAAACCGGACAAGAAGTCGAAGACATTAAGATGACGTTAAACTCTCCATTTCATGATCACAAGAATCAAAGTGTTGTGTTTTGGCTCCAAGACAGCCAACCCGAAACTAGGAGCATGCATCCAAGCACCAAAAATAAAACCCGCCAAAAATAGAAACATGTCAAAAATAGAAACCCGCAAAAAATGGAAACGTGCCAAAATAGCCGGCGCCTACCACTCCTAAAATAATAAGTGAAACGCTACGTTTTGCTCCACATACTCCTTTGGAAACACGAGAGGGCACAAAACCCTAGGCATCCCTTGATGGCCGGTGCTGGCCATCCTAGTTCGATCCTCGTTCAACCTTCACTATATGGTGCCCAATATTTGCTACTGCTTTTGGATGGCTGGTCGAGAGCTAACCCTAGGTCATTCCTTGACCTAACCTCTCCCTATTAATAAAGAGCCTTGGCTCTCATTCCCACACAACTTCCTACCTTAACCTTACGCTACTCGAAATCCGCCTAAGAGCTACTCGAATACTCTCTTTGGTATTCCGATCTCTTGGTTTCTTTTCACCTACTTCCATCGGACTCCTTACATATGATCCTCAAACTCTATCATTCATCAACCTACACCACAAACTCACAAAAGGCCCCTTTTAGTTGCCGCCATCGGATCAAGAGATCTAGATCCGAGTTCTAGATTAGTAGGTGGGAAAACCTAAGGTAACCAGATTCGATCTTGAATGGTTTACTTTATTTTTATGCTTTCTTTATTGCTTTCCGTATTATGGGCAACCGATGTATCGCTTTTAATTCCTACCCTCCCGATGTAATCTTTTAGATTTCTCACTTTCTTTTTCTTTTCCGCTTTTCTTTCGCTTCGCTTTTCATTTCTACCGTTACCACTTTCCTTTACTTTTGCTTTTATCACTCTCCTTAACTACTGTCTTGGTTTTAGTTTCGCTTAGCATGTTGCTTGCTTACGTGTTTTACATTTTTTGAATTTACTATTCGAACTAGTAATGGTCGTCTTCGGACAGGCGGAACGGAAGGGTTTATCCGGATGTTTCGTACCCTCGCCCCGAATCTTATTCTAGGTTCAAAGACCGATGCAATCAATTTTAGCCTCTTGTTGTCTTAGTTTTCCCATATGAAGATTGGAAGAGCAAATTTTACTTTTATTTTTGTTAGTTTTTGGTTTTCCTAAAAATTGACTCGGCGACTCCCTCTTTTCGCTTTAGTTCGATTAATCGCTTCCAGCTATTTCCGATCCAATAGTAAGAAAACAAGGTTATGGATCTTCGAACCAGGGCAAAGGCCGAGGCTGATCTCCTCCGCCCGGGCTTGTGGCCGGCGCTTGCCATTATCGGGCATAGGCTGCCGCCTACACCAATGGCTCACTAGGCGGGGCTTTGGTCCAAATTGGTTTTTCACACCGATATGGCCCGAAGCCTCACAGCAGATTCAACACCTTAATTTAATTTTATCTTTCGGTTATGAAATAAATCCCAAGACTTCTTAAAATAAATTCTAAAATAAAATGGTTAATACAACCGCCATTCAACTTTTCTTAATTCGCTTTACATCGATTTAATAAAACTCAAAAATCTTAATGAAAGGTTCATCTTCAAATTCCAAAATCGACTTTCTAAAATCTTTAAAAAGAGACGCAACGCAAGACATTACAATTCAAAACGTTCATCTTGCAACGGATCCTTTTCGAGTGACTCAAACTAGCCATTACAATGGCTAAAGAAGCTCGAAGTCAAGAACAAGCCTTAACGGATACTCTTCCTCGAAGAGTATAAATAGAAGCCTTCCTATTAGACTTGAAGATTGTTGGAACTGAATATAATCTACTCTCACTAAATCTTTAAGCTTACAACTCCAGCTTCTTAACTCGTTACTTTCGAGTTGTAAACAGGAAGTCTTCTAATCATTTCTATACTTTCAATTCTCTCGTTAAGTCTCTTGACTAAGCTGTGAGGGTTAACTAAGCTCAACTGTCCCTAGTTGTAAAGGTTACCTTAGTTAGGAAGTACTCGGATAAGGGAACTTCGAGTGTAGGAAAAACTTGTAAGTGACTTGTCAAAGGGAGCAATTCAGTAAAGAGTCAATCCTTGCATTTTCCGGATTCAAAATAGTGGATTTGACTTGGTGCTTGGATTAGCACTGTCTATGGTTTTCTCGCCTTAGGAGGGTTTCCACGTATATTCCGTGTTTTATCTATTTCGAATCAAATCTAGATTGCTTTCTAAGTGTTTACTGAGCGGAATACTTTAGTAATTCACGAAAATCTTTCATCACCTTATTCACCCCCTCAAGGTGACTTAACCTCTCAAAGGGCAAACCTTTAGAATATATTACAAAGTGAAATATAATAACAAAGAATAATCTTCTTTTAGTATTTATGTCAAAAGTTCATCTCTGGTGTTGAAACCTCGTGGTATAAACTTATTTCAAAGTTTTTTTTTTTTATAAGGAAAATCTCTATTTATCGAAAGTGATTCTTTTGTAGTATATTTAGTTATGTGATTGTTTTTATGACGATATAACTTACTTGGAATTGTTGCATCAGTAGCTCTGGACAACATATATAAATCATATTTGTTGTCCACGCTTCCTTTGCTTGAACTCCAAGCAAGCATTATAGTTGTAAAGACAAGTAGATAAATCAATGTACTAAGAAGCATCGCTTTAGGTAAATAAAGATGAACCTTTTGACATAAATAATGAAATCATTTATACCGCAAAGTTTGAAGACTAAGAAATGGATTTGATGGCATAAGTACTTGGAAAAAGAATACAAAAAGAGGACATCTCACCAAGCAATCTCTATTTTCTTTCTCATGGTCCCAAAGTGTTGCTCCTCTTATAAATACATTTCTTTGAGTTCTTTCATGGGTACAATCGACAACATAAAAACCGAGGAAACTTTTAATCAATAACTTATCCACAAGAAACATAACAAACATAAAAGGGTATAAATCAAGTGTTTATCTAAAAAGGCAACAATACTGAAAAAGCTTAGTCCTTTTAATCCTCATCGAACAATAATCCATTACATGAATACTATAAGTCAAAAATAATGAAAAGCAAGCCATAGTTACTAAAACAAGCAATTAATATGGTCATCCATAAAAAAATTGTTAGACAATAATGTTCTTACCGAGTTGATATAAGTGCATGGTTTATGCCCTTTTTCATTCCTTTGGACTTATCTTGAATAAATATGCTCTCTTGATGGTCAACCCTTAAATTCAATTCTTCAAAACTAGCATCCTCATTTTCGACAGGCATTTCGATGGAGAAGGGTAGGGTCTCATAAACAAACTCACACACATCTTCACCATCCCCTCCAAGCAACATGCCTCTTCCCTTGAAGAACAATAGACCACTTACCATTGGGCGGGTCCTCAATAGAGAATACTTATCTTGCTTGGGATGCCATAACGAATTGATCCCCTTTAGGCCCTTCTTATCTCATCACTTCGAGACCATTGTTATTGTCAACCCATTTGCATTGGAAAACAGGCTCATTGAAGTCAACAGAGTATAGTTCTCATACCTCTTCAATGACTCCGTGATATGACATTTTAGCTACAATGGGATTTTTGTCCTTGGAGATGGAAACATAAAGTGCATGAGTCTTCAATGTGACCCTTTTACTTTGCATGGTGCTCCTATTATCCCGGCTCTTTGTGTAGAAAGAGTATCCATTGATGTCATACCCACGGTAAGATATGACCTCCAACTGCGGCCTTCTAGCCAAACTTACTAATGTTTGCGAGAGATCTTCTCGTGATTTTTCCAATTGGCTTGTGATTACTATATCTCCGAACTACTTGACAAATGTGCGATTTTGATGGATCAGTAACCACATCTCATTTTTTCCTCGGTACTATCTCCTTATAAGGGATTTGTGCTCATCAATGAACGGTTGCACTTCATCACTGTTTTGTAGAATATAAAGATGTGTTTGATCCCTCATATCTCGATTGATTGTTAGAATCGTTGGCCTTAATTTCCCTTACGTACCAATCTTCCCCATGACTCGATGTTTTGGAATACCAACAACTTCCATTTGGGGGTAGTATTCACAGCAGAACTCAACACACTCCTCTGCCGTGTATGCCTCAACAATGCACATTTCTGGTCGATACCGATTTCTAACATACTCTTCGAGAATTGCCACAAAATGTTCAAAAGGGTACATCCATCGGTAAAATATGAGGCCACAAAATTGCACTTCTCTCACCAAATGGATAACAAGGTGAACCATGATATCAAAAATAGATAGTGCAAAGTACATCTCAAGTTTGCACAATGTAACGATCACGTCGCACCGAAGATCATCCAATTTCTACAAATCAACGACTTTGGTGCATATGGCATTGAAGAAGAAGCAAATTCTTATGATCAACTGTCTAACATGTTTGGGAATCACGGCTCGAATAGCAAGAGGCAGTATTTGTTGCACCAAGGCATGACAATCGTGAGATTTCATATTGATTAGTTTATAATCGGACATCACAATTAGTCGATCGATGTTTGAAGAATATCCATGTGGTACTTTGACTTACTTTAAGGTCTCACACAAACGTTGTTTTCCCCTTCTACTCAATGTGTAAGACTCGTAGAGGCAAATATGTTCTTATCCCTTTTTGTTGTGGTGTTAATTCCTCCCATATTCCCATTTCACATGTATCGAGTCCTCGCTATCTCTCTCGTCCTTGGTCTTTTCTCGGTATGTTTAGATGTTTTTCTCTATATGCATTACATCAAGACTATGTCTCACATAAAACTATTACCAATATGGAAGATAAAAAATATTGATTTCTATTTCCACACACTGGTTTTGGATTGATGTCGGGATGGCCTCGCTGAACTCCACATCAAGATCATTTACTTTGTCATATATTTGAGGTCCTCTTAACAGAGTTAGAATAGAATCCATCTCAATGTTACCATTGAAAGCCTACTTTTTTCATATGATATTTATGGGAAAAGGGAAGAAACTTTGGTGTCCAAGATCGATCGTCTTTTTCCGTGCTTAAGTTGATAGGAGCAAGTACCCTCTACACAAATGGGGCATGCCTTGTGGCCTTTAATGGTGTATCCGGACAAGTTTCCGTACGGGAAGAAGGCATTGATTGTGGTGAAGATAATTGCTTAGAATGTAAATTGCTCTTTACGGTATCCCTCATAAACCGAAACACCTTCATCCTACAAAAGCTTGAAATCTTCAACATGAGGCGCCAAGTACACATCTATATCATTTCCTAGTTGTTTGGGCCCGTAAATGAGCATTTACAACACAATATTCTTGCACTTCATACACAACGACGATGGTAGGTTTTTGACAACCAAAAGAACGGGCCCACTGCTATGCTTGCTATTAAGGTCACCGTGGGGGTTTATTCTGTTCGTACCCGGATGTATATTTCGTGCCTCCTTACCAAATTCGGGAACCATGAATCGATCTTCTTCGATTGAGGAGAATCGAAGGGGGACATAGCTTGTCATAACGGACTCTTTCGTCAGCATGCCACATCAAGTTCTTAGCATCAACCGCACTTGAAAACAAGTGCTTAAACCTCCGTAATATCGGCAAGTACCACAACACCTTTGCGGGAAATCCCTCAACGCTCTCTCCATCGATGTTTTTAATTTGTATTAAGCTACACCACATTTAGGACATTTGTGTTTATGTGTATGTTCTTTTTGGTACAATATGCAATCGTTGGGGCAAGCATGTATCTTCTTATACCCCATGCCCATAGGATACAACAACCCCTTCGCCTCATATGTACGGTTGGGAAGGATATTGCCTTATGAGAATATATCTTTGAGAACACTCAGCAAGTCCGTGAAACTTTTTCACTCCAGACCATTAGTTTATTTCAAGTTCATCAACCTTAAGAAACTTGATAAACGGGTATATTATCACACCTCGGTAAAGAGGCTTCTCTAAATCCAAGTAACAATTGCTCCATTACATGTAGTTGATCGACTAATTCACGTTTTACTCCATGAACTAGATCTTCGAGCAGATCTTCTAATTCCATACTTGTTGGCTTCATTTTATCCTATGCCATTATTCATCGACCCTTCATCTTATCCTATGCCATTATTCATCGACCCCTCTTCCCCATGCCATACCCACACCTTATAAGTTGTGTCAAACCCATTCTGATATAGGTGACCTTTTACAACCTTAGGAGGCAATCTTAAGGAGTTAAAACACCTTAAACACGATAAAATATGGATTGTTATCTCGAATTTAGTTACATGTCCGATGGCAATCTCTAGAAAGTTGTTAACACTATCACGATATTCTACACTCCTCCTATCGCTATAAACCTACACTTGATCTGTACCTTAGTTATAAAAATGAGAAGCAATTCACTATATGTTGTTCAAGAAATACATACTTTGATCATTTAATGCACAAATAATATGACAAGTACCCTTAATCCTTCTACGAGGATAGATGGTGCTCAACCCATTCAAGAATAATATGACACTAGATTGTGTATTAAAATCTTATCATGCATTTGACAAAATTCCGGTAGCATTTCCCTTAGTCCTTCAAGTATAACATACGAAAACGAAGTGGCTAATGTGTATATCCTTACTTAATTGTATGATAATATAAGTAAAGATATACACATCAAACCCATTGTTATCATAATTGCACCTGTTGAGCGAGAGGGGATATGAGCACCGTGATATCTTGTCAAATTTTTGATAAGATTATAATAGCCACACAACCTATTATCACATTATTCTCAAACTGTCCAACACGGACAATTCAAAAACCTATACATGCCAAGCTAATATCTTGAGCGCTATACGCATATTTATGCACGTACCGCGACCTAGGATAACTTGTTATGTACAGATTCTTTGAACGGATTCTCTAAGCTTATGAAATGCTTACGATAATTTTATGAAAAGCATAGATTGGTAATCAAAATAAGCACAATTATACACAATTAAGCATGCCATTTATCAAATTACATAAAAACATAAAAAGTGTCGTTACGTAGTATATATTCCTAACACATACCATTATTGTAACTTCATATTTTTTTTTATAGTGGTTAAATTTCTCATTTTTTTAATACAAAAAGGTATATAGATATAATATATGATTTCCTTTTTATTCCAATTTTGATGTATTATACATTTATAATAAACTACGCATGAATTTTTTTAAAGTTCTACATTATATATAGGACAATTAAATATGAATAAAATGTTACCCACATTCTCAATAAACCATTTCACGAATTTCCATCCTAACTATCATTCTCAAATTCTCAATAAAATCCTAAACTCCTAAATGCACATTCAGAATAAACACACATTCTTAATAAAATGTTACCTAAATTCTCTATAAACTCCTTCGATTTACCATTATAACTATCATTGTATTTCCCTAATATTAATTAAATCCTAAACTCCTACACCCTTTTCTAAAAATCTAAAAAATTTCACGAATTTCCAATTTAACAAACTACAAAAATGTTAGCCACATTCCCAATCAACGATTCAACATTTCAACAATCTCAATCATTACCCACATTCTTAACATTCAAATAATTACCGCAAACACATTTCACATTCAATAACCTAAATTTTCTAAATAACTTAAAACAAATATTAAGAAAGTATTGACATTAATACGAAAAGACGACAATAGTGAGAGTGAACAAGTGGATAGTGGGCAAAGCACAATGATAGTGACAAAGGGCAGATACAATGGTAAAAGAGGACAATAACACCTTAAAGAGACGAGAGGAAAGAGTAAGGGAAAGTAAACAATAAATAAAGGTACAATGATGATGAGAGCTAATTGGCGATAAGTATCGAGCCGAGTAGATCTAGATATGAGGTACTATGGATGAGAAAAACTCGTGGAAGAGCGATAAGGCTGAGAGTACAGAGATGAGGAATTGAGTTATAAAATAGCAGGAACTAGTGCTCGGGTTTTAGATCTAAAATTGTGGAACACATTTAACAACAGTTCAAATGAAGAACTCGTCATCAAATGCACTCTATGATGACGGTTCTTTCAATGAACCGTTGTCATATGTTGACAGACTTAACATATGACAACTTTTCATTGAAACAACTCGTCGTCATAGGTGGTATACAACGCCACTTATGTACAAAAATGCCACTGGCTCATTTTTCATGATAGGTTTTACTTTTAAACATCGTAAATTGATCGTAATAAAAAGTTATATCCGTGGTAATGAGGTGATATTGAACTTGACTTTATTCTTACCGAATTTCAATTAGTTGATATTTTCACAAAAGCTCCGAGTGAAGGTCAATTTTGCTTTATTAGGAATGAACTTGGCATAATGATTACTTGATTACTTTATTGAGTGCATGATTATTTGATTTATTGCATGAGAATTTATGAGTATCATTGTCTGCATTATATGTTCCGAGTGAATAATAAATGGATGAATTGAACGATAATGAACTTGAGCTATGAGTTATTAAGTTTCGATTATGCTCGAGTGACTGATAGACCTTATTGAGTCGGACTTACTTTGTGAGAAAAATGGATGTAAAAATTATGAGATAATCACTAAATCAATGGAGAATCTTTGAAATGTTTTAGAAAATTTCTTTTTCTCTCTCTATCACGCTAAATGATTAGATAGCCATTACTCTAAGGGCTGAGTCAAAAAGGCTTTTGTTCTATGAGAGCTATTGTTCTATAAGTAGCACATGTTCATCCTCACTCATTCACTTTGCTATCTCTTGCTTTCTTACTCGCTTCTCACTCGAACTCGTAATTCCTTGCTCACATACTCAAATTTCGGGCTCCCAACTCTCTATTATTTCTAAAATCAAATCTCGTGCATTCAAAGGAGGATCAACCACCAAATCTCGTGCATTCAAAGGAGGATCAGCCACCAAAAGGCTAGAACCATAACTACTTAGCCCGAGAATCCTAGAAAGGATCATTATAAGGGCAAAGCGATCACGTTTGATGGCCAAAAACTCATCGTTGCCTAGCACTACTTCATTGAAGAAAAATTCATCTTAACCATAAAACTTTCTTGGGTCAAGCCTATCATCCACTCGTAGCCACCTAAAAATTGTCATTTTATATCTTCTTGAATTTTTTATATTGTTGGCTCGATGATGAAATCCCGAGTCCTGTTCGAGGATTTGGATTACGTATCGAATTTGATTGGTGCAACGAAAACCATTAAAACACGGAGAACCCCCAACACCACATAAATAGCCTTTTGCATTGGATTAGTTAAAAATCCCTTTTTCGTTACTTTTGTCCAAGGCTTTAGAGATAACGGGGTCTAGTGCTGCGTGCACGGGAAATCCTAGGCTCAAAATTCTATATTTTACTTTTATCGAATCGAGACACGGAGCTAAAGACCTCAAGACGATGTTAGGCATTGCATTTCATGATCACAAGTATCAAAGTGCAGCGTCAAAGCTCCAACACGATCCGCCCAAGTCTAGGAGCTTCTTCCCTCACAACGTCACCATATGGCCCCCTACCTAGATATTTCAAGTAAAACGCCCGTTTTGGCCAAGATACTCCCTTTGCAAGCATAGAAGAGCACAAAACCCTAGGCATCTCCGGGAAGCCGGCGCCCCGATCTGGACTCTATCCGATTTTATCCCATTTTATTCACTCTTATTACTTCGGTTTTCGCCCGATTTTCTACTTAGCCTTGGACAACTAACTAAGAGCAACCTTAGGTCATTTGTGACGTAGACCTCTCCCTATAAATAGAGATCCTTGGCTTTCATTTGAGCACGTCTTATTTCCTTAGTGTTACGCTGCTGAACTAAGCTCAAGATGACAGCTCTTTCCTTAGCGTCATGCCGCCGACCCAATTATTCACTACTTTCCCCTAACTCATTACTCTACTGAAAAGTGACCTCAAAAGCCTTTTGCTTAAACACTATCGCGCTGAATCCTTACCAAGAACAACTGAATTTCATTTATTTTGATCTCTTGGTATTCATTCAATTGATCTTTCCAATTCTCTACAAACTTACCTTCACTAAATCCACAAAAAGCCCCTTTCCCGCATTCGCCACACTCGCATCACCGGATACAGATCGGTAGGTGGGATAACTTAAGGGCATAGCCTTCAAATGGCTATTTATTTTATACTTTTTATTACTTTCCATATTGTGGAGATAAGTTGTATCACTTTTATTTCCTCCCCGCCCGATGTAATCCTTAAAATTTTTTTGTTTTCTTTTGTTTTCTTTCACTTTTCCTTGCTTCATCATTTTTCTTTTATTTTCTTTTTATCACTTTTATTCATGTTTTGGTTGCTTAGATTTCATTTAGGATTTTGTTTACTTGTGTTTAGTACGTTGTTTTAATTCACTACTCAAACTAGTAATGGCTGTCTTCGGACTAGCATAAAGGAAGGGCTTATCCCCATGTTTCGTACCCTCGCTCCCGAATCCGATTCTCGATTCTAGACCGATGGAGTCACTTTTTAGCCTCTTTTTAGCCATAGTCTTCCCTACTATGATTGAAAGGGAATTTATTTTATTTTTGTTAGTTTTTCTTTCTTGAAAAATGATTGGCGGCTCCACTTTTTGCTTCATTTCTATAGAAATTGCATCTCGGTTACTTTCTTACGACAGGCATCATCTAAGCATGAATCCAAACCATAGCGTGATCCATGCATAGATCAGATAGAACAAATGTTAAGGAGTCATCCATGTTTAGTAATCATTACTTTGATCTTAAGGTATTCACTTCAATCCCCAAAGGGAAGCTACCTCATAAGTTTACCATGCCTAACGTCAAATTTCAAGGTTCCGAGAATCCCTATCATCATGTTCGCAACTTCAAAAGATCAAATACTCTTACGAACATACTAAAAGACACTTACCACATCATCTTCCCATGGACTTTCGGTATCGATGCAATGAAGTGGTATAACTCAAACAACCTATGCAAGGTTACCAATTGGACTGATCCGTGCAAGGAGTTCCTACATCAATACAACTATAACGGTGATTTACCAATCACTCTTAGAGATTTTGAGTTGATTATGCCACATAAGAAAGAAAATTTTACGGACTTCCTCATCGGATTGAGAACAAAGGCTGCTCATATGGTAGACCGACCATTGGAGAAGGATCAAGTTAGGATAAATCGTGAAAAACCTTCAACCTACCTACAATCAACATCTCAAATCGATGATGAACTTCTCAACCCTTAGAGATGTTGGCATGCCGATAGAGGAAGATTTGTCCACCACAATCATAAAAGTCGTGACAGGGCATAGAGGTAATTATCAATCCAAAGATAAGAAAACCTCCAATGCAAGCAATACTAGCGAGGGTGCGGATGTGAATTCCCTCAATAGGTACATCGACTACACTCCTACCGATACCACCTATGCTCAAGCCCTTGACTCGCCTACATGCTAAGGGAAAGATTGAATGCCACGCATTAGAGTAGAATCGAAACCATAAAATAATCTAAAAATTATGATGCGGGAAAATTTTGCAACTACCATCGTGCACAAGGACACGACACCGAGCAAGGCTTGGGTGTTCAAGAAAAAACTGGATAGCATATTCCACAATGGTCAACGTCCTTTACATAAGCCTCGTCTAAAACCAAATAACAACGAAAATCCTTTTAACGACACCTTAACTATTTTCACTAAACCTATTTCAGGTCAATTGGACCCGTCTATCTTCATTCAAGGCATCGATGAGTCTAAACCACTTCTTAGCTTACCTTATTTAGATCCAAAAGTCCATGGCCTATGGGTAAGTGATGAAGAAGATGTCTATGAAATGAGAAACAACCGTGATGACAACAACGATGACTTCTTGGGCACAACACCCTTAGAACAAGAAGACTTTTGGGGAGAACATAAGGGTCCGGAAATGTAATTACTTACTAGATCTAGATGACATAATGCGTGCCTGGGTCCACAACACACTCAGGAAGCCTCAAGATAATCTGAAGTCGCTAAAGAAGAATACCCAATCTTGAAACAACTTCAAAAGTTAAAAGTTGATGTTTCAATTTCGGAACTTATATCTATTTCCCAAAAACATAGGCAGGCTTTGATTGACACACTTAGCAAGATCGAGGTCTCTTCTCAAACAATGCTTGTGGAAGTAGTAGGATTGGTTAATAGTGGGGATAAAACCATTACTTTTGATCGAACGATCTTCCTGAAGAAGGCATTGCATACAACACCGCCCTTTATTTAATCGTAACTTGCATCAACAAGTTTGTTCCCTTAACCTTGATAGACAATGGATGAGCTGTGAATGTCTATCCCTAGAAAACCGCCAAAAGGTTAGGAATTAGAGAGCAATAACTCGCTAAATAGACTATCCATCTCCGAGCCTATGATAATTCTAAGAGAACAATCTAGGGAACGCTATCCTTACCGATCAATGTAGGGCCAATAGAAAGGAACATTGAATTCGAAGTCATAGGCATCCCAACTACATTCAATATGCTCCTTGGATGCCCTTGTTTGCATGATCATCAAGCATTGCCCTCATCTCACCTCCAAAGAATCCGTGGTTGAGATTGAGCACGATGCCAATAATGAAGAACTATATGGATTTGAGACTGCCGTTGCCTTAGGAAGGACCGTACGTCCTCGAACAGGGACAGTCCACACCGGACTCTACCAAACTTGTTGGGAATAATCTCTTTGGTCTACTATTTGGACAAGAAAAGAATTTAAAAGGGAATTCAGCCTCGGTGTTGTCACGAGCGATGGCATACACACAGTTCTATTTGTTAAGATTCATGACCGATGCCGACAACGAAGGCTCTAAGCACGTTTCTTGGATTGGCGCCGAAGATGGCCAAGAGTTTGCTATTAACTTAGGAGTGCATCCCTTTCTTGAGTCTAGTAGTAGGGATTTTATTTCTCCTCCTGTTGCTTCTAGTTCTATTCTTAATTTTGTTGTTTCAAATTCTACATCTTCTATTTTTGAGTATGATGTACTTGTTTCTTTATTCAATAAAGTAAATCTTTCTGCTTAGTCTTTGCCTTATCTTGTTTTCAATTATTTTGCCTCTAATGATGAATAAGAAATTCCTAAAGAATTTTAAAAAGTTGTGGAAGATCATGAAAATCGCTCACCAATAAAAGAGGAAACAATAACCATTAATCTTGGATTCGTTGATCGACCCAAAAAGGTTAAGATCAGGAAAACATTGGATTGGGGAAGAGTAGAAGCAATTTACTTCGCCCCTTACAGAGTTCATAGATGTCTTTGTGTGGTCCTACAAAGACATACCGGTGATAGATCCAAATATAGCGGAACATAAAATTCCACTTTACGAACACTCTAAGCTAGTTAAGTAGAAGCTGAAAAGGAAGAGGTTTAGAAATAGTTAAAGGCTGGGTTCATCAAAATAGCTCACTATCCTCAATGGCTAGCAAATATAGTTCCAGCTCCAAAGAAGGACGACAGAGTTTAGATGCGGGTTGACTTCGGAGATCTGAATAAGGCAAGCCCCAAAGACAATTTCCCACCGCCTCATATTGACATCTTTATAGATAATACAGTGGGTCATGCTTTGCTTTCGTTCATGGATGGCAACGTTGGTATAGGAAACACGGCCTCGGGCCCCGCTGAGATCGGACCGAGCTTTCCCACGAATGGTTTGGTGTTAGGGTTTTGAAAGCTTGAAAGAATGATTTTAGGGTTTTTGAAGATGGTTTTAAGAAGTGGGGATGAACCTTTTATGAAGATTTCCGATTTTTATTCAAGCTGATTAGACAAAGTTTGAATGGTGATTTTATTAATGATTTTAATTTTATAATTTATTTTTAGAATTCCTGGGATATTATTTACTAACTAAACGACAAACAAAATTAGGGTTTTGATTCGGCTATGAGGCTTTGGGGCCAAATCGGTGTGAAAACACCAATCTGGACCGATGCCTCATTTGCCGACCACTCGGTGCAAGCGGCAGCCTACACCTAGCGGTGGCTGGCGCTGGCCGGAGGCAATGGTTAAGGAAATCAGCATCGGACTATTTTCTAGTTGACAGATCCTGAACCGATTTCTTATATCGTGCAATAAGAAAATAACCAAGATGCAAATTCAATAAGAAATAAGCATAAAAGGGCAGTCGCCGATTAGTTTTGACAATAAAAACTAACAAAAACAAACGTTTGCTCTTCCAATCATAATATGGGAAAACTAAGACTAAAAGATGCTAAAATTGACTCTATCGATCTTTGAACCGAGAATCATACAAAATGTAAGGAAAACCCTTCCATTCCACCCGTCCAAACATGGCCATTACTAGTTTGTGTAGTATATTGAAATAACACGCTACACACAAACATACAACATGCTAAAGTAATAAATAAAAGCAACCAATAATAAAAGAATGCAATACGAAAGCGGTAAAGAAAGCGAAAGGAAAAGAAAAGCAAAATACTGAAAAATTACATTGGGTGGGGAGGAATTAAAAGAATCATTAAATCTCTTTAATCCACACTACGGAAAACGGTAAATTAAGCATAAAAATAATAAACCATTTTAAGGTTGTACGATTGCCCTCAAGTTATCCCACCTTGCTAATCTAGATCTCTACATTGGATCTCTTGATGCGACAGACAACAAATGTAAGAAAAAATGGATTGTTTTTGTGAGTTATGTATGTATGGAATAGTAAGGATTAGTTGAATGAGTGCCCGGAGATCAGAATAACCGAATATTCTTTAGCTCTTTGCACTGGACTCAATGACGGTAAGTAGGGCCGAGATGGATGGTTGATGGTAATTTTGGTAGAGTAATGTATAGGTACGAATGCTCCCGTTAGCTTTCTAATGCATTACACATAGAAGAAAGCCATCCTTGGAATGAGAGCCACGACTCTCTATTTTTAGGGAGAGACCTAGGTCACAAACAACCTAGGGTTACTCTCGGCCAGCTATCTAAGCAGTTGTGAACAAACCGGGCTAGAGTCTCACAAGATTGAACCGGATAAAGAAGGGATAGAACCCAATAGAACCCGAGTTGATAGTGCCGATACCCGGCGCTCTTAGGGTTTCCTCCCCTACTGTGTTTTCGGAGGATTCTCAAAGCTAAAATGTTGCATTGGACATAAATCTTTGGGGTTACGAGTGCCGCCCACGATGTCATTTTGAGGGGAAAAGCTCCTAGTCTCGTGTGAACTATTTTGTGGAGCTTAAACGCAGCCTTTTGGTGCTCGTGATAATGAAATACAAAACTTTAACACCGTCTTCGGACCTTCGACTCCTCATCTTATTAGAAAAAGTAAAATGCAGTATTCTTAACTTGCAATTTCCCGGTACATAGCACTTATTCCGTTGTCTATGAAAGATTGGCCCGGTATTGGATCGCCCGAAAGAAAAGGGGATTTTTAGATCGACCCAAGGCAAAAGGTCGTTTATTTGGTGCTCGGGGTTCTTTGAAGTTTACTACCTTATGTTGCACTAATCAATCATAATCCGAGATCCAAATCCTCAAACGGGACTCGGGATTTATCATTGGGCCAACAAAATAAAATACTGGATATAAAGAGATAAGAGACGACACTTTTAGGGGTCTATAGTTAGCCCTCACTTTGATTGAGTCTAAAAAGACAAAGTGTCAACGTAGACACTAAAGGATACTTGCCTATTTTTTTCATATTAGGTATTGTGTGATGCTTGGAGTTTGTTGTAATCCAGCCTGAACTCCAAAATGGGGCCTCGAGTTGATCACGATGCATGCTTTATTAGAGCCTGAAGCTTAGTATAGGTTGACGTTGAAACTTCGATCGTTCTTTAATTTGAATCTTGCCTAAATAATCTACTCGTACTAATAGACTTGTTAGTGTATAATCAAGTTGACAAAAGTTCAGTGTTTTACCTGAGTACTTCGATCGAAAATTGATTGATAAAACTATTCCGGAAAAGCTCATTAGTGGGCCCAGAATCTCCCACTTGCAGCACAAGGGGACAATGGTAACATGCCACAATTTGATAAGACTCTACAACCTAGGTAGCCAGGCTAGGCTATAAAGGTTGTCATTGATGGGACCTCACGGCTCCTAGTGGTCGGCGCCGGCTAGCCTTTGGCAGGCGTGGCCCCTGGCATGCTCGGTTGAATTCCCTTGGTCTCCTACTACTTCCTTGACTCTTGTCTTGTAAGGTTGGCTTCCTTGATCGAGTTTGCCTATGAAATGGGATACTTGGTGTGTTCATTTTACACAATTACTCCTCTTCTTACTTTTGCCTTCTTCTTATGCTCTCTTACTTTGCTTCTTCTTTAAAACTAGTTAGTTCTAAAACATCTCTTCTTCCATAATGTCTAAGAGAAAGGCTCATCCTGCCGGGAGGTCTAGAGTTGAGAAACTTTTTCAAGATAACTTCCTTGAACGAGAATGGCGCCTGTAGAAAGAGTAGAACCCGAGAGACATCTTGGTTGAGGCCGAGAGTCATGTTTCTTCGTATGCCATTACTCCTTCCGTATGGTAGTTGGCTTAAGCTTCTTCGTTTGCTTATTTAGAGTAGTTCTTCAACTAACATCTTGTTGGATTTTTATCTTGCGAGAAAGACTCAATTCGAAGTAGTGGATGTTAGCTTGTCATGCAGCTACAAATTAAACCACCACTTAGGCTTATAATAAACAATATAACATAACAAAGTAGGGATCAAATCTAGGAGGAAAGATATATAATAACATGCAAGATTCAATCAAACTAAATTTACTACTCTTAAAAACAAAATAGAAAATATAAATTAAAAAATCATCAACTAAATGTAAGACCCTTAATTTTGGGTTAGGTAGTCATATGAGTTAAATTAATTATTTATCTTTAATTAAATACGAGTAGGTCGAATGAGCAAGTTATATACGTGGCTAGATATTCGTAGATTTATTTGAGCGAATTATAATTAGTTCGCGTAACTATTATTAGTGAAGCGTATATTTTTTCCTCTCGAATTTTCTTCCTGGACTAGCTAAATAAAAACCCGAGACCGCTGATGCCACGTATGTGGTGAAGGTTTCCTCTTATAGAGACTTAGTCACCCTAGAGGGGGTAAATAGGTTGATGAGGAAATTTAAACAATACATCGAAGATTAAAGTTTAAAATAAACTTTATGACTGTCTCGATCTAGATTGGACTTAGAAAAGTATGAACTCGGAATTTATATGGAAACCCTCCCGAGGCGAATACCACTACCAGTGCTAATCCAAGCACCAAGTCAAATCCACTATTTTGAATCTACAAAATACAGTAGACGAGACTCAACCGTAATAGCTCCCTAGACAATTCCTTACACGCTTTCCTAGATTCGAAATTCCTTTATCCGATCTAGTACTTCCTAACCGAGTTAATTTACAGCTAGGGACAACCGAGTTGAGTTAACCCTTATAGTTCAGTCAAGGGACCTTACTCGGAAAGTTAGAAGAAAGTTTGTAACTGATTACAAAACCTTACAACTCAAAAAGATGTTAAGTACATAATTGGAGTTGTAAGTAGAGGATTGAATATGAATACAAAGACTTTTTCCTAAGTATGTGTATTGACAATGGTTATTGCAATCTTCAAGTCTTGAGAGTTGGCTTCTATTTATAGATGACCAAGCAGCTTAGCCGTTGTGACTAGCTTCCGAGTAGAAGTCCTCTCCGATCATTGTAATGGTTCTTCTAAGTCGCTCGTAAAAGATCCGTTGACATGCGTACGTTGTGCAACGGCTCTTGACTCCTTAGGATGTCCCATTCCACTGGTGGTGTCCAAAAAGTAGGGTGGAAACCACCTGTTGAGCTTAGCGTTGAAGATTTCTAGTTTTAGAAACAGACAACCTTGACATAGTGTCTAGGCCTTAGTCGAAGTAGAAAAAGCCTTGTCTGCTGGCGATTTGACATCTTGAAGTCGGTTACTTTTGTAATTCAAAAGTCGGATAACCTCGTTTTAATAACCTACAAAAGTAAATCGATTTTGGTTCTCAAAGTATAAAATACTTTGGTCCAAGATTAGACATAGATAATAATTTAATTAAGATAAATTAGTGCATAATTATGTGGGTCATAAAAGAATGAAATTTTCCGAGTCTAATATTCATTATACTCAAATTCCATCTAAGTCAGTCTAGAGAATGATTAAGTTAGATAAAGAATATCGGAGTAAAAATACTTAATCTAGACAAATATAGTTCAAACAAAACAAGCCGACTAGAAGAGATGAATTAACGCTCGTAATTTACCCGAACTTGGAATATACAGATCGGACCTAAGTTTAAATGTGTTAGAGTGAGTGTTTGAACATAAGATAAATTTGAGTGTTGTCCGAGTAACTCAAAACCATAAATGTGAAATGATGAGCACGAGTATGCTTTCCGAGTCTATCAAAAACAAACGAAAAGCTATGCAATAGTTTCTATAAAACTCGGATAAGGTTCTCTATCACTCGAAAAGTTTCTATAACACTTAGAATGACTTGAAATCAAAACTTATAAGAGATAAAGTTTGTACTTGATTCCTTGATAGTACTCACAATGTTATACATGCAAAGTGTGAGTCTTCAATCTCCTCCTTTTTGGTGAAAGGCTTTTTACTCGGATAGAAACTTTGTTAGTGTTATAGCCCCGAGTTTTCATTCATTCTCAAAGAATATGTCATAGTATAGAGATAAAATCATATAAAATATCTAGAGTGATTCAAACTTAGATTTTATCAAAGCAATTAAACTTTGGTTGCATACCTCGATTGAAAATACATACCTCGGAGCACCCTTTCATACGCCTGTTAGCTTAGAAAACATTATCTACCGCTTCCCTAGCCGTTTGGTGTGGCGAGATAGGAAGACAGGAAATGATACCTTTATTGGACTACATTGGTCGGCTACCTTTCAATTGTTCAAAGGGTTTGATAACTCTAACCGGACAAAGTCTTGGCCCCGAATACTTGGAGAGCCCGCCAAAATTGTTGACAGTTGCGGGTTCCTAATACTTCTGGTTCTCCCTATTGTTTGAAGTGGATAATAGAAGTGGATCCCAAATGACGTAAGGCACCGAAAATCGGAGAGATGAAACCTTAAGAAGCTGGTCCTACTGCCGCCTCTCTCCAAACTCGCAAAATAAACCCTCGGATGGATAAACGCGTCTTTCGAAGACCAACCGAAGCCAAAGAAGTTGAAGAAAAGAGGGCACATTAAATTAAAGGATTGAAAGAACGCACCCGGGACAAAGAAGCTGAGTCTAGTGACCCTAAACGAAACAAAGTAAAGATTGACTAGGGCTTACACTCTTAGGATAGGACTTAGGATAAAATAAAAGGAAAGGAGCCTTAGTTTTGCCTCTTTAGAAGAGTGTTATCAATGTGCTTGTAATGATTTCCCTTTATTAGCTATGTATTTAGGTAAGTAGTAGGCTTATCCACTATTAAATAAAAATAAGTATGATGCTATACTTTTATATTTTATTGCTCACTTAGAGGTAAAAATGAATAAATAAATTGGACCACCTAGTTGGACTGCCCTTTGGCCCATTCTCGCTTCGGAATCGGCTCTCCGTAATTATCCTCAATGAGGGAATGACAATATCGATATGAAGGACTACTTCCATGCCATAAACTAGAGAGTTAAGTGTTGCTCCTATAGAAATTCTAATAGAAGTTCTATAACCCCACAAAGCGCAAGACAACTTGTGAGGCTAATCCTTATAAGTAACTCGCCATATTTTCCACTACTTTACAAATATTTTTATTAATGGCTTTAACTACTTCGTTGCTCGAGGGTGATACGGGGAAGATTTATGATGTTGGATTTTATACTTATCAAACAAATTTGCTACTTCCTTCTTAAAATTACAACGATGGCCACTTATTAGCTCGAGGAGAACCCCATAACCACGGATAATATTTCGAGTAATGAATTTGGCTACCTATTTTGATGTCAAAGTTGCAAAAGACGCCGCCTCTACCCATTTTGTGAAGTAGTCGATTGCTACTAACACGAATTGATGACCACCTGTTCCTTTAGGGATTACCTTGCCAATTATGTCTATTCCCCAAACCAAGAATGGCCAGGGTGAAGCTAGCATTATGAGAAATAACGGCGGTTGGTGTTGTAAATTAGCATACACCTGAAATTTATGGCACCTTATAACAAAATCATGACGATCCGCCACCATGGTTGACCAGTTATAACCGAGTCCCCGAACCTTCCGAACGAACATCTTACTATTCATATGAGGTCCGCACTCCCCACCATGAATCTCTTTCATGATGAACTTTGCTTCATGTTGATTGACACAAAGTAAGCCAATACCAAAATTGGTTTTCTTGTAGAGTTGCCCTTGATTGATGAAGAATTAGGAAACCAACATCTTGATGGCTCGCTGGGCTCTAGGTGTGGAGTCCAAGGGATATTCTTATTTAGCCAATTATTGACAAATATCATCATGCCAAGTAGTATGGTTAGTATTAGCCACTTCTAATGTACAAATGTGTGCGGGGTGACTCCGTCGCTCATTGTGAACGGGCATTGAATGAATGCCACTAGGGATATTAATTATGGACGCTAAGTTAGGTAGTGGATTCACGAATTAGTTATCATCCCTAGAAAGGTATGTGAAAGAGATGTTCTTAAAGTGGTTCGACAATTCTATAAGATATGCCTTAGAGGGTGCCAAGGTTTCCTTATATACCTTTCACCTTTACAAAATATGATTGATGATCAAACCGAAGTCACCGAAGACTCGATATTCTTGACCTCTATCTCTGCAGCGGCTTCGAGTCCTGTGATGCAAGCTTCGTACTCTACAACATTATTGGTGACTTCGAAGTCTAGTTTGACTAAAATGGGGGTATGTGCTCCCTCCAAGTGAGACTAGAAGAATTCCTACTCCAAAGCCTTTCTAATTGGATACATCATCGAAGTACATTGTCCAAACGTCCACGTCTACTTATAAAATGTCTTCGTGTGGAATGTCGAGGTGTTCGAGTTGCGATTTAGGTACAGGTGGACCAGCAGGAATCCTCGTATCGGACAGGTGCTAATCGCCCATTACCTCGGGATGATGATTTCTTTAGCATGGGCATACATGTTTTGGTAATATTTCATTAGGTTGGTGATATTTACTCGTTTCCTAATGAGAATCCAACCTAGATTCCTATTGCTAGGTTTTAGCAAGTATTTGTAAGTCTCGTGGAGATTTTCCGATGATATGGGTATAGCAGTTTTGTTCACCTATAATTGCCTAGTATGACATCAAATTCTTCGGTAGGGGCACAGTTCCTTATCCCCAAACCTCGAAGACATGCTAGTGGGGATCCCAGTGAGGTCGGAGCAGCCCTAAAGAAGGTCCAATAGACTTTCACCTTGTGAATGCTAAAAAGGACATTTAGCCTATAATTAGATAAACCGGATCTATCGAAATTACCGATCTCATGCATCCACCACGTTAACTCACTCATGAAATTTATTTTTATTTTGAATGGAAGAAGATGATACGGTATGTTATTCGTTTGGTCCGGAGGAGGCTTTTTAGTTTAACATCTTTTAGCCCCGAAGATGAGCCTATTTATAGGAGCTTTCGGGAGTTATTAGAGTCCTACCGCAACTCCATCACCGAGCAGTCCCTAACGCTTTAGGATTCGCGGCCGGCAGACGTCGGTCATGGCCATGAACCGGCTGTTTTGCGATTTTCATCAGCCTAAGCACTCCTTGGGCAATTTTATTTTTCCCCAGCCCATTGCGCAAGCCGCGCTATTATTTTGGACTATGCACTTGAGATTTTCTTTTTATTTTTATTATTTTCTTTTAGGGGAAAAAGGGCTAGTGCAAAATTTTTTAATTTGTCTTTGAAATTTTTCCTAAGTTTTGTGCATCATATTAAATAAAAGAATGCATTTCTTAGAATCGAGTCTTGCATCTCATCCCATTGCACAAGAGTCCTCAGTACAAAGAAAATATTAAATAAACAAACACCCTAGAAGGGACTCCATAATCATCAATGACGGAAGCAACAAGAAATCCTCTAAGCATCACCATCAAAGATGTAATTCCTGAACGCCTCCAAGATGGATGTCGTGAACCAACCACCTTCATTACCTTGATAAGAGCTGCCTCCGTCATCCCAATGTTGCGAAGTTTCATGGGTTGGCCCATTGTAGGAAGACCGAGGGAAATAGAGAAGATTTCGTGATGGTCGAAAGCCTATAAGGGTAAGATGTTTAAGCTTTCCTCACAAAAGTTAGGTCCTGCATCGGAAGCACTAGGCCCGAAAGTGCTGGGTCCCGCCTTTGAAGTACTCCAATAATGTGCACGCCGTGAAGAACGTCGTGAAGAACCTTGTCCAACATTATTACTAGAAGGCACTTGTTGGCCGGATGCATGTGTTTGTGCCTCGGGTCCACCAGGAAGACTCGCCGGAGTGGGATACTCTAGACCAGCGCCTCTACAAAAATAAAACAGCGATTAGAAATCACTAAAAGCTCAATAAAATTAGCACTCCTCTAATTAACGACTTACCCGAAAAGTAGGAAAGGATCGCCTAGTGAGGAAGTTCGGATTATCCGTAGAGCGGATCGAACGTTGATGGATATAGTTAGGGATTGATCTCGGTCATACTATGAAAACCCGATATTATGGTGTTAGTAAAAATACTCTTAGCATACAACTAAAAGAAAATAGCATGAAAATCATACTCTTCACCAAT
This sequence comes from Talinum fruticosum, assembly GCA_021018815.1. NCBI lineage: Eukaryota > Viridiplantae > Streptophyta > Magnoliopsida > Caryophyllales > Talinaceae > Talinum > Talinum fruticosum. Next base: position 5,266,325 of record JAITYX010000025.1, on the reverse strand, counting down.
TCCTAAGGAAAGGATGCCCAACAAATTGTTCTTCCGGGATTTCGGGAATTCTTACAAAACAAGGAGATTCCTTGGGAAGAGTAATATCCATATTAAGCCTCGGGATATGGATATCTCGTAGGAGTGAGTTTTTGAAAGATGAAGATTAATTTCCCCTAAGAAATTCAAACAAAGATAAGGGAAGAGTTGTGAACTTAGTAGTTGAGTCATGATCCGTGTCGCATGGTGGGCGTAGGATGTGCTCAAGTTTTAAAATTAGGTGAAAGGATACTCCATGATAGGAGCCACCTACTCATTTGGATAAAGGAAACGAAGGTAGAACATGGTCGAAGGTGGATCGACCGGTACAAATGGAGGACATGTGTTGACTCGGATTTGAGGTGTTAACCTTTCCCCAAGATGCCAACTAAATCCAAAAGGACCTTCAAACAAGATCCTCCTTTCACTCAATTCTCGTGCCATAATGACACTTTGGGGAAGTTGGAGTTGGGAAGAAGGATGAAATTTAGCATACATTCAAGGTTTATCAAAGAAATCAGCTAGCAAGAATAAAAGGCAGTAGGAAAAGAGATGAAAAATAGTGAATAGTCAAGGTTGGAGTCCACCGCAAGCGGACCCTCAAGTGGTGGCACAGGTCGAGGTCACATGGTTAAGAGTTGATCATAAGAAGTGTATCCCATGCATGTTACGCCATTGAAGGTAGACCTTCGCCTATGATATGGACGCCAGAAATATGGGACGATTTGTTAAATCGGGAGAAAGATGCGGAAATTATTCATACAACCATGGCTACATTTTGTAAAACAAGTAAGATTTTTTATCCACACAATATAAAAACAAACGATATATTAGGAAAGGACAATTTGAGCATACCTGGATAATTTTCTATAACCTATTCAACGACAAATAATTTGTTGAATCCGGCTCCAATTTTGTATGCCGAACACCGGCTTGGAGGCCCCTAATGAGGCAAGTATATGCAAGAGCACCCCAGTTGAGCTCCTTTATTTTGTCAACGTCAACTAAATTTACCAAATAGTGAATATGAACCTTAGCACCTGAGTCCGAGAGGAGGATAGTACTCATGAGAAGAGCAAGCATGATCGGGACTTGTTGGGGAAAGTGATGAGGCCGAACCTAACATCCTGAAAGGCTTAAAAAGGGATAGAATACTTGAAGAAATTCTCATAAGGAAATGAAGGTTTGCTCTTGGAGAGACTTAGTCACCCTAGAGGGGGTGAATAGGGTGATGAGGAAATTTGAACAAATATTGGAAGATTAAATTCTAAAACCGACATTAAAACAGATCCGAGTCTAGATTGGACCTAGAAACGTGTTAACTCAAAAATATGTGGAAACCCTCCTAGGCAGTAAAACCATGGTCAATGCTAATCCAAGCACCAAGTCAAATTCACAATTTTGAATCCTCAAAATACAAGTACAAAGACTTAACCAGAATTGCTCCCTTCGACAATTCCTTACAAGATTTTCCTAGACTCGAAGTTCCCTTATCCGATGTAATACTTCCTAGCCGAGGTAACCTTTACAGTTAGGGACAACCGAGTTGTTTTAACACTTACAGACTCAGTCAAGGGACCTTACTCGAAAGTAAGAATAAGTGTTTGTGGATCGATTACAAGACCTTACAATTCAGAAAGATGCTAAGTACGGAGTTGGAGTTGTAAGTAGAAGACTGAATGAGAATTATACGGACAGATAATTTCAGCAAATAGGTTCAACAATCTCCTCGTCTTCCGAAGTGGCTTCTATTTATAGATGACCGAGCAGATTAGCCGTTGTGACTATCTTCGATTAGAAGTCCTTTGTGACTCGTTGCAATGGTTTTTCCGAGTGACTTAGAAAATATCTCGTTGAGGTGTGAATGTTGGGCAATGGCTCTTGACTCCTTTTGATGTTCCAATCTATTGGTGGTGTCCGAAAAGTAGGGTGGAAACCACCGTTGAGTTTGGCGTAGCAAATTTCCGCTTTGGAAAAAGACAACGCCGACACGTTGTCCGGGCCTTGCTCGAAGTAGAAAACGCCTTGTCTACTAGTGATTTGACATCTTAAAGCTGGTTACTTTTGTAATTCAAAAGTAGGATAACCTCGTTTGAATAACCTACAAAAGTAAATCAATTTGGTTCTCCAAGTATATAATACTTTGGTCCAAGATTAGACAAAGATAATAATTTAATTAACATAATTAAGTGCCTAATTATCTCGAGTCCTAACAAAGTGGAATTTTCTGAGTCTAATATCCATTATACTCAAATTCCATCCGAGTCGATCTAGAAGTAAAACAAGTCCGATAGAGGATATCGAGTAATGAAACTTCATCTAGACAAGTACAGCTTCAAACGAAACATGCCGACATAGAAGGATGAATTAACACAGTAATTCAATCAAACTTAGATTACAAAGTTAGATCTAAGTTTATGCGCGTTAGAGCAAATATTTGAACATGAGAAAAGTCCGAGTGTTGTCCGAGTGAATCGAACTATGTGTGAAAGGATAAGCAAGAGTGTGCTTTCTCAGTCGATCGAATCAAGTGAAAGCATATGCAATAGTTTTTATAACACTCGAAAAGATTCTAAATCACTCGGAAAAGTTTCTAAAGCACTTAGAATGACTAGTAACCAAAACTTACAAGAGATGAAGTCTCGTACCTGATTCCTTGATGGTACTTAACATGTTATATTTGCAAAGTCGAGTCTTTAATCTCCCCTTTTTGATGAAAGGCATTCCATACTTAGTTAGAAACATTGTTAGTGATATAGACTTGATTCTTCATTCTTTCTCAAGAAGTAAGTAAGAGAAACAGTGCAAATAACCTTAGTGAAATAAGTGATTGATCCTTAGTTTCTATCAGGGCAAGTAAGCTTAGATTGCATTAGTGCTAAAAACCGAAGTATCGGAGCAATGATAGACTGAGTTGTTGAATCGGAGCAAGGAAAATTACTGTTTAAGAAATTTAAACTCGAAATAATTGAAACTCAGAAAGTAATAAGCATGAAATTGAAACTTCATTAATATTCATAACAAATATATACACAAAAGAGGGTGAGAGAAACTCCCCGAAAGAAGACAACAAATTTCTAACTATTCTCCCCTTGCCTTTAAGCAAAAACAAAAGAGGAAGAATGTATCAAGAGGATACAAATTTGTATGTCCGGACAAAAAAATATTTTAAAACAAAAGAAGAAAATTTCTAAGATGGAGGGAGGGGGCGACTCGAGTCGAGGATGGTGGATGTGCGGTGCGCCTTCGCCGATAAGATCTTGAAGATGTAGCCGAACGAGGTGGGGACAACACTCGGTATCTCCGGAATGGGCTCAGCTCCGAGTGGCTGACCTAGAACTAAGTTATCCAGAGGTTCGTCCTCTTGGAACTAGACCGAGGGAGGTGTTGGCTCTACTGCCGACCGAACATGGTCGGCAGGTCTTCTAACCCACTCGGACTAACGTTGGAGCCGATCACTTCCGGTTGGGGTTCGGAGCACCTTGGCCCTCGGCCGCTTCGGCTCCGGTGTCTACTTCCTTCCGCCCTTCTTCTTTCTCCTCGGATGGAGCTGCCTCGACCGCATGCTCCACTTCGTCTCCTTCTTCTTCTTCTTCCCCTGCAGAGGGGATTTGGTTAGACTTGAGGATTCTTCTAATGTATCCGAGTCGACCGGATCCTAAGCCGCCTTGGTGCGTCTTTCCCGAAGGAGCTTAATCATCTCCCTTAGCTCCTTGACTAGTGCTTTCATCTCGAGAAGCACGTCTTGTTGCTCTCGGATTTGGGATTGAGCAGTTTTCTAATTGATGGTCATAGATCGAAGAACATTCTTTAATGACTGGAGGGTGTCCTTGAATTCGGTGGACACCGAGGAAAGCTTGTCCATGATGGCAGTGGATAAAGTGGAAGAGAGAATCTAAGAAACACCTGAGGTGGAGGCACCTCAAAGTGGAGGAGGTTGAGTCTATGTCCGAGGCGGAGAAGGAGGCCTCGGCTTCGAGCTATGGACCCGGACACTCGATTGGGTCTCTTGCTATCCATACCCAAGAACTTCTTTCTTACCAACGACAATGGCAGCTTCAAAAACCACATTAGGATCTAAGGAAAGAGGAACTTTGAATTTCTTGATGATTAGGGTGAGAAGAACCCCGAAAGGAAGTGGGGTTGACTTCTTGGTCCGAGTCTAAGTAGGCAAGGCCGCCATTTGCTCGACTATAGGAGGAAAGAGGTCTACATTGTAGCCCTCAAGAATGTCGTAAAGAGCTTTAAGGTGCTTATAGTTAGGGTTTTCCTTGCTTGAATGTTGTGAGAAGAAGGTCCTCATCAGCAAAAAGCACAATAGACGAGCTTCGACTTGAGTTGAATCACGAAGAAGTTTTTACGTGACTTAAGAAACTCTTTGGCATATTTTTCGAAGAATTCATCAGCAACCTCGTTAAAAGGTATGGGGTTGCTGTTGTGGAAAAGAGAAGAAACATTGAAGAGATGGTGAACAAGAGAGGTGTTGATGCGAATTGTGACGTTTTGAACTCTAGAAGTGAGGATACCCTCGGAGCTGCAGAGGTTAGAATAAAACTCATAAACGCGTTCCGGGTATATGAACTTGCTGAAATAGAGGAAATTGTAAACCCCTGTTGATTTAATGTGAGCTAACCGTGAAAACTTTGTGGTCGGGAAGAATTTGTCATCCAATGTTAGATGTTGGGTGACAACAATTTTTAAGGGATTGGAGGGGCTTTTCTGGCTTTTAGTTTGAGGTTTCTTGGTTGCGTAACCAAGAAAATCAGGGTGGAAACCTCTTTTCGGCATGTTTGTAAGAAAAGAGAGAGATGAACTTTTGAGAGAGGGAAAAGAGAGAGATAGCTCGAGGAAAGTGAGCGAAAAAAATAAGAGAGTAGAAAGAGAGAGCTTACGAGAATGAAGTGCTTACTTGAGAATTCTTTCACTTATCTTGAGAGCGATGAAATCCTCTTCGAACATAGAAAGCTTGCTTGAGTTTAAGTAAGTGAGAGAGAGTGTGTGTAAAGAGTAAAGTAGCCTAATGAAGGAAAATAGAAGCTATTTATAGAGAAAGAAATATCCTTCGAGGTACGTTCGACCCAGCTCTTCAACGGTCGCCTCGGACCAGTGTGACTGCTTCGCTCTCCAACGGTTAGAATTCCAGTGATTGTCTCCCAATGGCTAGTTGTCCGATCGATGTGCGTGAGAGAGAGATAGAAAAAGAGAGATTTTAAAAGCAGTTTATGAAATTCTCCACCGATCTAGAGATGATTTCGTAAGTTTGATGTCCATTTTTCTTAAAATCGTAGTCGACTTCGGTGAAGTTTCGAGTGACTCGTAAACCGTAAAAATACAATAACTCATAGCTTAGTATCACTAGCTCAACTTAACGAATTGTTATTTTAAGATAGAAAGCATATAACACATAATCATGCAAAGAAAATTTCACTCGGAATAGCACATAATCATGCATTGATCATGCCAAGCTCATTCCTAATAAAGCAAAACCGATCCTTACTAAGTGGCTTAGTTATGATATTAGCTAATTGAAGTTTGGTAGGAATGAATTCAAGTTCAATATCACCTTTCTCATAATGGTCTCTTAGAAAATGTTACCCGACCTCAATGTGTTTTGTCTTTGAGTGCCGTGACTCGGGTTCTTAGTGATGCTGATTGCACTTTGATTGTCACACTTGATTGGAATTGATTTGAATGCAAGTTTAATATCTCTCAAGTGTTGCTTGATCCATAATATATGAGCACAGCATGAAGACTCGGACTTTGCAGGTATATCACTCTATATACCATCAAGAAATCGGTACAAACTTCATCTCTTGCAAGTTTTGATTACACGTCATTCTAAGTTTTGTTAGACTTTGATATTCTTGAAGGATATGAGCTTGACGTCTTTCGTTTCATCATCTAGTAGATAACTTCTCACTCCTATACATTGGATCTCTACATTAACTCTACTGTACCTTACATATAGTAGGCCAAGTATCATGTTTATTGTTTATCTATGTGCAAGATATCAAGCTAACCCAAAGGAAGCACATCTCCCTACGGTGAAGAGAATTTTTAAATATCTTGCACTCCCTCACACACTCGATCTCTAGTCTTGTAAGGACTCACATATGTTTCTCACTAGATATTCAAATGCCGACTATGCTGGATATAATGTGATAGAAAAAGCACTTTATGACCATGTCGATTTCAGGATCAATCACTCAACTCCTCACATTCGAAGAAACCAAACTCGGTTCTCTATCAAGAGCTCAGGCAGAGTACATAGTAGTTGGGGCTTGTTGTGCTCAAATTCTATGGATAAAGCAACACATGAAGGATCTTGGACTCTCATTGACATCTATCCCAATCAAGTGTGATAAATAAAGTACCATCGATATCATGAATAATCCAGCTTTAGCATTCAAAAACAAAGCATATTTAGGTCAAGTATCTTTTTTCGAGAGGCCACTTTGAAAAAGGTGATATTAAACTTGAGTTAATTCGTACCAAATTTCACTTAGCTGATGTTTTAACAAAACCTTTGAGCGAAGATTAGTTTTGCTTTATTAGGGACGAACTTGGCATGATGATTGCATGATTATTTGATTGTGAATGTATTCCGAGTACCTCGGATATATCACTAAGTCGGACTCGGCTTGTGAGAAAAATGGACATCAAAATTCTAGGATCTCTAAAACAAAAAGAATTTTGGAAATGCTTTCGAAAATCTCATTTTCTGTCTCTTTCTCGCTAATGGTCACGAAACTAGCCATCAAAAGAAAGTAGCTTCAATAAGTAATCGTTGCACATTGAAAAACCAAACTGTCAAATAGTTGTTACTCCAAGGGATGAGTCAAAAAGACTTTTGTTCTTTGACAGCTGTTCTTCTATAAACAAGCAGCTTGTTTACCCTTATTCGTTCACTTTGTTATCTCTTAATGTCTTACTCGTGCTCACTCGAACGCAAAGCATTTACTACTTAATCATAATTTCAATTTCATACTCTCAATTCCGTACTCTGTTTCTCACTTGTTCACTTTCCTACTCATTCACACTCTCAAGTCCAATCGCTTTCTCTTTCTCTTGAAAATTACATAAGAGAGGAAGTGTAGCCGAAGGAGGGTCAGCCACAAAAAGGCTAGAAGCCAAACCATTTAGCCCAAGAATCCTTAAACGGATCCTTTTAAGGGCAAAGCACTCGCTTTTGATATCTAAAAACTCATTGTAGCCCAACACTATTTCATCAAAAGCAATTCTTCGCTACCACCAAAATTTCTTCGATCATGCCTATCCTCAAAACATGTGCATTCAAGCATTTGTGTTTCGTGATTATATCTACCCCCAACTCGATTATCGAATTCTGTTCTAACATGGTTGCAGGAGACAATGTGGTGTCTTCTCTTATTCAAGGGAAGGTTATTCAAATTAACCTCATTTTCCTTCACGTGCTTTTTGATTTTCACACCTACTTTCCGAACTCAAACCCATTCCGTTCAATGAAATGACTGACGATTTCTTTGAAAAATATGCCAAAATTATTCAAAACTCCAAAAAGAAGTTTTGTGGGACTCGGATATTCTTAAAGGATATGAGGTTGACCTCATCCCTTTCATCATCGAGCGGATAACTTTTCAGTTCTATAGATTTGATCTCTACTTTAACACTACTTTATTTTAAATCCACTTGGCAAGGTATCGTGTTTAGTGTTTATCTATGTGCAACACTTGAAGCTAACCCAAAAGAATCACATTTCCTTGCGGTGAAGATAAATTTTAAATATCTTGTAGTGACACGGACCCTCGATCTCTAGTATTATAACGAGTCACATATGACTCTCACTCGGATATTCGGATAGTGACTATGTTGGATATAATGTGATAGAAAAAGCACATTATTAGAATGTCGATTTGTTAATCAATCACTCAACTCCTCACATTCAAACAAACCAAATTCAGTTTCTTTATCAAGAGCCGAGGTCGAGTACATAGTAGTTGGGCCTTCTTGTGCTCAAATTCTATGGATCAGGTAACACATGAAGGATCTTGGACTATCATTGACATTTGTCCCAATCAAGTGTGATAAGTAAAGTACCGTCGATATCACGAAGAATCCAGTCTAGTATTAAAAAAAACAGCATATTGAGGTAAAGTATTAATTTTTGAGAGGCCACTTTGAAAAAGGTGATATTAAACATGCGTTTATTTGTATAAAATTTCACTTAGCTTATATTTTCAAAAACTTTTGATTGAAGATTAGTCTTCCTTTATTAGGAACGAACTTGGCATGATGATTGCATGATTATTTGAGTCTCAATGTATTCCGAGTACCTCGGACATATGACTATGTGAGACTAAGTTTGTGAGAAAAATGGACATCAAAATTCCGAGATCACTAAATCAACAGAGAATCATGGAAATGCTTTAAAAAATCTCATTTTCTCTCTCTTCTCACCAATGGTCACGATACTAGCCGTTATAAGAAAGGAGTCTCAATACGTAATCGTTGCACATTCAAACGAAAAGCTCGTCAAATAGTTGTTACTCTAAGGGACGAGTTAGAAAGACCTTTGTTCCTTGAGAGCTATTCTTCTTTAGATAGCACTTGTTTACCCTAATTCATTCACTTTGTTATCTCTTAATGTCTTACTCTATGATCACTCGAAATCATAATTTATTACTCAATCATTATTTCCTTTTCATACTCTCAATTCTCTACTCTCTTTCTCACTTTTTTACTTTCTTACTCATTCACTCTCTCAAGTCTAATCTCTTTCTCGTTCTCTTGAGAAATGCATAAGAGAGGAAGTGTAGCCAAAGGAGGGTCAGCCACCAAAAAGGCTAGAACCTGAACCATTCAGCCCAAGAATGTTTAAAAGGATCCTTCTTAGGGCAAAGCACTCGGCTTTCGATATCTAAAAACTCATTGTAGCCTAACACTATTTCATCAAAAGCGATTCTTCGCTAGCACCAAGATTTCTTGGATCATGCCTATCCTCCGAACATGCGCATTCAAATATTTCTGTTTCGTGATTATATTTAAATTAACATGGTTGCAAAAGACAATGTGGTCTCTTATCTTATTCAAGGGAAGGTTATTCAAATTAACCTCATTTTCTTTAACGTTGTTTTTGATGTTCTCACCCTCTTTCGAACTCAAACCCCATTCTATTTAATGAAATCACCGACGATTTCTTTGAAAAATATGCCAAAATTATTCCAAAGTCCAAAAAGAAGTTTTGTTGGACTCGGATATTCTTGAAGGATATGAGGTTGACATCTTCCCTTTCCTCATCGAGAAGATAACTTCTCACTCGTATAGATTGGATCTCTACTTTAACTCTACTTTATTTTACATCTAGTCGGCCGGTATCGTGTTTAGTGCTTATCTATGTGCAAGATTTCAAGGTAACCCAAAGGAATCACATCTCGCCTGTGGTGAATAGAATTTTTAAATATCTTGCACCGACTCACATATGAATCTCACTCGGATACTCGGATGCCGACTATGCTGGATATAATGTGATAGAAAAAGCACTTTATGAGCATGTCGATTTCTGGATCAATCACTCAACTCCTCACATTCGAAGAAACCAAACTCGGTTTCTCTATCAAAAGCTCATACACACTCTCACTGCGGTGATGATTGCATGATTATTTGATTGTGAATGTATTCGGAGTACCTCGGATATATCACTAAGTGAGACTCGGTTTGTGAGAAAAATGCACATAAAAATTTAGGGATCTCTAAATAAATAAAGAACTTTGGAAATGCTTTCGAAAATCGCATTTTTCTCTCTTTCTCGCTAATGGTCACGAAACTAGCTGTCAAAAGAAAGTATCTTCAATAAGTAATTGTTGCACATTGAAACGCCAAACTCGTCAAATAGTTGTTACTCTAAAGGATGAGTCGAAAGACTTTTGTTCTTTAACAGCTTGTTCTTCTATAAATAGCAGCTTGTTTACCCTTATTCATTCACTTTGTAATCTCTTAATGTCCTACTCTGTGCTCACTCGAACTCGGTATTTATTACTCAATCATAATTTCAAATTAACCTCATTTTCCTTCACGTGCTTTTTTATGTTTACACCCTCTTTCTCAACTCAAACCCCATCCTATTCAATGAAATCGTCGACGAATTCTTTTAAAAATATGCCAAAATTATTCCAATGTCCACGAATAAGTTTTGTGGGACTCGGATATTCGTGAAGGATAAGAGGTTGGCCTCTTCCCTTTCATCATCGAGCACTCACTCTTATGGATTGGATCTCTACTTTAGCTCCACTTTATCTTACATCTACTAGGCCAGCTATCATGTTTCGTGTTTATCTATGTGTAAGATTTCAAGCTAACCGAAATGAATCACATCTTTTTACGGTGAAGAGAATTTTTAAATATCTTGCACCGACTCGGACACTCGTCCTCTAGTATTGTAAGGAGTCACGTATGACTCTCATTGGATACTCGGATGCTAATAATGTTGGATACAATGTGATAGAAAAAGCACATTATAAGCATCTCGATTTCTCGATCAATCACTCGAACCCCTCAAATTCGATGAAACTAAATTCGGTTTCTCCAAGCACGAGCTGAGGTAGAGTACACAATAATTGGGGCTTGTTGTGCTCAAATTCTATAGATCAAGAAACATATGAAGGATCTTGGACTGTCATTGACATCTATTGCAATCAAGCGTGATAAATAAAGTACCATCAGTATCACGAATAATCACGTTTAGCATAAAAAACAAAGCATATTAAGGTTAAGTATATCATTTTTTGAGAGGCCACTTTGAAAAAGGTGATATTAAACTTAAGTTTATTCGTACCAAATTTCACTTAGCTGGTATTTTAACAAAATGTTTGAGTGAAGATTAGTTTTGCTTTGTTTGGGACGAACTTGGCATGTTGATTGCATGATGATTAGATTCCGAATGTATTCCGAGTACCTCGGACATATCACTAAGTAAGACTCGGTTTGTGAGAAAAAATGGACATCAAAATTTTGGGATCTCTAGATCAATACGGAATCTTAGAAATGCTATTTAAAATCTTATTTTCTCTCTCTTCTCGTTAATGATCACAAAACTAGCCATTAAAGGAAAGTAGTTTCAATAAGTAATCGTTGCACATTGAAACGCCAAACTGTCAAATCGTTGTTACTCTAAGGGATGAGTCAGAAAGACTTTTGTTCTTTGAGAGCTGTTCTTCTATAAATAGCAGTTTTTTACCCTCTTTCATTCACTTTGTTATCTCTTAAGATCTTAATCTATACTCACTCGAACTCCTAATTTATTATCGAAATCATTATTTTGATTTCATACTCTTGATTCTCTACTCTCTTTCTCACTTGTTCACTTTCTTACTCATTCACTCTATCAAGTCCAATCTCTTTCTCTATCTCTTGAGAAATGCATAAGAGAGGAACTGTAGCCGAAAGAGGGTCAGCTACCAAAACAAGGCTAAAATCCGAACCATCGAGCCAAACAATCCTTAAAAGGATCCTTCTAAAGGCAAAGCACTGGCTTTCGATATCTAAAAACTCATTATAGCCCAACAAGTATTCCATCAAAAGTGATTCTTCTCTACCACCAAAATTTCGTGGATCATGCCTATCATGCAAACATGCGCATTCAAGTATTTCTGTTTCGTGATTATATCTACCCCCAACTCGTGATCGAATTATGTTCTAACATGGTTGCAAGAGACAATGTGGTCTCTTATCTTATTCAAGGGAAGGTTATTCAACTTAACCTCATTTTCCTTGATGTGCTTTTTGATGTTCACACCCTCTTTCTCAACTCAAACTCCATCCTATTCAATGAAATAGGTGACGATTTCTTAGAAAAATATGTACAAATTATTCCAAAGTCCAACAATAAGTTTTGTGGGATTCGGATATTCTTGAAGGATATGAGGTTGACCTCTTTCCTTTCATCATTGAGCAGATAGCTTCACACTCCTATAGATTGGATCTTTACTTTTTCCAGTTTCTCTTACATCTAGTAGGTCGGGTATCATGTTTCGTGTTTATCTATGTACAAGATTTAAGGCTAACCCAAGGGAATCACATTTCCCTACGGTGTGGAGAATTTTTAAATATCTTGCAAAGACTCGGACACTCGATCTCTAGTATTGTAAGGAGTCACATATGACTCTCACTGGATACTCGGATGCTGACTATGGTGGATATAATGTAATAGAAAAAGCACATTATAAGCATATCGATTTCTGGATCAATCACTCAACTCCTCACATTCGATGAAACCAAATTCAGTTTCTTTATCAAGAGCCGAGGTAGAGTACATAGTAGTTGGGGCTTGTTGTGCTCAAATTATATGGATCAAGAAACAAATGAAGGGTCTTGAAATGTCATTGACATCTACCCCAATCAGGTGTGGTAAATAAAGTACCATCAGTATCACAAAGAATCCAGTTTAACATAAAAAACAAAGCATATTGAGTACAACTATCGGTTTTTGAGAGGCCCCTTTGAAAAATGTGATATTAAACTTGAGTTTATTCCTACCAAATTTCACTTAGCTAATATTTTCACAAAACCTTTGAGTGAAGATTACTTTTGCGTTATTAGGAACGAACTTAGCATGATGATTGCATGATTATATGATTCTGAATGTATTCTCAGTACCTCGGACGTACTACTAAGTGAGACTCGGTTTGTGAGAAAAATGGACATCAAAATTCCGAGATCTCCGAATCAATAAAGAATCTTGGAAATGCTTTCGAAAATCTCTTTTTCTCTCTCTTTCTCGCTAATGGTCATGAAACTACACGTTAAAAGAAAGCAATTCAATAAGTAATCGTTGCATATTGAAACACCAAACCGACAAATAGTTGTTACTCTAAGGGATGAGTCGGAAAGACTTTTGCTCTTTGACAGCTGTTCATCTACAAATAGGACTTGTTTACCCTCATTCATTCACTTTGTTATCTCCGAATGCCTTACTCTATGCTCACTCGAACTCATAATTTATTACTCAATCATTATTTCCATTTCATACTCTCAATTCTCTACTCTGTTTCTCACTTGTCCACTTTCTTACTCATTCACCCTCTCATGTGCAATCTCTCTCTTTCTCTTCAAAAATGCATAAGAGAGGAACCGTAGCCGAACGAGGATCAGCCCAAGAAAAAGGCTAGAACCCGAACCATTCAGCCCAAGAATCCCTAAACGGATCATTCCTATCACACAAACATTTCATAGATCATGCCTATCCTCCAAACATGCACATTCAAGTATTTATGTTTATGTGATTATATTTACCCCCAACTCGTGACGGAATTCTGTTCTAACATGGTTGCAAGAGACAATGTCATCTCTTTTCTTATTCAAGGGAAGGTTATTAAAATTACCGTCAATTTCCTTCACGTGTTTTTTCTGTTCACACCCTCTTTCGAACTCAAACCCCAGCCTATTCAATGAAATCAGTGACGATTTCTTTGAAAAATACGCCAAATTTATTCCAAAGTCCAACAATAAGTTTTGTGGGACTCGGATATTCTTAAAGGATAAGAGGTTGACCTCTTCCCTTTCATCATCGAGCGGATAACTTCCCACTCTTATAGATCGGATCTCTACTTTAACTCTACTTTATCTTACATCTAGTAGGCCAAGCATCATGGTTCATGTTTATCTATTTGAAAGATTTAAAGCTAACTCTATTTGAAAGATTTCAAGCTAACCCGAAGGAATCACATCTCTCTACGGTGAAGAAAATTTTTAAATATCTTACAGATGACTCGGACACTTGATCTCTAGTATTGTAAGGAGTCACATATGACTCTCACTAGATACTCAAATGCAGACTATGCTGGATATAATGTGATAGAGAAAGCACATTATAAGCAGTGTCGATTTCTAGATTAATCACTCAACCCCTCGAATTCGATGAAACTAAATTCGGTTTCTCTATCAAGAGCCGAGGTAGAGTCTATTGTAGTTGGGGCTTGTTGTGCATAAATTCTATGGATCAAGAAGGATCTTGGACTGTCATTGACATCTATCACAATGAAGCATGATAAATAAAGTGCCATCGGTATCACGAATAATCCAGCTTTAGCATTAAAAAACAAAGCATATTAAGGTTAAGTATCATTTTTCGAGAGGCCACTTTGAACAAGGTGATATTAAACTTGAATTTATTCGCGCCAAATTTCACTTAGCTGATATTTTAAGAAAACCTTTGAGTGAAGATTAGTTTTGCTTTATTAGGGACGAACTTGGCATGATGATTGCATGATTATTAAATACCGAATGTATTCCAAGTACCTCAGCCATATCACTAAGTAAGACTCGGCTTGTGAGAAAAATGGACATCAAAATTTTGCGATTTCTAAATCAATAAAGAATCTTGGAAATGCTTTTGAAAATCTCATTTTCTCTCTCTTTCCCGTTAATGGTCAAGAAACTAGCCTCAAATCGTTGTACATTGAAATGCCAAACTCTCAAATCGTTGTTACTCTAAGGGATGAGTGAGAAAGACTTTTGTTCTTTGAGAGATGTTCTTCTATAAATAGTAGTTGTTTACCCTCATTCATTCACTTTGTTATCTCTTAATGTCTTACTCTATGCTCACTCGAACTCATAATTTAGTACACAATCATTATTTCCATTTCATACTCTCAATTCTCTACTCTCTTTCTCACTTGTTCACTTTCTTACTCATTCACTTCTCAAGTCCAATCTCTTTCTCTTTCTATTGAAAAATGCATAAGAGAGGAAGTGTACCCGAAAGAGGGTCACCACAAAAAAGGCTAGAACCCGAAACATTCAGCCCAAGAATACTTAAAAGGATCCTTCTAAGGGCAAAGCACCGGCTTTCGATATCTAAAAATTCATTGTAGCCCAACACTATTTCATCAAAAAGTGATTCTTCTCTAACACCAAAATTTATTGGATCATGCCTATCCTCGAAACATGCGCATTCAAGTGTTTCTTTTCTCGGGATTCTATCTACCCCTAACTCATGACTGAATTCTGTTCTAACATGGTTGCAAGAGGCAATGTGGTCTCTCATTTTATTCAAGGGAAGGTATTCAAATTAATCTCATTTTCCTTCACGTGCTTTTTGATGTTCACACCCTATTTCGAACTCAAACCCCATCCTATTCAATGAAATCACCGACGATTTCTTTGAAAAATATGCCAAAATTATTCTAAAGTCCAACAATAAGTTTTGCGGGAGTTAGATATTCTTGAAGGATATGAGGTTGACCTCTTCCCTTTCATCATCGAGTAGATAACTTCACAGATCCTATAGATTGGATCTCTACTTTAACTCCACTTTGTCTTACATCCAATGAGGCCAGGTCTCATGTTTCGTGTTTATCTATGTGCAAGATTTCAAGCTAACCCAAAGGAATCACATCTCCCTACGGTGAAGAGAATTTTTAAATATCTTATAGTGACTCGGACACTCAATCTCTAGTTTTGTAACGAGTCACATATGACCCTCACTGGATACTCGGATGCTGACTATGGTGGATATAATGTGATAGAAAAAGCACATTATAAGCATGTCGATTTCTGGACCAATCACTCAACTCCTCACATTTGATGAAACCAAATTCAGTGTCTCTATCAAGAGCCGAGGTAGAGTACATAGTAGTTGTTGCTTGTTGTGCTCAAATTCTATGGATCAAGCAACACATGAAGGATCTTGAACTCGTTATTGACATCTACCCTAATAGAGTGTGATAAATAAAGTACCATCAGTATCACGAGAGAATCCAGTTTAGCATTAAAAAACAAAGCATATTGAAGTCAAGTATCATTTTTTGAGAGGCCCCTTTGAGAAAGGTGATATAAAACTTGAGTTTATTCCTACCAAGTTTCGCTTAGCTAATATTTTCACAAATTCGCCAAAATTATTCCAAAGTCCAAAAAGAAGTTTTGTGTGACTCACCGAATATTAAAGGATATGAGGTTGACCTCTTTCCTTTCATCATCGAGCAGATAACTTCTCACCGACTATAGGAACCACTTTTAACTACGCTTAAAAACAACATTTAATTACGGTTAACAAGCGTCGTGTATGTGGACGTCGTTGTATATAGCATTTTTAACTTCGGTTCGACAACAATAGTAAAGGATCATCTATTATGATGGTTTTCATGTGAATACTATTATTATAGGTATCTATATGACCACGGTCTTCCGGACCAAAACCATCGTCGTATATTTACATATTACGACGGTTAAGGTTGACGAACCGTTGTCATAGGTCCTGCCAAAATGGAAAATTAGTTAAGGCTTGTGACGATGGTTCTAATGTAAGAACCGTCGCAATAGGTCTATTTTCTTCTCAATAATAATTTTTTCCTGTCCCCTTGTACAAAATACATCACAGACTTACACAACAACAAACCAAGCAGCCTCAATTTTCTAGCATAAATACAAGAATTTTGAATAATTCAAGAATGTCCAACTTACTACAACCACAACAAACTTCCATCTGAACAAGTTTGCAACATATTTCCATATTTCACATTTAAGTACGAGAAAAAATATATTACAATTGATGTGATTGTCTTTATGACGATATTGCTTGTTTGGAATTATTGCGGATGTAGCCTGGACAGCATAATACATCATATTTGTAGTTCATGCTACCTGTGCATGAACTCCAAACAAGCAATAAAATCATAAAAACATAATACCTCATCTCTCTTCTTGGAAAAGGAATACACAAACAGGACATCTCACCAGCGAATGTCTATTTCCTTTTGTCATTGTCTCAAAGTGATGCTCCTCATGTACTCGCTCGCTTTGAGTTTGTGCACTGGGGTATACTAGACAATAAGAAACTTAATAACTATGGAAAACATTATGTTTGAGCAAAGATTAGCAACCAAAAGAGACAAAAGTGCTAATTAATAATTGTCCACAAGAAATATGCACAAGAAACATCCCTTGGAAGACTTAGTCCTTTTGATACTCATCGAATAAGGATCTTCTACCCTTCCATTTGAGAGCTTAGTCCTTATTTTCCTTCTTGGAGTTCATGTAGGGGTAGAGGTTCTACAATATATAAAAACCACGGAAAACATTAAGCGGGAGATGAGATTAGCAACCAAAACTAAGAAAAGTGTTAAACAACAATTATTCACAATAAACATTACCTAAATGATGATCCTCATCGAATAATGATCTTCGACCCTTCAAAGTGGACAACTTGGTCCTTATTTTGATCATCATCGAAAAAAATAATCTATTTATGTACAAGTAAAAAATAATGGGGAGCAAGTCTGTATTTTGTAAAACAAGCAACAATGTTGGATATCATCCGGAATAAAATTAATGATCTTACCGAGTTGATATAATTATATGGCTTATGCCTTTTTCCCCTCCTTTCCACTTATCTTCAATATATACGCCCTCTTGATGGTCAAACCTTAAATATAATTCTTCGAAATCGGGATCCTCATTTTCGACGGACATTCCCAAGGAGAAGGGTGGGGTCTCCTCAACAAAATACACACATCATCACCATCACCATCAGCCACATGTTTCTACCGTGAAGAACAATAGACCACTTATCATTAGTCGACTCTTCAAAGTAGAACACTTGTCTTGCTTGGGATATTGCAACAAATTGATTCCCTTTAGGCCCTTGTTTTGTGAGATCGACCATCGCGAATCCTATCTCATCAACTTTGACACCGTTGTTATTGTCAAGCCATTTGCATCGGAAAATGCACTCACAAAAGTGAACATAGTATAGCTCCCATATCTTCTCAATGACATTGTAATATGACATTTAAGCTACAATGGGATCTTTGTCCTTGGAGCTGGAGACATGAAATGTAACCCCACTATTTTGCGAGGTGCTCCTATTGTCCTGGCTCTTTGTGTTTAAAGAGTATCTAATGATGTCATACCCTTGGTAAGATATGACTTCCATCTACGACCCTCTAGCCAAGGTGACTACTGTTTGCGAGATATATTCTCGTGATTCTTCCAATTGGCTTACGATCACTCTATCTCCGAACAAGTTGAGAAATGTTCGATTATGATGGGTTAGTACCCGCGTCTCATTTTTTCCTCGCATCTGTCTCCTTATCGTGGATTTGTGCTCATCAATGAACAACTACACTTCATTGCTTGTTTTGTAGAATATAAAGATGTGCTTGATCCCTCATATCCCCACTGATTGTTAGAACCGCCGGCCCTAGTTACTCTTGCCCACCGATCTTCCCCATAAATTGATGCTTTGGAATACCAACTTCTTCTATTTGGGGGTAGTATTCACAATGTAACTCGACACACTCCTCAGCTGTGTATGCCTTGACAATGCGGACTTCCTGTCGGTACTCAATTTCTAACATACTCTTTCAAAATTTCTATGAAACGTTCAACAAGGTACATCCATCAGTAAAAAACTAGGTCATAAAATCACACTTCTCTCACCAAATGGACAACGAGATGCACCATGATATCAAAAAATGAATGTGGGAAGTACATCTCAAGTCGGCACAACATAATGATCACACTCGCATCGAAGATCATCAAATTTCTCCAAAATAAAAAACTTGGCTGCATATGACATTGAAGAAAATGTAAAGTCTTGTGATCGCTTGTCTAACATGTTTCGACATCACTGCTCAAGTAGCAACCGACAATATTTGTTGCATCAAAGTATGACAATCGTGAGATTTAAGACCGATTAGTCTATAATCGGACATCGAAACGAGTCTACCGATTTTGAAGAATATCTCGATGGCACTTTGAGGTTCTTCAAGGTCTTACACAAATGTTGTTTATCCCTTATACTCAATGTGTAAGACGCTAGAGGCGTTGTGGTGCTAATTCCTCCCACATTCCCATTTCACACATATGGAGTCGTGCTTTCTCTCGGTCTTTTGTCTTCCCTGGTATGTTTACAAGAGTGCCAATAAGACTTTCACATATGTTTTTCTCTATGTGCATTACATCAAGAATATGTCTCACATACACTTGCTCATATATTTGATGTGTTGTTAATGGAGTTAGAGCAAAATCCATATCGATTTTACCATCGAAAGCTTTCTTTTCTTACGATATTGATGGGAAACGGGAAGAAACTTTCGGTGTCTCAAATAGGCCGTCTTTTTCCATGCTGAAGTTGATAGGAGCCAGTACCTTCTACGAAATGGGGCATGCCTTGTGTCCTTTGATGATGTATCTAGATAAGTTTCTGTAACACCCCAAAACCCACCCTAGGAGTATTACATCGCCGCGAGCTCCTCAAAGGAACTCCCAAGGCTCACTCAGGTGTTGACTTAGCTATCTTAATCCAACTTAAGGGTATGAAATGAAATTCTCCCCAAAGGTTAGAAGTTTCCTAAAATTTCGGCAGAGTTCCATTTGAACTATGGTTCAACCCATAGGCTAAAAGCCTTAAAACCCGCATAAAAGTCACAATAAAACTCAACGAGCCACACGCTCGGAGTACACAGCTCAACGGCCACACGCCGGAGTATATTCATAACCACAAAGCTTACATTGCGAACTAGTTTACAACCCAAGTCATGAACTCAGTACAACTAGATTTACAACCACTTAAGATCAAAGTTACCGGAGGAATGAGATCTCTTGCTTGCTAGAGCTACTAGTTCGGTCTCCATACATACATCTAACTTACTATACATTACTGTCTATTTACATAAGTAGCCGAATAGATACAATATACTAAACATGAAACACATAGACTTGACTACAACCATAATCGCCACCAAAGACAAGCATTCCAGCCATTCGCCTCGGGGGTACTCGCAATCGGGAGGGACGGGGCAATTTGTGGGGGTGAGCAATAAACCACGGGCTCACCGGAGTCTTACACCCTTAAAATAGAAATTCTTTACACATAATACTCATAATAATGAAATCAACGAAAGCGTAATAATATAATACAAACCTTTATATTTTTCAATGAAATCTCTTGAAATCATTTGCAACATAAAACTCATACCACTTCAATCATTCAAAGTACGAATTGCAATCATTTTGGGAATTGAATCACATGAAACAAGGTGGAACCATTCTGCACTTTCTTTCAAATATTTTCTGAAAATTCTTTCGGGGCTTTAGACGATTAAACTAGCACCAGGCGGTTCTCGGGCGCTACCCCGACTCGAGTTCCTGGACCTATCTCTAGTCAAATACCTGGAAGGCTCCGCTTTCCTCGTCAGGAAAGAATCAACCTCTCCGGTTGATGGGCATCCCGATACGTATATCGAGACCCCGTGGCCTCGATACGCACGACCACCTCCTTCCTCTCGGTCTAAACAATCTAGCCCATAATTCATTTCAATCGAAGTGATCACAATCACTTATCAAACTTGGTTTCTAACCAAAATCTCAATCAATTTCTCATCGTAGAAGGCATAACACACGTGCCACCCTTCTAAATTTCACTTTCTCAAACAAGATTCACTTTCTTAAACAAGTTTCGCTTCTTTAAAACACATTCACGTTTGAAAGGCAATTCACAAGAAGTTGCATTCAAGGATCATTTCACGTAAAATACAAAACGCCTTTCAAAACTACTTTGAACATCACGTAAAGAACTCACTTGAACACGAATAGCCATCATTCAATGCAAGCAATCCTTCTCAACTCTTTCCAACTATACTTTTCTCAATCCACCACTCTAGCACGATTAGTTTCCATTTTCCGAGCCACAATAACCGCAAGCGAATACAACCTAATTGAACGTTCAACTTCTCACAATTTTCTATCTTTACTTCAATTCCTCATTCTATGTTTCTACTTTATGAATCCACTTCTTTTGCTCACGTCTCGACTTCTCACAACTCCCAGTCTTTACTCCAACTCCTCATTTTAGGTCTTTATTTCATAAATTAACTTCCTTTGCTCATACTCAGCCATATGACTCCTATTCTCACCGTATCACTTAAATTCCTCTTGTTAGGTTCATCTTCCAACTTAATTTCATCTCAAAGACTTAGATACATGCTAAACTCAACTTAACCTTACAACTCCCTGTTCGTCGTTTCCCTGCCTCAAACTCCCATGGTATGTTTCTTTCTTATTAATCGACTCTTATTCGTCCATCCTTAGTTCTATAACTCTTAATCACTTTTCATCACTCAATTCTGGTTAGCTTCGCTTACATTCAAGTCTAGTTCAATCTCACGGACTCGGGCACATCTCTAATTCAATTTAACCCAACCACTGTTTTCTACTCTCGTTCCTCAATTGTGTACCAATCAATATAAACTCATATTCTCCCTTTCCTTCAACTCATTATTTCCCAATGTTAGCAGTCATCTCCCCCAACATCGTAAACTCAAGTAATGTCTAAGCAATTCGCACCCATATCGCAACTTCTTTGCCTTTAATTGCTAATTGCAACTTCAATAATATTCCTTGGATCTCCGCAATCTAACTTTCTCATAATCTCTAATATCCCAATTCAGCCTTCACACTTAATCGATTATCTCGAGTCCTAATTCAGCCTAACTACTTCCTACGGTACAATCATTCCGTATTCCCAAGAAACATCCAATATTCACAATAAAACAAACATTCGATATTCACAAGAAATTCATTTGGGTTTCGAAACTAATAATAGTTTGGAGTATAAGACTACCCACCTCGATTCGAGGATTGCGGGTTTGTGGTTTCGCTGAGATTCGAGCTCCCCGGTTCCCTTCCTTCTTTCGTTCCTCTTCCCTCGCTGCTAGCCTCGGTCTCTGCTGCCCTCCTCTACACTCGACACCGTCGCCGGTCGCGGTCCCGCGCTCACCGGCTGCCTCCCTTAGCCCTCGCGTTCGCTTCCTTTATCTTGGCCTCGGTTTTGCCCTCTTTCGCACCTGACCGTTTCCTCGCACTCGCCGGCCGCTTCACCGCCGCTCGCCGATCCCCGACCTCTCTTCTTTGCCTTCCCTCTCGCTCGCCCTCTCGGTCTTGCTCTATCTTTCCCGCTCGACCTCCCTCTCTCTCTCGGTTCCCGATTCCGATTGGTCTCCCCTCCCCTTCTTTCCTTTTCCTCTCCTCCTCTCTTTCCCTTTTCGGTGGTTTCATTAGGTGCAGCCAACACCTGCTGCAGCAAGCACACTAATCCTCCCCACAATTAAACTTTTTTTTTTTTTGGCATAAGACTGCCCGGGATTCTATCTCTAATAGCGACGAATGAGCAATTACCTTTATTAATTAAGCTATATAAACACACAAGCACATAACAAGCACATAAAATAAATTATGTAAAAATACATAGCTTAATTTAACTATAAAATTAATCTACTCAAAATTCCGGTCTCACATTTCCGTACGTGGGGAAGTCATTTATTTTGGTGAATATCATAGCTCGTAATGTAAATTGCTCTTGATGACATGCATCGTAAACCGATACACCTTCATCCCACAAAAGCTTTAAATCTTCAATAAGAGGTGCCAAGTACACATCTATATCATTTTCCCGACAATTTAGGCCCTTAAATGAGCATTGACAACATAATGTACTTGCGCTTCACACACACCGACGATGGTAGGTTGTAGATAACCAAAAGAATAAGACAACAGACCATGCTTGATACTTAGGTCACGTGCGGGTTTATTCTGTCCATACAAAGACCCGGACGTAGATTCCGTGCTTTGCTACCGAATTCGGGAACAGTGAATCGATCTTCTTCCATTGAGGATAATCGGTAGGGTGACGTAGGTTGTCATCACGGACTCTTCCGTCGCCATGCCACATCAATTTCTTCGCATTCGTTGCACTTGAAAAATGGCGCTTACGCCTCAAGCATTACCGGCAAGGACCACAATACCTTTCCGGGAGGTCCCTCTACAGTTAGGACATTCTTCTCAATGTGCATGTTCGTTTCGGCATGATATGCAATCATTAGGGCAGGCATGTATCTTCTTATACCCCATACCCATAGGACACAACGTCCTCTACCTCATATGTACGGCTGGGAAGGACATTGCCTTCTAGGAGTATGTCTTTAACAACAACCAACAAGTATGTGAAACTTTTGTCACTCTAGCTGTTGGCATTTTCAATTTCATCAACCTCAACACAGCTGATAAAGGGGTATATTTATTACACCCCGAGTAAAAAGGCGTCTTCGAATTAACTAACAATTGCCCAATACGTATGGTTCACTAAATCACATTCTACTCTACAAACTATATCTTTAGGTCTATCTTCTAGTTCCACATTGCCTTCTAGGAGTATGTCTTTAACAACAACCAACAAGTATGTGAAACTTTTGTCACTCTAGCTGTTGGCATTTTCAATTTCATCAACCTCAACACAGCTGATAAAGGGGTATATTTATTACACCCCGAGTAAAAAGGCGTCTTCGAATTAACTAACAATTGCCCAATACGTATGGTTCACTAAATCACATTCTACTCTACAAACTATATCTTTAGGTCTATCTTCTAGTTCCATAGTACTCGCTGGCTTTATTTTTGTCATACCCTTCATCTTCCTTTCATACGGGTATATTCACAAACTCCTCTTCCCCATCCATACCCGGACCTTGTAAGTTGTGTCCAACCCAAGCCGATATAGGTGACCTTTTACAACCGTAGGGGGATCTTGAGTTAAAACACCTTAAACATGGACAAAATATGGATTGTTCTCTTAATTCGGCGGCATGTTCGACAACAATCTCTAGAAAGTTGTTAACGACCTCACGATATTCTACACTCCTCCTATCGCTATAAACGCACGCTCGATCCATACGTTACCCATAAACACGAGAAGTAGTTCACCACATATAATTCGAGAAATACGTACTTAAGCACAAAAATACGACATCAACTTAAGATCCTTCTACTAGGATAGATGGTCCTAAACCCATTGAAGAATATTATGACCTAGACTCGTTTAGCAAAATCTTATCATACATTTGATAAAATTCGAGACAGCATTTACCCTTAGTTCTTTAAGTAGAACATATGAAACCAAATTGGCTAATGTGTATATCGTTACTTGATTATGGTAACGAAGTACGGATACACACATCAAACCCATTGTTATTATAATTGCACTTGAAGAACGAGAGGAAAAATAAGCACCATGATTTCTTGTCAAATTTATGATAAGATTATAATAGTCACACAACCTATTATCATATTATTTCTCAAATTGTCCAACACGGACAATTCAAAAACCTATACATACCAAGCTAATATCCTAAACGCTATATGCACATTTATGCACGTATCGCAACCTAGGATAACTTGTTATGTAGAGATGTTTGAATGAGTTCTCTAAGCTTAAGAAATGCATATGATAGTTTAATGAAGCATGCCATTAATCAAATAATATGAAAAACAATATAGCCTTATATCAAAATTATCGTTCTATTTCTCTAGAACCTTAAACAAATTTGGATGTACTCTTTCGATTTACCATCCTAACTATCATTCTATTTCTCTATAAATTAAATCCTAAAATCCTAAACCCATTTCTCAAAATCTCTAACATTTCATGAATTTTCAACTTAATAAATTAAACAAATGTTACCCACATTCTCAACATTCACACATTCTCAATATTCAACATTTTTAAACAATGACTCAACATTTCAACAATCTCAAACATTACCCACATTCTTAACATTCACATCATTACCTCAAATACGTTCACCTATTAAGTATATTAAATCCTGTAAATAACTGAAAGTAGAAAAATATGAAAGGATAAATATGAAAGGATAAAGATTTATACCATAAGAACGAGGAAAAAATAGCGACAATGAATGACGTAACCAAAGGCGACAATGAAGGAGGAAAACAACGGCTACAATGGTGACACACACAACCATCGACGGTAAATTCTAAGACACCTAGAAGAAAGAGGAGAGACGATGAGTGAGCAAAATTCAAATTAAACAACAAGACGAACAACGGCGTTGATTACTTACCAACGACTCCGAGCAGATCCACATCTGAATTATGAATGAAAGTGAACGGTGGAGAACGATAACGCCGAGAATAGATAGTAGATGAGTAGGGGTGGAAAGAGTAGGTACGTTCTCGGGTTTCTTTAGATCTGTTCTGAAAGAAACTTGATGACGGTTCTATGAAAAGAACCGTCGTCCACAAAATGCCCAACACATATGATGACAGTTCTAATTTAAGAACCGTCTCCATATGTGCTTTAAAATGAAGGTTATTTACAAAAATGCCATCGGTTTAGTTTTCATTACGATTTGTCCTTTTAATTGCTGTTAGGGACCCCTTGATAAAATTGGTTTCTGAAGTAGTGTCTATTCCTAACGATCCGAAGAAACCCCTCTCCCTTTTGGGGATCCGCTTACTACTATCTTTAATCACTTTAAACTGGGTCTCCCGGATGATCCACTAAAATGTCTTAAGCTAGCCGTGTGCATAAAGAGGGCTGAGCTAGTTGGTCTAGCATACTAGGAAACTTCACTTAGTGTCTAGATTCATTCTTTTGAGTTTCCACCTCTCCTCTAACTCAGAAAAGTTCTTAGGATCCTCTTCTTATTGATAGACCATCTTCTTCCCAGCCTGCCCCTTCCATGGAATTAATTCGAAGGTGGTTTCCGAGTTTGATGCTCTTGCTAAAGAGTTATAATAAACTCTTGGCGCATTCAAGGATTTCATGCCTATTTTGACTCAACTTCAGAGCTTAGCTCGAAGCGGATCGATTATAGTCAAGCCCTGGTCAACAAGTTGAAAGAAGTCATCAAGCAATAGCTACAACAGATTCACCACCTTTAAAAGTGCGGATCAAAGGTCGTCGAGGACTTAGAATATAACTCTATAAAATAATCATCCTCGGAGTCCTCTAGCTCTTCTAACTCTACGTCCGATGAAGAAGAAGAAAAAGAAAAAGAAAAAGAAAAAGAAGAACAAGAACAAGAACAACAAGAAGAACGAGAGGAAGAAGAAGAAGAGACTAGAGTAGGCCATGGGAGAAGGAACCTTAGGTCATTTACTCGTAACACACCTAGTCTACCTCGGAAGAGGGTGGGGATATTGGTAAATCCCAAGTTCAACCTTCTACACACCAATCTCAAGCTTAAGATGTTGAGGGCTTAGAAGAAGATATAGAAGAAGCAGTACCTCTAATACGTAGGACTCGCAATTCAACTTGCACATTTACATCTTCTCTTGCCACCTCTCCCTTGCCCAGCAATTTCTACTCCGGGTTATCGTTGCACAAGAAGGGATCCTCGCACCGCTCCGTCTCGCTCCCGATTTTAAAATTTTTATTTTTTGTCCAACATTTCGATATCTCTGTTCCCTCCCTCCTCGCTTTGTTTGAATAAATTCATAGGGGAGTTCATTTTTATTTTTAACTTCTATGTACTTATTTTCTAAGCATAAATGAAATATCATTATTTCTTATCACTATTGACTTGTATTATCCATATCTTTTATTTTAACTTTGAGTTTAAGCTCTAATACATGATTTTATGCTCTAATTACTTTTCTAATATATTTTGCATCAACATGCTTTAAAAACGAATGCTAACTTAGCTTAACAAAGAACATTTTACAGTCATTCATTTTTTAGCAATGAAAACATAACTCCCTAAACTTCTATCTTCTATTTTAGGTGTTGAATGTATTTCATCAAAGGGGAGGTTAAAGACTTAGATATAACACTTTATCTCTCTATGGTTTTTATTTCAAGTCATTCTCAATCTCTAAGAAGCTTATCTTTATGTTTTCATCATCTGTCACACCCACTCGGAATGAATTTCTTCGATAAGCAAACATAAGACTGGGTTTCGATCCACTTAGATGAAACTTAGACAGTTGTCATGAGTAAATAATTTCACATGCATATCCTATTCTAAGCACTCGAATTTATGAGTTACCTCAAAAAGATTACTCGCTTTAATTCTTATTTCTAAGTGAATTTACTCAAAGAAATTATTTACGAGTATCTTTTTGATGCATAGTGTGGATATATTCTTAGTGTCTTGATCATTTAAATATAGACACGAGATGGAATTAGAACCTATTGAATATTAGACTTAGAAAATTCCATTCTTTCAAGTTAAGGATAATTAAGTGCTTAATTATTATGAATTAATTATTATCCCCGCCTAATCTTAGGCCAAAGTATTTTTTACTTTGAGTACCACTTTGATTTTGCTTTTGCAGGATGATTAAAGTATTTTAATCTTGTTTTGAAAATCAAAAGCAACTGATTTCTAACTGTTAAACACTACCAAATAGAAAAGCAATGTTTCGAGACAAGGCTCGGACACGATGTAAGGGTTGCTTGTTACCAAATTTGGTAACCTTCAACTTCAAGTGTAACTCGTTATTTTCACCTAAGATTTGAATCACAACCGGTGGTATTAACTACCTTTGCACTCAAGAACCTAAGCACAATGTTCACATTTGTAACGAGTCCTTTTCGAGTGATGTCGACTATCCGTTACAACCGCTAGTAAAGCCGTCAAGTCTATAATCAGTCATAATGGCTAATTTGCCTTGTTGTGTATGAATACAAGCCTTCCTAAAAGACTTGAGGATTGTTGAAGTTGCAAAAGGATAAAATGTACTTTCTCTCATTTTTCAATTCTCTATAAAGTCTTGTTCTTAAGTATATACTTTCCGAGTTGTAAAGAGAAAAATATGTTCTTACGTTTATACTTTCTTAGTTGTAAAGAGAATGAAAGTCTTGTAATCACTCTTACATCTTTCAATTCTCTTTAAAGTCCCATATCTCGAGCTGTAAGGGTTAACTCAGCTCACTTATACCTAGCTAGAAGGGTTATCTCGGTTAGGAAGTACTAGAACAGTATAAGGAAACTTCGTGTCTAGGAAAATCTTATAATGGAATTGTTTAATAAAGCAATTTTATAAGAGTCAGTCCTTAGAATTTTTGGATTTAAAATAGTGGATTTGACTGAGTTACTTGGATTGGCACAGATCCGTGGTTTTCCGCCCAGGAGGGTTTCCACGTGTTTTCTATGTTCAGCACTTCGACTCGAATCTAGACTCAAAATAGTTTTCAAAGTCTCTTCTTTGCAGAAAACTTTCTAATTCCGCAGAATATCCTTCACACCATATTCACCCCTAGTGTGATTCAGTCTCTCAAGAGCAAGCCTACAGGTAGCAAACATAGTACTGGTGCGAAGAAAAACGGCAAGGTTTGGATGTGTGTAGACTTCAAAGATTTAAATAAAGCAAGCCCTAAAGATGATTTCCCATTGCCCTGTATCGACATCCTTGCAGATAACACAAGTAGGACATGCTTTGCTCTCATTTATGGAGAGCTATGCTGGGTAGAATTAGGTGAACATGCCCAAAGAAGACATGTAGAAGACGATCTTCATCGCTTAATGGGGACGTACTCTTAAGTGGTGATGCCGGTTAGGCTCGGAAATGTTGATGCAACATATTAGAGGACAACTAGAACGCTATTACATGACATGATCCATAAGGAAGTCAAGGTCTATGTGGATGACATTATCATTAAGTCTAAGGATGGGATAGGGGACCTACCCATCTTGAGAAAATTCTCTCGAAAGACTAAGGAAATACAACATGCGCCTTAATCCTCAAAAGTGTGCCTTTGGGGTAACCTCGAGCAAACTGTTAGGCTATGTTGTTACTCTTAGGGAATCAGAATTTTTATTCATCCACGACCAAAGCTATTCAAGAAATCTCGCCGCAAAACAGAGAAAAGATACGAGGTTTCTTAGGATGCTAACAAGTACATTAATCGTTTCATATCAAAACTGAATATGGTGTGTGAACCCATTTTCATGAAAATGAAGAAATGGTCTAACCTATTTGGGATGACGAGTGCCAAAAAGCATTAGCAAAAGTTAAGCAATATCTAGCCAATCCACCAATGCTTGTTCTTCCCCAACCAAGGAAGCCTTTACTTTTGTTCCTCACCACGTCCGAGATAGCCATGTTAGCTCAACGAGATAGAAAGGAAGAGTACGTGATATATTTATAAAGTAAGATGTTCTTAGATTGTGAGACTAGATACATGCCATTAGAGAAGACATCATTGGCATTAGTCCGGCTACAAAGAACCTCATCCACTGCATGTTGGCCCACACGGTACATGTGGTAGCACCGATGGATCCCATCAAGTACAACCTTGAGCAACCAACAATTAGTAGCAAGATAGCTAGATGTACAAGTAATGTGTAGGAACCACAGTCCACGGATCGAATCGAGCTTCCTCGTGATTGCCTTTGGCATAGGTTTTAGAAAGCTTTTGATTTTCGCCGATAGAAGATAATTTTACGGTTTGAAGATGAATTTTAGGATTTTCGGATGGACCATTCATTAAGATTTTCGAATTTTATTAAATTTGATTTAAAGCGAATTAAGAAAAGTTAAGTGGCGGTTTTATTAATTACTTTATTTTTGAAATTATTTTCTCGAAAGGTTCCGAGATATTATCTCTTAACCGAAAAATAAAGAAAGTAGGGTTTTTGATTATGCCATCAGGCTCTAGGGCCAAACCGGTGTGAAAACACCATTTTAGACCCGAGCCCGCTTGTTGACAAGAAGGTGCAGGCATCTCACCCGACTTGGCAGATCCAGATCCTATTTTTGTTACTATTCAATGAGAAATAGCTGCGAAGCACATTTACAAGAAATAAATTAAAAGGGAGTCGCCAGTCATCTTTTAGGAAAGAAAAAGTAATAAAAACAAAATAAATTCTCTCTCAATCTTAGTATAGGAAAACTAAGACCGAAAGAGGCTAAAAATAACTCCATCGGTCTTTGAACCGAGAATCGCATTCGGGGCGAGGGTACAAAACGTATGGATAAACCCTTATGTTTTGCCTGTCCAAAGACGGCCATTACTAGTTCAAGTAGTGAATTAAAATAATGTAACAAAAGCAAGCAACATACGACGAGAATTAAAAGCAACCAAACATAGCTAAGGAAAGCGATAAAGGTAGAAATAAAGAAAGCGGTAGAGAAAGCGGAAAACTAAAAGATTATATCAAGCGGGAAGGAATTAGAAGCAATACATCATTGTCCATAATACCAAAAGCGATAAAGCAATCATAAAACTAATTAAACCGTTATGAGGATTGAATCTGTACCTTTACGTTGTCCCACCTACTAATCTGGATCTCGTGCCGCAACGCTGGCGAATTAAAGGGCTTTTTTCCGTATTTTACGGAGATAGGCAGGTAGATATGTGATTGATAATGGTCTCGTGTTCATATGTAGTAGGAGTGAGGAATAGAATATGATAAGTCGAAGAGGGACAAAGAGATGAGAAAACATAATGGAATATTTAGTACCTCTTCGGTGAATTTGAGCAGAGTAATAGTAAGGGATGAGTCATCGTGAAAGTGAGAGCCAAGGCGCTCTATTTATAGGGAGAGGTTACATCAAGAGGTGACCTAGGGTTGATGCTCGGCCAGCCGTCCAAAATAGGGTACAAAACCGAGCAAGAGATTGTGAAGATTAAACGGGATAGAGCCGAGATAAAAAAGGGATAAGAGCTACTTCACGATGCCGGCCACAAGACTTTCTTGGGTTTTGTGTTTCCAAGGGAGTCTCCGAGGCAAAACGTTGCATTCCATATAAAATTTTGGGGTGGCAGGAGCCAGCCATAGCAACTTTTCAAAATTGGAATGTTTCCAATTTTGGTAAGTTTTTATTTTTTGCAGGTTTAATTTTTCATGCGGGATGCGTGCTCCTACTCTCGTGTAGACTGTGTTGAAGCTAAAACGCAGCGAGTTTGATGCTTGTGATCCTGAAATGCAGTGTATGACGTCGTCTTCGAGTCTTCAACTTGTTGTTTGACAAGACAAAAGTAAAATGTTGTCTTCCGAACTTGGAAATTCCCTGTACACAGCATTGGACTACATTCTCTCTCGAAGGCTTAACACGATTCTTGGATCGTCTAAAAGAAAAGGGGATTGTTGGATCGATCTAAGGCAAAAGGCTATTTATGTGGTGCTAGGGGTTCTTTGTGGTTTACTGGCTTTCATCGCATCAATCGGACACAATCCAAGATCCAAATCCTCAAATAGGACTTGGGATTACATCATCGGGCCAACAACTAAAAAATAGAGAAAAGGACGACACTTTTTAGTGTCTACGATTAGCCCCCACTTGGACCGAGAGTGAAAGACCATGGTCAAAGTTGACTCTAAAGGGTACTTACCTGGTACTGGCGTTGTTTCAAAATCTAATTGAATTGATGCATTTAAAATTTGTTATCTTTTACCCGCACTCGACAAAGGGCCTAGAGTTAACTAGCATAGTCCGATGTCCGGGTTGTTGATTCCTGAACTTGGCTGCTTAGTAACCCGAAGATCATATTAGTGTGCCTAAATTGGACTGTGTTCTTAGTCTAAAGTGTGGCGAGGAGCTTGAACTTGACTCAGGCAAGTAACGTCGGAAGTCCAGCTAGGGGACCTAAACTTGACCGTGCTTGGTCCGAAGTTTGGCTGAAATTTTTGCACTAACTGACTTTGTTTGCTAGTAATCGAATATAAATAGTTTAAAATGTTACCCGAAGATGATTTATGACTAGATCATGTTTCAATTGTGGTTCCTTAACTTCGCAATAGGCAGGTCCTTCGCTCTTGGCATTATGCGTAAACCTTGACTCGTTGTTGGGCCTTAGGATTAATTGTGTGTCCGAACTTTGACCAATCGTCGGGCTTGAAGCTTGACGAGGGTGCATCCGAACCCCGACCCCTACTAGGTCCGAAGCTCAATTGAGGTATGTCCGAACTTTGACCGCCGTTGGGCTCGAAGCTCGATTAAGGTGTGTCCGAACTTTGACCACCGTTAGGCTCGAAGCTTGACGAGAGATTCATGTCCGAACCTTGGGCTTGAAGCTCGATCGAAGTGTTTTTAAACCTTGATCGCAGCTAGGCCGAAGCTCGACTAAGTTGTGCTTGAACCTTAACCGCTGCTAGGCCTAAAGTTTGATTGAGGTGTGTCTAAAGCTTCACTACTGCTAACTACGTTGTGTCCGAACCTTGACCACTACTGGGCCTTAAGCTCGACTTCTATCCACATTTCGCGGAATAGGGACAAATGCTTATGTAGAAATTCTTACTTAAACATGGTCGTTGGATGACCTAAAGTCTAGGGAATACCTACTTGAAATACGATGTTCCATGAAGTTACTTAAACATGAAGTTATGTAGAAATTCTAACGTTGAGCTTTTAGTTTGTGTGCTAATAGCTTCTTTGTAAGGTCGACAATTTGTGTCTTCCTCCGAGTATACCTTGAGTTGTTGTGGTTGTATGACCCTTTCGATCTTGAGCCCCCACATTCTTCTTGGGTGCTTGTGTCTAGCCCTTCTCGAATGTTGGAGAGTTGGTGAGCCTCGATGAACTCCTTTTAAGGTGGAAATGCCGGTGACCTTATGATGCTAACTTGATGCTTGATGCTCGCTTCATTGAATAATTCCTTGTATGGTGCTTTGTTATTAATTTTTGCATTTTTGGAGTTAAACTCATGCAAAGGAGATGTATGTAAGACTCAAGTCTAAGAACAAATGTTTTCTTTTATTAAGATGAGACAAACAATATTTAAAAAGACAAAGACAAAAACCAGACTTTAGCCCCCACTCCCTCAAGTAAAGCTAAAGAAGGGTAAGTCGCTCGAATTGCAATGTATTGTTGCTGATGGACCTTGAACCTAATGGTTTAGTGTTGCATCATACTAGTATGCTTCTTGATGATTCAGTGCCTTTTCCCGATTAGTTTCTGCTCCTATGGATAAGGCAAAGTGGCTTTTGGATTTGGGAAATCGGAAATGGGAATTGAAAATTCGATTTAAGATTACGATTTGAGCCGAACCTCATGGGCTTCCTACATATCCGCTATAACAGAAATCAAGCCTTCATAGTTCAAAAAGGAAGTACTCAATGAGGTTTGGTTTGTTTTTATTTTATTTTGGATGACAGGAAAAGGAAATAAACATACAACCGATATAGAAAAAGGCAAAAAGTAGATTTTATTAGCATCCTTGATGAGTGATGGGCTCATTGGATTATCTTCTAGTCGGTTGAAACTTGTTCTTCTTCTACAAGCATGCCAGCATCTCGGAGTGTTTTTAAGTCGATGATAGGCAAGAACTTCAGGTGCTGCTGATAGGCTGGTTGGAGGTTCTTGATGATGATTGTTACCCGATCCTTCTTAGGTGGTCGATCAGTCACGTGGGTAGCTGTCGCCCTCCAACGAGTAAGTTAGTCAAGCCTTTATCGTCTCATTTCTTGATCAATTCTAGATCTCAAAGTGTGACTGGTAGATGAATATTGTAGGAGTATTAATGTAAGAACTCCCGACAAAGATCTTTCCAGTTTCGACCTTGTGTGGATCGATAGCATTGTACCATTTCATAACGTCTCGTGTCAAATGTCCATGGGAATATGACATGGTATGTGTCCTATAGTATATTCTTCAAAGTCATTGCCTCCACAAAATTTTTCACCTGATGGTGACGGTTCTCGGTTCAATAAAACATTTATGTTAGGCATGGTAAACTTAAGGGGTAGCTTACCTTTAGGGATTGAAGTGAATCCCTAGGCCGGATAATGGTGGTTGAACATCAAGGACTCCCGTAACATCTTCTTTATCTGATGTATTTTTGGATGAGATTAAGGCATGGTTTGAGGTTAAGGGCGGGATTGTTCTCCTTTTTTTCTTTCCCTTCGGACTTTGATTTCTTCTCTAGTTCTTTGCATATGAGAGTAAGGGTTTTAGATATAGACCTAATCTTTTTATCATGAGCATGAAGCCTAGCCTCTAATTTTACGACATACTCTTTGAATAGGGTCATGATGGGGTTTCCTCTTGCTGGTTGGCCAATTTTGGAGGAGGATTGTGTTTTGACCACGGACGGCACACTACGCCACAGGTAAAGATGGGGTACTTATTGATGTCATACTTACTAATGTGGGACTTATTAGTGTTGTATGTATCGGTGTTGACTGTACTAGTGTAGAAGCAGATCTCTTATTTCCTAGACGCTTTGTGCCAGGATTCCCAATTTGCATAGGATTTCCTATCCTGTATCCCAAAAGAGTACGCTCGGGATTGGCTCGTGGAAGAAATTTTTAGGGAAAAGGGGCGTAAGTGTTTGACCTAAGGATGACTGTTCTTAGGGGAAAAGAAAATGATATGCTTTTTCATTTGGGTGCACATAGAGGGATGCAAAACAAATGGAATGGAATGTATGCAACGATGAGCATGACCAAATCTGGGATGATTCTATGATTTGGCTAGTGCATAACTGAAATTAATAGATGATTACTCCTAATGGAAGATGAATTTATTTTAATGTGAAATGAAAATGTAAAACATACTCACCTAATGTGAGATGAATTTTGGTTTTGGCTAATACAAAAATAAGTGTGCTCACCTTAATTGAGATGAATTAGACTTTTGGCTAATGCAAAACTGAAATGGACGGACTCACCTTAATTGGGATGAAATTTTTTTTTAATGCAAAATGAAACGAATGGACTCAACTTAATTGAGATGAAAATTTATTTTAGCTAATGCAAAAACGAAATGCAAACTCACCTTAATTGAGATGGAATTTATTTTTGGCTAATGGAAAAAAAAAAAGAAATGCGGACTCACCTTAATTGAGATGAAATTTATTTTGCCTCATGCAAAAATAAAATGCGCACTCACCTTAATTGAGATGAAATTTATTTTATGTAATGCTAAAATGAAATACAAAATTTGGACTCACGTATTTGAGATTAAATTTATTTTGCCTAATGAAATGAACTGACCAACCTTAAGAGGGATGATTTTTATTTAGATAATGCAAATATGGAATGAATGGACCAACCTAAAAGGGAATGTAATTTTTGACTTTTTTGGTTAAAATGCACGCATGGACCGACTAAAAGTAATTTATTTTTTTGCACCCATTCAATAATTGTTGAGCGTTCCTCACCTAACCCTAAAAGCTCACAAGTAGAAGATTAAATAAAAAACAAACACACTCATTCAATCATGCAAATGAAGGACAAGGTACCACCTAATATCAAAAGTTCTATGGTCAAAGATGTTTAGACTCAGTAGGATATATGGTGACTCATAATCCGAGGATTTGGTCCTCCGTATTGGGCATGGCAGGAGACAAGGCCAGAATCCTGAATGGCTCTCGATGAACCAAACGGTTTGACCCAAGAGCACGTGCTGTGAGGGAAGAGGTACCGTTTCCTTGGGCAATCAATCCTAGTTGGACCCACCTAGGATCCAGTCGGAGCCTCATTCCGGAAGGGTTCTACAGGGGTAAAATAAATTTTTCCTAGGGGTCCAAAACAGTATTTAAACTATGTTCAAAGGTCGCAAAACGTGGGATGCCTAATGCAAGCACATCATAAAAATACAACGCTCACATTTCAACTTTCTCCCTCATAATAAATGATTTATCCCCAGTGGAGTCGGCATTATAGGAACCACAGCCGGCCGACCGAACCGAAGCTTCGCCATGATTGCCTTTGGCATAGGTTTTAGAAACCTTTTGATTTTTGCTGATAGAAGATGATTTAAGGATTTCAAGATGAATTTGAGAAAGTGGGGATGAACCTTTTATTAAGATTTTCAAATTGTATTAAGTCTGATTTAAAGCGAATAAAAGCATAAATAAAGAAAGCGGAAAACTAAAAGATTACATCGGGCGAGGGAAAATTGAAAGCGATACATCGTTTGTCCACAATACAAAAAGTGTAATGCCTAAACCTTAACCCAATACATTAACAAAGATTAGTAAATATTAATGAGCACATGCACTTCAATTCACACTTTGTTTCTCATGATCATATATATATGTTATGTACTTGTACAAGTAACCATTTTATGTGTTGCGGGACTCGAATAATGATAACGACGCTTGGCCAAAAACAAATAAATAAATAAATAAGAAAATAAAGTATGCTTTGTGATAATTCAAGAAATAATAATAATAATAAAAATAATAATAATAATAATAATAATAATAATAATAATAATAATAATAATTAATTATTATTATTATTATTATTATTATTATTATTATTATTATTATTATTATTATTATTCATACGCCTAAAGTTTGTAATAATTATTCAAGTCGGGAATTCCTAAAACCGATATTCTTTTAAATTGGGCATGGCTATTAGGGTAATTGGGCTTGTAGAGAGTGGAGGCCCCAAAAACCAAGCAAATAAAAATAAAAATAAAATACAAAACAGGGGGCTGGATTCGGATTGAGGAGAAAGATTTTCAGATTCAAAATTTTGCCTATTTAAATCCCAAACATCTAAAAACCCCGCCTTCATCATTGTTTCCCTTCCCAACAAAACTCAGCTCCCTCACTCAACCCCCTCCACATCCCAGCCAGACTGACCATCACCACCACCAACTCCTTCGGTCGTTGTCACCGGAGCCACCAGCTGCCGGCCACAGCGAAGCCAGCCACCACTGTTGTAGCTGCTGTTGTCCTGCTGCGGTGTCTTATGTAACTGCTCTTGCCTGCTGACTGCCACCAGCTGCTGCCGCCAGGCCAGCCGCTAGTCGTCGCCGGTCCCCCACTGCCGCCACTGGACCTCCGTTCAACCACCCTTTCCCCATAAAAACCTCATTTTCTTGTGAGTTTGGGTAAAAACCTGAACTTTCAACTAATGAATTTCTTTAACTTTTAAGAATAATTAGTTAGATGTGCATGCAAGGGATTATTGTGTAAAATCATATTACATAGCTAGTATTATACTTTTGGGGATCGTTTATTGTAAACGTTGACTCGGGTTGCCCAAATCTTGGTATGAGAAGTAATTCTCTTGCATGCGCTTTTAATGAGGTTTTAGTGAGTTAATATGACACTTACAAATATGGAAAATTTATAAAATAAACCTTTCATAGATATCTCACAAGACAAAAATACGTAGAGCATAAGAAAGTGGAGTTGGAAGACTCTACCACCCACCACGGGTGCCCCCACAACCTGTGGGCCAGGTCGTGGTGGCCACCAGCGACTGAATTGACCTAAAATACCCACCACCGGTGCGCCCACAGGCTGTAGGGTAGCCCGTGGTGGCAACCAGTAGTCCCCACTGACAGTGGGAAGGCCCTTGATGACCTCTAGAACCGGCCATTGACCCCCACTGGCCATGGGGAGGTCCGTCATGACTTACAAAGCAAAAGAAATTTGGTTTTCATGATGACTCGAGTTTGTTAGAAAATTATGGAGGAAGAGATTAACTAAAGTGGGTACGCATGTAAAAAACAAAAATTTAAAATGAAACTTTAAAGAGTACAATATTACGTGAGGATCTATGAAAAAAATAGGCATGCATGTTGTGCTATAAGGATATGGATAAAAAATTTGAATTAGGGAGAATAGGTACGTTGAATGATTTTAAGAAGTTGAAGATAATAAATAATTTTGGGAAGATTAAAGAAAATAAGTCATTTTGAGGGTTAAAGGAAAGAAGTGATTTGGATTATTGAAGCAAATTAAAGAAAATAAATGAGGTTGAGAATTTAAGAAAATTAGTTAATGTAGGCGATTTATAAGAATGGGGTTAGATATCCAAGTGAAGAATTAAACAACATTGGAGGATTAAATAATTAGGTTGGTAAGAGACTTAATTTAGGAAGGGAACAATTAACACAGTAGGTGTTTTATGGAGAAACGGTCAAGTGAACTTTATGTTCACATTGCATGTCAAGAGGGGTTAGTATAAGTTATGAATCTTATTTTAAGAATTCAACCTATAAAATTTAACCAACTAATTTAGCAATCTACGAATTGATTTTTGCCTTCATAAATTCATCTAGTCATGGGAAGTTACAAAAAGGAAATAATGTAAGTGATAACAATAGTAATAATAGCGATGGCAATAATAACGATAATAGATTTGATTACTAAGAGTATCGAACCTATTAATGAAACACTTTATTTTGTTAAGGCATCTACGTCGTTCATCCGAGTCAGCAATTTCAAAGGGATTAGAAGGAATATTTCCACGATTTAAGGTACGTTTATTGCTTGTACCTTACGAAAATCCACTTATTTATATCAATACCGAAATGGTTTGCTTAAATCCAAAAGGAACCATTCCAAATATTATTGTCACCTAATTATGTGGCCCGCCCCAAATTAATCATGTTATATCATGATCATATCATATCATATATATATATTTGGCCATTACCTACCAGACTTTGCCGATCGGTCTAGGTATGCGCATATTTAGGGAAACCGATGATCGTAAGGAGCCACTCAGATAATAAATGAATAATTGTTTTACTACCTTCTTCCTATCTGATTTATAAATGAATTGAAATGCATGCGCTCAAATCATATATCTTCACCTAGTTATTTATAGTACATTGATAAGCATATGGAGCTTTGGTTGATTATTTCGAAATGTTTTATCTATTTTGTTTTAGGTAAAGCTACTCCAGAAGGAAGCCAAAAGTAGGTTGTCTACTAGCCGAAGTGTCTTAGGGGCTCACAGTGCTGGTGACCTGTCGTGTCTTGAGTTTATTTTGGTTGTGTTTTAAGTCATTACGCTAACGGCATGTATTTTATTTTCTCTGTTTATGTTGTTTTCATCGGACGTTTTACTTTCGAATTCAGACCTTATCAAGTATTGCATGTAATCGATCTGAACGTTGCCTTCTTCCTTGTTTGGAACGGTGGTAATGCCTCTAACCTATATTTCCGCTACTGTAGTTACTAGTTAATCAGTTCTTAGGATTAACCTGGTGATTATGGGGTTTGGGGGCTTTGTAAAAGCGATAAAGAAATAACCAAAATAATTAAATTGTTGTGAGAATTGAATATGT
This sequence comes from Talinum fruticosum, assembly GCA_021018815.1. NCBI lineage: Eukaryota > Viridiplantae > Streptophyta > Magnoliopsida > Caryophyllales > Talinaceae > Talinum > Talinum fruticosum. Next base: position 5,227,550 of record JAITYX010000025.1, on the reverse strand, counting down.
GCCCTCAGCTTGTCCAACCTGCTAATTTGGATCTTGCATCTAGATCTAGGGATGCGATGGTGGTGAATTTAAGGAGCTTTTTGTTAGTATTTTGTGGAGATAGGTAGGTAGATATGTGATTGATAGAGGTCTCGGGTTCAAATGTAGTAGGAGTCAGGAATAGAATATGAATAGGGTGAAGAGCGACCAAGAGATCACAATACGGAATGGAATATTCAGTATTTATTAGGCGAATTTCAGTAGAGTAACAGTAATGGATGAGCCATCATGAAAGTGAGGGCCAAGGCTCTCTATTTGTAGGGATAGGTTAGGTCAACAGGTGACCTAAGGTCGATGCTTCGCTAGCGATGCAGAATAGGGTACACAACCGGGCAACATATTGTGAAGATTGAACTAGATAGAATCGGGATAAAGAAGGGATAAGACCCCGGTTCACGGCACCGGCCACAAGAGGCTTTCAAGGGTATGGTGCCTTAGCAGGTTTCCAAGGGAGTCTCCGGGGCAAAACGCTACACTCCATAAAAATTTTGGGGTGGCAGGCGCCTGCCATAGTAGCTTTCCAAAATTTGAAAGTTTCCAATTTTGGTAGGTTTCTATTTTTGGCAGCTTTCATTTCTGGTGCGGGATGCATGTTCTTAGTCTTGGGTGGACTCTCTTGGAGCTAAAACGCAACACTTTGACGCTTGTAATCATGAAATGCAACGTCTCACGTTGTCTTTAGTTCTTCAACTCGTTGGACTAAAGTAAAATGCGTATTTTGAACTTCGAATTTCCTAGTACATACTCTATTGTCTCTCAAGGCTTGGCCCGGTTGTTGGATCGTCCAAAAGAAAAGGGGATTTTTGGATCAATCCAAGGAAAAAGGCTATTTATGTGGTGTTGAGGGTTCTTTGTGGTTTATCGGCTTCCGTCACGCCAAACAGACACGATCCGAGATCCAAATCCTCAAATAGTTCTTGGGCTTTCATCATCGGGACAACAAATAAAAACAGAGAAATAGATGAAACTTTTTTGGTGTCTACATAATGGTATGAGAATTTGAACTCAACTATGTCCCTCAAAAAGCAATCAAAGGAAGGGTAGCGTCGGAATTCCTAGCTGATCTATCTCGTAATCGAATCGCAACCCGAACACCTCGATTTTCCGGAAGACAATATTTTATAATTAGAGGTGGATGTATGGACAATGTACTTTGATTACACTTCCAATCAAAAGGGCTTTGGAGTAAGGATCATTGTAGTCTCGTCGAGAGGAGCACGCACTCCCATTTCAGTCAAATTGGATTTTAAGGTCACCAACAACACCACAGCATATGAAGCATGCATCACGGGACTTCAAGCTGCTAGATAGGTAAGAGCCAAGAGCATCAAGGTTTTCAGTGACTGCAGTCTTATTATTAATCACATCTCGCAAAAATAGAAGGTACGCAGTGAAGCCTTGGCACCCTACCAGGCACACTTGAGTGAATTATCAAAACATTTTGAAAGTACTTCGTATATGTACCTTCTTAAGGATGACAACTAGTTCGTAGATGCTTTAGCTCAGGTAGAATCCACGATCAATATCCCTTATGACATTCATTCAGTACCAATCCACACAGAGTTATGAAGTCAGCTTGCACACATATAAACACTAAAGTGTCTAGTACCGACCAAACCAGTTAGTACCATGACATCAATCGGTTGTACAATAAAACCAACAGAGGGATTATCTTACTTTGTGCCAACCAACATGAAGCAAAGATCATCATGGATGAAAATAATTGTGGGGCATATAGACCCTATATGAATTTAAAGATGTTTGTTTAGAAAATTCAAAGGCTAGGATACTACTCGGTCGACCATGGCCGCGAATTGCCATGAATTCATTAAAAATGCAACAAGTGTCGGATGTATGCAAATTTACAACATGGACCACCATCGTTTCTCATGACACTTGCATCACCTAGGTCATTTTCCGTTTGGGGAATTGATATTATTAGCAAAGTGAACCCTAGAGGAACAAGGCGGTCACGAATTTATGTTTGTAGCAATGGACTACTTCAGCAAGTGGGTAGAAACAGCCTCCTATGCAACCTTAACGTCAAAGGAGGTGGCAAAATTCATTACCCAAAACATCATTTATCGAAATGGGGTACCCCGTGAATTGATCAGTGACCATGGTAGTCACTTCAAGAAGGAAGTAGCAGACCTACTGAAGAAATACAAGATCAAGAACATCAAATCTTCTCCCTATCGCACTCGGATCAATGGAGCACTTGTGGCCACTAACAGAAATAGTCGCAAAATAGTGGACAAGATAGCTGTCATATATAAGGACTTTCCTGATAAATTGCCATTCATTTTATGGGCCTACCCAACTCTATCAGAACCTCTATGGGAGCAACACCTTATTCCCTAGTATGTGGCATGGAAATAGTACTTCCAATAGAAATTGACATCCCCTCTTTACTAATCATTGCTAAGAGTCATATTAGGCTAAGGCACACGATGAAGAGTTAATGTTGCTCGGTGAAAGGCACCTCAATGCCTTACATAATGTCCAAATATACTAGGAACGTATATCAAGGGCATTTAACAAAACAGTGAAGCCCCCTTAATCTGCAGGTTGGAAATTTGCTCCTTAAGGAGATTACAGCACTAATCCAGAATCCTCGAGGAAAGTTTAAGCCTAATTAGAAAGGCTCATCTATGCTTAGTCAAATACTGCTAGGAAAGAGTAGTAAAATTGACTGATTTAGATGGTGAAGAGATGTTTCGGTACACAAACTTGGATCAGCTTAAGAAATATTTCTTTTAGCATGTTAACTGAACGAATGACATAATGGGCCAAGCTTGGCCTAACCAGGCTGCGCTATGGTAGGCACCGACCACCCCTGTATAATGGTGGGTTGGTCGGCCTGAAAATCTCCCTAGTTTTAGTTCTATAATTGTTTGTTTCAATGGTCCATTTATTTATTTATTTGTTATTCTTTTTTTTTTGGACGGTCCAATTGGATGGTCCAATTGGTTAATTAATTCTATAATTATTTCAATTAATTTTAAGTGTTTTGGATAAAAATAAACTATACTTTATAGGTGTTGGACTTTTATATACTAAATTATAAAGTTGATTGATAATTCATCTGTACCTTGGGGTGATTTTTTTTTTAAAACAACCACCTATTTAGAGGGCATTAATTCGGTTATTTTATGATAACTAAGAAAAGGCAAATTACTTGTACAACACCCCATTAAATCAGTTATTGTTAACTTGACACATTATAAAACAAATGAATTGTCACCACCTAAATAGGTCGTAGTAAAGAAATAGAAATCACCGCCAAAGTATGGTGCATGATTAGTCAACTTTATAGTTTGGTATATAAACGTCCAAAATTTCCAAGCCCAGTTTATTTTAATCTAAAAACCTTTATTTGAAGGACAGTTGGAATAGGCCGTCCAATTTTTTACTTTTTAGGTGCGCAATAAATAAAATAAAGCATAAAAGTGAGCGTAAAACTTACTTTTATTTACTAAAAGGTAAGCCCTCGACTTACTTGAATACATAGCTAATAAAAGGAAAAAAACAAGCACACTACTTGTCGAAAAATAAAATTGTTATAAAGAGGAATAACGAAACTTCGTAAATTCTTTTATTCCTCCTATTCTCTCTAAAACTAGGCCCTAGACTATCTTTACTTTATTCCCTTTCGGAGCACTAAACTCAGCCCTATCATTTTGGGTGTGCTTCTTTAACTCCTCAATTTTGCGGGCTCGCCTCCCTTCAACTTCTTTAGCATTAGATTCCCTTCTATGGGCTCGTTCATCTATATGAGGGTTTACTTCGTGAATTTGGAGTGGTATAGAAGCCACATACTACTACAGGAACAACTTCTAACTACGATTAAAAATCACCTTTTACAACGGTTAACAGGCGCTATGTATGTAGGCGTCATTGTATGCACCACCTTTGACTACGGTTTTGAACCGTAGTCATAGGTCCCTATATGACGACAATTCTTAAAGAAAAACCATAGTAAAATGCCTATCTATGACGAAAATTCTTTCTTCGAACCGTCGTCATAGGCTATCCCCTAGTAGTTGTACGGAGCTGTCATCATAGATAGGCTTTTTACTATGGTTTTGCATTAAGAACCATCGTTATAAGTTTGAATTTTTTTAATAATTGTTCTCGTGTTTGCTTGCCCTCTGTACAATACAAAACTCATATACACATATACAAACCACATCAAATACACTCTTCACCGGAACAGATTACAAAAGAACATACTCATCACATTTTGTATATATATGGTACAAGTCAAGTATAAAAATATATAAGTACAATATATATACATATAACTGACTACTAAAATCACAACCATTTCAAATTATGAAGAATACTGTAAATATATACCTATTTCTTTATAAGTTTATGTCAAATTGTGCCCAACCTTGTTTTAACTCGTTGAGCACTTCATCTCGTATAGGGAGTGGGTGGCTTCTTTCCGAGAAATATCGTAACCAATGCTGTAAAAGACATATTAATTAGGTAAAGGAGTGCAAGAGTGTGAATGAAACTGAAAAAAGAATATAATCAATTACAAGTGCAAGTATAGCTCTTTGGGACTTGCATTTAAATCGAGTTCGATCACAATTTGTTCCATATACTTTGCGAGTGTCATAGCCACACTCCATGCTCTCAAGTTGCTTATGGCACTACAATAATAAAAATACATTCCCAACACATTGAGAATAAATTAGTTAGACATACCATTGAACAGACATATTAATTAGTTCAAGTAGTGAGTAGTGCAAGAGTGTTGATCAAGCTGAAAAGAGAACCTCACCTTGAAGGGGACAATTATTGGCTATGCTTTCTTCACTTGATCGTCTTTCATGCCTCCGCCATAATAATAATGAAATAAAGCACTAGTTTTGAATCGGAAAAATAAAATTCAAGTTAGACATGCCGTTGAACAAACTACCAATTAACATATCATAAAATGATTAAAAGTATGAACTTACCCCTTAACAACGTCGTTGATATCTTCCCTCACATCACGACCAAAAGGAGCGTGAGATAGAAGAATCTCTTGGTAAGATCAAAGAAAGAACTTTTCTTCCTCTCGTAAAGAATTCTTCTAAAAATTCTGAACCTAATCTTCAAGCCGGTAGGTGATATTAGCCCTTTGATATAGGGAAGCATGCATCTAATGCTGGCTATATAACCACAAATAACACAATTTCATATGTATAACACCATCTAAAAGTTTAGTTAATTGGTTCTTTATTTTTTACACTTACCTCTCATTAAATGAGGCCAAGTACATTATTTTATCCCCAGCTGTATCTTTGATGACGTCAAAGATACAGGCGTCTTGGTCGTCATGAGTCTGCTTAACTCCTTGCATAATGGAAGGGTTCGAAGCCGAACGAAGTCCTTCCCAATCTTATGCAGCCACCTTACATATTAATTCTACATAGTTAGAAATTGAAATTAATAGTAAAAAAAAATTGTTATGAATATATTTACTCACATAATGCCAATCGTAATAGCGGATACGCCGATATCCTCCATGTGCAAAAATTGCGGTATGTCGTCAGGAAGTCATAAAGTTGTGTATTCCCTTCATGTTACCCAAACAAGTTAGTACCATGACATTTATCAATATCAAGAGAAACAAGAATACCCATTAGACTCCACACCTAGAGCCCAATGAGCCACAACGAAGTTGGTAGCTCAATTTTCATTAATCAAGGGCAACTATACAAGAAATCCAACGCCGGAATAAGCTTACTTTGTGTCAACCAACATAAAGCAAAGTGCATTATGGATGAGATTCATGGTAGAGAATGTGTACCTTATATGAATTGTTAGATGTTGGTTCAAAAGATTCGAGAGACTTGGATATCTTGCTCGACCATGACAACGAGACTATCATGAGTTTGTCGAGAAAATGCCATAAGAGTCGGGTGTATGCAAAATTATAACACCAACCACCATCATTTCTCACAACACTAGTATCACCTTGGACATTCTCAATATGGGGAATAGACATTATTTGCGAAATGACCCCTAAAGGAACGAGTGGTCATGAATTTGTGTTAGTAGCAATTGACTACTTCACCACGTGTGTAGAAGCGACCTCTCATGCAACTCGACATCAAGACAGGTTACCTATGTTCATTACCTGGTCCATCATTTTCAATTATAGGGTGCCCCACGAGTTAATTAGTGAACATGGTAGTCATTTGAAGAAGGAAGTAGTAGACTTGTTGTATAAATACAAGATTAAGCATGATAAATATTTTGCTTATCGTCCTCATACTAACGGAGCAGATGAGGTCTGCAAATAAGAACATTCATAAAATAGTGTAGAAGATGGTTGTCGGTTATGAGGATTGGCCAAATAAGTTACCTTTCACTTTATGGGGCTATCGAACCTCCATTAGAAACCCTATAGGAGCAACCCCTTACTCCCTAGTATACGGCATAGAAGCGGTTCTTCCAATAAAGATAGTTATTCCCTCATTAAGAATAATTGCTTGAAAGTCGATTCTAGAAGCGAGTGGGCTAAATCACGCTACGGAAAGTTTGTGTTCGCTGGATGAGACGCGCCTCAACGCCCGCACAATGTCCAAATATACCGAGGCACGTATATCAAGGGAATTCAACAAGAGTGTGCGGCCTCGAAACCTACAAATTTGAGACTTGGTCCTCAAAGAGATTAGCGAGCAAATTTCGGATCCACAAGGAAAGTTTAAGCCAAATTGCCAAGAGTGATTTGTGCTTATTCGGATATTACCGATCACAGCGAGTGAGATTAACTGATTTAGATGGTGAGGATATCTTTCAGCACACAAATTTGGGTCAATTTAAAAATATTACGTCTAGCATGACCCTAGACGAGTAGGCCATGCTTAGTCCAACTAGGTCACGCCGTGGTAGGTGCCGGCCACTACTTGAACAACGGTGGGCTGGCCGGGCCCTAAATTATCCCCTTTACTTTTTTTTTTATCTTTGTAATTTATTTTAACCATACAATTAGATGGTCTCCTTATTTATTTTTTAGACAGCCCAATTAGGCGCATCATTAGTATAAGTAATTTATTATTTTAGTTTATTTTAAAGGTAGTCCAATTTATTTATACCTCTTGCATAAAATATTTAAAGTATAGCATCCTTAATTTTATTTAATAAAAAGGTATTCCTACTACTGACATAAAAACATAGCTAATCGAAAGAGAAATAAAACAAGCATACTACTTGTGGAAACTAATTATTCTAAAGAGGCAAAACTAATCCTCATATTCTTGTATTCCTTCCTAAAAATTTTATTCAAAAATTTTTAGCCCTAGTCTATTTTCACTTTCTTTCCTTTAGGATGCACTTCTTTAGCTCCTCAATTCTACGGGTCTTCCTCTCTTCGGCTTTCTTGACTTCGATTCTCTTCTACGAACACATTCAACTATCAAAGGGTTTGCTTCGCGAATTTGGAGTGGTGCGGCAGCGAGGACATCTTCTTCGGGATCTATCTCTCGAGCTCGAGTGCCTTATGATGTTGGGGATCCACTTGTATTATCCATTCCAGATAATAAGTAGATACGAGTAGTGTTCAGCAGCCTTGGCGATTCATCCAAGTATTCGGGCCACGACGTTATCCATCTATAGTTGCCAAATCCTTCAAATAGCTCGAAGATAGCGAGCCAAATACGAGTCCAACAGGGGAATCACCTGCTCTCCTCCCATTTTCCACAACACATGGTCAGGGAAGTAATAAGTGTTGGTTTTAGGCCCAGCAAATACAACAATGTTCAGCTCGCCTATAGGTTTTAGCAACCTTGGCGGATTCATCCGATGATTCGAGGTAAGACTTCGTTCTTCTAGAGTTGCCAAATCCTTCAAATAGCTCAAAGGTAACGAGCCGAGATAAAGTCCAACAGGGATTCACATGCTCTCTTCCCATTTTCCCCAACACATGGTCAAGGAAGTAATAAGTGTTGGTTTTTAGGCCCAACAGACGTATAAATTAATGTTGTGTGGTATGTGTCCTAAATTGGGACACATCCACTGTATGATGTACCACGCAAGGTCATTACTATGATTCGTGAGGTATTCTTCCCACCAGGAAGCTGGGTGCTCGGTTACAACCTTCACGTGTTTTTGTTCGATGAAATATATCGCTAGATACGTGTCCAAATCTACAGGAGCTCGAATCGGTTGAAGATGCTCCATTAGCCAAATCTACAAGCCACGAGAAAAAAATTACTATAAGTGTCCTGCACGATTAAAATTCAACCTTTCTTTAAGGCCCAATAGGAGCGAAATTAAAAAAAGAACGAGAGAAAAGAAGAAAAAGCGAAAACGGCGAAAATTAGTGACTTTCGGCGTGAACCGGAGGCGTCTCGGCCTTAGTAGTGCTAGACAACCACCGTGGTCGGCGCCGCAGATTGGTCCACATCGTTTGCTCTCGCTAGCCGTTACTTGCGTACTTGCAACAATAGAGGGCGTCCGAGTGACATCTTCCTCGAAATTAGCTTCAACCTGGTGTGAGCCTATAATAGTTTCAACAACTATCAACGACGTCACGGAATAATAATTCTTTAACTACTTCACTAAGCTCGAGTAATACAACCGACAACATTTCCCTAGGGCCTACAACCAAGAGGAATCCACTTATCAGGCGAGGTTATAATAGCTCGTCCCCTCAAAATAATGATAGCTTCGGAGGATGCATATATCCGATGATCGTGTTTCATCAAGTTCATGAGATTCAAATAATTTCTAATAAGAATCCACCCTAGATTCTTATTTCTCGGTTTAGAAAATGCTTGTAGGTCTCGCATAGATTTTCGGAAGATTTAAGCATGACGGGTTTCACACGCCGTTGGATGTCTAATATAGCATCAAATTCTTCAGGTCGAGGGCACAATTCCTTATCCCGAATCTTGAAGACGTGGTATGATGATCCCGAAAGGCCACAGCGAGCCCTTAAGAATGTCCAATAGACTTTCACTTGGCGAATATCGAATAACGTATTCAGCATATTGTGACAAACCTATTCTCTCCGTATTTGTCATCTCACGGATTTGTGGTGTGACACTTTCACAGAGGTACCAACAAAACCCAAAAGGACCCTGAAGTAAGATCCTCCTTTTAGTTAACTCCCGTCCTATAATTAAACTTTAAGAGAGTTAGAGTCGGGCCCAAGGATGAAAATTGGCATGCACATATCGGATTCATGAGGAAACAAGCAAGATAAAGTGAAAAACAACAAGAAAACAAGCATAAACCGAGCACAGCCAAAGCTGGCGCTAGCCACGACTAGGCCCACAAGGTCCACCACGGATAGAGGGCAGGAGGCAGCCAGCGAAGATAGTGAAGTAAAAATTTTATGGGCACATTTTTTAGGTTAATTTTTAGCCTAAAGTTAACATACCAAAGTCACACGAGTTGATGGCGAGATCTCAAGAAGCCTATATCACGCATCTTGGACCATTGAAGATAGATTCTAGCCCACGATATAGAGGCCGGAAACATTAGATGATTTGTTCAGCTAGGAGAAAGGTGCGAAATATACTCATACAACCACGGCTACATTTTACAAACCTAGTGAGATTTTTATCCACCCAAGATGAAAATATATTTGGAATAAATGAAGAACTACGAGCATACCTCAATCATCTTTCACAAGTCTGTATAATGGAAGATAATTGGTCAAGTGTATCTCATGTTTTGTATGTCATACACTCGGCACGGAGGCGACTTATGAGGCAAGTGTACACGAGAGCACCCGGTTAAGCTCCTTTATTTTGTCGAGGTCCTTTAAGTTCACCAAATAGTGAACTTGAACCTTAGAGGCTAGGTCAAAAAAGAGCACCATTCTCAATAAGAGAACAAGCAATATCCGGACCTCTTGTGGTGGAGAATGTCGAGGCCAAAACCTAACATCCTCAAAAGCCTCGAAACGAATGGTATAGTTAAAGAAATATTCCCGAGGAAACCTACTAGCCACAGGACCAAAGAGATGACGAAGATAACCATGATCTTTGTACAAATTCCAGATCACAAGCTAGAGGCTCCCCAAGAAGCCTAAACCAGATAAAACAACAAAATCAAAACTGGTAATAGTCATTTCCCGAAGGGAAGGTGGAATGTATTGGTGGTATCCCAAAAGCACTCACTAATGGCTCTAGTGGGATCATGCTCTCGTTTATCACAAAGATGCTTTAAAGTTTGGAAAAGAGAGCCAAACCTAGCATTGTGCATGACATCTTTAAGAGGATAATTCATCTTTCTACACGTCTCCAGTAAATTTGGGTATGGCTCCACTACTCGAATCGAGCCCTTTTACAAGATAAAAATCCAACAAGATTTTTAGTAGAAGAACTACTCTAAAGGAGAAAAAGTAGAAGTTTAAGCAAACTAGCTTACCGAAGGAGTAATGGCAAGTGAAGAAACATGATTCTCAGCCTCCACTAAAGCCTCATTTGGATTCCATTCATTATGAGGACACCATTTCTGCTCGAGAAAGTTATTTTGACAAGCTTCTCAGCTCTTGTCCCCGGTAGGAGGAGCCTTTCTTTTAGACATTTTTGAAGAGAAGATTTTGAAACCAACTAGTTTTTAGAAGACCAAAGCAAGAATGCACAAGAGCAAACAAGAATGCAAGAGAGGAGTAAGTGTGCAAAAAGTGAACACACAAACACCCCTTTTATAGACCCATTCAATCAAGCTAAGACAAGAGTCAAAAAAGGCAAAGGAGACTAAGGGAACCCGCAGAGCATGTTGGGGCTATGCCGCCAAATGCTTGGCCGGCGCCAGCCATGAGGCAAGGTCGGGTCCCCGTCAATGGCAGCCTTGTAGCCCTAGTTGGTGGCCTAGCTTGTGAAGTCCCATTAGCCATGGCATGTGACTACTTGGCAACATGTGCATGCAAGTGGGAGCTCTTGGATCAACCAAATCAGCTTTTTCGGATCAGAATTTCAGTCTGTTTTCGACTAAGTTATTTAGGTAAAACATTGAACTTTCGTTGATTTGATTATTCAATAACAAGAATTTTAGTACATTAAATTATCAAGCCAAGCTTCAGATTAGAAAGGATCGAAGTTTCACCATCAAAACTTACCAAGCTTTAGGCTTCTATCAACCCAAGCTTAGGATGTTATTACCGGACTTCAGGATGCATGCATCACGATCAAGTCCGGGTCCCTGTCTTCGAGTTCATGTTTAATAACAATCAATTACATACATTACACAATAATCACTATTACACCACTACAAAAAATCGAGGTAAGTATCCCTTAGTGTCTACTTTGACCCTTCGTCTTTTAGACTCGGTCAAAGTGGGGGCTAACTATAGAGACCCAAAATGTGTTGTCCCTTATCTCTTTTAATTCTATATTTTATATTGTTGGCCCGATGATAAAGTCCCGATTCATGTTTGAGAATTTGGACCACGGACTGAATTTCATTGGTGCGACGAAGCCAATAAACCACAAAGAAGACCCCAACACCATATAAATCGCCTTTTTCCTTGGATTGGTCCAAAAATCCCATTTTCTTTCGAACAGTCGAGGCCCGGGCAAAGCATCCAGAATGAAAGGGATCCGAGTGCTACGTACCGGGAAATTCGAGGCTAAGAATTCCGCATTTAACATTTTGTTCAATTACACACTAAGTCGAAGACCTCAAGACAGCATTAGAACTTGCATTTCATGATCACGACCTTCAAAGTGTTGGGTTTAAGCTCCAAGACAAGTACACCCGAGACTAGGAGCTTTCTCCTTTAAGGGGACGTCATATGGTTGGTGCCCCTTACCCGGATTTCTCAAGTGGAACGCTGCTTTTTGGCTAGGAGACTCCTTTTGTAGCACGCTAGGGCACAAAACCCTTTGTTTTGGCTTGATTTTTTACTACCATTTGTACTTAGCTTTGGACAGCTGACGAGGGCAAACCCTAGGTAGTTTGTGACCTAGACCTCTTCTTATAAATAGAGAGCCTTGGCTTTCATTTCTACATGGCTTATTTCCTTAGTGTTATGTTGCTTGAACTAACTCGAGACCTACTTCTCCTAAGTGTTATTCTTCTAAAAGTAACCTCAAACGTTAATTTTACTAAACATCACCATTTAATCCTTGCTAAGAGGTAACGAATATTCAATCATTCTGCTATCTTGGTATTCATTCAGTTGATATTTCTTATTCCCTACAAACTCACCTTCTCAAAGCTCATAAAAAAAGCCCCTTTTCTTGATTCACCACCCCACATCCAGTGCGAGAGATCCAAATCGGTAGGTGGGACAACCTAAGGGCACCGATTCGGCCATTAAATTGTTATTTATTTTATACTTTTTATTTATTTTCGTATTGTGGAGAAGAATTGTATCGTTTTTATTTCCTTCCTGCCTGATGTAAACTTCAAAGTTTCTCGCTTTCTTTTCTTTCGTTTTTTTTCTTTACCACTTTCCTTTTATTTGCTTTTTGTTGCTTTTCTTCATGCTTCGGTTGCTTTAATTTTGTTTAGCATGTTGTGTGCTTGTGTTTAGTATATTATTCTAATTCACTACTTAAACTAGTAATGGCCATCATTGAAGGGGCGAAACATAAGGGTTTTCCGTAAATTTTGTACCCTTGCCCTCGAATCCGATTCTCGGTTCTAAGACCGATGAAGTCACTTTAGCCTCTTTCAAGTTTAGTTTTTCCATACTAAGATTAAGAGAGCTTTTTTTTTGTTAGTTAGGGACTCCTTGTTTTGCTTTATTTCTATTCAAATTGCATCTCGGTTTTGTCCGATTGCAAGTATACATTTGGGGCCTCTGAATCTACCTGCTAGGCCAAAGGTCGAGGTTGATTTGTTTAGCAATGGCCAATGGCTAGTACTCATGGCTTGGGTCCAAACTGGTGTTTTCACACCGGTTTGGCCCTACGACCTCACGCCGAATGTTAATCCCTAGGTTTTTGTTTTGTTCGGTTAAGAAATAACATTAGAAAACTTATGAAAATAATTTCTAAAATAAAATAATTAATAAAACCGCCAATCAATTTAATTTAATTCATCTTTAACTTGATTTATTCAAATTCGGAACTCTAAATGAGAGATCAATCCCTATGTTCAAAAATCATCATAAAAACCCTAAAATCATTTTCCAACTTAAGAAACACCCAAAGTCATTCATGGGGAAGCTCGGTCCGGCCCGGCCAGTCCGTTTTGGGTGGCCACTAGCCGTGGTTTATACACCTATTTATACTAAAAACGAACCCTTCCCGACTCACCACTGTCGCATCACCAAATCCAGATTCAAGATACGAGATCAACAGGTGGGACTACCCGAGCGCACCAATTCAACCTTCACAACAGCTTATTTATTTTTATACTTTTATCGCTTTCCGTATTGTGTCGAAAGAGTTATACCGCATTTATATCCTTACCTGCTTGATGTAATCCTTTTAGTTTTCGCTTTCGTCGTTTCTTTTCTTTTCTTCATCGCTTTCTTTACCGCTTTTTCATATTTTCTTTTTATCGCTTTTTACCTTATTTTGGTTGCTTTTAATTACGTATTGCATGTTGTTTGCTTGTGTGTAATATGATATTAGATTCACTACTCAAACTAGTAATGGCCGTCATTTAATGGGCGAAACAGAAGGGCTTATCGATTCTAGGCCAATGGAGTCACATTTTTAGCCTCTTTCAACTTAGTTTTCCCATACTATGATTGGAAAAGCATTTATTCTTTTTTTGTTTTGTTAGTTTTTCATTCTTAAAACCGACTGGCGACTCTATTTTCGATTTATTTCTATCACACCGCTTAGTGGCTTTTCTAACTGAAAAAAAGAGAGTTTTCTGGATCTGCCAACCAGGCCGGAGGCCGAGGCTGATCACCTCGGCCATGGTTCTCGGCCGACGCCGTCGACCACCGAGTGCTCGCGAAAGCCGGCATTGATTGGTTAGCTTGTGAGGCTTGGGTCCAAACCGGTGTTTCCACACTGGTGCCCTAAAGCCTCACGGTAGATTCATCACCAATTCATTGGAACGCTCGGTCCCACGGCCGTGGTTCCTACATTTACACATCGGATAGAAACAACTCTCTACACAAACTGTTTATCTCTCGAGATTATGACAATTCTAAAAGGATAGTTTTGGGAAGGGTGACTCTACTGATGAATGTTGAACCGCTAGTGAAGAACATTGACTTCCAAGTCCTAGACATCCTTGCTACCTTTAACCTTCTTTTAGGACCTTGGTTGCAGGACCATCAAGCGAGTGCCCTCCACACTACGTCGGAAAGTCAAAATGATCATCAAAGGTCAGGTTGTAACCGTCAATGGTGACAATCTTTGTGCCACCATTTCCTCTAAAGAGTCTATCGTCGAAAATGAACACGATGTGAATAATGAAGAGCTCAATGGGTTTGAAATTGTTGCTACTACGGACAACGGTAAAGAACCTCTCAACTTCAATCCTTATGACAACCCTAGTGTCCACTCGATGCCAAGGGAAAAGGGGTATTTTTCTGGCCTAGCTTCGAGCATGAGGGCATACCACCCAATGTTTCCACCCCTTGAACCCGCCAACAATTATAGGTTCGGGTTAGGCTATCAACCTACTACTAAGGAAATAACCCATCCTAAGTGGGAGTTTCAAATTTGGTAGGAGTGCACCATACACAGTTCCTTGAATCAAGCCCATTCCTCGCACCCGAAATGGGCAATTCTTGAAATAAGGGATGATTTCCCTTACTATGACTATCCCGAGCCTTACTACCTCTAGTACCTGGTTTAGTGATTTCTATATACTAGAAAAGGAGGCACCCAACCTCCTTGAAGAGGGGCATCCACATAAGACCGGAGCAATATGGTCGAGAACAATATTTTTTGTCTGCTGTTCGGATATGAGAATAACCTAAAGAGGAATTTAGTTTCTGATCTGTGCCAAGTCATGTTGCATTTGCAATTTGATGCCTCTAAATTCATCACCGACGTTGACACTGAAGGGTCTAAGTATATTACTTGGATCGATGTTAAACATGGCCAAGAGTTTGTTGTTATCTTAGGAGAGCATCTCATTCTTGAGTCTAGCAATAGGGCTGTTATTTCTATTTCCAATTCTTTTAGTTCGTCTTCTAATTCGTAATTTCTAATTTTGTAATTTACATTCTGAGTCCGATGTACTTATTTCTTCATTTAATAATATGAACCTTTCCGCTTACTCTTTGCCTTCTCCTATTTTTAATTGTTTTGCCTCTAATGATGAATAAGACATCCTTAAAGAATTAATAAAAGTTATAGATGATCATGAAAGTTGCTCACCTATAATAGAGGAAATAATAATAATTAATCTAAGGTCAGTTGATCAACCCCAAGAGGTCGAAATTTTGAAACGCTCGAATCCGGAGGAGCGAAGCAATTCATTTCACTCCTTACAAAATTCATAGATGTCTTTGCATGGTCCTATAAAGACATGCCGGGATATATCTAAGTATAGCGCAACATAGAATTCTACTCCATGAAGACACTAAGCCATTTAAGCGAAACCTTAGAAGGATGAAACCTAAATAGCAATGAAAATTAAGGAAGAAGTCCAAAAGCGGTTAAAACACGATTTATCAAAGTGGTCCACTACCTTAGTGGGTAGCAAACATAGTGCATGTTCCGAAGAAAGATGGCCGGGTCCGAATGTGCTCGACTTCAGGGATTCAAACAAGGAAAGCCCTAAAGATGACTTCCCGCCACCTCATATCGACATCTTTGTAGATAATAGAGTAGGGCATGCTTTGCTCTTATTTATGGATGGCTATGCTAGGTATAATTACGTGAAAATGGTCGAAGAATACATGGAAAACACGACCTTCATATTCCTATGTGGTAATGCTATTTGGGCTTAAGAAAGTTGGAGCTACCTATCGGAGGATATGCAAAACCTTACAACACGACATGGTACATAAGGAAGCTGAAGTTTGTGTGGATGACATGATCATTGAAGACTTAGGTATAACTCTCTATATCTCTTAGGTTTTGATTCTAAGTCATTCCGAGCTTTATAAAAACTCATATCTAAGTTTTCATTCTGTTATAACTAACTCGGAAAGAACTTTACTCGCATAATCTCTTACTTGTGTTTCTAACACACTCGGACATCACTCGGAACCATTGCATGCTCAAGTAATTTCTCTAACACACTTACTCCGAGTGTTGACTTTGTATTCTAAGGCAAAATGAATTACAACGTTAATTCTTTATTCCATGTGAGTTTATATCCTGGAGAATTATTTTATTGTATCATGTTCATGCTTTTCGATGATTTAATATCTAACTTCATTATTTTTAAGGTTAACTCAAGATTGAATCTAAACCTATTTTGAAGGTTCGCTCTTGGAGAGTCTTAGTCACCCAAGAGGAGAGGGTGAATAGGGTTATGAGGAAATTTTAACAAACTTCGAAGATTTAAGCTTAAAAAGAATGATCGAGACAATCCGAGTTTAGATTGGACTCGAAAAGGATAAACTCGTAAATACGTGGAAACCCTTCGAGGCAGAAAACCACGAGACAGTGCTAGTCCAAGAACCAAGTCAAATCCATTATTTTGAATCCACAAAATACAGTAGAGCTGACTCAACTGAATTGCTCCCTTAAACATTCCTTACAGAGTCTTCCTAGACTGAGAAATTCTCTTAACTAATCTAGTACTTCCTAATTGAGATAAACTTTATATCTAGGGACAACTGAGCCGAGTTAACCCTTACAGCTCGGTGAAGGGACCTTACTCAGAAAGTAAGAAAGAGTATTTGACTAATTACAAGACTTTACAACTCAGAAAGTATAGATTACAAGTTGGGAGTTGTAAATAGAAGATTGAATATGAATACAATGACTTTTGGTTAAGTAATGTCTTCAACGAATAATTCCAGCCATCTTCAACTCTTGAGAGTTGGCTTCTATTTATAGATGACCAAGCATATTAGCCATTGTGACTAGTTTATGAACAAAAGTCCTTTGTGACCGTTGTAACGATTCTTCGAGTCACTTAGAAAAGATCCGTTGAGATGTGAACATTGTTCAATGGCTCGTGACTCCTAAGGGTGTTCCAATCAATTGACGTTGTCCGAAAAGTAGGGTGGAAACCACCGTTGAGCTTAGCATTGAAGTTTTCCAGCTTTGGAAACAGACATCCACGACACAACGTTTGAGCCTTGTTCGAAGTAGAAAAGCCTTGTCTGCTCGGTGATTGACGACTTGAAGTCGAATACTTTTGTAATTCAAAAATGAGATAAGCTCGTTCGGATAACCTACAAAAGTAAACAATTTTGGTTCTCAAAGTATAAAATACTTTGGTCCAAGATTAGGCATAGATAATAGTTTAATTAAGATAATTAAGTGCATAATTATCTTAGGCCTAGAATAGTGAAATTTTCCGAGTCTAATATTCATTATACTCAACTTCCATCAAAGTCAGTCTTAAGAAAGATCAAGTTATAAGAATGAAAACATCGAGTATAAGTACTTGATCTAAACAAATAATTCTCAAACAATCATGTCGACTTAGAAAGATGAATTATCGTTGTAATTCACTTTACTTTAGAATATGTAGTCAGAACACAAATAAGAAGTGTTAGAGAGATTATTTGAACATGCAATAAATCTCGATCATGTCCGAGTGACTTAAAAACATCACTCGTAAGAAGATAGACAAGAATGTGTTTTCACGTGTCGATCGGAATCGAATGAGAACATATGCGATAGTTTGTATGACATTCGAATGACTTATAATCAATACATATGAGGGAAGAGGCTTGTACCGAGGGTTTGGTAGTACTCAAAATGATATAGTTTTAGAGTCTAAGTCTTCATATTTAATATTACACTAAGAAGATTCCATTTTTGTAGGCCAAAGATATTTAAGCACTTAATTACTCGTCATTTAGTTATTATATGTGCCTAATCTTAGACAAAAGTATTTTATACTTTGAGAACCAATGTGGTTTACTATAGTAGGTTATTCAAACAAGGCAAATCTATTTTTGAATTACAAAAGCAACCGGCTTCTAGCCGTTAAACACCAACGAGACAAGCTTTAGCTACTTCTTGACTTGGCTCAAACACCGTGTTAGGGTTGTTTCTTTCCAAAACGGCAAAACTCCAACTGTAGGGCTAATGCTTGTTTCCACCTTAGTTTTCAGTCACCACCAGTTGACTCGGACCATCTTATGGAGCCAAGAGTTGTTGCACAACGTTCACATCGTAACGGATCTTTTCTGAGTGACTTAGAATACCCGTTAACACGACTAGTGAAGACTTGAGTCCGTAAACAAGACTCAATGGTTATTCAACCTGGTTATCTATAAGCGTAAGCCACTCTACAAGACTTGAAGATTAATGAAGCTGAAATTATTGTTGAACTAATTGTTGTTCTCATTCTCATACAATCTTCTACTTACAACTCCAACTTTGTATTTCATATTATCCGAGTTGTAAAGAAAGTCTTGTAATCTAGTTACATTCTTTTCTTACTTTCGTGTAAGTCCCTTGACTAAGGTATAAGGGTTCACTCAGCTCAATTGCCCTTGATCGTAAAGGTTACCTTAGTTACGAATTACAAGATCTAATAAGGGAACTTCGAGTCTAGGAAAACTTTGTAAGGAATGATTTAAGGGAGCAATTCGGATGAGTCGGTCCTTCGTATTTTGTGGATTCAAAATAGTGGATTTAATTTGGTGCTTGAATTAGCACTGTCCGTGGTTTTCTCGCCCAGGAGGGTTTCCACGTATATCTCGTGTATTTCCCTTTCGAGTCCATTGTAGACTCATAATATGCTTTATCTAAGTACTTGTGCAAAAAGTGTTTAATTTTCTTCATTACCCTATTGACCCCTCTGTAGGGTGACTTAAACTCTCCAAGAGCAAACTTTCAATTAGTATCGAGCATAGCCTTTTAAGAGGATCCCACCATCCAAAGGTCTAAAGATCGGATGGCTCAAAACAATGGAGAGTTAAATGAAGGAAGATCATCTACTAAACCAACAAAATTCAAAGGGTCAAACTTTACACATTGGAAGAAAATGACGTAATACTTCCCGATGGATAACTATGAAGAAGTCCGGCATATCATCCAAGGAGGTAACTACGTCCCAATGAAGACGAATAGTGGAACTACTGTGCTTGAAGCCAAATCTTAGTTCACCACTGAAGAGATTGATAATTTCATAAAGAACTTCAAGGCTATGACCACATTGATGTGTGCCATTAGCACGGAAGAATACAACGAGTCTCAGCCTACGACACGACCAATGAGGTATGGGACACCGTTGTCAACACCTATGAAGGAACAAGTCAAGTGAAGCAGGTGAAGATAAGTCAATACCTTCACAAGTATGAGCGATTCAAGATGGAGCTCGAAGAGAACATCACTCGGATGTATGTTCGATTCACAAAGATTACTAACAATCTCAAATCTCCGGGTAGAAAGATCTCTCACGAGGAAAGGTCCAGAAAAATTCTAAGTTTACCAAAGAGAAAATGGGGTCCCAAGGTTACAACCAGTGAAGAAGCTCGAAGCTCTCTCAACTAAGGCCAGACGAGCTTATTGGGAAGTTACTCACCCCACGAGATTCATTTAGACGAAGAGGACGCCAAGGTCAGCACCAAAAAGAACGTTGCATCGAAGGCATCAAAAACAAACGTGAAAGTCCGAGCTCCTCAAAATCGGAAGAGGATCCTATGGCACTCATTGCCCGCGACTTCAAGAGAATGATGAAGTACAAGAAGTGGGAAAAGAGGCCAAAGGAGGAGTTCTACAAGAAAGATAAGATAGACAGGAAAGGTAAATACTCATCCCCTCAAAAGTTACCTTTAACTAAGAACTCGGTTGCCTTGAATGTAGTAGCAAAGGCCACATAGTCAAAGATTGTCCCAAAAGAAAGAAGGACACAAACAAGAAGGCTATGATGGCTACCTGGAGTGATGATGAATTATCTCGAAGAAGATGATTCGGACGACTCAAAGTGTCTTTTGGCATTGACGGACTCGTAAGCCGAATCTAAGCTAGACAATGAGAGCTCGGATGTTGAGGAGGTAACCGAATACTTTCTCAAATTCTCCAAAGTTGATTTAGCTAGATATATTTATGCTTTGGAACTCCAATTCGACTCTTCACAGCTCAAGGAAAAACTTGAGTCTCTTACTACTAAGAGCAATGTTTTGAAAAATGAGTTAGAAAACTTGAGACAAAATCGAAGGTACTTAAGACAAATGCTCAAGAAAATGAGATTAAGTATGGGTCACTTAGAATAGAGAATGAGCAACTTAAAAGGGAGCTCAATCAATGTCAACATGTTGTTTCGAAACTCACTCAAGATAAAAAAAAAAAACCTAGATCTTTTACTTGTCTCTCAGTGTGTCTCGTTCAGGAAAGGACTCGGGTACAATGCTAAAGAGAAATCTAATTCCTATTCAAATCTCTTTAAAACCGATTCAAGAACTATAAAGTTCAAGAAGGGTGACCATGGTTCCATTCATACAAATGAAAAGAGGACTCGAGCCCATACTAGTTTACAAGAAAAGTCTTTTCCACTTGTTTACAAAAGAAAAATACTTTTAAAAGAAAGAGACATAGACTTAGTTTTCTAGATGGAAGACTCGGAATCGGACCAAACCTAAAATCATTCAAATCAGTGGTTCCCAAGAGTGCTCTTCCTCATAAAAGGACCACAGTTAAAGGAGTTAATGGGTTTGTAAGAGGAAATGAGAAGAGTTAGTCTGTTTGTTTTTTGTAGGTAACTCATAAGAAGAAAGGTCACCGGTACTTGGACAACGGATGCTCACACCACATGTTAGGTGATTGAAGACTCTTTTCTGAGTTAGAAGATCTTAAAGGACGTAAAGTCACATTTAAAGACAATAGCAAAGGCAAGATTGTAGAGATTGGCAAAATTGGTGAAGGAAACAACTCAGCCAGTCCAATCTACCTTGTTAAAGGGCTGAAATACAATCTACTCAACATCTCTCATCTGTGTGACAAAGGTCAAGAGGTAAGGATCACCTAGACCAACCGCTACATTTCTTATGCAATCACCAAAGAGACTAAGCTCACAAGTCCGAGGTAAGGTGACACCTATACTATCCCTCTCTTAGATTCAAGTTAGAATTTATCTTGTTTCAAAGCATCTTTGAATAATGATTCATGGACTTGGAATAACAGACTAGGTCATATTAGCATGTTATGGATTGATTAGGGATTACCTAACTGTGCATTTAAGAAAGATAAATTTGTGAAGCATGCGCGAAAGGGAAGCAAGTCAGATCATCTTTTAAAGCACTCAAAACTGGTTTGACATCCAAAGTACTTGAATTGGTTTATATCGATTTGTGTGGTGAAATTCTTGTAAAAAGCCTTGGAGGTAAATCATATGTACTTGTCGTTGTTGATGATTTTTCACGATTTACATAGGTTTGTTTTCTCAAGAACAAGAATGAAGCCTTCAAAGAGTTCACTAAGATCTGCAAGAAAATTCAAGTGGAGTCATAGAATAAGATCATAAGGATTCAAACCGAGCATAGAAGGGAGTTTGACTACTCGGAATTTGCACATTTATGTCACAAAAATGACATCTCTTATAACTTCTCTGCACCAAGAACTCCTCAACAAAATGCGAGTAGTGGACAGAAAGAACATAACTCTTTAAGAAATAGGAAGGACTATGATGATTGAAAATGATCTACCTTACTATTTTTTGGCTTAAGCAATCAACAAAGCAAATTAAACACTCAACGGATGCCTCATCAAACCCATCTTAAAGAAGACTCCCTACGAGCTATACAAGGGAAAGAAACCGAACATATCTCATCTCAAACCATTTAGGTGTAAGTGCTTTGTTAACAGTAATTGTAAGGAGCATCCGACTAAGTTTGATGCTAGATCAAATGAAGGTCTATTTTGGGGTTATTCATCTCACAAGTAAAGCTTATAGTGTGTTTAACAAAAGGACTAACAAAGTGGAAAAAAGTATCCATATTGTCTTTGATGAGATTGATCTTAGCAGGATAAGTGAATCCACAAACTCGTATCTTAGGCTTAATAGAGATGAAGATGACCTCGTTGAAGTGGAGCTCATAAAAAGTCAAAACAGACGAACCGAGGGAACTCGGAATGAGGCAACTCGAATGTTGTGCCTCATACTCAACAAGCTCATGAGCCAGCTCGGAATGATGAAGAACAAGTCAATACGGAGACTAAGCAAGATCAACCAACCGAAGATCAACCTATTCAACCAACAAACTTGGTGAATCGGAGGACGAGTAAAGCTTTCAAACATATGCATCCAGTCACCCACCTGAGAACATACTTTCGACAGCAATAGTGGGGTAAGAACTTGATCTTCTTTGCATAATCTGTGTGCATTTTCTTCATTTATATCATTAACAGAATCCAACAATACACTAGAGGCCCTATATAAACCTGAATGAGTAGAGGCCATGCAAGAAGAGCTTAATCAATTTGAAAGAAACCAAGTCTACACTTTGACCAAACAACCTTCGACCACCAAGATAGAGGAACCAAATGGGCTTTGAAGAACAAACTAGATGAGGAAGCGTTGGTAGTTAGAGGTGAGGCTAAACTTGTTGCTCAGGGTTACAATCATGAGGAAGGAATTTATTGTTGCGAAACCTTTGCACCTGTTGCTAAGATTGAGGCAATCAAAATCCTTTTAACATTTGCATCTAGCATGAATACCAAGCTTTATCAGGATGTCAAATGTGCTTTTCTAAATGGTTTCATTCAAGCGAAGTTTATGTTGAGCAACCCCTGGATTTAAAAACTCAAAATTTCCAAATCATGTTTTTAAATTGCAAAAGGCTTTATATGGTCTTAAATAGGCTCCTCGAGCTTGGCATCAAAGATTGAGCAGTTTCTTGGTTGAAAATGATTTCAAAAGAGATTAGATTGACAAAACTCTTTTCATAAGAACCAAGGGGAAAGATTTACTAATAATTCAGATATATGTTGATGATATTAGTTTTGGAGCTACTAACGAAACTCTATATGTAGAGTTTTCCGAGTTGATGAGACAGGAGTTCCAAATGAGTATGATGGGAGAACTCAATTTCTTTCTTGGTGTACAAATCAAACAAGACAATGATGGCATCTATATCTATCAATCTAAGTGTACCAAGGAGTTATTGAAGATACAAGCTACAAGATGTGAAACATACAGCGAACACCTATGAGTAGGAGTTTGAAATTGGACTTAGACGAGAAAGGTAAAGTCGTAGATCGGAGACTCTACAAAGGTATGATTGGTTATTGACTCCATCTTATATCTAGTAGGCCGATATCATGTTCAGTGTTAGCCTTTGTGCAAGTGGTCAAGTTAATCCGAAAGAATCACATCTCATTACGGTGTAGAGAATTTTCGGATATCTTCCAAAGACTTAGAATGCTCGGTCCATGGTTTTCAAAAGACTCATAACTCGACTCTTACTGAATACTCGATGCTGATTATGCTGGATACAAAGTTGATAGAAAGAGCATGTTAGGAGCATGCCGGTTCTGCGACAATCCCTCATCTCCCGCTATTCAAAGAAATAGAAGTTAATTGCTCTAACAAATGCCGAGCCCGAGTACATTGCAATTAGAGCTTCCTGTGCTCAGATTATGTGGATCAAGCAAGACTTGAAGAATCGTGGACTATCATTCACATCTATCCTAATCAAGTGTGACAATCGAGTGCAATCGATATCACTAAAAATCCAGTTCCACACTCAAAGACAAAGCATATTGAGGCCGGATATCATTTTCTGAGAGACCATTCTAAAAAGGTGATATTAAACTTGAATTCATTCTCGCGAAATTTCAGTTAGCTGATATTTTCACTAAGCCTCTTAGTGAGGATAAGTTTTCCTTTATTAAGAATGAGCTTGGCATGATTAATCCATGATTATGTGATTTATTACATGAATTATCCTTGCATGATTATGTTTATATGTTCCGATAACAAATGGATTAGTAGAATTAGAATAAGATTGAGGTGTGAGTTATTAGTTGTCCGAGTGTTCTTAGTCAATCGAAACAATACTGAGTCACACTTACGTTTATGAGCAAAATGGACATCAAACATCTTAAATCATCTATAGATAAATGGAGAATTTTAAAAATCTTTTCAAAAACTCTTTCTTCTCTCTCTCTGCCACGTGTTTCAATAAGAGAAAACTAGTCGTTGGAAGAAAGTTGTTGGAATTCTAGCCATTGGAGTACGTAACGTCACATAGGTCCGAGAGTGTTGCTTGGTTTTCGGGTCAAAACGAAGATTGAAGGTCACTTCTTTCCACTATAAATAGCACCCCTCTACCTTCTTTTCTTCACATTGCCCACTATTTCCTTGCTCTTTATTCTCGATACTTCTCCTCACTCATAGTCTCTCTCTCGCTCTATGAATTTTAAAGCTTTCACTAATCTCTCTCTCTCTCTTTCTACTTTTGTTCTCTCTCTTTCTTGCCTTTCACCATGCCTAATTGAAGAACCGGTCAATAATTTGGTTAAGCCACTAAAAAGGCTCGCATGAAAAACACTAAGGAAGGTACTTCAAACCCTCATCAACACTTTGTCGTCCAACACCTAATGTTGGATGATAAATTCTTTCCAACCACCTCTTTCTTGTGGTTGCACAATATCAAAGATACATGGGTATACAATTATTTGTGCTTCTTTGAATATATCTATCTTGAACTCAATGTCGAGTTCTATGCAAACATGAATTTTTTGAAGGTGTCATAACCTCAAAAGTTCAGTGGTACGGTTGTACGGATCAAACTCACTCTTCCTCACAAACTCTTCAAAGTCACTTGTCTCTTTCTCAACTCCAACCATATACCTTTCATGGAAGTCACAGATGACTTCTTTGAAAAGTATGTAAAAGAAGTGCTTGAGTCACGAAAGAACTTCTCTGTGACTAAGATGAAATCTTAGGCAAGGCTACTCTGTTTCATTATGATGAGAACCTTATTTTATCATCATTTTAGGAAAGAGAGTCCGAACTCCAAGATTCTCAAAGCCTTGTTCGACATTCTAGAGGGCTACGAAGTAGACCTCTTCCCAATTATCATTGAGCATATGGCTTCGTGCCGCCTTACTCAAAGAAATCTGCTACTTATCCTTTCGGAGCTCTTTGGACTGTTATTTTTAAATAGTTTAAAGTTCCCTTTCCCATAGACCCAAACGCTGTCTCGTAAGCTACCATTTGTATAGGCGTAAAAGAGCTTTCGGGTATGGGTACCAGGAGGACAATCCTGGTGTCTAAGTTTAGGGGTCCGAGTTGACACCTCCTCCTCTTCCACCCACTCACACTCATACCGCACCAGCCTCTTCCACCCCTACTGCTGGTCCCTCTACTTCTCAACCCCTCTCGTTTGCTGCTATGTTTACCGAAATGGTAAACAAATTTGCTTATGTGTCTAAAGAGTTTTAGACTCCTCTCCACTCCTTCAAAAATGTTCTTCAAAACTTGGTTATTAACCAAAAAACGCAAAGTCTCGGATCGGGGAGAACCAGGATCTCATGTGTGAGCTCAAGGACATTATCAAAGAATAGTGCGAGTCATTTCATCTACTCCAAGAACACAAATGAAAAGTTGTTGAGGACTCGAGACACCTCCGATACTTCGGGAGTCCTCTAGCCGAGCTAACCTAACCTTAGTTGAGGTTGATGAAGTGGTTAAAGAGACAGTTGAAGATAAAGCTCAAGCTGCGAAGGAGAAGCAGAGGACAAGGAAGAAGAAGCGATCGCTCCACCCGAGGGCCGGGCGCAAAAGAACTAGAACATATCTCTTCGGATCATGTTCTAAGTGGCTCAAATAAGGCCGACGATGTCGGTCAGTCAAAAGCCCCCACATCGAAGCTCGCCCGCCGTTGTCTTCAAGCAAGAAGAACCTAAGAACGATGTATTCTACACAAGCATATAGGCTCGGACGCACCGCTCATCCCACCTCCCGCGACAACATGCCCCCTCTTCTTAGTCAATTTTTTTCTCTTTTTAGTGTTTATTTCTTTCATCCAACATCTCGTTGTACTTTTCTGCTATTTTCTTCCCTACTTTTCATGAAATGCATAGGGGAACAAAATAGAAAACTTAGATGTTTTATTTAGGGGAGTTCTTTCCTTTTGTCTTAGTTTATTTTATTTTGTTCCGAACATATTTCTTTTCTTAGCCATGAATGAATTTTCATTCTATGAGCATACCTGTTCTCGAGTTACATATTTTTATTTTTTTTGCTGTTACACTTAACTCTTTAACATATCTCGCTCTGGTTACAATTTCTTCTCTTTCTTTGCTCCGATCAATTATCCAAAAATCTGTTCTGAGTTATGATCTCTGGTGTACTTTATAAGTATCTCAAGTCTTACTTAAGAGAACATTATTTTCTCGCTCTAATCATTTGCAATGAAAACTAACTAACAAGTTTCGATCTTAAGTATGGGATATCTTTCACCAAAAAGAGGGAGATTGAAGACATAGGTATAACTCTCTATGTCTCTTAGATTTTTATTCTAAGTCATTTTGAGATTTATAGAGACTCATAGCTAAGTTTTCATTCTATTCTGAATGACTAAGAGAGCAAGCATCTGTGTAATCTGTTGCTTGTGTTTCTAACTCACTTAGACATCACTTAAAACCATCACATGATCAAATAATTTCTCTAACACATTTACTTTGAGCACTCGGCTTTGTATTCTAAGACAAAATGAATAACAATGTTAATTCTTTAATCCAAGTCACCTTATATCCTATAGAATTATTTGATTGTATCAAGTTCATGCTTTTTTGATGATTTAATATCTAACTTGATTAATTTTAAGATTGACTCAAGATGGAATCTGAACCTATTTAATATTAGACTTAGAAAATTTTATTCTTTTAGGCCAAAGATAATTAGGTTAATTACTTTGATTTAATTATTATTTGCGCCTAATCTTGGACCAAAGTATTTTATACTTTGAGAACCAATGTGGTATTCTCTTGTAGGTTTTTCAAACGATGCTAATATATTTTTGAATTACAAAAGCAACCTAGCTTCTCGTAGCTTAAACAACGACGAAATAAGCTTTAGCTACTTCTATCCGTGTTGTTTGTTTCCAAAACTGGAAAACTCCAGCTCTAGGCCTAACGGTTGTTGCCACCTCGGCTTTGAGTCACCTCCAGTTGATCGAACCATCTTTTGGAGCCAAGAGCTGTTGCACAACGTTCACATCCCAACGGATCTTATCGGAGTGACTCGGAATAGCCGTTACAACAGCTAGTGAAGACTTCGATCCTGAAACAAGAATCAATTGTCATTCCGCCTGGTTGTCAATAAGCGAAGCCACTCCACAAGACATGAAGATTACCGAAGTCAAAATTATTGTTGAACTAATTGCTAATCTCATTCTCACACAATCTTCTACTTACAACTCCAATTTTGTATTTCATATCTTCTAAGTTGTGAAGAAAGTCTTGTAATCAGTTACATTCTTTTCTTACTTTCTATGCAAGTCCCTTGAATGAGTTGTAAGGGTTAACTCAGCTCGATTGCCCTCGATTGTAATGGTTACCTCAGTCTAGAAGTACTAGATCGGATAAGGGAACTTCGAGTCTAAGAAAACGTTGTAAGGAATTGTTTAACGAGCAATTTTGGTTGAGTTAGTCCTTTATATTTTGTGGATTCAAAATATTGGATTTTACTTGATGCTTGGATTAGCACTTGTCCATGGTTTACTCGCCACATGAGAGTTTCCATGTATATGTGTATTTGGCTTTCTATGTCCATTCTAGACTCGGAATTTTGATTTATCTAAGTGTTTGTGCAAAAAGTATTTAATTTTCTTCATAACCTTATCCAGCCCCCTCCCTCTAGGGTGACTCGACTCTCGAAGAGCAAAATTTCAATCATCAAGTCCAAAGATAGGGCAAGGCGCTTAGCTAGCCTTAGAAAATTCTTCGAAAGACTAAGAAAGTACAACATGTGCCTTAACTCACAAAAATGTGTCTTTCGGGTAACCTCACGCAAACTGCTAGGCTATGTGGTTAGTCTTAGAGGAATCAAAGTTGATATATCGAAGATTAAGGCTATACAAGAAATTATGCCACCAAAGACGGAAAAGGAGATACGAGGTTTCCCGAGACGTTTAGCCGTTGTGACTTCCAAGCATTCTTCAAGTCTTGTAAAGTGGCTTCTATTTATACAAGAAATTATGTCCTGTAAAGTGACTTCCACCAAAGTAAACCATTTTGTTTCTCAAAGTATAAAATACTTTTGTCCAAGATTAGGCACAGGTAATAATTTAATTATGACAATTAGGTGCATAATTATCTTAGGCCTATAAGAATAGAATTTTCCGAGTCTAATATTCATTATACTCAAATTCCATCGAGTCGATCCTAATAGAGATCAAGTTATAAGAGTGAAAACATCAAAGTATAAGCACTTGATCCGGACAAATAATTCTCAAACAAACAAATTGAGTTAGAAAGATGAATTAACGCTATAATTCACTTTGCTTTTGAGATGTGCAGTCAGAACTCCGATAAAATGTGTTAGACAAATTATTTGAACATACGATAAATCCGAGTGATGTATGAGTTACTCGAAACATCAATGTGAGAAGATAAACAAGATTGTGATTTTTGAGTCGAGTCAAAAATGAATGAAAACTTATGTAGGAGTTTCTATAACACTCGGAATGACTTGTAATCAAAACTTAGTAGGGATGCGGTTTGTACCTTAGTCTTTATGTAGTACTCGGAATGATCTAGATTCGAGTCTCGGTCTTCAAAGTCAAACACCGAAATACGTGGAAACCCTCCTGCAGTAGAAACCACGGACAATGTTAATTCATGCACCAAGTCAAATGTACTATTTTGAATCCACAAAATACAAGGACTAACTCTATACGGAATTTCTCTCTTAGACAATTTAATTACAAGTTTTCCTAGACTCGAAATTCCATTATTTGATCTAGTACTTCCTAAGTGAGATACCCTTTACAGTTAGGGACAAATGAGTTGAGTTAACCCTTATAGCTCAATCAAGGGATTTAACGAAGAATAGAAAGAGTACAATCAATTACAAGACTATCTCTTTAAAACTAAGAAAGTAAGAATTACAGAATTGGAGTTGTAAGTTGAAGATTGAGTAAGTATGCACCAAGTAAGTGTTAAGCAATGTGTTCGGCAATCATCAAGTCTTATAGAGTGGCTTCTATTTATACACAGCAGGGCAAAATAGCCGTTGAGACTTGTTCTAGACTCGCTGAACTTCAATAGCCATTGTAAGGGCTAGCCTGAGTCACACAAAAAGGATCCGATAAAATATGAACATCGAGTGGTGGTCCTTGCCTCAAAAAGTGCTCCATCCCTCTAGTTGTGACTGAATTCTAGTGTTGAAAATTAATGTCGGGCCCAAAGTTAAAGTTTACCGGATTTGGAAACAAACAACCCCGACACGGTGTCTAAGCTATGTCCGGAAATAACTAATTTTTGTCTCCTGGTGTTTAACGGCTAGAAATCCACATCTTTTTCTTTCCAAAATATAGATTAAACTAATTTAATCGACCTACAAAAGCAAATCAAAGTGGTACTCAAAGTATAAAAGTACTTTGGTCTAAGATTAGGCAAAGATAATATTAATTCAAATTAATTTCTGAATCTAATATTCATTAGTCTGTAAATTCCATCTTGAGTCAATCATTTAAATAATCAAGTTAATAAGAATAAAGAATCGGAATGCACAGACTTGATCAAGTAAATAATTTCATTAAAATGCTCGATCGAGAAAGTTGAATTAACATAGTAGTTCATTTTCACTTAGAATAGTAAGTTAAAGCTTAGGATTTAAGTGTTTGTGAAATTATTTACTCAGGCAATTATTCTTAGTTATTTCGAGTGAGTCGAAACCCAGTTAAGAGTGCTATGCTTGATAGATGGTTTCTAAGTGGGTCAGAAAATAATGAAAAACTTAGATATGAGTTTCTTAAAAGCTTAGAATGACTTGGAATCAAAACTATATAGAGATATAGAGTTATGCCTCGTATCTTTAATCTCGCCGTTTTTATAAAAGGCATTCCATACTTAGATAGAAACTAATTAGTTCACGAGTCAAATTTCCATTGTATGTTGATTACAGACAAGAAAATAATAAAGAATATTGAACATCTTAGCTTGGATCATATAGAACTTAGATCGGGCTTCTTGAAGTAAAACAAGCATACTTGTCACGAGAATAGTGAAGAAAATATATCAAATTAAATAAGAAATATGCTAAGAAATAGATATGCTTAGAAATAAGAAAATTTCATTAATCATTCAAAGCATTTACAGAGAAAACTTAAACAAACAAAGAAACACACTAAGAGAAATAAAAACATAGAGAAACTCCCCTATGCAATTCAGCGAAAAATATAAAAAAGGGAGGAAAGAACAATTCAAGTACAAAGATGTTGGAGAAAATAAAAAATTTTAAAATCAAGAGGGAGGAGGAATAGTCTACCGAGAAGTACAAAAGCGAGGGTTACACCTAAGCCTGTATCCTTGAGTAGAGACAGTTTGGCGAGGTGGCAATAAGAGAGGTAAATTAGGCAGTGGAAAATTAAATGTCTACGAGAGACATAAAGTGCTTCCTCTACTTCTTCTTCTTCTTAGGCCTCAGCAACTCGCTGCTGTAGGTCTGTGGTTCTGAGGTGTGGGCCTTAGACCGGCCTTAGATTGGTTCTACACCGCTTACAGCTCTTTTGCTAGGGTAGGAAATTGAGTAGCCACCTCCTAAAGAAGTTCAACATAAGGGGCAGGTACGGATGTGGAAGGTCCAGCAGTAAGAAGTAGAACCTCATGACCAGTCTTAGTCCGAGGTGGAGGAGGAGGAGCTAGTTTTGAGTAATGAACCCGGACACCAGGTTGGATTACCTAATATCCAAGGCCAATAATTTCACTTCTACCTAAGTAGAGAGCAGTTTCTAGGCACTTGTATTGGTTAGAAGGAAGTTCAACCTTAAACTAAGTAAAAACAATTGAAAGAAGAGCTTCAAAGGGATAAGGAGTCTTCTTCTTGTCGGATAGAATAGAAGCAATCTGTTCCAGGATAAAAGGAAAGAGGTCAACGTCATACCCTTCAAGAATGTCAAAGAGAACCTTAAGAACTTTGTTATTAGGTTTCTCTTTTGAAGGATAGTAGGGGAAGAAGATTCTTATTAGAATGAATCACAAAAGTCTAGCTTTGGAAGTCATCCGAGTCACGAAAAGTTCTTTCTAGATCGAGGAATTTCTTTGGAGTACTTGTCAAAGAAGTCATCCATGACTTCATTGAAAGGAATAGGATTAGAATTGAGAAAAAGAGACTTCACATCAAAGAACTTGTGAGGTAGAGCAAGTTTGATACAAACCGCCTGGCCTTGGACGACAAAAGAGATCACATTATCTCTAGCTTTCATGTGGGTATAAAACTCGATGAACGAGTTCGGGTAGATGTAATCATAAAAGGTCATGTAAATGAAAGTACTGTTTTAGAAAAGAACTTGTCGTCAATAAAGAAATGTTGAGCGACCAAAACCTTTTGATCATTTGAGTCGGGGCTTTTCCCTTTTCTTGGGAAACCCGAAATCGAGTTGATTTAGTTCTCGCCTTCTTTGTGGCCGAACCTCCCTCCATAGCTGAACCTCTCTTAGGCATATTGAAAGAGATAGAGATAGTTCGAGAGTAAAAACAAAGTTAATATAAGCACAAATGAGTGAGAAACAAGGAGAGAATTTGAGTAGACGATGAAGTGCGAGAGCAAAGAGAGCGAGAGTGTGAGCAATAAGTAGGCAAAGGGAATGAATGAAATCGAAGTAGTGCTATTTATAGAATAAATCCGTTCATTGAACAACCGCCGTTCGACTCAACCCTCAAAGCAACGATTATCGGATCATTAAGTCTCCCAGCGAGTAACGGCTAGTTTTGAAGCAGTTTACTACAAACGACTAGTTTTTCTTACTGTTGGCATGACAGAGAGACAAGAAAACATTTTCGAAAACATATATGAGATTCTCCATTGATCTAAAGATGATCCCACAATTTTGATGTCCATTTTTCCCATAAATTGAGTCCGACTAAGTGATGTGTCCGAGTGATTCAAAACACACTCGGAAAATTAATATCTCATAACTCGGTCTCATTCTGTCAACGGATCCATTTGTTATTCACTCAAAACGTATAATAATCGATCAAGTAAAATAACGTATGCACTAACTTAGATAATTATGGAATGAAAATGCCAAGTTCATTCCTAATAAAGCAAAACTAATCTTCATTTAGAGGTTTAATGAAAATATGAGCTAATTGAAATTTTGTAGGAATAAACTCAAGTTCAATATCACTTTTTTCAAAATGGTGTCTCGGAACATACATGACCTCAATATGTTTCATTTTTTGTGTTGAACTGGATTGTTGGTGATGTTGATTGCACTTTGATTATCACACTTGATTGGGATAGATATGAATGACAAACATAGTTCCTTCAGGTGTTGCTTGATCTAGAGAATTTGAGCACGTAAAGCTCTAGCTATGATGTACTCAGCCTCAATAGTTGATAGAGCAATTGAGTTTCTGCTGCTTTGAATGCCAGGAGATGAGTGATTGACCCGAACATGGGCATGCTCATTATGTGCCTTTTCTATCAACTTTGTATCCAGCATAGTCGGCATCTAAGTATCGAATGATGGTCAAATTTGAGTATTTCGAATACCATAGACCAAGTGTCCGAGTCCCCGAAAGATATCTAAAAATTCTATTCACCATAGTGAGATGTGATTCTTTCAAATTAGCTTAAAATCTTCCAGAAAGACAGACACTAAACATGATATCCGGCCTACTAGATGTGAGATAAAGTAGAGATCCAATCGTACCTCTGTAGAGTTTCGATCTATTTCTTTACCTTTCTTATCTAAGTCCAGTTTTGTCATCGCTACTCATAGGCGTTGTTGCATGCTTCACATCTTATAGCTTGTATTTCTTCAATAACTCCTTGGTGTACTTTGATTGATGGATATAGAGTCCATCCTTTTCTTGCTTAATTTGCGGTCCAAGGAAGAAATTGAGTTTTCCCATCTCGCGCATTTAGAACTCCTATCTCATAGAGTTCCATTAGTAGCTCTAAATATACTCGTCATCAACATAGATCCGTATTATAAGAAAATCATTCCCCTTGGTTTTTATGGAAAGAAGTTTTGTAAATAAGACCTCTTTGAAATCATTTTCAACAAAGAAACTACTTAATCTTTCATACCAAGCTCCGGGATCATGTTTTATACCATATAAAGCCTTTTGTAATTTGAAAACATGATTTAAAAATTAAGAGTTTTCAAATCTAGGGGTTGCTCAACATAAACTTTGTCTTGAATATAACCATTAAGAAATGCACATTTGACATCCATTTGATAAAGTTTGATGTTCATTCTAGATGCAAATGCTAAGAGAATTCTCGATTGCCTCAATCCTAGCAATAGCTGCAAAGGTTTCTCCACAATCAATTTCCTCTTCATAGTTGTATCGCTAAGCAACTAATATGGCCTTATTTCTGACTACAAAACCTCCCCCATCTAGTTTGTTCTTAAAAACCCATTTTGTTCCTATTCATTGGGTGATCAAAAGGTTGTTTGTTTAGAGTCCGGACTTGGTTTCATTGAAATTGATTTGATTCTTCTTGCTTGGCCTCTACCCATTTAGGTTCCAACAAGGCTTGTAGTGCATTTTGAGGTTCAATTAATGATATAAATGCTGAGAATGCACATAGATTTTGCAAAGGAGAACGAGTTCTTACCCCACTATTGATATCGGAAAGTGTATTCTCAGGTGGATGACTCGGATGCATATTTGAAAGCTCTACTTGTCATCCGATTCACCAAGTATGTTGGTTGAACGGTCCGATCTTCGCTTGGTTCAGTTTCTTGAACATCTTCAACATTCTCAGCTGGCTCTTGAACTTGCTCATTCTAAGTCACCTCATTGTAAGTTGACTTATTCCGAGTTGCCTCAATTCTATTGTTTTGACTCATTCCGAGCTCAACTTCAGCAATATCATCATCATATCTATTGAGCTTTAGATTTGAGGAAGTTGATTCAGTTGTCCGCCATGGTCAATCATATCAAAGACAACGTGGATACTTTCTTCCACTTTGTTATTTCTCTTATTAAAAATTCTATAAGATTTACTTGTAAAATGAGTAAACTAGAAATATACCTTCATCCGACCTTGCATCAAACTTAGTAAGATGTCCCTTACCATTGTTATGCATATAGCATTTACATCCGAATGGTTTGAAGTAGGAGATGTTGGGCTTCTTTCCTTTATATAGCTCATAGTGTGTTTTCTTCAAAATGGGTTTGATGAGGCATCTATTGAGTGTATAATTTTCCGTGTTGATTGCCTTAGCCCGTAAATACTATGGTAGACCATTTTCAATCATTATTTTCCTTCCTATTTCTTCAAGAGTTATGTTCTTTCTCTCTACTACTCTATTCTATTGAGGTGTTTTTCGTGTTGAAAAGTTGTGGGAGATACCATTCTTGTCACACAAGTCTCGTAAGTTCCGAGTAATCGAACTACCTTCCATGGTCAGCTTTAATTCTTCGATCCGAGTCTCACGCTCGGATCTTACCGAACTCTTTGAAAGCTTCATTCTTGTTTTTAAGAAAACACACCCAGGTATATTGTGAGTAATCATCAACAATAACTAACACATATGATTTACCTCCTAAGCTTTTATGAGGAATTTCACAATACAAATCCATATGAATCAATTCAAGTACTTTGGATGTAGACACGGTTTTGAGTGGTTTGAAAGATGATTTTACTTGCTTTCCCTTAGTGCATGCTGATATGACCCCTAAGTAATCCATGACATGCAAGCTTCTTGATGGTATGCATGATGATACGACCTAGTCTACGATGCCATGTCCATGAGTCATCATTCAAAGATGCTTTTAAACATGATAAATTTTGACTAGAATATGAGAGAGGAATGGTGTAGGTGTTACCCGACCTCGGACTTGAGAGCTTTGTCTCTTTAGTGATTGCATCATAAATGAAGCAATTAGTCCGATTGTATCTTACTTCTTAACCTTTTTCACATAACCGAGATATTCTCATTAGGTTGTACTTAAGTCCTTTGACAATGTATACTCGACTAACTAAGTCATCTCCTTGACCAATCTTGCCAATCCCAACTATCTTACCTTTGCTATTATCTCCAAATGTGACTTTTCCTCCTTTCATATCTTTTAGCTCATAGAAGAGTCTTGACTCTGCGGACATGTGGCATAAACATCCACTGTCCAAGTATCAATGACCCTTTCATTTCGAGGTACCGCAACACATAAACAAACTAACCCTTCTCAATTCCTCTTACAAACCTAATAACGGCCTTTACTTTGGTTCTTTTATGACGAAAAGCACTTTTGGGAACCTAGATTTGATTAATTTTGGGCTTTGTCTAATTCCGAGTCTTCCTGCTAGAGAACCGAGTCCGTGTCTCTTTTCTTTGAATACCTTTTCTTTTGTAAACAGATTGAGAAGGCTTTTTTCATGAAAAATGGTCTCGAGCTCATTCCCTTTTCTTTATGAATAAATAGAACGATGCTCAATCTTCCTGAACTTAATAGTTCTACAATCAGTTTTGAAGAGATTTGAATAAGAATTAGGACCCTCTTCATCATTAAAACCAAGATCATCTTTTCGGAATGAGACACACCGAGAGCCAAGTAAAAGACCAAGGCTTTTCGGACCTTGAGTGAGTTTTAAAAACAACTCTTGAGACTCATTAAGCTTATATTTCGGTTACTTTTTCTCTGTTCGAGGCGGTCGGACTCGGTCTCATTGTGTTGAGCACTGGTCTCAAGTCCTTTCGAGATACATTTTTCTAACTCCTTTCTCAAAGTGATACACTCAGTAGTAAGAGACTCTAGTTGTCTGTTTCAAATCGAAGAGTCGAATTAGACTTTTCTTCCAAAGTAAAAATATATCTAACAAGATCAAGTTTGGAAAGATTGAGGAAATAGTTTGTTACCTCTTGAGGAATTGTTTCCTCAAGCATTCGAATCATCAATATATGACTTAGATCCAGGTTTAAGTCCGTCGGTGCCATTAGACACTTTGAGTCATCACAATCATCATCTTTAGAGGAGTCATCATCGCTCCATGTAGCCACCATAGCCTTTTTCTTCTTTCTCTTCTTTCTCTTTGGACATTCCTTGACTATGTGCTCCTTGCTACCACACCCAAAACAATCAAAGTTCTTAGTTAAACACAAATTGGATGAGGATGAGTATTTAACTCTTGCTTTGGCCTGTTTTGCCACTTTTTGTATTTCATGGTCTTCTTGAAACCTCGGGCAATGAGTGCTACGAGATCCTCTTTAGAATCTGAGGAGCTTAGACTTTGTCCTCTATCTTTTGAGGCGTTAAGTGCAATATTCCTTTTGGTGCTAACCTCTGCTTCCTCTTCTTCTAAGTGCAGCTCATAAGTGAGTAGGCGCCCAATAAGCTCATCTACCTTCATTTTAGAAAGATCTTGAGCTTCTTCGATTGATGTCACCTTGGGACCCCATATTCTCTTTGGTAGAATTTTTAGAATTTTTCTGACAATTTCTTCATGACAGATCATTCTACCTAGAGATTTGAGATTGTTGACAATCTTAGTGAACCGAATGTGCATCGAGTTATGTTCTCCTCGAGCTCCATTTTGAACAGCTCGTACTTGTGTAGAATGACTATCTTCTACTTACTTCACTTGGCTGGTTCCTCCATAGGTATTGATCAATGTATCCCATACTTCTTTGGTCGTGTCATAGGTCGACACTCTATTATATTCTTTTGAGTTGACAGCGCACATCGAGTGTTCATGGCTTTGAAGTTCTTCCTAAACTGTTTATTCTCTTTAGTGGTGTACTCGTAACTTCTCTTTGGGTACAACTCTTGTTTCTTCCATCTTCTTAGGAATGTAGTTTCCATGCTTGATGATGTTCTAGACATCCTCATAAACGAGTCCTCGATGAAGCATTCCATCATCTTCTTCCAGAGTGTGCAAAGTTTAATCCCTTCAATTTGGGTGGTCTAGTGAATGATTTGCCTTCATCAAACTCTCCATTGTTATAAGCCATCTAATATTTAAACCTTCGGATTATGAGATCCCTTTGAAAGGCTAGGCTCGATACCAATTGAAGGTTTGCTCTTGGAGAGGCTAAGTCACCCTAGAGTGGGGCTGAATAGGGTGATGGAAGATTTTTGAGAAATTACAAGCGGTTCCGCACAAATCGGACTTAGAAAATAATTCGAGTCTAGAATGAACTCGAAACAAGTCAAACACATAAATACATGGAAACGCTCATGGGGCAAAAACCATGAAAAGTGCTAATCTAAGCACCAAATCCAATCCACTATTTTGAATCAACAAAATACAAGGATCGACTCGTACTGAATTACTCCCTTAGACAATTCAATTACAATTTTTCCTAGACTCGAAATTCCTTTATCCGATCTACTACTTCCTAACTAAGATACCCATTATAGTTAGGGACAATTAAGCTGAGTTAACCATTACAGTTCAGTCAAGGGACTTAGCGAGAGAATAAAAAGAGTAGAAGTGATTACAAGACTATCTTTTTACAACTCGGAAAATAAGAATTACAAAATTAGAGTTGTAAGCTGAAGATTGAGTAAGTATGCAATAATTAAGTGTTAAGCAATGTGTTACGCAATCTACAAGTCATGTTAAGTGGCTTCTATTTATATACAGACATGGGAAGATTAGCCCTTGATACTTATTCTGTACTCGGTGAGCTTCAATAGCCATTGTAATATGAACGTTGTGTGGTAGTCCTTGGCTCGAAAAGTGGTCCATCCTTCTGGTTGTGACTCATTTCTAGGGTGGAAACAACCGTTGGAATCGAAGTTTAAGTTTACTCGCATTTGGAAACAAACAACCCTAACACGGGTCCGAGCCATGTCCAAAATGACAGATTTCTATCTCGCTGGTATTTAACGACAAGAAACCAGCTGCTTTTGCTTTTCAAAAATAGATTAAACTAATTCAATCAACCTCCAAAAGCAAATCAAAGTGATACTCAAAGTATAAAAATACTTTGGTTCTAGATTAGACAAAGATAATAATTAATTCAAAGTAAATAGGCACTTAATTATTTTTAGCCTAAAAGAATGCAATTTTCTATATCTAATATTCATTAGGTGTAAATTTCATCTTGACTCAATCATTTAATTGATCAAGTTAATAAGAATAAAGAATAAGAGAGCATAAACTTGATCAAGTAAATAATTTCATTAAATATGATGATTTAGAAAATGGAATTAACGCAATAATTCATTTTCACTTGGAATAGTAAGTCGGTGCTCGGAATAAGAGTGTTTGTGAAATTATTTACTCATGCCATTATTTTGAGTTATTTACGAGTGAGTCGAAACCCACTTAAGAGTGATATGCTTGATAGATGGTCTATGAGTGGGTCGGAAAATAATGAAAACTTAGACATGAGTTTCATAAAAGCTTAGAATGACTTGGAATAAAAACTATAAAGAGATAGAGAGTTATACGTGAGTCTTTAACAACCTACTGCGTAGTGTATGGTATGAAAGCAGTCCTTCCAATAGAAATTGTCATTCCTTCACTTTAAATTATTGCAGAAAGTGGGCTAAGGGACACTACGAAGAGATACTATTGCTAGATGAAAGATGGTTAGACACTTTACATAATGTCCAAATATATCAAGGGCATTTAATAAGAAGGTGAAGCCTCGTAACCTGCAAATTAGGGATTTGGTCCTTAAGGAGACTAGAACGTCAATCCAAGATCCCCGAGGAAAATTTAGGCAAGTGGTGAGGCCCAAATGTACTTAGTCAAGTATTACTTGAAAGGGCGACTAAATTGACTAATTTAGACGGTGAAGAGCTTTTTCAAGTATACAAAGTTGGATTAACTAAACAAATACTATGTTTAGCATGACACAAAGCAAATCCCATAATTAGCTAAGCCTGGCCCACCTAGGACGCTCCTCGGACGGCACCAGCCACCGTGTGGACAATGACGGACTTGTCGGGCCAAGCAATCCCTGTGGCAATATTTTGTATTTAATTGTTCAACGGTCCAATTAGACAGTCCACTTGTTTAATTAATTCTTTAATTGTTATTCCAGGGACGATTCAATTAGCGAACCAAATTTATTATCTATTCCTCTAAGTGAGCGATAATAGTACATGAAGCATAAAAGTGAGCATAAACTTAGTTTTTACTTTTATTAATAAAACGTAAACCTATTACTTACCTAAATACATAACTAAATAAAAGGGGAAATAAAACAAGCATACTAAGAAAAATAAATTGTTTTAAAAAAGCAAAACTAAAATTTCGTAACTTTTATTTCTTCCTATGTTCTCTCTAAAAATTCAGTCGTACTCAATCTTTACTTTCTTTCCTTTTGTGTTGCTAGACTCTGCTGCATCCTTTTCGGTGCGTTTCTTTAGCTCTTTGATCTTGCAAGCCCTCTTTTCGGTTTTTTAACTTCTGCCTCCCTCATGCAGGCTCGTTCATCTATCCGAGAGTTCACTTCTCGAATTTGAATCAATGCTTCAGCGAGGATAGCTCCTCCGGGATCCCGTTCTCAAGTCCATAGTGCCTTGCGATGTTTGGGGTCCACTTCTTTTATCCATTCCATATAATATTCAAAAATACAGTAGTTCGTTTATCTATAGGTTTCAAGCAACTTCGGCAAGTTGTCAAGCCATGTCGAAACCCGCCTTGAGCTGCCAAAATCTACAACCAGTTCAAAAGTAGCGAGGCTAGACAGAATCCAAATAAGGGATCACCTATTCCCATCCTATTTGTTGCATTTCACGGTGAGGGAAGTAGCACGTATCGGTTTTCAAACCCAACAAATGTACAAAACGGTGTTTGTCGATGTGTGTCCTTAATTAGGTCACTTTCTTGTGTTCAATGTACCATTCAATGGGATTCCCTGCTATGAACTAGGACTCCCACTGAGAAGCGAGATGGTTAGTTAAAACACTCATCTCCTTCCGCCGACAAAATTGTGTTACAAGGTACGAGTCCACGTCCTGTCGGTGCTCGCACTAGTTTAAGGTGCTTCACCAACCATATCTCGCACACAACAAATAATAAATTACTAAGAATCCTGCACGGTTGACTTCATCCTCATTCACTTCCGTACAGGAGCAAAATAAAAAAATTAAAAAAGAGAGAGAGAAAAGCTGAAACTTTGGGCGAAATCGGAGACATTTCGGTCTCGCCGACGTCGGACAACCGTCTCTTGGCTGAAGCCGCCTACCTGACCTCACCGGCTAGTTCCCGGATATTATTTTCTTCTTACCGGCAACAACACGGGGTTTCCTGAGATGTCCTCGTTTGGATTCGCTTCAACCCGGTCTAGCCTTATGATAGTTTCTGCAAAAATCGGTGGAGTGAGGGAGCAGGTGATCGTCCAATTGCTCGATGAAATTCAACAATGCAACAAGAGCCATGTCCTCGTGCCCTCTCACTAATAGGAAACCACCTATCAAGAAGGTGATTATGGCCGGACATCTCTTTATGTGGGCGTGCCCTGAAGAATGCATTGGGTGATATTGCTTCATCAGGTTCATTAAATGCACCTCATCCCCGATAAGAATGTAGCTGAAATTCCTATTAGTTAGCTTCGAGCACGCGCTTGTATGTTTCACGCATATTAGCAGAAGATGTCAGCATTACGGGTTTAGTTCGACGTTGAAAGCCCGGATTGGCATCAAATTCTTTAAGAAGTGGACTTAACTCCTTCTCCCCAAACCTAAAGACCTCATAGTGTGGATCCCGAAAGGCCACAACAACTCTTAAGAAAGTTCAATAGATTATCACCCACTGAATGGTAAATAGGGTGTTAAGTCCATAAAGAGATAACCCTACCCTATGAACATCCACCATCTCGTGCATCCAAAAGGACAGTTCGGTCATAAAGTTCATCTTTGAAATAGAAAAGGATTAAAGGCAGTGGGGAATTTCCTTAGGAACTATTTTTCGAACAAGTTCCAGAATAGAGGTTTGGAAGGTGTGATTTTCGTAATCGATCGAAGGTCCCTTTTATAGTGGTCTCCATGTTCGAGTCCTATCCCGTCACGCCACTAGGGATCCTCGGCCAGCCGCTTGGCCAGCACTGTCGAGCCACCCGGTCTCATTTCCTTTTCGACACAAGCACTCCTTAGGCCATTTTCGCTTTTGCTTCCGGCCCATTTCGGCCAAGCCCTAATATATTTTTGACCATGCACTTACTATTTCCTATTTTCCATTTTATTATTTTCTTTTAAGGGCAATGGGGGCTAGTGCATTTTTTCGATTCTTCTTTGCAATTCGCCTTAGAATTTTTCGCATCATATAATAAAAGAAAGCATTTTAGAATTAAGACTTTGCATTCATCCCATTTTATAGAGGCAAAATA
Source organism: Talinum fruticosum (assembly GCA_021018815.1). Taxonomy (NCBI): domain Eukaryota; kingdom Viridiplantae; phylum Streptophyta; class Magnoliopsida; order Caryophyllales; family Talinaceae; genus Talinum; species Talinum fruticosum. The sequence goes on along the minus strand of JAITYX010000025.1, from coordinate 5,186,083 downwards.
TTACAAAACACTAAATGTTAAACAAAAGCACACTACAAGGTGGCGATTAATCTTTATCATCGGAGGTGCTAGCGAAGATGTAGTTGCCAAAATCCTCCAAGATGGACGTGGAAACTCGTCTTTCCCCGCCAACTTGTGAAAAGCTCGCCCCTTAATCTGAAGAAGATTGAGAAGCTCTATAAGGAGGCCAACTATATGACATCCGGTGGAAATCAAACGGGTTAACGGTGATGGTCAAGTGCTTGGAGAGACATGATATCTATACAGTCTTTGCAAAAACTAGGCCCGAGCACCGGAAGAACAAGGCCCGAGTGCCGATGGGCTAGGCCCCGCCTCGGAAGCGATACGATAGTGTGAACGCCATGTATAGCATCGAGAAGTATCCACTCTAGTCATACTACCGGATGGTGTTTGTTGGCTAGATGGGCGTGCTTGAGTCTCGGAATCACCAAGGAAGTCTCCCAATGAAGAAGATCTCGACCAGTGACTCTAACAAAATAATGGAGCAATTAGATCCTTTACTAAAAGCTCAAAAAGTTAGCATTTGCACTAAGTAAGACCTACCCGAAATGTTCGGCAAGTCTTCCCAAGTAAACAAATCCTTGAAACCTGTTAGGGTAGATTGGAGGTTTATCGACATAAGTCTAGATTGCTCCGTGTTATACTACAAAATTCATTATGTTAGCAAGACGCTTTTAGCATACAACTAAAAGTAAAAGAGCGTAAAACTCTTACCTCTTTCCAATTCTTAAGAAAAGGGTGCCCCACACACTCATCTTCGGGTATTTTAGGAATTATAACATAGCGTGGGGATTCCGTGGGTTGGGATAGATCGATGTCAAGACTCGGGATATAGATGTCCTCCGGGAGAAGCTATAAAAGATGCAGTTAATTTCCACATAACAAATTCAACTATACAAAAAGGGATAGATAAGGACTCACCAAACGGTTCATAATTCGCCCTAAGTGTTGAGTATAGGATGAATACATGTTTAAAAATTGGGTGTAGAGATACCCAGTAGTTAATTCTTCCTTCTCCTCTTGAGTAATAGAGAGGAAATAAAACATTATTTGTAGTTGATCATGGAGAACTAATGGAGGCCATGTGTTATAATGGATTTGAGGTGTGACCCGTTCGCCAAGATACCACCAAAATCTAGAAAGTCCTTCAAACAAGATCCTCGTCTCACTAAATTCTTGCGCCACACCTAAGCTTGGAGGGAACTAAATTTGAGTCCAAGGGGGAAGTTGGCCTACACACATAGGACCCATAAAGAGACAAGGAAAAAATAGAAAAATTAGGCAGCAAACATCCGGCTTTCCAAACAACAGATCAGGCGAGAGGGAGAAAAATTGTTAGCTGTATTTTGACATAAATTTAAAAATTAGAAGTGTTAGCTTGTCGTACAGCCACAAAGTAAACCACTACTTAGGTTTATAATAAACAAGATAGCATAGGGAAGTAGGGATCGAATCCACGAGGAAACATATAAAATATGCGAGCTTTAACCGAACTAAATTTACTACTCTTTAAAACAACATAGAAAATATAAATTAGAAAATTAATAACTAAAAACAACATAAATTATCTAAAAACCTAAATAAATAAAATTGACAGAAAATAACAATTATAACAACCCAGAAAGATTTTTTATATTTTTTAAAGAAATTGTAACAAGAAACAAAACTCGAATCTAAAATAGAAAATTAAATAAGGAAAATTCTGCACTAAATAACTACGGAAATAAATACGAACATTACCCAAAATATTAACACTAATTTTCTAGACCTAAACAAACAATAAAAATTTAAAATTTAAATTTAAAACCAAATTTACATATTAATGTAACTAAATATTTGAAGTAACTAAATTCAAGAATTAAATATGAAAAAATATAAAATCGAATTTTAAAATTGTAAAATTTAAAAACAGTAAACTAGGACTATATCTAAAACAAGTTAAATAGTGAAAAACTTATTTTAAAAGTAATTTTTAATAAACTAACGCAAAAATAATAAAAACTAACATCAAAATATTATGAAAATTAAAATATATAAAGAAACAAAATTAAATTAAAATAAAATTATTAAAACTAACCTAAAAGATTGATCTTTTGGAGGGGATAACAGAATTAACAATAAAATATTATAAATTTTTTAATAAAAATCGACAAATTAAACAAAACAACTAAAAAGAAAATTAATTATTATCAAAGATATCAAATTTATAAAAAGCACCTAGTATAATCTATATCCACCATGTAAATTAATATTTATCATTAACACATATTTATCTACCCATGAGCTAAACTATAGAAGACGACCACTAGTAAATTTTCCCCCATTTTTCCTTAGTTATTAGTTTACTTTTTTTTTTGGGAAAACGGTAAGTACACCAACTATAAGGTAGCCCTTCTCGCAATGGTTCTGCTTAAGTTGTCCTCCATTGGAATGGAGAGAAAATAAGTAGAAAGAATGGAAAACCAACAAAGATTAGAAATAATGCAAAGGCCAAACTTAGCTACCCGGTTAGCAGCTCTGTTCCATTTTCTAAAGGTGTGCCGAATAACAAATTTACTCCACCTGTATAGGAAGCATAGAGTGTCATGAATAAGAGTATGAATCTCCCACGGAATCTGGATATCCCCTTTAATTTCTTTGATGATCGTTAGATTATCTCTTTACGAGACAATTGAGTGATAGCCTACCCGAATCGCCGCTCTAATACCATTTCTCATAGAAGTTGCCAAAGCTACAACACTCGAAAATTGCCCTGAATAAGATTTTCTAGCTTGCATAAATCTCCCATCTTAGCTTCGATGACAAAACCCGCCACTATAGCGGAGGAAGATTTGGATCAATCAAAGTTGATTTTGACGAATCCCCTTGGTGGTTTGTGCCAGCAAACAAATTGAAGAATGTTGCTAGGTGTCGAAGATGAAGGCAGAGAGGTTGAACAAAAGACAATCCAGACCTATTCCTAGCTGACCATTCAACCCAAAGTGATTTAGCTCTGAATAATTATAGCAATAGGATTGAAAGATCCGTTGTTAAAAATGATGTCATTTCTGGTCTTCCCACTGCTCCACAATAGATGAGTCAGCCGGATCATTTGAGTTGGTTTCTTCAAGTTCATGACTAGTAGAAGGATATGATTCGAGTGAGGTAATTTGAGATTCATTCAAATCAACGTCAAGCGACTTATGCCGATTAGCCGACACCCAAATCTCCTTAACGCAGTTGCTTTGAGAGAAGAGATAATCAATAGATTCATAATAAGAAAGACAGAGTGGACAAGTGGTGTCAATGTTAACTCTTGTGAAGGTTTTCTCGGGGAGAGTCCGAGTCACCCTAGAGGGGGTGAATAGGGTGATGGAAGTTTTTCTTGGAAACTTTAGCTCTTTTGTCAAAAAGAAGACAAGTGATGCATTCCGAGCCTATCAGCGAGGTCGAAAAGTTTGGACTCGTAAATGCTATCACGAATGGATAAGCAAATTAAGCAAGAGTCGTAAAGCTGTCCGAGTCTAGAATGAACTCGGAATGATAACACTTAGAGATTACGTGGAAACCCTCCTGGGCAGAAAACCACACACCGTGCTAGTCCAAGCACGATGTCAAATCCACTATTTTGAGTCCACAAAATACCGTGAACTGACCGAACCCGAGTTGCTCCCTTAGACAACTTTATACGGGTTTTCCTAGACTCGAAATTCCCTTATCCGATCTAGTACTTCCTAGCTGAGATAACCCTTACAGCTAGGGACAACTAAGCTGAGTTTACCCTTACAGCTTAGTCAAGGGACCTTACAGAGAAAGTAAGAAAGTGTTTGTAATCGAGTACAAGACCTTACAACTCGAAAGTAATGAATTACGGAGCAGGAGTTGTAAGTAGAAGATTGAAAGTGACTACAATGACTTTGCTCAAATACGTGTATTAACAATAATTTTGGCCAATCTTCAAGTCTTGTGAGGTGGCTTCTATTTATAGATGACCAGGCAGAGTAGCCGTTATCTTCATCTGCCGACCGAGAGTCCTCTCGTGATCTGTTGATATAAGCTTTCCGAGTCACTCGGAAAGTATCCGTTGTAATGTGAACGTTGGACAACGGTTTAACTCTCTTGGAAGTCCCAAAACCACTGGCGGTGTCTTAGAAGGTAAGGTGGAAACCACCGTTAAGCTTAGCGTTCCAGTTTTCTAGATTTGGAAACAGACAGCTCCGACACAATCTTCCGGGACTCGGAGCAGAGAAGGTGAAAAGCCATGTTTGCTTGGTGATTTGACGTTCGAAGCCGGTTACTTTTGTGGTTTGAAAAAGGTGTATCCTCATTTGAATAACCTACAAAAGTAAATCAATTTTGGTTCTCAAAGTATAAAATACTTTGGTCCAAGATTAGACACGGATAATAAAATTATTAAGATAATTAAACAACCGATTATCCGAGTCAAAAACGAAATGGAATTTTCGAGTCCAATATCCATGTGTTAAGTCGTATTTTATACGTATTTTTAGTAGTTATTTAGTTTATATTATATAGTTTATTTTATCTAATTTATTCTATTTTGTCTATTTATAGGTAATTATCGAATAAAGTGGGGAAGAGAAGAATAGTCGTTAAAAGTGGATTTTTAGCTACCGACAAGCATCCAAGAAAATATATGAAGTCGGTCCATAAATATAATATGTAATAAAATATTTATTTTAGGATATTATATTTTAGGAAATCCTAAGTGGAATAGAAAAGGGAAACTTAGAAGAGAAGAAAGAGAAATAAACCCTAACTCTTTCACCCTATATATACTACTTATTATCATCATGGAAGGAGACCTAGCACCCACATATCATCACCACCTCTTACTGCTTGCTGCCGCCTGCACCTCGCTGCCCAGCCACCACCCGCCAGCTGCTGCCGCTGCTTCGCTTGTTCCTAAGCTGCACCTTGCTGCCGCCTGCTTGCTGCTGCTGTCTCGCTGCCAGCCCACACCAACACCACCATCCACCATCATCTTCTTCATCTTCCCGGGTCAAAGAAACTAATATCGGTAGTATAATTTAGTTTTGTAATTTTTATTAGAAAAGATTGAGTTTTTATTGATAGGTTAATACTAAAGATGCTATTTTTATTTAGTTTACATGTTTTAAATTACATGATGTGTGAGTAGTTTTTCTTATACTTAGTATCATCTCATTGAAGCCATGTTAAATTATTTATTTTGAAACAAAGTTTTGATTTTTATTGTCTTATTGATTTGATCCATGATTCTATGATAATTTGTGTTTAATGTTTATGAATTTATGTCTAATTAATTAGAGTGCACGCTATTTAGTTTTATATAAATTCATATGATAGTTTAGAGGGTTTAAGTACGTAATTGCTTGATCTTTTAGACATAAGTATCACCCTAGTTAATCATGGATGGCTCATACCCATCTCTTTTAATTAGGAAATTATCATAGATCCTTCTTAAATCAATTTGCTAGTAGATTGGTTATTAGGTGCTAGATGATGTTTTTCTAATGCTTAATGCTCTAATTTGATTAAATTCTAGTGCTAGTGCTAGGGTTATCAATATTAGTAGGGTTTATATTAGGGCTAGGCCTAAGTAAACTAATAACTAAGGAAAAACTGGGAAGATCCGCTAGTGGTTGTCTTCTACGGTTTAGCTCATGGGTAGATCAATTTGTGTGTTAATGATAAATAATAATTTGCATGGTGGATATAGATTATACTAAGTGTTTTTATAAATTTGCTATCTTTGATAATTATTTGTTTGCTTTTTAGTTATTTTCTTTAGTTTGTCAATTTTTATTTATAAATATATAGTCTTTTATTATTAATTTCGTTACCCCCTAAAGATCAGTATTTTAGGTTAGTTTTAGTAATTTTATTTTAATTTAATTTTGAGTCTTTACATATTTTAATTTTCAGAATTAATTTTCTGTCAGTTTTTATTATTTTTGAGTCAGTTTGTTAGAAATTAGTTTAAAAATAGTTTCTTTTGTTATTTTTCTTGTTTTATTTTCTTTTAGGGTTTAGATAGAGTCCTAGTTTGCTGTGATTAAATTTTAGAATTTTTGGAATTAATTTGATATTTTTTCAGATTTAATTCTTGAATTTAATTACTGCAGGTTTTTAATAAAATAAATTCGTAAATTAGATTTTAAATTTTGTTTTTATATTTTTAGGGTCTGGTTAGGTTTAGAAAATTAGTATTATTATTCTGGGTAATTTTAGTATTTATTTTCGTAATTATTTTAGTGCAGAATATTATTTATTTAATTTTCTGTTTTAGAATTTATTTAATTTCTGCTTTAGTTTTCTTTTCTGAAAATTTATAAAAAAAAACATTCCTGGGTTATTCCAAGCTTTATATTCTGTCTGGAATATTTATTTTTATTATTAGATAATTTTCTGTTATTTTTAGTTATTTAATTCTGAATTATTCTACGTTTTAATTTTCTGTTTAAGTTTTTATTTGATTTTCTGTTTTGATTTTTCCAGAATTAATTAGGATAGTTTTGTTAAATTTAGATTATTAGAATTATAGTGCATAATCTCAGAAGTTTTTCTTAGAATTAAAATTAGAAATTTAGTAGTTAAGTTGGTTTGTTTGAATTTTATAAGGTAAATAACTAGAATAGTTAGTTTAATTAGATTGAAAGTTTGATTTTTTACACTATCTTTCCTCGTGGATTCGATCCCTACTTGCCCTTACTATATTGTTTATTATAAGTCTAAGTAGTGGTTTAATTTGTTGCTGTACGACAAGCTTAACACCATGATACTTAGAATTCCATCCGACTTAGTCTAAGCGAAGAATCAAGTTCGAGTAAAGAATATCGTAGTGAAGTAACTTGATATAGACTAAGCATGAAACAGACTAGAAATACTGACTATAACAAAATAGAACTTATAACCGAAGTCGATTCTGAGTGAGAGAAGGTGAAACACTAGTCCATTCAATCTGCGATAAATCTGAGTGATGAGGGACTCAAAACAGAGAACCAATTTTCCGAGTCACTTACGGATAAGTAAGAAATATAAGAAGTAAAAGCTGTATCACTTAGAGAAGATACCATTTTACTAAAAGAAGTTTCGAGATACGGACAATGCCTTGGAATCAAAACTCTATAAGTATGAGATGGTTATACTTGATTCATTTAATGCAACTCGAAATGCGTTGAGAAGTGTCCGAGTCTTCATCTTGTTATGGCCGGATTATCTCGTTTCGCAAAACTCTCTGTCTAATTTGCCATAAGAACAATTTCAATTTACGCAGATCCTAATTCCAAATCCAAGAAAAATCCCAAATAGGTAAAATGTTTGATTTTTTATGCGTATTCCAAGTGGTCGACTTAGTCGTGCATTTCCCACTACTAGATAGCCCCAAGCAAACCGAATCCTCCATATCATTAGAGGTCGGAGGAATAGTCTTAATTTTTTTACATATATCATTAGGAAGCATAGTATGAAGCAATTCCAAATCCCACTCCTTATCGTTTCGATAGAATCACTAACTATAGCCGTGAGAGGGAGCATATTTGGAGTAGAATTATCAAAGAAATCAAGCAAACAAACATTACCACACCAATAATCAACCCAAAATTTTTCTTTTTCCGTTTCCTATCTTCCAACATAGACCTTTTTGAAGAGCTCCCGTTCCTTAAGTACACACTTCTAAGCCCAAGAGTCATTAACCTTTGGTTGTCTAACAAACTAATACTCGAAAGAGGACACTTGGCTCTCATAATTTTGCCCTAGAAATTATCCTCTTTAAACAAATATTTCCATAAAAGCTTACCTAAGAAAGTTTGATTAACTTCTTATGTTCTCCTGAGTCCCAACCCTCCTACTTTTTAGGAGTACAAACCTTATCCCAGGCTGCCATAGTTAATGCCTTACCCACACCTAAATTTTACTAGAAACAATCTCTATTAATTTTTTCAAGAGAGCTGGCAATGTTGTTAGGAAGCTTAAAGCTTTGCATAATATGAGTCGGAAGGGATTCAAGATTAGATTGAATAAGAACCAATCTACCCACTTTGGAAAGCGAATTGGCTTTCCAACTTTGTAGTTTAGAATCAACCATTCTTAATATGTCCTCCAATAATGAGTCTGTTAGGCCTACCCCGAAAAATAGGGCATCCTAAATACTTCCCAAGAGAGTTAGAGTAAGGTATATTAAAAGCTGACGCAATAGAGTTCCTAGTGGCAGCTGAAGCATTTTTAGAAAAAACCAACGATGATTTATGAAAATTAACAAGCTGACTTGATCGTAGACGAAATCCTCGTAATTTTATGAAGGCAAGGGATCTTGTTAGGTTGAGGATAAATTTTGATACCAATCCCTTACTTCGGTTGTTGCGCTGCAAGGTGAAGCACTGTAAGCTAGCACATCCATAAAAATAATAAATAGGTAAGGAGATAATGGATCCCCTTGCCTAAGTCCTCTTGAGGGATGAAAGAATCCACAAGTTTAATCATTAACAATAATTGAGTATGTAATAATAGTTATGCACTCCCTTATCCAATTAATCTAAACTTGATGAAATCCCATTCAATTCTATCATAGTCTTTTTCCATATCACGCTTAGGTCCTACGTAAGCTCGCTTACTCTTGATATTATTAAACTTACTAATAATTTCATGCGTTAACAATATGTTATCATGGATATCCTTACCCTGGTACAAAAGCACTTTGATATGGGCGAACAATTCTTTGCAGCACCGGTCTTAGTTTGTTGAGTAAAACTTTACGAGATGATCTTGCAAAGACTATTACATAGACTGATTGGTCTAAAATGGGAAGTGAAGGAAGGACATGCAACTTTTGAGATAAGAACAATAAGGGTATGGTTGACTTCCTTCGGTAATTTTTCATGCTAAAAAAATCAATGTCTGTAGGACACAACATCATTCCCAATGATATTCCGAGTGTTGCTAAAAGAATCCCGCCCCAAAACCATCCGGTCCTGGCACTTTAGTTGGATTCATTTGAAAAATTGCAGCTTTAATTTCGGAAGGAAAAGGTGGCTTTATAAGCTGAGAATTATCCTCACTAGAAAGAACGCACAAAAGATCCTGTTTCGGAGAAGACCCATTGCCTCTTTGTTGAGATCTAAATCTCATATCAAAATCTTCTACAAAATTTCGTTGGATATCTTTCAAATCATCAGCCCAAACACCCAACTCATCTTGTTTTTCAAATATCTTCCTTTTATGTTTCTTGATAGCATAACATCGGTGTAAAAATTTTGAATTTCTATCACCTTTGGCTAGCCATTCTTTTCCGAAAACTTCCCCAATATTTCGATTAAACAAAAGAAGCTTTTCTCTTTGTTTAATAAGTTTATTATGCCAATGCATGAACCTCAAATTGCGGGGATTGTCAATTAACCTTTCTTCCACTTTAAGAAGGAGAGATAAATTTTTTCTACATTACGAGAGTAATTGCCACAAGTAATAGATGCCCAAAGTTTAAGCTAAGCTTTGATTCTTTTGAGTTTACCAACAACTTTGAACATACGCGTTCCACGGGGATTATCTCTCCATTGATGAAGAATGATCTTCTCAACCTCACCAAGCTAACCGTGGTATAATTTTAGAGATCCCTCTATCGAACTTCGGGCCCAACAGCGAGTCAAGGTTGAAACACCAAGCTAACACTTCAGGACCTTTCCATGGCCAAGTCAAGGAAGCACAATTGAAACATGATCCGGTTACGGATCATTTTTAGGTAACACTTGAATCTATTTACATTCGATTATTAGCTAACAAAGCTGTTGGTGCAGAAATGTTTAGCCAAGCTTCAAACCAGTGGAACGGTCAAGTTTAGGCCCTTCATCCGAGCTTTAAGACATTGATCAAGCCAAGCTCGGGATATTCCACCCAACTTCAAATCCAACAAGTGGTCAAATTCGGGCACCATGCTTGGACATCACACATTACTACCCGAGTTAAGTTCAAGCTCCCCACCAAACTTTAGGGTGAGTATGTGGTCACAATTAGGCACACAAATTAGAGCTTTAAGACTTTATGTAGCCTAGTTAACAAATCAATAACCCGGACTTCGGACTCTATTAGTCAAGTCCAGGCTCCCTGTTAGATTTTAAGTTAAAAGACAACTAATTCCGGACACATTGATTCAATTAGCATCCGGACCAACAAGTACCCTTTATCTGTCTACTTTGACCTTCGTCTTCCGGACTCGGTCAAAGTGAGGGATAACTATATACACCTAAAAAGTGTCATCCCTTTTCTATTTATTTTATCCGGTAGCCCGGTGATGAAATCCCAGTCCTATTTGCGGATTCGAATCACGGTAGGAGTCTAATTGGCGTGATGGAAGCCACTAAACCACAAAGAATCCCTTAGCACCACAAAAGCATCTTTCTTTACTTTGGGCCAGCCCATAAACCAATTTTCTTTCGGCAGAGCAAGCCGGCGTCGGCTCACAACTAGGAAACCCAAACCCGCACCAAAATTATAAACCTTTTAAAAATAGAAACCTATTAGAAATATAAACTTTTCATTTTTGGAAAGCTACCATGACCAGTCTTGGTCACCTCCATACTTGTGCGAAACGCAGGTGTTTCACCGGTTCCAAACGTCCAACCTAGCACACAAAAGTCAAACTTCACAAACAACACCGTTTGTGACTAACGTCGCATGTTCAAGCTCACCTCGCCAAAACGTTGCGTTTTGTTCTTGTAGACACCTAAAACATGTTGTCCCTTATCTCTTTTATTTTTGCATTTTACATGTTTACCGGATGATGAGATCTTAAGTCCTGTTTGAGGATTTAGATCATGGACGGTATTTGATTAGTGCGACGGAAGCCGATAAACCACAAAAACCCCTTAGGACCAAATAAATAGTCTTTTATCTTGGGTCAGTCCAAAAATCCCTTTTCTTTTAGACGGTCCAAGCCGGGTCAAACCTCAACAGTCAATAGAAGGCCAATGCCACGTAAAGGGAGATCCTAGGGTCAAAACACATTGTTTCACTTTTGTCCAACACAAATACAAACCCGAAGACAACAAGACAACGTTAGGCACCGCGTCTCATGATCATAAGCATCAAAACATTGTGTTTAGCTCCAAGACAGTATGCCCGAGACATAGAGCTTTCCCCCTCAAACGACGTCGTGGCCGGTGCCCCCAACCTAGTTTATTTCGCCTTCAAACGTCGCGTTTTGCTCGAGAATCCCATTGCAGCATGGAACGAAGTCAAGACCCTAGAGCGGCGTCATTTGGCCAGTGCCCCTACCGCGACATCCGGTTCTATCTAGTTCTTTCTCTCTCTTTTTTGTCCCGGTTTTGCAGCTAATTTCGGTTCAATTTTGACTAGCTGCCTAAATGCAAACCCTAGGTCATTTTATGACCTAACCTCTCCCTATAAATAGAGAGCTTAGGCTCTCATTTTTCATATGGCTTTCCTATCCATTATACTACCAAAAAGTAACCAAAAGGGTCATTCCTTAACATTATCTCTGCTGAAACATAACTAAGAGCTACCGAATACTCCCTTTTGTATTATGATCTCTTGATCTCTTTTCAGCCTATTCCCTATATATTTCCCCTATTTGCTACATTTGAACCCGAAAACTCCAACATTCATACACTTTTATACCTACCTACACTCAAAACATACAAAAAGCCTATCTCGATTCGCCACTGTGGCATCAACACATCCATATCCGAGATCCGGATCACCAGGTGGGACAACCCGAGGGCACCAATTTAGCGTTCCTAATGATTATTTATTTTTTATGTTTTAGTGCTTTACGTACTATGGAGAAAGAGTTGAATCACTTTTATTTCCTCTGCGCCCGATGTAATCCTTTTAGTTTTCACTTTTCTTTTTTTCCGCTTTTTCTTTTCTTTTCACTTTTACTTTCTTTATCGCTTTCCATATCTACCTTTACTTGTTTTCATTATTATGTTTTTGTTGCTTTTAATTTCGTATTGCATGTTTTTTGCTTCGTTTAATATATTATTTAGATTCACTACTCCAACTAGTAATGATGGTCGTTTAATGGGCGAAACGGAAAGGCTTATCACTATGTTTTGTACCCTCGCCCCCATATCCGATTCTCAATTCTAGACCTATGGAGTCACTATTTTAGCTTCTTTCAACTTAGTTTTCCCATACCATGATTGGAGCATTGATTTATTTTTGTTTTGTTAGTTTTCATTCCTAAAAACTAACTCGCGACTCCTATTTTAGATTTATTTCTATCAAATTACTTCTCGACTTTTCTAACTAAACAATTAAAAAAGGAGAATTCCGGATCCGCCGGTCGAGGCCGGAGGTCGAGGCTGATTACCTCGGTCGTGGCCCTTGGCTGGCGCCACTAATCACCAAGTGGAGGCTGCTGCACTGCAATGAGTACGTGAGGCTCGGGTCCAAGCTGGTATTTTCGCACTAGTTTGACCCTAAAACGTCACGGTAGAAACGGAAAACCGTAATTTTCTTTATTTTTCGTTTAAGAAAAAGTACCTTGGGATTTTTGAAAATAATTTCTACAATAAAATAATTAATAAAACCGCCACTCAATTTGATTTACTTCATTTTAAACTTAATTTATAAAATTCGTTAATCAAAATAAAAGATTTATTCCCACTTTCTAAAATTCATCTTCAAAGCCCTAACATCATTTTCATCATCAAAAATCAAAAAGAAAAATTTTAAACCCGTTACATTTGTCCGGAAGCTTGGGCCCCTTCCCGTGGGGGTGCGACCGTGGTTCCTATAGTTCCCAAAGGTCATCTAAAGTACGAAACCCCATAATCGCCCATAGAGACCAACATCTGCGCATCTCGACCCTCTCTAAGGGATTTTCAATCCAGCGGGATTTTATCCTATTTTTTCTAGATCCCGACATGTTCGGTTAAGCAAATTGGACGGCTAATTGCATTGCCTTTAGGTCATTTTGTGACCTAGATTTTCTCCTCTAAATAGAGGGCCTAACCCCATATTCTACCAATGGCCATTTCCTACGCTACATGCTTTGTTGAAACGTAGCCACACACTTGTTGCATTTAGGCTAAGAGCTACTGAATGTTATTCGGTATTCTTATATCTTGGCTCATTTTCAACTAATCATTACTCCTCCAAGCATCCTCATAATTTTCTTGCACTAATCTACCTCCACAAATTTCACAAATAGCCTATTTCAATCTTGTTCATCCACCCTCACGCTTCCAAATTCGATTTGTGATTCAAGATCGATAGGTGGGACAACCCGAGGTCGCTAGATTTGCTTACAATCCTTTATGGTTTTTTATTTATACTACTTATCGCTTTCCGTATTGTGGAGCAAGATGTAAATGCTTTCAATTCCTCCCAGGCTCGCTGTACCTTTATTCCTTTCGCTTGCCTTTATCGCTTTTGGTAATGCTTTCGTATTTGCTTTTATCATTTTCTTAGCATGTTTGGTTGATTTAATTATTGCACGAAGTATGTTGTATGATTGGTTATTTTAACACATTTATTTAACTCACATGTCGAACTAATAGAGGACGTCTACGGATCGTCGGAATGAAAGACTTTATCCCAATCTGGTTCCCTCCTTATGGGGTGACGACCTGTGGTTCCTACTGTCGATATTTTGGTGGACGAGTCATTTCATTTTTGCATTAGTGAACTTTTAAATTCATCCGAAATAGGTGAGTCCATTTTTTCATTAGTTAAATTTTTAAATCATCTCAAATAGGTGATTTTTTTTTTTCATTAGCCAAATTTTAAATTCATCTCAAATACGTGAGTCCATTTTCCATTGGGCAAATTTTAAATTCATCTCAAATATGTGAGTCCATTTTTTTCATTAGTCAAATTTTAAATTCATTTCAAATAGGTGAGTTATTTTTATGCATTAGCTAAATTTTAAATTTATCTCAAATAGGCGAGTCCATTTTTGCATAAGCTAAATTTTTAAATTCATCTTCAATAGGTGAGTCCATTTTGTATTACCTAAATTTTATGTTTATCTCAAATAGGTGAGTCCAGCTTTTTCATTAATCAAATTTTAAATTCATCTCAAATAGGTGAGTCTATGTGAGTTCATTTTTGCATTACGCAAATTTTAAAATTCATCTCAAATAGGTGAGTCCATTTTGCATTAGCTTAATTTTAAATTCATCTCAAATAGGTGAAGTCAGTTTTACATTAGCCAAATTTGAAATTCATCTCAAATAACTGAGTCCATTTTACATTAGACAAATTAAAATTCATCTCAAACTAGGTCAATCTTTTGTTTTCATTAGACAAAATCAAAATCATCTAAATTAAGGTGAGCCCATTCATTTCATTTTTTGCATTAGCCAAAATCAAAAATCATCTGAATTAAGGTGAGTTTATTCATTTCATATTTTACATTAGCCAAAATTTAAACTCATCTCAAATAGGTGAGTCCTTTTTGCATTAGCCAAATTAAAATTCATCTCAAAATAGGCGAGTCTTTCGGTTGCATTTAGCCAAATCAAATTCATCTCAAATTAGGTGAGTTTTTGTTTGCATTTAGCCAAATCAAATTAATTCAAATTGCATTTAATCTTGGTTCAAATTGCATTCTTTATGTTCATCCAAAAGTCAAGGAGCATACCATTTTCTTTTCTCTTAGGATCAGTTGTTCCTCCGATCAATCACTTAAGCCCCACCCCTAAATTTTCCATGAGCCAATCCGGAGCACTTACTCTTTTTGGGACACAGGATATTGAATCCTACTTGAATTGGGAATCCTAGAATGAAGCGACTAAGAAATAAGAATTCTACTTCAACACCCACATAATCTACTACAAACTCTCATCATGACCTTATTCAAGGAGTCTACTACAAAAATACAAGACATGATTGAAGTTAGGACAAGAATGTTCATGAAGCAAGAAAGGATGGAGAGGAAATAAACCCTCAATCTAAACCTCGGACTTAGCCCAAGCCTTAATATGATCCACGAATAGATCGAATAGAGAAGTTGTTGTGTGAGTCTTTTATGTTCAATGACTACTATCTAGCCCGGGATTTACCTCAGTCCCTAAAGGGAAGTTGCCCCCAAAATTCACTATCACTACTAAAAATGGGTCATTTTTCGACGCTTTTTCTTCAACGTTTCATCGGTAATAAGCGTCGAGACAAAGGTTGTCGAAGCTCGAAAAAGCATCGAGAATTTAAATGTCGAGATATCTCGATGCTTTTTTTTTGTGGATCGGTTTTAATATTTCGACGCTTTATTTCATTCAACAATTTCGTACCTTAACACATAAGCTGTCTATAGTATCAACGCTTTTACTCGTCAATATTTAATTTGGAGCCAAACCATACGAAATTGTCGGGCAATCTCTTTAAACAAATAACGGTGTCGAGATTGTTTTTTTTTTTTTCTTTTGTTTTTACTATGAGGCAACAACGCATTTCCTTTCTTGTTTATTATAAATTATATATATATATATATATATATATATATATATATATATAAAGAGAGAGTATTAAATTAAAAACCAATTGATGACCCAAAGTCTAAATATATAGCTGAACTACTATTTAACACAATCCAAAATTTAGAGCAATACATTACCAAAATATACTTCTATTTGCTCTTCAAATATGTAAGAGTACTACTCTATCCTAAAATAAGTATACTACTCTATCTTCAAATAAGTATGATATTCAACGGTGAATAAACAGTTCATTTCTTCAAATATGTAAAAGTACTACTCTAAAATAATCTCTTCAAATATACAAAAGTACTACCCCGAAAAATCATCTACTTGTGAATTTGAAGAAGAGTTAGCCGAATTGGTTCATTGCCACCACGGTTTGTAGTTCGATCTTGTTCAATGGCATCACCATTTCCGCTTGACAAATTTAGAACCTTGTAAAAAAAAATAGCAAAATGTCAAAAAGAGACCATATATACAAAGGAGTATAATCCCTACATCACTAGGATTGCGAGTACATATATAAAACCAAAGGCAGGCGAAAAAAGAAGAAATCCATCATATATTCTTCTTGATAAATCAAGTACGTAATTTCCTAAAACTAAATCTATACCGCTATCTAGGAATGTAAACTATAAGCAACATTTGGCTATGTGGTTGCTAGCGGATGATACGGAGAGAAGCCTCACGAGTCAAGCTCAAATCGGAGTGTGGTTACCGGTTTACTTCGAAACTAGAAGGAATGTTCACCGATATGATAACTTCACAGGATACAATGCGGGGATTGTATGCAATGAGCACCGAGCTGGTAGATGCACCTACTCTAGTTGTGCAGCGACTAGGTCTAGGCCTACTTAGCCATGTGTTCCCTGCAATCTCCCCGGAACGTTGTCCGCACTTTGTCAAAAGTTATACTTCTACTACCATACTGGGGACGATTTGGAAAACTACAACGAGATATAAAGGCAACATTTGGAGAGGGTCGAAGCATGAACTAAATGTTTCCACTTATCGGATGTGTGTTCTTATGCACTTTTCAATAACAATGACAAACTTAGCTACAAGGAGAGAAGTTCTTACCTATACATCAACTTGATCATGGTGTTCACTAATTAACTTGTGAGTTTGAAGAAGAGGCAGTAGTGTGCTCCGAAGGATTTGCACTACTATTTCCACTTTGTGCATTGGGAACCTAAAAAAAGATGAGCACAATAAATAAATTGAATATCATGGTGGCTAATAAAAGAACATGAAAAAACATGGGACAAAATCTCCTACCTGTCTACTAGCCATGCCTAAGGCTGATTCAGCAGCATCTATGAGCTCATTCGAAGCTTGTCCATCACGCACAACATTCAATACAAGCGAAAACTGCTTTGACATTAGTCCAAGCACATCTCTTTGTTCATCTAACTCTTTTTCATCCGTTTCATTTCAACACCATTGTTGTTTAGGTAGTTATAGCCTCGTTTCCTAAGAATGCCATTTACCCCAAAAACATCATTCCGATTCACTCCAAACACAAATCCCACAGGTCGTTTAGGATCATCGCCCTCATACATAAGATCATGAAAAAGTTCATTTTCAATGTCAACTTGAGTCATTGAAGGAGAAGAGTTGAGAAGGAGCTCTTAAACCTTCGAATTTGCCTCATTCTACATTATAAATAATGTAACAGAAAATCAATTTCATAATCGGGAAAAGGAGACATAGGGATTACGAAATTTGTATATACCAGAAAATCTTCGGTAATAGTATCAGCTACATATCCACCATACTCATCGGTATGTGTCTCTTTAAAAAACTCTAAATTGGTAGGCTCTCTTCCATTAGCATCCACCTATAATGCAAACTTCCATAAAAATATATAACAATGAATAACCTTATCAATCATGTCAATAACATAGTAATAAATCGTATAAAATCGGATCGTTTGTTGGCATAACTCGTAGACCCAATTGTGTGAAAATGGTTTTGTGAAGCTCGTGCTTCTCTACCTTTTTCAGCCAATGTCTGCATATTAATAGGAAATGACTTGATTACTTTTAATTCATATATACATTAGAAAAATGAATTCTCATAATCGGCTCATGATTGAAGATAGAAAAACAATGCAAAAATGTCAACAAGAAAGTAAAGAATTAAATATCTTACCCTTTTTGCTATACCAATAGTAAACCAAACGTATCCAACTATCAAGAGGGTGCCCTTTAGCACCGTCGTTATAGATTTTTCTTGTGTTTTACTGTTCGGGTTTGAAATACATTTTCTTCAAACTATGTCTATATTGCTCGAAATGCTTAGCAACACGTTGAAGGACTCCTTTGTAAAAATTCTCTCTCTCGGGATATGCAAACTTAGCCTGAATCATCAAAACTTGAGTGAAAAATTTAAAAATTTATGCCAATTGCAAAACAAAAAGTTCAAACTGGTGATCTCAATTCTAAAAATATGAAACAAAAAAGTTCAAACAACTCGAGAGAACTAAACTACAAGAATAGAATGATATTGAGAGACTTACTCGAATCAACTGAACTATTTCAGCTTTGTACGTCTTGTTTAAGTGATGCCGGTTCGTTGTTGCAATTAAGCAAAACCTTTCCAGCCTCGCAACAAAGCCAAGAAATCGACAAAAATGTAACCCACTTAATACCTCATATTCCTTCATCATCTTTGAATGCAAACCAAAAATAAAAAAAGTTTTTGTTTAACGAATAATAAACCCAATAGGATATAAATTTTTCAAATTGGTCACTTTAAGTTCACTTATTTAGTAGCCCAAATTATTGATTACCGAAAAAATAAAAATGGACAACAACCAAAGCAATAAGGAAAAAGGTCACATAATATAGAGAAAAGAAGTATAAAGTAGTTCAAATAATTTACCAACAGTGAGGATGTCCTCCTTTTCGTTAAACTCTATGTCATCATTCCACTCGGGCATTAAACAAGTTGATCTTGAATTGGTTGATCTTCCGCCCTTGGATGTACATGACCTTTTTCATCCTGTTCGCACGTGTCTTTCCTAGGTGTTTTGATTTACTACCGGAGTTCCTTGATGATTGCTCAAAATCGGCACTTGAGTTACGCTTCATGGCCCTCGATGGAGATGATGTATTAGGTCGGCCTTGCTTTTACTAGGGTTCCCCACTAGGAGTACCAGTTGCATCAGGTGTTATGACTCGGCATTAAATGAATGTCACTAGGGATATTGACCATGGATGCTAATTTAGCTAAGGCGTCCTCACACTAGTTATCATCCCTAGGAAGGTAGGTGAAAGAAAAACTTTTGAAATGTTTTGATAGTTGACATAGATGTGCTTGGTACGGTGGCAAGGCTTCACTACATACCTTTTATTTTTGCAAAATCTAATTAATGATCGATCGGAGTCAATAAAAACCCCGATATTCTTGACCCCAATTTCTATTGTAGTTTCAACTCCTGTAATGCACACTTCATACTCTACGGCGTTGTTGGTTACCTCCAAATCCAATTTAACCGATATGGGAGTATGTGCTCCCTCTAGTGAGACTAGAAAAATCCCTACTCCAAAGCACTTCGATTGAAAGTGTTGTCGAAGTATATTGTCCAAACGTCCACCTCTACTTGTAAGATATTTTCGTAGGGAAAGTCAAGGTGTTCGGGTTGCTATTCCGTTACAAGTAGATCAGCTAGGAATTTTGAGAATACCCTTCCTTTGATCGCTTTTGAGGGACATACTTGAGTTCAAATTCGACAACATGACAGTCTATCTTGCTATCTTACTGCTAATGGTTGGTTACTCAAGTATATACTTAATGGGATCCATAGATGCTACCATATGTATCGTGTAGGCTAACATGTAGTGCTTGAGCTTCTTGGTAGCCCAAACTAATGCCAATGATGTCTTCTCTAATGGCGTGTATCTAGTCCCATAGTGCAAGAACCTCTTGCTTAGATAATATGTCGCATGCTCTTCTTTCCCATCTCGTTGAGCTAGCATGGCACCTATAGCGGCCTCGGTCGTGGTGAGGTATAGAAGCAAAGGTTTCCCTGGTTGTGGTAGAACTAGCATTGGAGGGTTAGCTAGGTATTCCTTAACCTTCTCGAATGCTTGTTGGCACTCGGTATCCCAAATGGGCTCGGATCCCTTCTTCAATTTCTTGAAAATGGGTTCACGGACCATAATCGGTTTTGATATGAATGACTAATGCATTGTAAACGTCCTAGGAAACCTCGTATCTCCTTCTCTGTATTTGGTGGTGGGATTTCCTCAATGGCTTTGATAACAACATAGCCTAACAGTTTGCCTAAGGTTACCCCGAAGGCACACTTTTGAGGATTAAGTCGTATGTTGTACTTTCCGAGTCTCTAGAAGAATTTTCTTAGGTTGGGTAGGTGCCCTACCCTATCTTTAGACTTTATGATCATGTCTTCCGCATAGACTTCAGCTTCTTTGTGGATCAGGTCATGTAATAGGGTTGTAGCTATCCTCTAGGATGTTGCACTCGGCGTTTTTAGCCCAAATGGCATCACCACATAACAGTATGTCCCCCATTAAGTGATGAAGGTCGTCTTTTCCATGTCATCTTCAGCGATCTTCACCTAATTATATCCAGCGTAACCATCCATGAACGAAAGGAAAGCATGACCTGTTATGTTATCTATAACGATGTCGATATAAGGCAGCGGGAAATCGTCCTTGGGGTTTGCCTTGTTCAAATCTCTAAAGTCGGTGCACATTCGAACCCTGCCATCCTTTTCGAAACCAACACCATATTTTCTACCCACGAGAGGATAGTGAACTACCTTGATAAACCCATCCTCTAACTGTTTATGGATGTCTCCCTTAATTTTCAATGCTTACTCTAGCTTTATCATTCTCAATTTCTACCCGACAGGCTTAGCGTCTTGGTAAAGTGGAATTTTATTTTCTACTATACTTGGATATATACCCGGCATGTCTTTGTAGGACAATGCAAAGACATCCATGAACTCTATAAGGAGCGAACTAAATTGCTTCTACTCTTTTCGATTAAGCATTTTCCGGATCTTGACCTCTTGAGGTTGATTTACTAATCGTAGATTATTTTTTATTGTTTCCTGTATTATTGGTGATCGATTTTCATGATCTTCCATAGCTTTTATTAGTTTTTAGGGATTTCTTGTTCATCATTAGAGGAAAAACCATTGAAAGGAAAAGGAGCAAAGAGTAAGCAGAAAGATTCACTTTATTAAATGAAAAAATGAGTACATCAGATCGATAAACTAAAGATATAGAACTAGAAACGAGAATTAGGAAAAGAAAAAACAGAAGAAGAATCAAAATTCCTCGCACTTGGACTCGGGAAACGGATGCGGTCCTAAGCTAACAGCGAATTCTTGGCCCTCTTCAACTGTCAATCCAAGTGATGTGCTTGGAGACTTCATTATCAACGTCGGTGATGAACTTAGATGGAATGAACTATGGGTGTGACATGGCTCGTGACAATATCGAAACCGAATTCTCTTATAAGTTCTTTTCTTGTCCAAATAGTAGACCAAAGAGATTATTCCCAACTAGGTTGGTCTAGTAGGGTGCCTTCTTTTCTAGTATATAGCGAGTCACAAAAATCTCCAAACTAGGTACCAAGATGCCCTTTTCTTTGATGTAGTAGGGCTTAAGAAAACCATAATAAGGAAAGTTATCTCTTATTCCTTTAAAAATTGCCTATTCGAGTATAGGGAAAGGGCTTGATAGAGAAGACTTTGTGAGGTGCAGTCCTCTTAGTCTGAACTTCCTACTTGGCTTGGGCTATTTCCTTACTAGGAGGTTGATAGCCTAGCCAAAAATTGTAGTTACTAGTGGGTTCAAGGGGCTAAAAAATAGGGTGGTCCGCCTTTCGACTGCAGCTAGGCTCGGAAAGTGCCCTTTCTTCCTAAGCATCGAATGGATGCTAGGGTTGCCATAAGGATTGAAGCTAAGAGGTGCTTTATCCTTGTCTAAGGTGGCGTCTCAAATCCATATAGTTCCTCGTCATTGGCATCGTGCTCGATATTAACCACCGATTCCTTGGAGGTGATATAACATAGAGATTATCCCTGTTGATAGTTACAACTTGACCTTTAATGATCATCTTAACTTTCGAGGCGAGTGTAGAGGGCACTACTCAATGATCATGCAACCAAGGGCATCCTAGGAGTAAATTGAAGGCAGCTGGGATATCTAAGATATGGAATTCAATGTTCCTTTCTACGAGCCCTATATTGATAGGTAATGTCACGATTCCTAAGACCGTTCTCTTAAAATAGTCATAAGTTCGAAGGTGGACAGTTTATTTAGAGAGTTTGTTGTTCTCTAATTCCTAACCTTTTGGTGGTCCTCTAGGGACAGGACATTCACAGATGATCTGTTGTCTACCAAGGTTAAGGGAACGAACTTGATGATGCAAGTTACGATTAAATAAAGGGCATTGTTGTGTGCACCGCCTTCTTCTTGGTGACCCTTTTAATCAAAGGTAATGGTTCCATCTCCATTGTTAACCAATCCTACTACTTCCTCTAATGTCGTTTCGGGAGAGACCTCGATCTTTCTAAGCGCGTCGATCAAAGCCTGCACGATGTTTCTAGGAAGCGAGATATCAATTGCCAAATTAAAATATCGGCTTTTAACTTTTGGAGTTGTTTCAGGATTGGGTCTTCTACTTTAGCAGACTTCAGTGTTTTTGGGCTTCCGACTCTATTGTGGACCCAGGGGTCCATTGTGCTATCCATATCAGGTAAGGAATTGGATTGTTAGACCTTTAGTTTCTCCCCAAAAGTCATCTTCTTCTAAGGGTAGTGTGCCCCGAAGTCATCGTCGTTGTTGTCACTATTAGCTCTTGTTTTGTAGACATCTTCCTTGTCACTTACCCCAAACCCATGAACTTATGGATCTAATGGAGGCAAATAAGCAAGTCGTTTGGAATAATCAATATTTCGAATGAAGACATACGGGTCCCACTGGCTCGGCATAGGTTCACTTAAAATAGCTAAGGTGTCAGCTGAA
The DNA here is from genome assembly GCA_021018815.1 of Talinum fruticosum. Taxonomy (NCBI): domain Eukaryota; kingdom Viridiplantae; phylum Streptophyta; class Magnoliopsida; order Caryophyllales; family Talinaceae; genus Talinum; species Talinum fruticosum. The sequence goes on along the minus strand of JAITYX010000025.1, from coordinate 5,163,639 downwards.
AGTATTTTTGTTGTTACTTGGTTTTTGGGTAGTCTTATGTAAAGGTAGTTGGCCATTTCGAAACATGCTTTCCAAATTTTTCTTGAATGTCCAACATTGCTCGGTGTCATGTCCTCATGCACAATGGTATTTGTAAAATTTTCCTGCGTCTCATTTTTTAACGGTTTCGCGGTTTCGATTCTGTTCTAATGGGTGGCAATTCTATCTTTCTCTTAGCCAAGAGACAGTCAAGGGCTTGAGTATAAGTAGTATCAATAAGATTGTAGTTAGTATATCCGTTAAGGGCATTGACATCTGCATCCCCGCCGATATTGCTCGTATTGGAGATTTTCTTATCTTTGGATTGATAATTGCCTCTATACCCTGTCACTATTTTTGTGGTCATGGTGGATAACTCTTCTTCTATCAGCCTGCCAAGCATGTCTAAAGGTTAATAAGTTCATCATTAGCAAGAACTTGAGATGTTGATTGTAGTTAGGCTGAAGGCTTTTCACGATGATCCCGACTTGGTCCTTCTCGGAAGGTTAGTCTACCATGTGGGCAACATTTGCTCTCCATCCGGTGAGGAAGTCTATGAAGCTCTCCTTATCACCTTGTTTGATTAATTTCAAGTCTCCGAGGGTAATGAGCTGATCCGTGTTATAACAATATTGGTGTAAGAATTCCTTGCACGGATCCATCCAGTTGGCAACCATACGTAGGTCAACCATGTTATACGACTTCATTACATCGATGCTGAGAGTCCACGAGAAAACGATGTGGTAAGTGTCTTCCGGAATGCTATTAAGAGTCATTGCTCCTAAAAAGTTGCGAACATGATGGTGGGGATTCTCGGAACCTTTAACTTTGATATCATGCAATGTAAAGTTTGGAGGTAGCTTACCCTTAGGGATTGAAGTGAACCCCTTATGATCAAAATAATGATTACTGAACATGGATGACTCCCTTAACATCTGTTTTATCTTATTGACGTGTGGATGAGGTTGAGGTTTAGGTTTATGCTTAGGGGATTCATGTTTAGGGCTGTTTGGAGGAGATAAACTAGGTGAAGGTGAAGGACCTAATCTCCCTCCTCTTCTTAACCATTTTGCTTCTTCATCTCTCTTACTTGTCCTAAATAGCTTTCAGAATAGGCTTAAGATCACTTGATATAGATGTTATCTTCCCATCTTGATCATTCATCCTAGTTTCCACCCCGATTAAGTTCTCATTAAGAAAAGTGACAATAGGAGATTGTTCGGGTTTAAATCCATTGGAAGGGAATTCTTTCTAGGTATTGTCTTAAGATGGAGAATAGATTGGACCGGTGTGGTGTGCACTCGAAACTTATCGCACTGTGTAGACCACGAAGTAGAACATAACGCAGAACCGGGAGAAGATGTGTCGAACTCCTTGGTGAAGCGTTCGATCTTTTGGAACTTGGATTCCGATGGTACTTAATTGCAGTAGACTTCCCTATTGTACATCCCAAAGGAGAAGGCTTTGGACCATGTAAAGAATACCGCTTTTTAGGAGGGAGGGACTGAAGCACGGGACCCGAGGAGACTAAGAATGATTTTATTTGGATGCACGGAAAACAAAGTATATGCGATGATTAATGACCTAATCAGGGATGATTTTGTGATTTAGCTAATGCATAATTGATCCGTAATGGAAGATGCGGCTATTTTGGCTAGATCATAATGCATTTCCCTATATTTGGAATGGATTTGTTTTAGCTAAATGAAAATACAAAAGCTGACTCGCCTAATTTTCGGATGAATTTATTTTGGTTAAATGAAAATGCGAACTCACCTAATTTGAGATGAATTTATTTTGGCTAAATGAAAATGTGGACTCACCTAATTTGAGATGAGTTTATTTTGCCTAAATGAAAATGCGAACTCACCTAATTTGAGATAAATTTAATTTGGCTAAATGAAAATGCGGACTCACCTAATTTGAGATAAATTTAATTTGGCTAAATCAAATACAACATGCAAAATGAGAATATCAAATAAAAGAAAGAAAGTTAAACCGATTGACCAAAAGATAGAGGGGCCTTGGTAGGACCCTTACGGACTGATCGGCGGTGACTACTTAGACCACTTAAAGAAAAATTTTAGTATGACTTGGAATTGCAAATAATGGACTAACCCTAATAGCAAAAAGGCACTTTAACTTTTGGCTAAATGCACATAAAGGGCCGACTCTTAGGAAAAAATTTTAAGTACTTTATTTACACCCATGCATGGGTTAATCAGTACCCTTCACCTATTCCTAACGGCTCACAAGTAGAAGATTAAATCTATAACAAACATACTCATTCAAGCATGTAAATGAAGTCGAGCGACCACCTAATGGTTGAAGGGTCTATGGTCAAAAAGAGGTTTAGACACGGTAGGATACATGGTCGCTAATAGTCGAGGATTTGGTCTTCCTTGTTGGGCATGGCAAGAAGAAATGCAAGAATCCTCGGTGCCTCTCGGTGAACCAAGAACGTGTGCTACGAGGGAAGAGGTACCACTTCTATTGGCAATCAAGCCTAGTTGGGCTCGCCTGGGACACGAGTAAGAGCCTCTTACCGAAGTGTTAACAGAGGGTAAAATAAATTTGACTTAGGCTCCAAAATAGTAATAAACTATGTTCAAAGGTTGCTAAATACAGGATTCCTAATGCAAGCACATTTTTAAAACACACTACTGAAATTTTCAAGTTTTGCCCTCTTAATAAAAAATTAATCCCCAGTAGAGTCGCCATCTGTAGGAAGCACGGCCACGATGGACCGGGCTGGGCTTCCCTACGGACTCTTGGCGTAAGGGTTTTTCTAAAAGAGGGGCTTTGAAAGAAGGAGATTACATAGGGAGTTGGAAAAAGATTTTGAATGTGAGGATTGATCTCTTATTTAGAGTTTTGAATTTTATTAAACCAAGTTAAAGATAAATTGAATTAAATGGATTGGCAATTTTTTATTAATTATTTTATTTTATAAATGATTTTCAGAATTCCCAGGATATTATTTCCTAATTGAAGAATAGAAAAAATAGAGATAGGGTTACGCCACGAGGCTTTAGGGCCAGGCCGATGTGAAGACATTGGCCTAAACCCAAGCCTCAACCATCGACCACCCGGTGCAGGCGGTAGCCTACACTCAACAGTGAGGGCGCCGGCCAAGGGCCATGGCCGATCGGCCTCGACCTCTAGCCTGGCTGGCAAATTCACATCTCTTTTTTTAATCCCGCAGTAAGAAAATAATAGATATGCCTTTTTTAATCCTATTTAGAGTTTCGAATTTTATTAAACTAAGTTAAAGATAAATTGAATTAAATGGATTTACAGTTATATTAATTATTTTATTTTTTAAATGATTTTCGGAATTCCTAGGATATTATTTCCTAATTGAAGAATAGAAAAATTAGAGACAAGGTTCACGTCGTGAGGCTTTAGGGCTAGGCCGGTGTGAAGATGCTGGCCTAAACCCAAGCCTCAACCACTCGACCACCCGGTGCGGGATGCAGCCGGTACTCGACGGTCAAGAGCGTCGGCCGAGGAGCATGGTCGAAGCAGTCAACCTCGGCCTCTAGCCTGGCTAGCAAATTCGAGATCTCTTTTTTAATCCTGCAATAAGAAAATAACCGATGCGCCTTGTTAAACAAAAATAAAGCAAAAGGAGGAGTCACCGAGTCAATTTTAGGAGGAAAAAACTAACCAAAAAAATAAAAATTTGCTCTTCGATCTTAGTATGGGAAAACCGAGACCAAAAAGGTTAAAACGGCTCCATCGGCCGTAGAACCGAGAATCGGTTTCGGGCGAGGGTACGAAACGTAGGGAAAACCCTTCGTTCCGTCCGTTCAAAGACATCCATTGCTAGTTTGAGTAGTATATTAAAAGAACGTGCTAAACTCAAGCACTCAACATGCTAAATAAAATAAAAGGAACCAAAACATGAACAAAAACAATAAAAGCAAATAAAAGGAAAGCAATAAAGGAAAGTAAAGCGAAAAAATAAAAGAAAAGTGAGAAACTTTCAAAGTTACATCAGCCGAGGAGGAAAGAAAAAGTGATACAACTCTTCGATTCACAATACAAAAAGTGATAAAAAGACATAAATTAAATAACTGTTCGAAGGCCTAATGGTTGCCCTCAGATTGTCCCATTTGTTGATCCGGATCTCCACACTGGATCTCTTGATGCGACGATGGTGAATGCAAGGAAAGGGGGCTTTCGGGTGAATTTTGGAAAGGTAAGTTTATAGGAAGTTGGAAAAAATCACCTGAATAAATGGCTAGAGATCGGAATAACTGAATATTCTATAGCTCTTTGCACAGATTCAGCTACATTGTTTAGAAAAGAGGAGTGTTTGAGGTTATTTTTTAGCAGAGCAACGTTAAGGGAAAATTACTTTGGTCGGCTTTCTGCAGCATAACGCATAGGAAAAGTTGTATAGAAATGAGATCCAAGGCTCTCTATTTCTAGGGAGTGACGTAGGCCACAAAAGATTTAGGGTTGCTCTCAGCCGGTTGTCCAAAGTCTGCTAAGAAAAATTGGGCCGATAAATCGAAGATTGAACCAAATAAGAGACGATAAACCCGATAGAATACCGGTCAGGGGTGTCGGCCACTCGTGCGTGCCCGGGGTGTAACATCCCAAAACAACCCCTGGGAGTATTACATCACCGAGTTCCTTACAAGAACTCCTAAGGCTCTATCGGGCGTTAGTTCGACTTTCTAATTCTAACTTAGCGGGTAATAAAGGTAGTTTTCCAAAAGAATTTGAAATTTCCTAAAAATTTTGGCAGGGTTTTGTTTGTAATATAGACTATCCCCTACGGTTACGGCCTTAAAAACCTGCATAAAAATCATAATACAGCTCGACGAGCCACACGCTCGAGTATACAACTCAACGCCCACACGCCGAGTTCCACCAATCATGCTATAAAACTTTTAAACAATCTAAATGGTTTATGGTACATCAAGTACAACTACATGAACTAAATTACATGTATAATATTTAGAAACCTAAGAATGTACGTCAACCACTTGAGTTCCTTCAACAATCAACAATCGGCAATCGTAATCGGGAAGAGTCCGGAATATTCTAAGTGTGGATTATACCTTCCGAAAGTGTACCTGCAACACTTGGAGGGGAGACGGGGAAATTTGTGGGGGTGAGCAATAAGCCACATGCTCATCGGAGTCTTATACCCTTAAAATGGAAATTCTTTACACATAATACTCATAATAAAGAAATCGGTGAAAGCATAATAATATATTACAAATCTATATACTTTTCAATGAAATCTCTTGAAATCATTCGCAAAGTAAACCTCATAACACTTCAATCATTTGAAAGCACGATTTGCAATGATTTTAGGAATGGAATCACTTTAAACAAAGTGGAACCATCTGCTCTCTCTTTCTAATACTTTCAGCCATAGACGAAAATCCTTTCGGGGCTTTACACGATTGAACTAGCACCGAGACGGTTCTCGGGCGCGACCCTTGACTCGAGGTTCCGGGACCTATCTCTAGTCAAATACCCGGAAGGCTCCGCCATCCCCATCAGGAAAGAATCAACCTCTCTCGGATACGCAAGGACCCCGTGGCCCGATACGCACGACCACCTCCTCCCTCCGGTCTAAACAATCTTTAGCCCAAAATCCGTTCAAGACTGAAGTGATCACAATCACTTATCAAATTTGGTTTTGAACCACAATCTCAAATCAGTTTAATATCGTAGAAGGCATAGCACCACGTGCCACCCCTCTAAATTCGCTTTTTAATAAGTTTCACTTCTTTAAAACACATTCACATTTGAAAGGCAGTTCTCAAGAAATTGCATTCAAGAATCATTCGCGTAAAATAACATAACTCCTTTCAAAACTATTTTTGAACATTGCTTAACACAATCACTTGCACAAATAGTTATGATTCAATCGCCGATAGTCATTCTCGGCTTCTTTCAAACTATACATTTCTCAATTCACCAATTTAGTCGATTAATTCCTTTTACGAGCCACAATAATCACAAGTGGATACGACTTAATTTAAACATCTCAACTTCTCACAATTTATCATCTTTTACCTCAATTCCTCATTTCCTGTCTCTATTTTATAAATCAACCTCTTTTGCCCACATTCCATTTATTCTCAAATATCTTAGATATGCCTTCGACTTAGTTTAACCTCACCGTCCCCGACTTGCCATTTCTCTACCTTAAATTCCCATTTAATATCTTTGCCTTATTGATCAACCCTTGTTTGTCCATCCTCAGCCATGTAGCTCTTAATCACTTTTCATCACTTAATTTTCGTTAGGTTTGCTTAGCTTCATGTTTAGCCCAACCTCGAGGATTTAAACATATTTTGAACTCCATTAACCTAACCATCACCCATTTCTCACTCCCATGCCTCAACTGTGCATCAATCAATATGAATTCATATTCCTCTTTATACTTCGAATTATCGTTCCCCAACATTCGTAATTAGCTCTCAATACCGCAGGTTCAAGAAATCTCTAAGGCTTAATTAACTCATAATTCGTATCCATGTCCCAACTCCTTCATCCTTAATGGCTAATCGAAACTTCAATACGACTAATTTGACCTATGCAATCAAACTTCATCGGAATCACCAAGTTTCCAATTCAATTTTAAGTAACTACTAAATTTCTTCAAAGTTCCCAATTCAATTCTACTTGTTTAACCCAAGTAACTCCTCTCATGTCCCGATTCAGCCCTAACAATTCCCTAAATCCATTCTCGAGCTTTTATTTCAATCTTAAACCACTACTAGGTATGTTCTCCAATACCGATGCTCAAAATTCACAACTACTCAATATTCACAGACAAACATTCAATATTCACAATAAATCCATTTGGGTTTCGAAATTACTAATAGTTTAGAGTATAAGACTACCCACTTCGAATTCTTAGGGATTCAAATTGATTGAATTACTTGCTGCTCGCCCCTTTGCTGTCAGCCGCATCCCGTGTTCAATTTCAGTGTTAGTTCGGGACGCTCGCTTCCCCTTGCTTCGGTTCTCACTACCTCTCGCTCGACCCTCGCTTGCTTGCCCTCCGTCCTCCTCCCTTGTAGCCATTCCTTTTCCCGGTTCCCGGCCTCCCGAACTCTTGCTCGTCTATCTCCGTTCCGGGTTCTTTTTCCGCCTGTCGCTCTATCCCGCTCCTGCGCTCTTTATCCGCTCGCCGGCGGTTGCCCTCGGCTTGCCTACCTCCTCGGCCTATTGCTATCCTTTACTTCCTTTCTCCTTCCTTCTATCTCACCGAGTCTCTCTCTCTCGGTGTTTGTGTTTGGCTCTCAACCCCCCCGTTTCTCTCCCTTTGCTCATTGCTCGTGGTGTCCTCGTCGGTCAAGCGGGCCACCGGCCCTTTGCTGAGCTCTCATGCTCGCTCTCTCTCTCGCTCTCACTTTGCTCGCTCGGTCCCTCTCCCATTTCAAGTGCTTCTATTTGGTTCTTCTCTATTTGCCCCCCAAGTTACTCTCTCTCTTGGTCTTCTCTCTGTCTGCCATAGCTTACTCAGGAAAGGCCACCTTTCTAAGCTTTACACTAATCCTTCTCATCCTAATCTCCTACTAACCCACAATTACCCCCATTTCAACAATTATCTAATATTAATCCCTAACCCCAAAATTATGGGTCTTACATTCCCCCCCAAAAGAATTTTGACCCCGAAATTCGAAACAAGTGGTATCTAAGATACGTAAGGTATACGCATATACACAAAACACATTCGTATACTTAACACGGAAGGAACTCAATTACGCGGCCGAGTTATCTGAATTCTTGGGGAGTCTCTATGGGTAAACAAGTTCCAGCCTCCTCCCTACCATCATTTAAATATGTCTCGCTCACTTAATTATAAGGCGCCAAGGAGCAAAGCGCACTAGAAAAGAGCAAATAGTTGGCTTGGAACGATCTAACCACTTGTTTTAAATTGGATACTAAAAATTTCGGCAGGGTTCTGTTTGTAATCTGGACTATCCCCTACGCTTAAGGCCTTCAAAACCTGCATAAAAATCATAATACAGCTTGACGAGCCACACGCTCGGAGTACACAACTCAACGGCCACACGCCGGAGTTCCACCAATCATGCTATAAAACTTTAAAACAATCTAAATGGTTTATGGTACATTGGGTACAACTACATGAACTAAATTACAAGTACGGAATTTAGAAACCTAAGAATGTACGTCAACCCCTTGAGTTCTTTTAACAATCAGCAATCGGTAATCGGCAGTTAGCAAGAGTCCGAAATATACTAAGTGTGGATTATACCTTCCGAAAGTGTACCTCACACGGTGACGGGGAGAGGGGAAATTTGTGGGGGTGAGCAATAAACCACGGGCTCACCGGAGTCTTGTTCCCTTAAAATGGAAATTCTTTACACATAATACTCATAATAATGAAATCGGCAAAAGCATAATAATATAATACAAATCTATATACTTTTCAATGAAATCTCTTGAAATCATTCGCAACATAAAGCTCATAACACTTCAATCATTTGAAAGCACAATTTGCAATGATTTTAGGAATGGAATCACTTTAAACAAGGTGGAACCATTTGCTCTTTCTTTTAAATACTTTCAACCATAGACTAAAAATCCTTTCGGGGCTTTACACGATTGAACTAGCACCAGACGATTCTCGGGGCACGACCCCGACATAGGTTCCGGGACCTATCTATAGTCAAATACCCGGAAGGCTCTGCTTTCCTCGTCGGAAAAGAATCAACCTCTCCGGTTTATGGGCATCCTAATACGTAGGGACCCCGTGGCCCGATACGCATGACCACCTCCTTCCTCTAGTCTAAACAATCCTTAGCCCAAAATCCGTTCAAAGCTGAAGTGATCACAATCACATATCAAATTTGGTTTTGAACCATAATCTGAAATCAGTATACTATCATAGAAGGCATACCACCACGTGCCACCCCTCTAAATTTGCTTTTTCGATCGGTTTCACTTCTTTAAAGCACATTCACGTTTGAAAGGTAGTTCTCAAGAAATTGCATTCAAGAATCATTCCCGTAAAATAAATAACTCCTTTCAAAACTATTTTTGAACATTGCTTAATACAATCACTTGCACAAATAGCTATGACTCAATAGCCGATAGTCATTCTCGGCTTCTTTCCAACTATACCTTTCTCAATTCACCAATTTAGTCGATTAATTCCTTTTCGAGCCACAATAACCACAAGTGGATACCACTTAATTTAAACGTCTTAACTTCTCACAATTTATCGCCTTTTACCTGAATTCCTCATTTCATGTCTCTATTTTATAAGTCAACCTATTTTGCCCACATTGCACCACATAACTCTTAAACTTACTTTGCCGCATTTCCTTTAGCTCCATTTACCTTTTAGTTCAATTTATTCTCTAATATCTTAGATATGCCTTCAGCTTAGTTTAACCTCACCGTCCCCAACTTGCCATTTCTCTACCTTAAATTCCCATTTAATATCTTTGCCTTATTGATCAACCCTTGTTTGTCCATCCTCGACCATGTAGCTCTTAATCACTTTTCATCACTTAATTTTCGTTAGGTTTGCTTAGCTTCATGTTTAGCCCAACCTCGAGGATTTAAACATATTTTGAACTCCATTAACCTAACCATCACCCATTTCTCACTCCCATGCCTCAACTGTGCATCAATCAATATGAATTCATATTCCTCTTTATACTTCGAATTATCGTTCCCCAATATTCGTAATTAGCTCTCAATACCGCAGGTTCGAGAAATCTCTAATGCTTAATTAACTTATAATTTGTATCCATGTCCCAACTCCTTCATCCTTAATGTCTAATCAAAACTTCAATAATACTCATTTGACCTATGCAATCAAACTTTATCGGAATCACCACGTTTCCAATTCAACTTTAAGTAACTACTAAATCTTTTCAAAGTTATCAATTCAATTCTACTATTTAACCCAAGTAACTCATCTCATGTTCCGATTCAGCCATAATAATTACCTAAATCCATTCCGAGGTCTTATTTCAATCTTAAACAACTACTAGGTTTGTTCCGCAATATCGATGCTCAAAATTCACAACAACTCGATATTCACAGACAAACATTCAATATTCACAATAAATCCATTTGGGTTTCGAAATTACTAATAGTTTAGAGTATAAGACTACCCACCTCGAATTCTTAGGGATTGAAATTGATTGAATTACTTGCTGCCCGCCCCTTTTAGGTGTCGGCCGCGTTACGTGTTTAATTGTAGGTCGGTTCGGGGACTCTCGCTTCCTCTTTCTTCCGGTTCTCACTACCTCTCGGTCCGGCCCTCGCTTGCTCGCCCTCGGGTTCTCGTCCCTTGTCGCCGTTCCTTTTCCCGGTTCCCGACCTCCCGAACTCTCGCTTGTCTGTCTCTGTTCCGGATTCTCTTTCCTCCTTTCGCTCCGTCCCGATCCCTTGCTCTTTCTCCGCTTGCTGCCTGCCCTTGTCACTGTTGTTGCCCTCGTTCGCCGACCTCGTTGGCCTCTTACTATCCTTTGCTCTCAAGCTCTTTCTCCTTCTTTCTGTCTCACCGAGTCTCTCTCTTTCGGCATTTGTTTTTGGCTCTCAAACCCCCTATTTCCTCTCCCTATGCTCCTCGGTCGTGGTGTGCTCGCCGTTTAAGCGGGCGACCGGCCCCTTTTGTCGGGCTCTCACGCTCGCTGTCTCTTTCGCTTTTGCTTTGCTCGCTCGACCCCTCTCTCGTTTCCCTTGTTCTGTTTGGTTCTTCCCTATTCCGCCCCCGCGAGTCCCTCTCTTTCTTGGTCTTCTCTCTGTCTGTCGTGGCTTACTCAGGAAAAGCCACCTTTCCAAGCTTTACACTAATCCTTCTCATCCTAATCTCCTACTAACCCACAATTACCCCTATTTCAACAATTAACTAATATTAATCCCTAACCCCAAAATTACGGGTTTTACATAGGGTTTCGTGCCCTAGCGTGCTACCAAGGGATTTTCTTTGTCAAAATGTCTGCGTTCCACTTAAAAGTCCAGGTAGGAGGCGTCGACTATGCAACGCTGTTTTGAGGGGAAGCTCCTAATCTCCGAGAGGACTGTTCTCGGAGCTTAAATGCAGCACTTTGATACCGATGATAATGAAATACAGCATCTAATGTCGTTTTGGAGGTCTTTAGCTCCATGTCCGATTGGACAAAAGTGAAATGCAAAATTCCAAACCTGAAAATTCCCTATACGCAACACTAGACTCCATTGTCTCTAGAGGCTTGGCCTGGTCTTGGATCGTCCGAAAGAAAAGACGATTTTTAGATTGACCTAAGGCAAAAGGCTATTTATGTGGTGCTTGGGGGTTCTTTGTGGTTTACTCGGTTTCCATCGCACCAATCAAACACAGCTTGTGATCCAAATCCTCAAACAAGACTCGAGGTTTCATCATCGGTCCCACAGAATAAAATACAGGATTAAAAAGATAAGGGACGACACTTTTTAGGTGTTTACAATGTTTCGAAGATCTTTAATCTCAAAATTCTTTGATAGAAATATTTTGGTTTAATGCAATAAGTCTATATCATTACTGGCAAGCAATATATCATTGACATACAAAACCACAAAAATATATTTTCTCCCACTTGAACTTATGATATATGTATTCATTAAGTAAATTCAACTCAAAACTGAATGAGAGAACTACTTGGTGAAACTTCGGATACCAATGGTGAGACGCCTGTTTGAGCCCATAGGTGGATTTCTTTAGTTTGCAAACCATATTCTTTGGGTCTCCAACCACAAATTTTTCTGGTTGCCTCATATATATAGTCTCTGTCACCATTGAGAAACTCTATTTTCACATCCATTTGATGTAACTCAAGATCAAAATGAACAACTAATGCCATTATAATCCTTACAGAGTCTTTCGAAGAAAGCTGGAGAGAGAGTCTTTCTATAATCGATGCCTTCCTTTCTTGTAAAGCCTTGCACAATAAGATGAGCCTTAAATCTCTCCACATTGCCATTTGAATCCCTCTTGGTTTTAAATATCCAATTATTACCAATGGGTTTCACACCTTCTCGCAAAGGGACGAGATCCCATCCATTATTATCCTTTATGGATTGCATTTCCTCATTCATGCATTCAGCCATTTTTGAGAATTTTCACTTTCCATGGCCCGATGAAAGTTGAGTGGATCATCTTCCATTACTAAGGATATGATCTCGTTGTTCATGGCATCTATCTACTCTTGAGAGTTATAACTTTCTCTAGTTTGATGAGAATCATGTTCCATCAAACTAATGTTTACCTCATGTTTATGAAGAAATAGGATGTAATCATCCGGCACCGCACTTCTCCTCTCTCTCTTGGATCTCCTTAATGGAATAGGTTCTTGACGAGCAAGAGTTTTTCTTGAAGAACAACTACATGTACAGGAGGTTCGGGTTCTTCAACATTTTCTGGTGGTGTCCTAGAAACAAGGTCGAGTATAAAATCCCGATCGATGTTGATAACACCTTGTAGGAACCACGACCAGCGGGCCGACCGAGGTTGACCACGTGTGTTAGGTTGGCATTTTAGAAAGATTTAAAAAATGATTTTGGGTTTTGAAGATGAGACTTAGAAAGTGGTGATAAACCTTTTATTAAGATTTTTGAATTTTATTAAATTGAGTTAAAACGAATTAAATCAAATTTGAATAGCGGTTTTATTAATTATTTTATTTTAGAAATTATTTTCAGAAGGCCCCGGGATATTATTTCTTAATCGAAAAATAAAAATTAGGGTTGTTGAATCTATCATGAGGCTTTAGGGCCAAACCGGTGTGAAAACACCGATTTGGACCCTAGCCCCGCCTACTAATCGATCAATGCTCGCATCGAGTGGTGGCCGGCGCCGGCCAGGGACCTAGGCTTAGATAGTTAGCCCCAACCTCTGGCCTAGCTTGGCAAATCTAGAACGCTTTTTCTTATCCTCGAGTCAAAAATAGTCGCGATGCAATTTGAATAGAAAAAAGTAAAAAGAGGCGACGCCGATCGGCTTTTAGGAGAGAAAAACTAACCAAAAAAATAAAGTTTAATTTTTCAATCTTAGTATGGGAGAAACTAAGACTTAAAAAGATGAAAAATGACTCCATTTGTCTTTGAATCGAGTATCGGATTAAGGGGTAACTAAACGAAACATAAGGATAAACCTTTCCGTTCCGCCCTTCCAAAGACAGCCATTACTAGTTTGAGTAGTGAATTAGAATAACGTAAAAAACAAAGCAAGCAAGCAACATGCAAAATGAAAATTAAAGCAACCAAACATAATTATGAAAGTTATAAAGGCAAAAACGAAAAAAATAAAGAAAGTAAAAACTAAAAGGAAAAGAAAGCAGGAAAACTAAAAGATTACATTGGGCGGGGAGGAATTAAAAGCAATACATCATTTGTCCACAATACGAAAAGCAATAAATAAAACATAAATAAACAAGTAAACCGTATTAAAGAACGACTTTGTGCCCTCAAGTTGTCCCGCTTGCTGATTTGGATCTAGGATATGGGTCCGGTGATGCAACGGTGGTGAATCGAAGAGGCTTTTTATGAGTTCTTGTGGAGATGAGTAAGTATATGAATGTATAATGGAGTTTATGGGTTGATATGTGGTGACATGGGAGAGTGGAATGATAAAAGGCTAAAAGAGACCAAGAGATCGGAATACGGATGGGAGTATTCGGTAGCTCTTAATCTAGTTTCAGCGAGTGTGACGTTGAGGGATGAGTCATTGTTGGAATGAGGGCCAAGGGTCTCTATTTATAGGAAGAGGTTAGGTCAAGGAAATAAGCTAGGATTAACTTGGCCAGCCGTCCGTATTTAGTTGCAAAATCGGGCCAGGATAAAATGAACATTAAACCGAATAGAATCGGGATAAAAATCGGATAAAATGTGTAGAGACACCGGCCATAAGAGGCATTCTAAGGTTTCATGCCCTTTTGTACTGCCCTCAGGATTCATCAGGCTGGAAAGCGGCGTTTTGAGGTAAAACCAAGAGTAGGGGCGCCGGCCATGGGTTGTTTTTGTTTCGCGCCCTAACGTGTTGCCTCATGATTCCTTAGCCAAAACACGGGGTTTTGAGGTAGAGGGATGTGTGCTCCTAGTCTCGGGTGGACTGTCTTGAAGCCAAAATGCAACACTTTGATAGTTGTGATCATGAAATACAGACATCTAACGTCGTCTTGAGGTCTTCGACTCCTTGTCCGGTTGGAGTAAAGTAAAATGGAGAATTATGAGCCTAGAATTTCCTGGTACGCAAGCACTGGACTCCATCGTCTCTAGAAGTTTGGCCCGGGCTTAGACATCCGAAAGAAAAAGGAGAATTTTGGATCGTTCCAAAGCAAAAAGGCTATTTATTTGGTGTTGGGAGTTCTTTGTGGTTTATTGGCTTCCGTTGCACCAGCTTAAACTCAATCCGTGATTCAAATCCTCAAATAGGACTCGAGATTTCATCATCAAGCCAACAAATAACTAAAATATAAAAGGCATGACACTTTCTAGGTGTCTATAGGCTTACTATGTATCCACTATAATAGAAATTAGGCCTTAGTAGTTCAAAAAGGAATAATGATTTAGTTTTAATTTTTTTTTTTTTTTTGGAAGACAGGAAAAGGAAATAAGCATACAATGGATATAGAAAAGGGAAAACGCAAGCTTTATAAGCATCCCTTATAGGTGATGGGCTCATTAGATGATCTTCTATCTCGGTTATGGATGCATGTTCCTCTTCTAGAAGCATGTCAACATGTTGGAGTGTTTTGAAGTCCATAAAGGGTAGTACTTCGGGCGTTGATGATATGAAGGTTTCAGTTTCTTAATGATGATTCTAACCTAATCGTCGATCGATCATATAGGCAACTTTTTCTCTCCAGCGAGTGAAGAAGTCGGTGAAGCTTTTGTCGTCTTCTTGCTTGATCAACTCTAGATCTTGAAGAGTGACTGATAGATCGGTATTGTAGGACTATTGATGTAAGAACTCCTGGCAAAGATCCATCCAGTTTGTGACCTTGTGTGGGTCGACGACGTTGTACCACTTCATGACGTCTCGTCCTAAACATCCATGGAAAGATGACATGGTATGTGTACTCTTGTACATTTTTCAAAGTCATTGCCCCTATAATGTTCCTCACGTGGTGGTGAGGGTTCTAAGTCCCGTGGAACTTGATGTCATGCATAATGAATTTTGGGGGTAGTTTGCCTTTGGGGATTGAAGTGAATCCTGGGCTAGATACTAGACTCCCGTA
Organism: Talinum fruticosum; assembly: GCA_021018815.1. NCBI lineage: Eukaryota > Viridiplantae > Streptophyta > Magnoliopsida > Caryophyllales > Talinaceae > Talinum > Talinum fruticosum. The sequence goes on along the minus strand of JAITYX010000025.1, from coordinate 5,148,403 downwards.
ACATCTTCTCTATCCGATATATTCTTAGATCGGATTGAGGTTAGGGTTCAAGTTCGAGGCGGGATTCTCCTTCTTTTGATTTATTCTCCAATTCTTTGCGTAAGAGATTGAGGGTTTCTACTATTGATTCAATCTTCTTATCCCGAGCCTCAATCTTGGCTTCTACTTTAGCAATAGACTCTTTGATTAATGTTATGATTTGCGCTGGCTAGTTGACCATTTTGGAGGAGGATTGTGTTTAGACCTTGGGCGGTGTAGTGGTGTTACTAGTAAGGGTGTGGGACATACTTGTTGTGATACGTACTAATGTGGAACATGTTGGAGTCAATCGTACAAGTGTTGAAATAGACTTCCTACTTCTTAACTCCTTTAAGCCGGGGTTTCGTATTTGAGTTGGATTACCTATCCGGTATCCCAAAAGAGTATATGCTCAAGATTACCTCGTCAAAATTTTTAGGGGTGATAGGGCTTAAGTGCTTGACCTAAGGAACGACTCGATCCTAAGAGAAAAGAAAATGATATAATCATTTATTTGGATGCACATTGAAGACTCAGGTTTTGACTCTAACTCATTCTAAGTATTACATGAAGACTTAGGTATAAATCCTATCTCTCTTAAGTTTTAATTCCAATTCATTCCGAGCACTACGAAACAATTATCTCCTACACTCGGTGTTTCGACTCACTCGGATATCACTCGGATAATTTCTAACTATCGCACGTTCAAATAATTTCTCTAACACTTTTATTCCGAGCACTAACCGTGTATTTCAACGCAAAGAGAATTATAGCGTTAATTCTTTATTCTAAGTCAGTTTATTTCCTTGAGTATTATTTGACTAGATCAAGTTGTTATACTCGATATTTTAGTCTCTCTACTTGATCGACTTAGCATTGACACAAGATGGAATTTGAGTACATTGAATATTAGACTCAGAAAATTCCATTTCTTTAAGCCAAAGATAATTAAGCATTTAATTACTCGGATTTAATTATTATCTCGTGCCTAATCTTGGACCAAAGTATTGTTATACCTTGAGAACCAATGTGGTTTGCTTTTGTAGATTATTCAAACGAGCCTAACTTATTTTTGAAATACAAAAAGCAACCAGACTTCTAGCCGTTAAACACCAAGCAGACAAGTTTTAGCTACTTCTAGACATGGCTCGGACACCATGTTAGGGTTGTTTGTTTCCAAAACTAGAAAACTCCAACTCTAGGCCTAACGGTTGTTTCCACCTTAGCTTTCAGTCACCACCGGTTGATTGGAACATCTTTTTGAGCCAAGAGCCGTTACACAACGATCACATCCCAACGTATCTTTTTGAGTGACTCAAAAGAGTCGTTGTAGCCATTACAACGGCTGGTGAAGACTTCTGTCCGGAACCAAGAATCAACGGTCACCCCGCCCGGACGGCTATAAATAGAAGCCACTTCACAAGACTAAGAGATTGCTAGAACCGAATTTATTGTTGAACTAATTGTTGTTCTCATTCTTACTCAATATTCTATTTACAACTCCAAGTCTATATTTAATATTTTCTAAGTTGTAAAGAAAGTCTTGTAATTAGTTACATTCTTTTCTTACTTTCTAAGTAAGGTCCCTTGACTGAGCCTATAAGGCTTAACTCAGCTCAGTTGTCCCCGATTGTAAAGGTTACCTCGGTCGGGAAGTATTAGATCGGATAAGCGAACTTCGAGTCTAAGAAAACATTGTAAGGAATTGTTTAAGGGAGCAATTATGCTTGAGTCGAGTCCTCTATATTTTGTGGATTCAAAATAGTGGATTTGACTTGGTGCTTGGATTAGCACTCGTCCGTGGTTTTCTACCCCGAGTATTTACGTTATTGCCTTTCTAAGTCCATTCTAGACTCGGAATCTGCTTTTAGTTTGTATTGGTGCAAAAATTGTTTAATTTTCTTCATCACCCTATTCACCCGCCCCCTCTAGGGTGACTTAGACTCTCCAAGAGCGAACCTTCACACATAAAGGGATACGAAACAAATGGAATGGAATGTATGCATCGATGCTTATGACTTAATTTGGGATGATTATATGATTTGGCTAGTGCATAATTGAAATACATAGATGATTATTCCTAATGGAAGATGAATTTGTTTTAGTTAAATGAGAAATGAAAGACTCTCCTAATTAGAGATAATTTTTGTTTTGGCTAAATGAAATATGAAAATGCAAAATTGACTTACCTAATTTTAGATGAATTTTATTTTTTCCTAATTAAAAAAAAAAGGGACTCTCCTAATTAGAGATGAATTTAATTTTAGCTAATGTGGAAATGAAATGAATGAACTCACCTTAATTGGGAGGAATTTTAATTTTGGCTAATGCGAAAATGAAATGAATGGACTCACCTTAATTGGGATGAATTTTAATTTTGGTTAATGCAAAAATGAGTGGACCCACCCGAATTATGATGAATCTTATTTTTGATAATGCAAAAATAAAATGGATGGACTCACCTTAATTGAGATGATTTTATTTTTGGCTAATGTAGAAATGAATGGACTCACCTTAATTGGGATGAATTTTAATTTTGGCTAATGCAAAAATAAGTGGACTCACCCTAATTATGATGAATCTTATTTTGGATAATGTAAAAAATAAAATTGATGGACTCACCTTAATTAAGATTGTTTTATTTTTAGCTAATGTAAAAGTGAATGGACTCATCTTAATTGAATGATTTTCAATTTGGCTAATGCAAATATGGGTTCACCTAAGTTGGGCTAAAGGCAAAAAAAAACAAAATACAAATATGGACTTGCCTATTTTGAGATGAAATTTGAATTTGGCTAATGCAAAATGAAACACAAGATTGGACTCACCTACTTTGATATGATTTTAATTTTGGCTAATGCAAAATGAAATACAAATATGGACTCACCTATTTTGAGATGAAATTTATTTTTGGCTAATGAAAGAATGAACTCACCTATTTGAGATGATTTTGACTTTAGCTAAATGCACGTAAGGAATGCAGATATGGACTCTCTTATTTTGATGAAATTTGACTTTGGGTGCATGAACAAAAGCTATTATTGGACCAACCTAAGAATGGAAAGGTAATTTTGGATTTTTGGCTAAAATGCACAAATGGACCGACTCAAAAGGGTTTATTATTTTATTTTTATTTTTGCACTCATGCAAGGAGTATTCAGCGCTCCTCACCTATTCTTAAAGGCTCACAAGTAGAAGATTAAATCTAAAACATAAACACACTCATCCAAGCATGCAAATGAAGACAAGGTGTCACCTAATAGTCCAAAGATCTATGGTCAAAAGAGGTTTAGACTCGGTAGGATACATGGTGACTTATAGTCCAATGATTTGGTCTTCCGTGTGGAGCACGGCAAGAAAAATGCCAGAATCCTTGGTGCCTCTCGGTAAACAAAGAGTGTGTGCTGTGAGGGAAGAGGTACCCCCTCTGTTGGCAATCAAGCGTAGTTGGGCCCACCTAGGACGCAATAGGAGCCACTTATCGAAGTGTTAACGGGGGTAAAATAAATTTGTCCTATGGTCTAATGACGAGAAATAAACTACGTTCAAAGGTTGTCAAATGCAGGTTGCCTAATGTAAATACATTATTAAAACTTACTACTCAAATTTTCAAGTTTCGCCCTCTTTATAAGGGGTCTATCCCTAGTGGAGTCGCCACTCTGTAGGAACCACGGCCAGCGGGGGCCGACCGAGCTTCCCCAAGTGTGTCGGGTTTGCGTTTTAGAAAGCTTTAAAGGATGATTTTGAGTTTTGAAGATGAGACTTAGAAAGTGGGGGATAAAGCTTTTATTAAGATTTGCGAATTTTATTAAATTGAGTAGAAATGAATTAAATCATATTTGAATGGTGGTTTTATTAATTATTTTAGTTTAGAAATTATTTTTAGATGGTCCCGAGATATTATTTCCTAACCAAAAAATAAAAATTAGGGTTTATTGAATCGCCACAATGCTTTAGGGCCAAACTAGTGTAAAAACACCGATTTGGACCCTAGCCCCGCCTACTAATCACTCGGTGCTGCACCGAGTGGTGGCTAGTGCCGGCCGGGGACCCAAGCTGAAATAGTCCGCCTCGATCTCTAGCCCGACTTGCCATATCGAACACCTTTTTTCTTATCCTGCAGTCAAAAAATAGCCGAGATTCAATTTGAATAGAAATAAAGCAAAAGAGTCGACAATCGGTTTTGAGGAGAGAAAAACTAACCAAAAAAATAAAGTTTACTTTTGCAATCTTAGTATCGGAGAAACTAAGACTGAAAAGATAAAAGATGACTCCATTGATCTTTGAACCGAGAATCGAGTCGGGGATAGGGGCACGAAACATAGGGATAAACCCTTCTATTCCGCTCGTCCGAAGATGGCCATTACTACTTTGAGTAGTGAATCAAAATAATGTAAAACAAGCAAGCAAGCAACATACAAAATGAAAATTAAAGCAACCAAAATAATTATGAAAACGGTAAAGGCAAAAACGAAAAGCAATAAATAAGGTAAAAACGAAAAGGGAAAGAAAAGCGAAAGGAAAAGAAAGTGGAAAAACTAAAAGATTACATCGAGCGGGGAGGAATTAAAAGTGATACATCGTTTCTCCAATATGTGGAAAGCAATAAAGAGAACATAAATAAACAAGTAAACCATTTTGAAGAACGACTTTGTGCCCTCAAGTTATCCAACCAACCGATCCGAATCTAGGATCTAGATCCGGTAATGTGACGGTGGTGAATTAAAGAGGCCTTTTGTGAGTTTTTGTGGAGATGAGTAAGTATATGAATAAATGATGGAGTTTATGGGTTCAGATGTGGTGAGATTGGAGAGTGGAATTAGAAAAGGCTGAAACGAGACCAAGAGATCGGAATACGGATAGGAGTATTTAGTAACTCCTAATCTAATTTCAGCGAGCATGACGCTGAGGGATGAACTATTGTTGGAATGAGAGCCAAGGCTCTCTATTTATAGGGAGAGGTTAGGTCAAGGAAATGACCTAGGGTTAGCTCGGCCATCTGTCTAGATTTAGTTGCATAACCGGGCCATGATAAAGTGAAGATTAAATTGGATAGAATCGACATAAAAACTAGATAAAATGTGTAGGGCGCGCCAATCACAAGAGGCTTTCTAGGGTTCCGTGCCCTTCCGTGGTGCCCCAGGAATCCTCGAGGCTAGAATGCAGCATTTTGAGGTGAACTATCCGTAGGGGCTGGCCATGGGTGCTTTTTCTATGGTTTTGTGCCCTAGCGCATTGCCTTGGAATTCCTTAGACAAAACACAACGTTTTAAGGTAGGGGCTGCCGGCCATCAAGGATTTTGTTAGGGATGTGTGCTCCTAGTGTAGGTAGAGTGTCTTGAAACCAAAACGCATCACTTTGATAGTTGTGATCATGAAATGCAGCGTCTAACGTCATTTTGAGGTCTTCAACTCCTTGTCTGGTTGGACTGAAGTGAAATGAAGAATTCCGAGCCCGGAATTTCCCAATACGCAGCATTAGACTCCGTTGTCTCTAAAGGCTTGGCTTAGGCTTAGCCCATCCGAAGGAAAAGGGGATTTTTGGATCGATCCAAAGCAAAAAGGCTATTTATTTGGTGCTAGGGATTCTTTGTGGTTTATTGGCTTTTGTCGCACCAATCAAACTCAATTTATGATCCAAATCCTCAAATAGGACTCGGAGATTTCATCATCGGGCCAATAAATAAATAAAATATAAAAGGCATGACACTTTTTAGGTGTCAACACACCTATAGAAATATAATCATATTCCTCTTCAAAGAAAATGTCTCTAGCTAAACCCCCACCCTCCCCCAAACCTCAAGAAATAGAACATTTATTGTCTCAAAAAATGACTTAGATTTGTAGTAAAAAACTTAAACCCCCTGGACCTTTCAGCGTATCTAACAAAATAGCAATTGTTCTGGAGTCCAGCTTTTTCTCATTTGACTTATAAGGTTGTGTCTCAGCTGGAGATCCCCAAATATGAAAATGATTTAGACTTGGCTTCTTGCTTGTCCAAAGTTCATAAGAGGTTTTAATAGTTGTTGTAGGTGGGACTCGGTAAGAATGTAAGCTCGTAGTCTTAAATACGTCACCCATAGTGACTCTCGCACGCCGAGTGACTAATCATATACTCCTCACCAAGTTCTTAAGAGTATGGTTTTGCCTTTCAGCAAGACCATTCATTGTGGGTGAACTCGACATGGTGTACTTGTGGGAAGATACCACATTTCTTTAGGAATTTTGCAAATGGTCCTGGACGTTGTTCACCTGAACCGTCATATCCGCCATAGTATTCACCACTATGGTCGGATCCGGTGCTTTTTCTCCTTTTTCTCCTTTGGCCAAGTTGGTTTTCAACTTCGACTGAAAATTTCTGAACACGTCCAATGACTGAGATTTCTCATGAATGAGATATATATAGTCATATCTAGAATAATCGTGTATGAATGTTGTAAAATATTGTTGGGCATTCCAAGAAAGATTTGGAAAAGGTCCACAAATGTTTGTACGAATAAGTTCTAAGAAGTCCGATGATCTATTGGCATCAAATCTCCTTTTATTGGTTTGTTTACCCTTTATACAATCAACACACACGTCTATGTCCGTGAAAGTTAAAGGTTCAAGAATTCTATCCGACATGAGTCTTTCTAATCTCCTTTTAGAGATATGACCCAACCTTTTATGCCATAGTGTAGTAGAATTCTCGTCGGTTAATTTTTTCTTTATTCCTCATGTACTTAAATGCAAGGATTCAGAATATGAAACACTTGTTTCAAGTGCATATAGACTATCACCATGCAATAAAGAATTAGATCCAACCAATTTTGAATCGTGAAACAAACTGAATATTTCATTTCCAAATGAACAATGATAACTTGATTTATCCAAAATGGGAACGAAATCAAATTCCTTCGAACGACTATACAATAAAAGTTTTATTAAGATTTCAATAAAATTCAGCCTTTAGCAATAATCTAAACTTTCTAATAACCTCTACTGCAACCTTCCGACCGTCTCCCACATAGATGTATCTTTCACCATAACTAGGTTTTCGGTAACTCAGGCAACCCCGCATAGACACACCGATGTGAGTAGTTGCACCAGAATGCATCCACCATGTATGTCTAGGAACTAAGGCTAAATTAACCTCTGAACAAACCAAACCAAAAGCATACCTTTCTTAGCACACCAAGCGTGATATTTGGTACACTACTTCTTCTTATGATCCGCACCACCATAAAAGAAATAACCCTTATCGGCTTGAGCAGATCGGTTTCACCTTATGTTGTTTCTTATAAGGTGCCTTATTTCCAGCTTCCTTATTCTTAACCCTTTTCCTCTTGGACTTAGAGGTTAAGGTAAGATGAGCACTCTCGGTCTCAACGTCTCCTCTTCCCGAACATAGTGTGAGATGAACTCATTCGGAGATCAAGTCTCCTTCTAATAGTTTTAGCTCACCTTAAACTGGTTAATACTTGCTGGAAAAGATATCACAATCAAATATACTAACAGGGCCTCAAAGAGGTCAAGTTTAAGTACTTTTAGTTTCAAAGTTAGATGAGATATCTCCATGATGTACTCCTCGATGTTTCCATTGCGTTTATACCTCATTGAAATTAGGTTTGTCAAGAACATACCAATTTCAGCCTTTTCGGTCTTGGCAAACCTATTTTCAATTTCAGCAAGGAAAGCCTTAGTCGTTTCTATATCTTCAAATATAGTGCCCTCGAATACTTCAAGAATTGCTTTCTTTATGATCATCAAACACACGTGATTCGATCTCTTCTACTTTTCATACTCCTTCTTTTGTTGAGAGGTGCTCTCATTAGTATGTTTAGTAGGAGAGACCACTCTTAGCGCAAGGTCAAGATCCATGACTACGAGAGCAATTAAGACGTTATCTTGCCATGACTTAAAATTAGAGCCATTCAAGCATAGGAATATAGTTAATGGTGGCGGTGATATTAGCATAACTATAGACAATTGTATCTAGGAGCAAGAATATAATTACAACATGCTCTAAAAATCTAAAACTTAGTGAAAATTAATAATAGTAAGTTCAAATAAGTTGAAATTCCATATCAAGATACCAATTTTCCATTAATATTCCATCTTTGGATGAAAATATTAACTTTGTAATGATATCATGGCGCAGTAATCAAACACCGATAATAACAAGCATGTCAATTAAAGAATCTTCCTTTGGGTCGATTCAATAATCACATGCAAACCAGATAATTATCACGTGTTTATCACCACAAAATTAATATAATTAGATCAATATTGAACCTCCTGTGGGCCGAACAAGATTAACATAAATTGCATGGAAATACCATTTATATTTTCAAATAATTAATCTTAACAAGAGATGTCACTTTGGTAACATGTTGGTTTAATTAATCAATCAAAAAGATAAACAACCATACACATAATATTCAAACTTAAAATTTTTCTAAAATAAAACTTAAATAATAATTTTCAAGTAATGAAACATGATTGGCTTTAGATTTCTTTTAAAAAAACTCAAGAAAACGCATAAAATCGCAAAAAACAATCAAAATTTTGCCCAAAATAAAATATTTCATGAAACTCAAAATTGATACACTAAAACATGCCAAAACAATAGAGCCAAAAAAAAATCCATAAATCAATTTTGCTCAACTGAAAAGCATTCAATCCCAATTTCACAAAATAAGTTCCAAAAATTAGGGTTTTAGGATCTAAAATTTTGCCCATTAAAACTAATCAATGAAAATCAAAATTGAAGCAACTAAAACATGATTAAACATTTAGAAAACAAAACTCTGAAACCAATTTTTCTAAAAGAGAGTGAAATCAACCTTAATTTCATAATCTAAGGACCGAAATATTAGGGTTCTTACTTCCGAAATTGCCCAAAAAATTTAATCAATGAAAACCAAAATTGAAGGCACCAATATGTGAATAACCATACTAGAAACAAAAGCCCAAGTTAAATTGCATCAAAGTAACCAAATTAAGGCCTAATTTCGCATTTTATGCCTAAAAATTAGGGTTCTTGCAACGAAAATTGCCCGAAACTTTAACAAATTAAAATCAAAATTTAAGGTACCAAATCATGATTAAACATTCTATAAATAAAAGTACTAACTTAATTTGCATTAAGAGAAATGAATTAAACCCTAATTTTACACTTTAACGAACGAAAATTAGGGTTCTTCCAACGACTTAATGGCAACGATAAATGTCATGATTTTGTCACTATAAACCACAATAAAAATCATCTAAATTACTAAATATATGACTTAAATCCCCTCAATCAATTTCAATAAAAGAGAAGAAATAAGACCCGATTTTGTAAACCCCAAATCGAAATTAGGGTTCTTGGTCACGGAAACTAGATAGCAATTAACCCAAAGATAATAATCAAAAATCCTCAATTGAACATACATAATCATGCCATATGACGCAACAAACCGTAGCCCTTAATCAATTTAGCCAAACAAGATCAAAAATTTTTGATTTTCGCAATCGAAGAACCGAATAATTAGGGTTCGACGTGTGCAAGAACAATTCGCAATTAACTCATGATATAATCCATAAAACTTCAATTAAATTCACATAATTATGCTAGATAACAATTCAAGAAAAATCACTTCACAAAGTTTGCCAAACGAAACCAAATGATTGTCGAATTAAAATAATCAAAGCAACGGAAACGAATGAAATCGAGCAAAATTCACAAATTGAATAACACAAAATTAATCTGAATTTTTCCTAAGGATATAACATAATAAAGGCTCCGATACCACTTGTTAGAAAAAATCATAATGATGAATATCATTATAAACCCATAATCCAATATGTCAAATCAATAAAACAGATTAATAACACGTATACCTAAATCCATAATTGACATCGGTTCTCCTTGAATGACGTAGTTAGGCCTTCTAGATCTGCATGTACTATTAAGACAACCATTAGACTTTCCGTGGTCTCACTATCTCTCTAATAATGGGATGTCATGGAGAATTAATTCGTATGTATGACCCGAGTACCATAACCTTTATTTATAAATGTAACCATTCTACGATTTTGACACGCTCATTGTTCTACCCATCATAGAACTATAGTGGGCCACCGATCTTCACACATGTAAACCCCCACATCCTACTAGATATATTAAATCACAATTAATTGTATGTTCATTAAATCACTTTCTGTTTGGGCTATAACCATGACAGTTCTTACAATACATATTTAATCACATATAAGTTTATCGTTGGATTATGATCCAACATAAGTCGCATATAAATCTTTACGATTTCTAGAAAATTAGCTCGATAAGTTGCCTCCTTATCAATTTTAACCGAATACACAATAACTTAAAATATCCTTGGCAAGTTTTGCTCTAGAGAATGAGCTCGATTTTTCCCTCGTGCCTACCTACATGACAATGGAGTGATCATTCAATTACATTCTCAATGGTTGATAGGAAAATCACTTTTTAAAAAATTATATCAAACTTAGGCCATGTTACAAATTAGCTATTAAATGTGACAAGTTGAGTTATTATGATTGTTTGTTAGTCATGTTGCGAACTTTTATTAGTTAGTACGAGCATGTTACTAACTCGTTATGATTTTTTAAGATACCGTAGTGATATTATTTATTGTATAGTTTGTAATAACGAATATTGGTTAACAACAAATATTTGAAAATGTTTTTTATCTAATTCACTTAAATTTATTCTGTCAAAATTTATATATTTTGTTGCTAATCATATTTTATTTTAATATTTTTTGTGAAAAATATCAGCTCATAATAATGCATATCCAAAAAATGCAACTATAAATGTAACAAAACATCCAAAAATTACAGTAATAATTTAGTATTTTGGAGTAATGTAATGTGTACATTCTATAAATATTTTTAAAAATTATCTATGTAACATTTTCATATCATGACAGTTAGATCTCGTCAATGCCGGACCCGGAAATTTCAGGTGCTTACTTGCTAATGATTAAATTATTAAAAGTTAAGTCAAAAATTCAAAATTTTTAAATTAAGTGAATTAGAATTTTTCGAGTCGAAATTAAAAACTCGATAATTTAAACCCGAGCATGCAGGAATTTAAGTGGGCTTAGCGAAGCTAATTTAGGTCAATTAAAAGGGAAAAAAAAAGAATGAGAAATAGGAAGGAGGAGGTCTGCTGGCATTTAAAGAGGATTAGTGGCAATTGTGGCAATCGGTGAGGAGATAATTATTGGGGTCCAATTGAAATTGGGCAGCAAAGCCCATTAGGTGTAATCAGGAAAGGAGGAAAGAGAAAGAGGGATTAAGAGGAAGAACGGGAAACTAGAAGTAGAGGAAAAATGAAAGAAGCGAAGCACAACAGAGGAGGAAGAAAGAGGGAGCAGAACAGAGCAAGAGAAGGAGACAGCGCGAGAGGCCGGTGGTCGGTGGCCTGAACGGCGAGGGCACCACCGTCGGTGGGCAAGGGAGAACGAGAGCTCGGGAGGCCGAGCAAAGCAAAGGAAGAGGGGAAAAGCCACGAGACCGAGAGACAGAGACCCCGAAGGGGAAGCGAACGCGAGGGCCGAGAGAGACAATCGGTGAGCGCGGAAACCACGGCCGACGGCCGGCAAGCGGGAAGAGGATAGGCTGCGAAACGAGATAGAACCGAGACCAAGAGCGAAAAGAACGAGGGGTGAGAACCACGACGAAGCGAGAGACAGAGAGATGGCGAGGGATTGAGCAAGAACAGTGAGAAATTGAAAGATTGAGAAGCGAGGACTAGACCAAAAGAGGAAAGAGAGAAACAGAGAGCGAGAACCCAAGAGGAACCGAAACGAACGAAGAAGCAGAGGGTCGGGCAAGAAGAAGGAAGGGGAAACCGAGAGGAAAAAGGGAAGGGGAAAACAGAAATCACTAAGAATCCAAGGTGAGTAATCTGAATTCATCCTCTAGAATTCAAATGAATTAGGTGGATTGAACTTGAATCGAAGTATGAAGCTGGAAACCTTAAGTTAATTGAAGAAGTTAGAGGCCTAAATTCACAAAACTAAGCAACTCACGAATTGAAAAGCATGTTGTGATTTATGCATAGTTCATGAATTTAATGATATTTGAGCATTATTGAGCATGATTATTGAGCTGTGTGATTGAGAGTTTAATGAAATTAGCTTGAATAGAATTAGTGAGAAAAATCGGAAAATTGAATTTCATGATTTAAGTGCAGATTTTTCATGAATTTACCCTGCTGTCTGAATTATTGCGAGTTCATGTGTAGCTCAAAATTCCTAAAACTTTAACTGTAGCTTCCTAATAATTTATGAGAGTTTCTCGTAAATTTTGGTATGCGTTGCATGAGTAGATTGGAAGATATGGATTTTTGAGTGAAAATGTGCCGTTTTGGGCAAAATCGAAAATAAGTGAGTAACTGGATGAAGAACTGAAATTTAAGAAGTTATATGGCTAGATTAAGAGATATATAATGATTAAGGAAAGTTATAGAACCATGAACCACCTATGCGCCATATTACGCGATCATGAAAACGATAAGTTCGTTGATTAGAAATTCTAATTAATATGTTTATGTGAGGATGTGTTTATCCTAACGTATACGGATTATAAGTGAAATAAGCATGCCTATTTGAGTTGGATTGATTATACTTGAGTTGGAACTTGCTTATGTGAATTGCTTGTTTTGAAGAAGTTACGTATGAACGTGTTGAGCATGAATTATATGAATTAAGTGCATCTCTTCAATAAGTAATAAGAATATAATGAAAAAATAAGAAACACAAAGAACTAAAGAAAGGAGAAATTATTGATATAAGACCCCACGAATTAAAGAACCCTCTCGAAGCTATGGCCACGAAGTGTCTCGTCAAACCGAAGTCACGAATTGAATTGCTTCCACGAATTCTCGACAGTATGCATCCTTCGAGTTTGAGGCTTGCCTCGAGGCCACGAATTGTTATGCCTCCAAGAACTGAGCCCACAAATTGTTTTGGCTCCAAGAACTGGGTCTCTAGAGCAAAACATAAATCTTCTTTCCATTCGAAACCGAAAAGACTTAAAGAATTATGATATGAAGAAATGAGTGATTATACATGATGAACAAGAAAGAAAGAAGCATTGATTTATGAAATGCATAATTGAACTCAAGAAGAAGAATGAGAAGAAGAACGAATCCCGATTTCATAAGAAACTAATACGATAAGAAGTAAGATATGATTTACGTGATAAATGATTTACATGATGAATGATTCTATGACTTACTTGCGTATAAGGACAAATGAATTATGTTTGATTGAATTCATGAGTAATTGAGGTCATTATGCTTCTCGGCAAGTTGGTAAGTTTAGTATCTCGCATGTCTTAAACATGTATGATATGAATCGCATGTTATGAATGAATTGTAAACTTACGTGTGTTTGTTAATGAATTAATGTGCAAAGTGAAACCAGGGTTGGATCCGGGTTATTCACTGGGCTCGTGGAGCTCATGACCTACCAACATTTCAGGTACGTAGTTAAGACTCCCGGAGTTGCTTTTGGCTTTTAGAAGAAGCGAACCAACGGATAGGATATCTCCGGACTTATTATGTACTTTATGTTTTTCATGCTTTTAAAGGTCGGTTGTATGTGAACTTAAGTTTTGACTATGAATGTAAAAGCCCCACGTGAATACTCCGAGCGTGTGGCTCGTTGAGTTTGTGTTGTATTTACTCCGAGCGTGTGGCTCGTTGAGTTTATGAATGTGTTCGTGCGGGGTTAAGGCTTTAAGCCTATGGGATTAGCCATATTACGGAGGAAACTCTACCGAAATTTTCGAAAAACCTTTGAAAACCTAGAAACACGCTTCCGCCAAGCAAAGAGAAAACTATTAACCCTAAGTTGAGACCTTTAGCAGCCTTAGGGGTTCCTCTTGGGAAACCCCGGCATGTAATACTCCTAAGGTGGGTCTAGGGCGTTACGATCAATTCGGTGGCTTGGTTAAATATGGGTCGGGTGTGTTTGAGTTCGAGTAAAATATGGGTCAAGTGTATTTTGGGTTTGAGCAAAATACGAGCAGTTGTATATCAGGTTATACAGGTTTCGAGTTGACCCAACAAGTTGAGAGCGCCATTTTTATGAGTTTTTTTTAATTATAAAAGTCCGAATATTTTTGCTTAAAATTAACTATATTTATAGGAAAAAGTATAGTATTTGTATTTTCTACGTAGAATATTCAAAAATATTCAAATAATTTATGAAGATATTTGTGTGAAAACTCCATTGAGTTGAGTGGCTTGACCGCTTGACCCATTTAAATAAGGTCAATGAAAGATTGAGTCAATAATGGGTTGAATAATAATGACTTATTTAGTTGATGATTCGTTGAAGGTTCCGATATTTATTTTACCTTTTCTATTATATTAACGAGATTTATGTGCATATTTACTGCATTTTAAAACAAATCGACAAACGGTTGACCTAGGTAGGCTTAAACGACCTACTTTATTCATTATCAAAAATTTGACTCTATTTTAACCTAGCCCATCGGTCATACTAGGTGTTGTTGTTAAAGAACAACTAAAAAGTTTTAAATAAATGAGAATTAGATATTTATAATAAATAAAAATTATTATTTTTAATTGTACCATGAAGATTTTACATCATTATAGTAATATTATTTCTACAAAACAAAAGTATATTATTTAAGATGTGACTAGGTATATTAACTTCACCAAATGCACAAGCAAGTATAACTCGTGTATTTTTAGTATTCTAAATATATCATGTTATTTGAATCAAAGACATATTTTATTGAAATTAACTATGTATAATTTTTGTATATAATATTTTTTGTGAGAAATAAGTTGAGAAATGAAATAGTAATTAATGCTTGCTTGTAAATAATTGCGATAAATATATAATGCCTCTCCAAATGAAGTGATACAATAAATAACCATTACTAAAAGAGTGATAAAGTAAAAGAAAAATCATATAATGGGCACAAAACATTCAATCAACAGAGCTAAGAAGCTAAAGTTGTTTTTTATTACCTTAATTCTATGGGTCGGGTTTGACCAAATAATTTGTGGGTTTTGGGTTTGGTCTTTTCCGGTTCGGGTCGAAAAATCATGTCCAAAACCAAAATTTTCCGAGCGGATTCAAATCGGGTTTCGGGATGGGTCAATTTTTTTTCCAAGTCTAATGATAGTGATGGCTCATTTGATATACATATTTGTATATCTTTTTATACCAATATACAATTGTTGCAATATTAACAATAACTATGATAATGACGACCATAATAATAATAATTAATTAATTAATTAATTAATTAAGTTATGATTATTGATCATAATTATTATGAGTTATTAGTCGTTATGAATTATGTTATAAACACAAAATCAATGGGCTCCTAATTTCAGTGAGGTTTATCAATTTTTATTGGTACTGATCGAGATATACAATAAATTAAAGTTGGTATAGTATCCGGGAAAAAATAAGGAAAGGAAATTCAAATGATACTAATGAAATCAAGCGCTTTAGGGAAGGAAAATATGTGATATCCTTGTATGAAAGGGAGATATCCATTCTCCTTATATCTAGCAATCTAGCGTGCCTTCAATCATGACCCATTTTACCCACCCCACTTTGACAAATTGGAGACACTTCATATTGGAGCCACAGATTCATATTGGAGCCAAAATACCTTTTTTGAAAAGAAAAAAAGAAAACTGAAATTAAAATCCCAAAAGCAACCCTAAAGTTGTAATTAAAAAAGTAAAAATAAAAGATCAAGAAGTTGGAATGACCAAACCCTCAACATCTATTTAAAGACTCTTTAGCCCACTACAATCCTTAGCTAGCCACAATACACTTTCTCTTCCTTAATTTTCACAACTATGGCTTCCTTACCTAAACTTGGCTTCCTCCTCTTCCTCCTTTTCTCTCTCCAAACCCATGCTAGGGACAGCCAGTTCTTCAGCAAAGTTTCCCGAAACCACGAGACCACCCCGTCCACCACCACCACCACTAGCACCACCAATGAGTTTCCGAGCTTAAAAAACAAGGAAGAGCAAGAAGAGCCCACTTTCACCCCTCAAACCACCCAAACTGGGTACGGCCTTTATGGGCATGAAACCGGCCTTGATCCACCCTCCCCCACCTCCACCTCCACCTCCTTGTACAGCATGTATGAGAACAATGAGAAGAACTATGCGACGGCGCTCAAAGGGTTGAGTGCCAATAGCTTCACAAATGAGGAAAATACCAACAAGTTCAAGAATAATGGTGTGGAGATGTACTATTCCCAGGGTGCAGGAATCAACGGTGGGGCGGAGAAGCAGGGGATAAGTGGTAAGAGCAACTATTACTACAAGGAGAATGAGGGTGCAGGGTACGATGGTGGGAAGGACGGGATATATGCTCCTAGCAAGTATGAAAACAACTACTACTTTGAGAACAATGAGGATGGTGCAGGGCATTATGGTGGGGAGGAGAAGCAGGGGATGAGTACTAAGAACCACTACAACTTCAGGGAAAATGTGGGTGCAGGGAACTATGGTGGGGCAGAGAAGCAAGGTATGAGTGATACAAGATTTTTGGAAAATGGAAAATATTTCTATTATATAAATTCCGATAAATATAATGCTAACCCTAATTACATTCACTATAATGGCAACCATTACAATTCTCATTATGAGAATAATTACAACAACGAAGAGGAGTACTATAACAACAACGGAAATGTCATCAAGGGATACCAGAACCAAGAGCAGGAGGAGGAAGAATTCGATTTCGGTCCTTAGCTTAATTATGATTAATTTTATGGCTTAGCTTTCTTATTTACTTATTAAATACCAAGGGTTCCAAGGCATAAGTTAAAAATGGGGAATATTTTTTTAAAAGGAAATTATGATTATAAATATGGAGCTTAATGTATGATCGGAGTTGTTAATTGTAATATCGATGATGTTCAATTCCATGTTTTGTGGGTTTTGCAACTGTGTGAATGTTGTTGGGTTTTTAATTTTAATATGAGGAAGTGCATATTGTTAAATAATGGTTTTAGCTCTTCTTTTAATGCTTTTGCCCATAATTATAGGCTCTTCCTTTAATTAAATAGAAAAAGAACAAAAAAGAAAGCGTCATATAAAACATCTTCACATTTTTTAACACCCAATGTGGTCCTACGAATTGAAAGATCATATTTACACTTAAACAAGCGAAGCCAAAGAGTAGCTAGTAAAGTACCTATCTATCATGCTTTTATTTTGGATCATTTGAATGCACATGAAATCATATTCTACTTAAAAAAAGTACTAAGCTATATATTTATAAAATCAAATAGAGGCTGGGGGAATGGAGTAATAAATCCATTGATACCCTTGAGATAAATCTTATCATTTGGAAATTAAATGAAGTTCTTTATTTTTCTAAAAAATAATCTTATCGTTCTTTATAGATATAATATCTATTTATAATTATGTCTTGTATAGTTTTAAAAATAAATGTTCTTTATTCGTGTTTTATTGTAAATTACGCATCTTCATAAAGATAATTAATCAAATAAAACAAAATTCTAAATTCCATTCTTATATATTATTCTTGAAAATTTTACAAATTCAATTATTGATTTTGACAAATTTATTATTAAATAGTGTGAGTGAGGGGAGTCGAGTAGGAATGGATCAGTGTCATTTGTGTTTGGTAGACTTTGATGGCATAGATCTCATTTTGTCAAGATACTACCTTTGGTAGTTGTGCGACTAAGATGAAAGCACCAAATTGGTTGATTTGGTTGCCATTTTCTTCCTAAAAACAGTTAGGAATTGGGTAAGCGATTATCTATCTCACTAACAACTCTCTGTTTTTCAGTTAAAAAAAACTCTCGGTTTTTTTATTTATTATTGAGGGGGTTGCTTGTTTTATTTATTTAAAGGCTTTTGGATTAAAATAAATCATATTATGGTTATTAGAGTTTAAATACTAAATTATAAAGTTGACTAATCATATACCGTGTTTTGAAGTGTGATGTTTTTTTAAAATCATCCCTGGTTTAGAGGGTGACACTCGATTTTTTATGACATGTCAAGTTTAGAAAAGGAAAATTACTGTGCTGCCCTAGTAATTAGTTATCATTCCCTTATTCTCAACTTGATACGTTATAAAATAACTGAATTGTCACCCCTAAATCAATGGTGGTTTGGAAAAAAAAAATCACCCTAAACTACGGTTTATTTTAATTTAAAAGTCCTTATTTAAATAAATTTTTGGCTTATTTTAAATAAAATGATGCTAATTTGAAGAGTGTTAAATATGATGGATTATACGCTTTTAAAAGTACCATGTCATCATATACAACCTAGAATACATTGTTTAAGAGTGCACAAGATTACGTTATGCTTTTGAAAATGAGTATAGTTTTAGATCAAATCTTTTAGTACAACTAGTTTGTGCTCGTGCTAATGCACAAGTGTGTACATTATAAATCAATACAAACATTCATTATTGAAATACATTCACTAAAAATAATATAAAAGTAGTTCAAAACATCTTATTTGTTGTTTGATATACTTAAAACTAAAACTTTTAATATAAATAATTATTCCATTATCACTATTATAATTTGATTCTATTGGTAAGGTAGTAGCATTCCTCCTCCCACGTGACAGGACATATAAAATCGATTTTCATCTCTTCATATTAATTTGTCTTACAAATTAATATGAAGAGGGAGCTTGTATAACGAAGGTGAAAGCTTTCATCATCACTTTGCTCAAATATGTATCCAACTCCTTTATTTTAATATATGCATCATTAACAAAATTACATTAGGTTATTATTAATAATGGATAACAAATACAAAAAATGGCTTATATATGTAGATATACCTGATTTGAAAGGCTCTTTAGATAAAATGTTAGATTATCCAAGATAAATTGGGCATGTTCATCGAAAGCTATCAACTTTTTATATACGATGAATCTTTTATAATTAGAGGTACTCTATACCTACAATATTAAATTATAATGTAGATTAGATAGGGAATGTGTAAGACATATCTAATTCGTTCAAAATAACATAAGCTTATTGTTACACATACCTAGGCACGAGTTGTAACAATGTTTGTGTTGCAATTCGAGCATCGAGAGTCAATTGCTTTCTTTTTGCAACGTACACATAATTCATACCATTTGTGTGTCAATATGCATGACATATGCAACAATGCAAAAATGATTGACCTTTAAGAAAAATTAAAAAAATTGTGAATTTCAATTGTTTATAAAATTTTTTTAATGACAAAGAGAATGTCTAAATTTGTCATACATTAGGCAATATTGTAAAGTCCTTCGATTCGATTCTTATTGCATTCAATAACTTAGTAAGTTGCATGATTCCATAAATTTTACATTCAAGGATCCGAGGCAACTTCTTTACCTTTGCTTGGTGCGGCCTCGGTCTTAGTAGATTTGGTTCTAACCTTCTTGGTTGTCAAACCTTCTTCTTGAGTAGCTCCTCTCTTAGGCATATTTAGAGAGTAGAGATTGAGAAAGTGAAACGAGAGATGGAATATAGAACAGAGAGAATTCAGAATCGAGAGAGAAAGAGAGCACGAGTGAGTAAGTGAATTCCGAGAGCAATGAGAGCGAGAGAGAAAACAATAAGTAGGTAAAGTAGAGAAAAGAAAGTGAAGCGGTGCTATTTATAAAGGAAAAGGCTTCCAACCATCTTTTTAACCCAAATACCTAGCAATGGTTCTCGGACCCTTATGTCACTCTGCATTGTAACGACTAGTTTTCCAACAACTTTCTTCCAACGGCTAATTTCTGCTAACTATTCACGTGACGAGAGAGAGAGAGAGAGAGAGAGAGAGAGAGAAGAAGAAAGAGTTTTCAAAAACATTTATGAGATTCTCCATTTATCTAGAGTTGATCTTAGAATTTTGATGTCCATTTTGCTCATAGTCTTAGTCCGACTCAATAAGAATATCCGAGTGACTAAGAACACTCGGAAAACTAATAACTTCATAGCTCGGTTTGCTTCTAATTCAACTTATCCATTTGTTATCTATTCAAAGCATATAACACATAATCATGAAAGAATAATTCATGTAATAAATCACATAATCATGCATTAATCATGCCACGCTCATTCCAACTAAAACAAAACTAGTCTTCACTAAGAGACTTAGTGAATTTATCAGCTAACTGAAACTTAGTAGGAATAAATTCAAGTTCAATATCACCTTTCTCATAATGGTCTCTCGGAAAATGATACATGACCTCAATATGCTTTGTTTTTTAGTGTTGAACTGGATTCTTAGTGATGCTGATAGCACTCTAATTGTCACACTTGATTGGGATAGATGTGAATGATAATCCAAGATCCTTCAGTGTTGCTTGATCCAAAGAATCGCGAGCACGGCAAGCTCCAGCTGCAATGTACTCAGCCTTAGTAGTTGATAAAGCAACGAGATCCGCTTCTTTGAGTGCCAGGAGATGAGGGATTGACCAAGAAATTAGCATGCTCCTGATGTGCTCTTCTATCAACCTTATACCCAGCATAGTCGGCATCTAAGTATCCAGGTGAGAGTCGGTTCTAAATTCTTTGGAAACCATAGATTGAGATTTTAAGTCCCTACAAGATATGTAAATATTCTCATCATCGTAATGAGATGTGATTCATTAGGATTAGATTGAAATCTTGCACAAAGGCGGACACTGAACATTATATCTGGTCTACTAGATGTAAGATAAAGTAGAGATCCAATCATACCTCTGTAGAGTATTTGATCTACAGACTTTACCTTTCTCATCTAAGTCTAGTTCAAACTGCTACTCATAGGTGTTCGCTGCATGCTTCACATCTTGTAGCTTATATTTCTTCAATAGCTCTTTGGTGTACTTAGATTGATGGACATAGATTCTATCCTTATCTTATTCGATTTGCAAACCAAGAAAGAAGTTGAGTTCTCCAATCATGCTCATTTGAAACTCTTATCTCAACAACTCGGAAAACTCTTAGCATAGAGTTTCATTAGTAGCTCCAAAGATAATATCATCCATATATATCCGAATGATAAGAAAATCACTCTCCTTGTTTTTTGTCAAAAGAGTTTTCTCAATCTGACCTCTTTTGAAATCATTTTCAACCAAGAAATTGATTAGTCTTTCATATCAAGCTCCGGGAGCTTGTTTAAGTCCATATAAAGCCTTTTGCAATTTGAAAACGTGATTTGGAAATTCCGAGTCTTCAAATCCAAGGGGTTGCTCAACATAAACTTCTTCTTGAATATAACCATTAAGAAATGCACATTTGACATGCATTTGATAAAACTTGATATTCGTGTTAGATGCAAATGCTAAAAGAACTCTAATTGCCTCAATCCTAGCAACGAGTGCAAAGGTTTACCCACAATCAATTCCTTCTTCTTGGTTATACCCTTAAGCAACTAGCCTAGCCTTCTTTCTAACTACCAACCCTGCCTCATCCAGTTTGTTCTTGAACGGCCATTTGGTTCCTATTACTCGGGTGGTCGGAGGGTCGTTTGGTCGAGTCCGGACTTGGTTTCTTTCAAATTAATTAAGCTCTTCTTGCATGGCCTCTACCCATTCAGGTTCAATTAAGGTTTTTATTGCATTTTTAGGTTATGTTAATGATTTGAATGCAGAAAATGCACATAGATTATGCAAAGAAGATCGAGTTCTTACCCAACTGTTGATAATAGAAAGTATGTTCTCGGGTAGGTGACTAGATGCATATTTAAAAGCTTTACCTATCCTCTCGGTTTACCAAATTTTTGGTTGAATAGGTTGATCTTCAGTTGGTTGCACTTGCTGAATCTCTACATTAGCTTGTTCTTTAGCATTCTGATCTAGCTCTTGATTTTGTTCATTTTGAGTCACAACATTCTGAGTTGGCTTGTTACGAGTTTCCTCATTCCGAGTTGCCTCGGTTTTCTGTTTTGACTCTTTACGAGCTCGGCTTTATCAAGGCCATCTTCATCTCTGTTAAGACCGAGATCCGAGAAGGTGGATTCACTTATCCTGCCAAGATCAATCTCATCAACGACAATGCGTATGCTTTCTTCCACTTTGTTAGTCTTTTTGTTAAATACATGATAAGCTTTACTATGAGATGTGTAACCCATAATGGGTCCGATGTTTCTTACCATTGTTATACTTCGTGAGATATTCCTTACCATTGCTATACACATAGCACTTACACTCGAATGGTCCGAAGTAGGAGAAGTTGGGCTTCTTTCTCTTGTAGAGCTCATAGGGTTTTTCTTCAGAATGGGTCCGATGAGGCATCTATTAAGTGTGTAGTTTCGTTGTGTTGATCGCCTCGACCCGGAAATAGTAAGGTAGATCAGTTTTAATCATCATGGTCCTTCCTATTTCTTCAAGAGTTATGTTCTTTCTCTCCACTACTCTATTATGTTGAGGAGTTCTTGATGCGAGAGAAGTTGTGGGAGATGTCATTAATTATCACGAAAGTCTATAAATTTTGAGTAATCAAACTCCCTACCGTGGTCGGTTTGAATCCTTCTAATATGAGTCCGAGACTCCACTTGAATTTTCCTGCAGATCTTAGTGAACTCTTTGAAAGCTTCATTCGTGTTCCTTAGAAAACACACCCGGATAAATCGTGAATAGTCATCAACAATAACAAGCACATATGATTTACCTCCTAGGCTTTCCACGAGAATTTCACCACACAAATCCATATGAATCAATTCAAGTACTTTGGATGTAGATACAGTTTTGAGTGGTTTGAACAATGATTTGACTTGTTTTCCTTGGTGCATGCATCGAAATTTTATCTTTTTAAATGCACGATTAGCCAAACCTCTAACCTATCCATGAGATGCAAGTTTCTTAATGGTATGCATACTAATATGACCTAGTCTATGATGCCATGTCCATGAGTCATCATTTAAAGATGCTTTAAAGCAAGATAAATTATAACTAGAATCTAAAAGAGGTATAGTATAAGTGTTACATAACCTCGGACCTAAGTGCTATGTCTCCTTGGTGACTGCATCGAAATGTAGTAGTTGGTCTAAGTGAACCTTACCTCCCGGCCTTTGTCACATAGCCGAGAAATGATAAGGAGATTGTATTTGAGCCCTTTGACAAGGTAGGCTTGGCTGACCGAGTTGTTTCCTCAACCAATCTTGCCAATCTCAACTATCTTGCCCTTACTATTGTCTCCGGATGTGACTTTTCCTCATTTTATGTCTGCTAACTCATAAAAGAGTCTTGAATCTCTAGACATATGAATCAATTCAAGTACTTCGATGTAGATACAGTTTTGAGTGGTTTGAACGATGATCCGACTTGTTTTCCTTTGGTGCATGCATCACAAATTTTATCTTTCTTAAATGCACAATTAGCCAAACCCCTAACCAATCAATGAGATACAAGTTTCTTAATGGTATGCATACTAATATGATCTAGTCTATGATTCCTTGTCCATGAGTCATCGTTTAAAGATGCTTTTAAGGAAGATAAATTTTAACTAGAATCTAAAAGAGGTATAGTATAAGTGTTACCCGACCTCGGACCTAAAAGCTTTGTCTCTTTGGTGACTACATCGGAAATATAGCAGTTGGTCCGAGTGAACCTTACCTCTTGGCCTATGTCACATAGTTGAGAAATGCTAAGGAGATTGTATTTGAGCCCTTTGACAAGGTAGGTCTGGGTTGATCGAGTTGTTTCCTTAACCAATCTTGTCAATCCCAACTATCTTGCCCTTGCTATTGTCTCCAAATGTGACTTTTCCTCCTTTTATGCCTTCTAACTCGGAAAAGAGTCTTGAATCTCAAGACATATGGCATGAGCAACCACCTGTCTAAGTTCCAGCGACCCTTCCATTTTTTAGTCATCTACAAGATAGAAACAAACTAACCCTTCACTTCCTCTCACAAACCCATTAACTGTCTTTACTATGATCTTTCTCTCGAGGAAGAGCACTTTTGGAAACCCATATTTGAATAATTTTGGGTCCGGTATGATTCCGAGTCTTCTTTTAGAAAACCGAGTCCGCGTCTCTTTTCTTTTGTAAACAGGTGGAGAAGGCTTTTTCCTGTAAAGTGGTCCGGGCTCAGTCCTCTTTTTATTAGTGTAAATAGGACCATGCACAGCTTTCTTGAACTTTACAACTCGAAATCGGTTTTGAAAAGACCTGGGTAGGAATTGGATTCCCCTTTAGTATTGTAACTAAGTCTTTCTTTCCTAAATGCGACACACCGAGAGCCTAGTAAAAGATCAAGGTTTTTCTAGCCTTGAGTGACTTTTAAAACTAGCGCTTGAGACTCATTGAGCTTCCTTTTCAGTTGCTCATTCTCTATTCCGAGTGACTCGGACTCGGTCTTATTATCTTGAGCACTCGGTCTCGAGTACCTTCAGATTTTGTCTCAATTTTTCTAACTCTTTTTCAAAACATTGCTCTTAGTAGTAAGAGACTCAAGTTGTTCTTTAAAAATAGAAGAGTCAGAATTAGACTTTTCTTCCAAAGTAAAAATATATCCGGCTAAATTAACTTTAGAGAATAAGGAATTATTCAATTACCTCCCGAGGACTTGTCTCCTCGCATATCGACTTGTCGTTGTCGACTCAAATTCAGCTTCGAGTCCGTTAGCGCCATTAGACACTTTGAGTTGTCCGAGTCATCATCTTTAGATGAGTCATCATCACTCCAAGTAGCCACCATTTCGTTTTTCTTCTTTACGTACTTCTTCCTTTTTGAATAGTCTTTGACAATGTGCTCCTTGCTTGCCACACTCGAAGCAGGAAGAGTTCTCGATTAAAGACAACTTAAAAATGGATTAGTATTTACCTTTCTTGTCTTTCTTGTCTTTCTTGTAGAACTCTTCCTTTGGCCTCTTTTGCCACTTTTTGTACTTCATCATCATTTTGAAGCCTCGGGCAATGAGTGTCATGGGATCCTCTTCCGAGTCCGAGGAGCTCAAACTTTCTCCTCTCGCTTTCGAGGCCTTCAGCGCGATGTTCTTTTTGGTCCTAACCTCTGCATCCTCATCTTCTAGGTATAGCTCATGAGTACATAGCTTCCCAATGAGCTAATCGGGCTTTAGTTGAGAGAGATTCCGATCCTCTTCAATTGTCTGTCACCTTGGAACCCCATCTTCTCTTTGGTAGACTTCTCGGAATTTTTCGACCATTTCCTCATGAGAGATTTTTCTACCCAGAGATTTGAGGTTGTTAGTAATCTCGGTGAACCGAGCATACATCTAAGAGATGTTCTATTCGGCTCCATTTTGAACAGCTCGTACTTGTGATGATATTGACTTATCTTTGCCTGCTTCACTTAGCTGGTTCCTTCATAGGTGTTGACTAGTGTATCCCACACCTCTTTTGCTGTGTTACAGGCTGACACCCTATTGTACTCTTCTATGCTAATGGCACACATCGAGTGTGTTCATGGCTTTGAAGTTCTTTACGAGCTTCTCATTCTCTTTAGAAGTATACTCGATTTTTGTTTAGGCACATGTCCGACACCTTCCATCTTCATTGGAATATAGTTTCCACTTTGAATGATGTTCCATACTTCTTCTTCATTATCTAGTAGAAAGCACTCCATTATCTTCTTCCAATGTGCAAAGTTTGACCCCTTGAACTTAGGTGGTCTAGTAGATGATCTTCCTTCATCGAACTCTCCAGTGTTCTAAGCCATTTGATCTTTATACCTTTGGATTGTGAGATCTTCTTGAAAGGCTAGGCTCGATACCAATTGAAGGTTTTCTCTTGGAGAGGCTAAGTCACTCTAGAGGAGGGTGAATAGGGTGATGGAAGATTTTTAGAAAATCAAACTCTTTTGCACGAACGGAAACAGAAATAGATTCCGAGTCTAGATTGGACTCGGAAAGATAGACACTCGAAATACATGGAAACCCTCCTAGGGCATAAAATCACGAACAATGTTAATCCAAGCACTAAGTCAAACCCACTAATTGAATCCTCAATTACAAAGGACTGACTCTAACCGAATTGCTCCCTTAGACAATTCCTTTATAAGATTTTCCTAGACTCAAAAGTTCCCTTATCCGATCTAGTACTTCCTGGCTGAGTTAACCTTTCTTGTCGGGGACGAGCGAGCTGAGTTAGCCCTTACAGCTCGGTCAAGGGACTTATAAATAAAGTAAAGAATAGAAGTGATTACAAGACTTTCTTTGCAACTCGGAGAGTAAGAAAATACAGAGTTGGAGTTGTAGTTGAAGATTGAATAAGAATGCACTAAGTGAGTGTTAAACAATATATTAAGCAATCTTCAAGTTTTGTGGAGTGGCTTCTATTTATAAGCACCGAGGCGGAATAATCGTTGTGACTCATTCTGGACTAATGAACTTCAGTAGCCATTGCAACGGCTAGTCCGAGTCACTCGAGAAAAGATCTATTGAGACGTGAACATTGTGTAACGACTCTTGGCTCCAAAAGTAGTCTAACCGTCTGGTCTTGACTGAAATGCAGGGTGGAAAGAATCGTTAGAGCCAAAGTTGCTAATTATCGGATTTGGTAACAAACAACCCTAACACGGTGTATCGAGCCATGTCCAGAAGTAGTTGTTTTCTATTTGGTGGTGTTTAACGGCTAGAAATCGATTGCTTTTGTATTTGAAAAGTAAATTAGGCTTGTTTGAACAACCTGCAAAATGAAAACAAGGTGGTACTTAAAGTATAAAAATACTTTGGTACAGGATTAGGGACGAGATAATATTTAAATTAAAGTTATTAAGAACTTAATTATTTTTGGCCTAACAGAGTGGAATTTTTTGAGTCTAATATCCATTAGGCTCAAAAAGAGTGGAAGTTTTCTAGTCTAATATCCATTAGGTTCAAATTCCATCTTGAGTCAATCCTTAAAATGATCAAGTTAGAGAGAGTAAAATATCAAAATACATGAAGTTGGCCAAGCAAATAATTCTCCATAAATAAACCGACTTAGAAATTAGAATTAATGTAGTAATTCATTTTCTCTTGAAACATAAAGTCGAGTGCTCGGAAAAAATATGTTAGAGAAATTATTTACTCATGTGTTATTTCTTAGTTATGTCCGAGTGGTTCGAAACACGAGTTAAGAATGTTATGCTAAGAGACTGGTTTCGAGCAAGTCGAAACAGAATGAATACTTAGATAATAATTTCTATAAGGCTCGGAATGACTTAGAATCAAAACCTAAGAGAGATAAAAAGTTATACCTGAGTCTTCGGATGAGTTATGGTAAGAAAAGATGAGTAAAAAATAAGGGACTTTATTTGGTACTTAGCGGCAATGACTTTCCCAAAAATGTTTTTATCTTGCAAGTCATGAAACAATTCTTTCAACTTGATCTTGAAAATTTATGCCACAATGTCTAGTCGATCTTCTTATCTTTGACAAGGTAGTAGCTAGGCAACGATTTACGGCCAATTCGGATTGCATGTAAATGTGATGAAGAAATCTGGTGGTCCCATGACACGACAAATTGTAATTGGATCTTGATAGTGTTGTGTCATGTTTAGAGCGCCTCCGAGTAAATGAAAAGGGTAAAATATATCTATAGGCCTACTGATTGGGCATTAACATCACCAGTGTGGATTGCATCTTGGAGGCCACTATATAGCTCTATACGTAGCTTCCCTTGATTACACTAAGTGGTATTGTTCGGTTGTAGCCCATGCATCAACATCAAATTGTTGACTCAACCGACCACATCGCTTGATATTTGTACCCTCGCCTTCTCTATCTTGTAACCTAAATGCATAAAATTGGCTCATGGTCACAGTTGAGCTTGAAGTTCTGCTGGTACTTGATTTAGGTATTCCATCACTCCACCCATTAGTACCATATGGGAAAAGTGTGGGATACTGAAGTGGCAAGTATGAAGGATGAGTTTCATCAATCCTTTGTAGAGACCCATTGTTGTTTGCACTATGACATCCCTTGTTTCAAGATTCTCCGATCCATCTCCAACTAATAGTGCTACCACCTCATTTGCCGTAGGTTTAATGTACTTGTCTACCCTCTTTTTCTTGTACAATCCTTATACTTAAATTTGGGGTATCTTCATATGATCGTAATATGTCCTGTGCCTTTCTATACACTCGCAACATATGGGTTAACCATGTCTAACATATTCTGCAAGCCATGTAATATATCGACTCTAACATCGGTAGCATTAGTTGCTCCAACTGCATTGATACGATTGGAGACTTCGTTGCTTGTATCATAAATGTAAAGTTGGGCAAATTTTGGATGACCTTCATGTGGAACCAAACTACCAATTTATGGTGATTGGTCCCACTTATGCGAAAAACATAAGGGACTCTTCCATTGTTCATCTGTGTTGTCAATGTTTCCACCCATTGAAGTGAACGTAAACATGGAATTATATCCCTGAAATATTGGTCTCCAAATAGTGAGTCTAAATATGGTGGAGATGGTGGAAGTAACGGAAACTTTACTTGTCGACGTTGGCAACATAAACTAAATTGCGGTTGTCTTCTACTACTATCCCTAATCTTCTCTTCCATCCACATGAGAGCACTACAATGTGGACATTATACTTGTTCTTTGTCCAAAGTTCCACCATTGAGAGAATACCTAGGTTTATTGTGGATGAGTCATGTAACCGTAATTATATGGATATCAAAGGTGATTAGCTGATGACAATTATTGGAAATAATGTAGGATATTTTTTCATAGTTGAAGGTATGGTTATCTCTTTGGTGTGTATGTGATTGTGAATGTACGCTTATTAAGAAGTCGTTGTCGAGCATTTGCTCTTGCAAGTCGTTGCTATGACCTCCTTTCAACGTTGTTATGTTGAGCCATCAATGAATTGGATTGTGCATGATTCACCCCGACTTGAGTGTCATGGTGTATTTCATGCATAGAGGTTTGTGAGATTGTTACACTTGAGGTCATGAATATGTTTGAAGAAGTGTTGCCGGCAATTGGATTGATATTCGGTTAATGGACCCCACTATTGTACATTGTCGATGTTGTAGCGAGTTTGAGATTGCGAGCACGAAATGGATTCTTGTAAAGAATTTAATTCATTATGAAGCAACTTATAATTAGCACAAACTCGTGATAGAAATGTTTGTGCCAGTGCCTTCCTATTTTGATAGTGATAGCAAACTAAAACCCGTGCTATATCAAATATTTTTATTTAATAAACTAAATATTTTCAATGATAGTTGTTATATCAAAAAGCTAAATATTTTCATAGTGATAATTTTGATAGTGATCTAATAGTTAATAGGCATATTAATATAGTTGGATTTCTTGGGGATTCAATATTAAATTTTTTTAATTTCTTCAAGCAGTAGATAATTATGACCAGAATCATAAACAAATATTTCAGTCCAACATTGATACTTGTTAGATAGTTTTCATAAATGTCATATATAACTTTTTATTGATAAATAGATATCACTTTTTATATAAAAAAAATAACATAAAATCAAATTTTGTCACTTTTGTTAAAAACAGTTAATTTTTTTGTTTATTTAAAAAATACTATTAACAGGGACATGAAAATCTATAATTAACGGAATGAAAATTTATATATAATAATGCATTGTTAATTTATCTATAATTTTTGGATCAAAAAAATTATATATAATTTATCTATAATAATCTAATACTGTTAAAATGTATTATTATAGATAAATTATAGGAGGCTTAGTTTGTGTAAACTACATTATGGATTGCACTTCCAAAAGATATAATTTCGTATAAATATCCCTTTTCATTAATAAAAAACTCCTTTTTATTATATAAAAAAAATGACCCAAAATCAAACTTTGCATTTTTTGTTGAAAACAGTTGATTTTTTGGTCTATTAAAAAAATACTATTAACGGAGACGTAGAAAGAAGATAAGGAGAAAAGTTTATCAAAATAATTAGGGAATGAAAATATGTAATTAAGGGAATGAAAAATTATATATAATAATGTATCGTTAATTTATCTATAATTTTTGGATCAGAAAAAAAATTATATATAATTTATATATACTAATACTTTTTTTAATCAGATTATCTATACTAATGCATCTCATTAGGGTAAAAATTTAATTGATATTCAAATCTATGTAAAATGTTGTCAGAAACATAGGTTTAAGTTTTAAATATTATGCTAAAGAATTAAAATAGAATTAACCATGAAAAAAATATACATATATTTCGTGTATTGAAAATAACATACCTTTTGTCTTTTGCAAATAGAAGAAATAATGTTAATGTTTTTGTAACAGATTACATGCATGCAATTTATACAATTGTATGAGCGAGTTGTCATACTTTCAAGGGAAAAGAAAAAGTAAACTTGAAAAAATACCTTTATAATTACAAGATTGATGGAAGTATTGATTGTTTTGAAACGATTGAATTATAAGAAAATATGTATTTCATGCAAAAAGACCCACGAACTAACAAAACTCGGCAATAATATCCATTAGCACGGGTTTGCAAGCATCAATAATTATTTTTTATATGCAAGCATCAATAATATTCTATTAGCACAAAATAACGAAAATAGGCAATAATATCCCGTGCATTTGAATTTGTGCAAGCCTTGATTTGTGAAAGCCTTCATTTGTGAAGATAAAATGTCAATAATAATGTCATATGAGGGAATAATGTCATACTTCCATTATGTTGAAATTGCCTAAATTAATTATTGTAAACAATATAATAAGTTGCCTTAAATCTTAAGTTAATTTTGTGGGTTCTCTCTTTAATATACATATTAATATATTGTTGCCTTATTAAGGAACATATGTAGTGTTTTTTTAAAAAAAATTGAATTTTGAAATAAATGAAAAGGAGGGAATGAATTCTAATATAGATTTTTGGCCAGATTAAGGCTCTATTTAATTCTAATAAAATAGGTTGGAAAGAAAATTTAAATAAAAAAAATGATGAGGAAAAAAAGTTAAGAGAAAATTAATTTTTTTTCTTGTGTTTAGTTCAAGGAAAAATAGAGGAAAAAAATTATAATCATTTTCTAACCTTTTACCCATCCACCACATTGTTATGAAGAGAAGAGAGAAAATATTCAATAACATTGATTAATTGAGAGGAGAGAGAAAATTCTTAATGACATTACTGCCCTGTTTGGTATGCAAAAGTGGAATGAAATGGAATGATACCGAGGAGTTAGGTATGGAACTTGAATATTTTCTTCAAGTGTTTGGTAGAGAACAGGAATGGAATCAAGTTCCAGTTCTTGTTGTTTGGTTGTTAACCATGGGATAAAATTAAAATTATTTTATTTTTTAAATTATTTTATATCGTTGTAAATCATTATTGTTGTTGTCATTATTATTATTATTATTATTATTATTATTATTATTATTATTATTATTATTATTATTATTATTATTATTATTATTATTATCATTTGATTCAATAAAGTTGAAGCTCGTTAGCATATTTGTTGATAATTGAGTCTTATATTTATTTAATTTTTTTAATTAACTATCTTGTAATTTTTTCAATAATTAAAAAATTTTATTTATAATTTTTAGTAAATCTATTTTCAAACTATAATTTTCTATCAAACAATATGAAAAAAATTTTTATATATGAAATAAATAATAATAATAATAATAATAATTATTATAATAATAATAATAATAAAAAACAAAAAACCCAAACCTAATAGCAATAATAATAATAATAATAATAACAACAACAATAACAACAACAATAACAACAAGAAGAAGAATACTACTACTAATAATAATAATAATAATAATATAGCAACAAATAGGCTAATTTTTTTTTTTAATAATTATAAACCGATCCCGGAGGGATTAATAACCGATCCCCTCCTATTTGGGGGATTCAAGTTCCCTTGTTTTGAGGGAACTTGAAACCTGTAAATTTCAAGTTCCACCTTCAAAATACCCAACCAAACAACCGAAAAAGGAACTTGAAACCACGAGAATCAAGTTCCATTCTAATTTTGCACAACCAAACGGGGCCTTAATAGAATTCTCTCTCTTTTCTACATTTCTCTTTTTTTGTGAAATTTTTCTTCCATTTTCCTCTTAATTTTGGAAGGAAAATATGATTGATCAAATTGACAAAATTTTCCATGAGTTTTTCCATCAAACTTTTTTTCTCTCCTTTTTTCTTCAATTGAAACAAGGGAAAGAAATTCATTTTCCATATTTTTTCTTTCCTTCTAATTTTCTTAGAATCAAATAGAGCCTAAATGTAATGCAATGAGCAATTAAAAAACATATTTCAATTATATTATTAGACTAAAACATGAAATATCATAGTAAATTTCATTTATTGGGAAAACGCTAAGCCTTCATGTTTTGGAGTTACAAGGTGTTACATTTGCCGAGAATAGGCTTTATTTGTTACTTTATTTATCTATTAATGGTCTCTACACACTACAATTACCGTATTTGTTAGTTTATTTAGCTTTTGATGAGTCTCTACAGTTACCAGAGATAATAAGCGTCTCTTTTTTCAACATTATTGTCATAAATCAAAATTTTAAAATTCTATTATTCTTTTAATATAAATATCACTTCAATTGATACCCTGAAATTGTTAAACCTCTAAATTTAAACAACCATATAAGAAACAATAATCTCTTAACGAGTTAATCATATGCCACATATGACAATTTATTTTATTAGTAGAACTCACAATTTTATAAGTGCAATTTCAGAAATAATATGTGAAAGAATTTAATAATACAAACTAACTAATACTCCGACCTGTGCGTTGCACAGGTTATTATTTACTTTTGTACGTTTTACAAGATTATATAATTCCTTTTTTTCACTAATTTTTTTAAAAAAGTATTTTTTTAATCATAAAAAATTAATGTAATTTAATAGTTTTTATATCCATCTCCATCAAACGTAATATAGTTTAATACTTGGTTACATATAAAATGAGTGGGCTTAATTTTTTTAATTTTAAAAATTATTTTTATTAAGATATAATTTTTAAAAAAATAATATTCTAATTTAAAAAATTCTTACTAATAGTATAAAATTTTAAATTATTAGATCATATTATATAATAACACTATCATATTAATATTATATAATAAATTTTAATTTTAATTTATTTCACATTGATTGAGTAATATAAACCTATAAATTTTATATTGATTATATTTTTATTAATAACAATTCATAAACACTCCATTATAAAAAAGAAAAAAAAAAGAGATAAAAAAGTCAATTGATTTAACATTTAATAACAACATGTGAGGCAACCTTAAAACCTAATATTCATCTTTAAAAATAGAATATTATATATTGTGTCATTTTTTTCCCTAGATTTTATAGTGCATGTATTACCTTTTTAAGAAATACAATGAATAGTACATATAATATGAAAACTGAGGTATAATTTTCTATCTCCCTATATTTTTTATTCTAAGTTATTCTAAACTTTTAAGAAACTCATATCTAAGTTTTCATTCTTTTCTAACCCACTCATAAACCATTTATCAAGCATAATACTCTTAACCGGATTTATGACTCACTCGAAACAACTCAGAATAATGTCATGAGTAAATAATTTCACACACTTTAAATTATGAGAACCGACTTTATGTTCAAAATGAAAATGAATTACAACGTTAATTCTACTTTCTAAGTCAAGCATACTTAATGAAATTGTTTACTTGATCAAGGTTATGTATTTCGATTGTTTATTCTAACTAACTTGATCATTTTAAAGATTGACTCAAGATGAAATTTGAACCTAATAAATACTAGACTCGGAAAATTCCATTTTTTAGGCTGAAGATAATTAAGTACTTAATTACTTTGGATTAATTATTATCTTAGCCTAATCTTGTACCAAAATACTTTTATACTTTGAGTACCACTTTGATTTACTTTTGCAGATTGATTAAACAAGTATAATCTATTATTGAAAGGTAAAAGCAGTCGATTTCTAGCCGTTAAATACCAGCGAGACAAAAATCAACCATTTCTAGTCATGGCTCGGACAACGTATTAGGGTTGTTTGTTTCCGAATCCGGTGAACTTCAACTATGCCCAAGGGTTGTTTCCAACCTAGAATTCAGTCACAACTACGGGGATGGACCACTTTTGAGCCAAGTACCACCGCTCAACGTTCATATTACAACGGATCCTTTTCGGACTAGTCATTACAACGGCTATTGAAGCTCACCGATCCGAACATGTCTTAATGACTAATTTGCCGTACTATGTATAAATAGAAACCGCTCCACAAGACTTGAAGATTTGTTGAACATATTGCTTAACACTTATTTATTGCATTCTTACTCAATCTTCGACTTACAACTCCAATTCCGTAATTCTTACTTTACGAGTTGTAAAGGAAAGTCTTATAATCACTTCTACTCTTTATACTTTCTTCTAAAACCTTTGACTGAGGTGTAAAGGTTAACTCAACTCAATTGTCCATAAGCTGTAAAGGATATCTCAATTAAGTAGTATTAGATCGGATAAGGGAATTTATGAGTCTAGGAAAATCTGTAATTGAATTGTCTAAGGGAGCAATTATGGAAAGAGTCAGTCCTTGTATTTTGTAGATTTAGAATAGTGGATTTAAATTGGTGCTTAGACTAGCATTGTCCGTGGTTTTCTGCTCTATAAGGATTTCCATGTAGTTCTCTATGTACTGCACTTTTTGAGTTTATTCTAGACTCGAATTATTTTCTAAGTATGTTTTGTGCAAAATAGTTTGTAATTTCTAAAAATCTTTCATCACCTTATTCACCCTCCCTCTAGGGTGACTTAGTCTCTCCAAGAGCAAACCTTTATAATACTTTTTAATTAAATATTAATCTACATACTTTATCATAATTATTCTAGAGGTTTTCTGTATTAATTTTTAAATTGTATTCTAAAGGATATATTAGCATGCCAATTCGTATAAATTATTAAATATTGCTTTAAATTATAAAGCATTATTATCACAAACACCTTAAAAGTTTATGGGACACATTTGAACACTGTAATATATTCACATTGGCTTCTTTTAAAATACTTATTTATACTTTTTTTCAAGTTCTATTTTACCTTGTTTTCGTTTTTGTTCAAATTTATCACATCAATTTATTATTGAAATACATTTATAATTTATAAGAGTATGCAAACAGATAATAAATAAATAAATATCATTTTTTTAAAACATATATATAAATATGAGCACATAAAAAGAAAAATTATGTCCCTAATAATAAAAATATATTTACCTCATTCCAAAAGAAAAAAAAAGATATTTTGTGCCTTATATTCTATATTTATAAATTTTTTTCTTATTACTAATGATTAAGGAAAGAAGAAATAATAAAAATAATATATTACATATATAAAATGACACTTGATTTGCAAAATAACTCAACTTATAAAACGAAGAATAAAAGTCCACATAAAGTATGGAATTAGAACAAAGCATTAACAAAAAGTATATGATTAACTTAAAATGGCTAGAGAAGCACATTAAACTTCCATAAATTTTAAAAATTAAAAAAATAATGGCAAGTTTCTTGAGAAACAGAGATGGAAGCATCAGTAAAACAACATGCTTGAGAAACTACAGAGCCACTAACTGGAAATGGTAATTAAGAATTGTTAACATTTTAATAATAAAAGAACTATTTGTTGAACATAAAAAAATCTACACAAATATTACCATTAAAATGAAAAAATAGAGAAGGAGAAAGGAAAAATATAAGAAGAAGATGAAAAAAGTTACAAAATATTTTTGAAGTAAAAACAAAAACATACAACTAAATCTATCTATTCTAATATAATTTGTTAATTAATCTATCAAAAAAATAATTTGTTGATCAAATTACTCTATTTATGTCCTTATTAGAGCATATTACTCTCCTGCTTTAATAAATTTCTAATTAATAGTTTAGAGCATTCAATTGCTAAATTGTTTCAAAAGACAAATCATTTGATGAAAATAATGGTCGGTTAGCCGATATTAATGGAGTTGTAGTAATTATTATTTCTTTATTTGATCCATTTATGCGAATATATGATTTAATAAGTTGTTGATTTATGATGATGATAATGACGATATCAAAAAGATTTGTTAATATAGGCTTGAACTTCTTGGCATCTAATTATTAGATTTATAAAAGAATATTATTTTAAATTGATAATTAGAATAAATTTTGCATAAGAATACAATGAATTGTTTCAAAAAGAATTTTTTTAATTATTAACTGTAAAAAAGAAAACAAATCGGCATATGAAATAAAAATAATAAGATACTATAATAGGATTTTACTAATTAATTATTTTCTTGCTCATTAATAAGCTATCCCTTAATATTATCAAACTGAAAAAGAAAAGAAAAAAATAGCTACTTTAATACATCTTCTAAATCCAACTTCAAAATTATATATATATTGAAGTTGGATTTAAAAGATGTATTAAAGTAGCTATTTACTTTTTCTTTTTATATTTATGGATTTTTGTGGTTGATTTTTGTATTTAAGTAGTTATTTTTTTTAATTTGATAATATTAAGGTAGAGCTTATTTATGAGCAAGCAAATAACTAATTTAGTGAAAGACTATTAAAGTATCTTATTATTTTTATTTAGTATGTCGATTGATTTTCTTATTTATAATTATTAATTAAAAAAACCTCCTTCTCAAAAATTCATTGTATTCTTATGCAAAATTTATTATAATTATCAATTTAAAATATTCCTTTATAAATCTAATAATTAGAAGCCAAGAAGTTCAAGTATATATTAGTACACCCTTATTAATATCGCCATCATTAATATCGTCATAAATCAACAACATATCAAAATCATGCATTAGTATCAATAGATCAAGTAAAGAAAGCATTATTACTAAAGCTCCATAAAATAATTATTCCTCATTAAAAATAGTTTTTAAAATTAAAAAAATTAAACTCACTCATTTTACATGTAACTGATAATTGAAAATATATTACTTTTTGATTGTTAAGATGCATATAATTAAATGTTAAACTATATTAATTATTTATAATAAAACTAATAGAATTTAAAAAAAAGATTAGAGAAAAAGTGATTAATATACTATACATCTTATAATTTTTCGACAAATATATATATATATATATATATATATATTTATTTATATCTGTGTGTGTGTGTAGACGATATCCAATGAGAAATACCATTTTGAGTGAAAATTAAGAATTTTAAATCCCGACCCTTAAATTCTTATTTAATGGTCCACATTTAACTATGTATATTTACCGACAACCCTAATCTTCTAGCCATTACACACTCGTTTCTCTCTCCTCCCATCATGGCAGCCACTCTCCTCTCTCTCTCCTCCCACCGTCAATGTCGCCGATCACTTTCTCTCTCCTCCCACCGTCAATGTCGCCGAAACCTAGATCCAAAAATTTCATGCTTCCCCTTAATGGGTTAATCATACCCAAATCTAGGGTGTTCTTTATTTTTCCAACGGCAACTCATAAAAATTGAATATAATCACCGGTGAGGATAAACACGGCAGGCTAAGGGAGGTGGGCTTCAATTTCGTGGATGCAAAGGGCTGCCACAATTGTCACTCGTCGACGACTTGCACGATGGTCTCCAGTCGACGACGAACCTCGACTCAATGTTCGTCGTCCGGTGAGTGTCATGGAGGCAACCTCGCTGATAAGAAGAAGGTTGGGGGAGGTTGGAAAATCGAGGAGAGAGAGGGAGGTTGGGGGTAAATTTTGTAATTAATATTTTATTAATGTGGCTTAATCTAGTGTGTTGGATTAAAAATTAATAGCTCGGATAAATAGTTTCTAGTTCTCACTCTATGAATTTTAAAAAAAAAAAAGATAAGAGAAAAAAAGGAGTAATATATTATATATCTTATAATTTTTTGATAACGCACGGATTATATATATATATATATATATATATATATATATATATATTATTTTTTAAATATGTATTTCATTGATTCCATTTTAATTGATAATGTCTTAGTTCTAATTCCAATTTTTTTAGAGAGAGAAAAACATATGAATATGCTCTAACAGATATCCATCTATGTCAAAATCAATCACTTGTGAGGGTTGCACTTAGCGATGGAAAAATCTGACCCGACACGATTACCGATCCGAACCCGACACGAAATTAGGTGGATTTCGGTAGAAATTTTCAACACGTTTATGTAAATGGAATGACACGAACAAACCATTTAAATAAATGTGTTAGGTTAAGGTTGAGAATCTTGACACGAAAAAATACCTATTTAACACGATTAATTAATTGGATTAAATAAGTCAACCTTTTTACCATTTACCATTTATTTGTTTAGCATTGATTTTTAAGGTAACTAAAATTTCAGTTTTGAAATTTTTGGGGAATTGAAATTTTGGACAAATTTTCAA
Organism: Talinum fruticosum; assembly: GCA_021018815.1. Classification (NCBI taxonomy): domain Eukaryota; kingdom Viridiplantae; phylum Streptophyta; class Magnoliopsida; order Caryophyllales; family Talinaceae; genus Talinum; species Talinum fruticosum. The sequence goes on along the minus strand of JAITYX010000025.1, from coordinate 5,110,019 downwards.
TTTGGGTCCACCAAATACAATAAACCAATTTTAGTTTAAGAAAACCCTAGCTATATAAATGAATCAAAAAAATCCTAACTTCTCATCACTCACTCTCTCGTTTCAAACCGACACTCGCCTCTTCTCTTTGGTTCTTCCTCCTTGATCAACCGCCTAGCTCTTCCTCCTTGTTCATTCGCAGATAGCTCGGCTCGGCCTCCCTTCATTCCTCTCACACCTCGACCCTTCATCCCTCTCCCTCCACGGTCGCTCGTCCTCCATTCATCCCTCTTCCTCTACAGTCGCTTGTCCTCCATTCATCCCTCTCACTCCTCGGTCCGTCATCCTCTCACTACTCGTCGATTGCTCATCTCTCTCTTTATTTCCGATCTGCAGCTTGTAAGCATCTCTCTCTCTCTCTTTCTCTATTTTGTTTTCTCTCTTGTTCTCTCTCTATTTCGCTGGTTAGTGTTTGTCATTTTTGCTATTTCGTTCGGCTACGACAATTGAATGCGAGTAAACTTTCGTTCTCCCTTTATTTCGCTAGTTACTAATTCGTTTTCTTTCTTTATCTTCGGATCTATAACTATTTCTCACTCCCGATTCTAAATTATGTTAGTATGCAATTGTAATTCGAATTTAGACAATTTTAAGTTGGTTGTAATTCGAATTTAGACAATTTCGAGTTGGTTTGTAATTTGTTAATGTTGTACGTTTTTTAACTACAATGTTCAATGGTTGAACAAGAAACAAGTTTGGAAATGTGTTATTTTTTGTTTTGATTTTTTTATTGAATTGTTTTAAGTTTATAAATAGGTCGAGTTAAGGTCAATCCGTTTAGTTGATAAACGGTTTAGATCGATGATTTTGGACTCGTTTATTAAATAGGTTAGGTTCAGGTTTAATTGTTCTCAACCCGATTAAATTCGACACGAACACGAATCCGATCCGACTCGACCTATTGCCCAACTCTAGTTGCACTTGCGCTAGTAAAGTATATGAAGGACTTAGATGGTTTGATTGCATTTATAGTTGTCTCCCACTATTTACGTGATGGTCCTGAACAAACACATGGGTTTACCTAAGACCGCCCTAATTGCATGGAAATGAAATTTCCAAATTTTATTAAATTAGTTTGGTTAAAGGGACATCACATAATCAACTATACAATATTTGTCCAACAAACAATTGTCAACTTTAGCAATTATCGTCTCTCTCTTTCTTTCTCTCCTTGATTGACGGACCAACTTTTAAGCTGTCCTCTTGACTTGTAGGCCAAAATTCTCTTGTACTGATTAGTAATTTTATGATTCGTGTTGAAAAAGGAAATTGGTGTTTTTGAACTAATGTCCATTGTCCTCCACCCCACTTGAACATGTCATTTACTTGCCTACCAAGCGAGTGTTTTCAATATTAACATTAGAGTATATAATTTTCTTACAAATTGTATAAAGGAGTTGAGATAAATTGTGAGTGTAGGCTTTAAGTTTGAGCTTGACATCCTTACCTCCTTTATATTTTTAAGTTCAATTGAAATTACCCTTAAAATAGTGACTTAGTTAGGTAGTCCATATTTACCCTTAAAAAAGAGGTTATCATTAGCCTTTTGTTAAGCCCCAAGGGCAGAACGTGGGGGTAAGAGCAACATGAATTTTGAGTTAAGTCGTGACTAGATTATTTTGATATTATATATATATATATATATATTAAAAGTTGGGTAGGAGTTCTATATGAATGACACATAGGATGCTTATGTGGAATTGTTTCATAAATGTAGTATTTTTGTAAGGTATGCATTTAATTATGTTTTAAATAATTAATTTCTATGAAATTGTGTACCATAAATTAAACAATTATATTGATCAACAACTAATTTATTCACATTCAAACATAACTGTTCTATATATACATTAGTATATTTTTTTTTATAATTTATAAAAATTAGAGAAAATCAATGCATAAGTGTTGGTTCAAAACGAAACCATATGATTATATATGTAATACATATGTAATAACTATGCAGGATTACTTGAACTACATAATATCCATCTTAGGTTAAACTAATACAATATTATACTTCAATAAAATAAATAACTTTTTATTTGTATATGTATAAAATAATTAGTAAGAATGTAATATAATTTTTATTAAATTAACATGCTTATCAAAAATAAAAAGAAAAAGTCTCACATATTAGAGAATTTTAAAAAATAGTAAATGATATAAAAATAAAAAAAATAAAAATTATATAAAAAACAAGACTTACATTATTATAAAATTATCATCTTTTTTAAAATTATATATTTTATTTTTTATTTATATTATGAAAATTAAAATTAAAAATAACTAACACTAGTTAATTGAATGATTGATACAAGATCTATGCCTAAAGTGAGATGGTGAAAATCTTCTGTTTAATTTTTTTAATTGTATTCTTAGGTAGAGTATATTTATCTTGTGATTTAATTTTGTCAACACCAATTCGGGTTGTACTTCTTTCTGTAATCTTTTGGTTTATTAATAATAAAATTAAAAAAAAAAGGCTCAAAGAGAGTAGTCATGGGGGAATTCTCTTGAGGCGAGTGGCAAACCTATCCACCGTCAGCTGCTCCCAAGAGGAAAGCAGGTCGTCCGACAAAGAATAAGGGTTCGACAACGATATCGTGGGCTATATCAACTGGAGGTTTGAAGGAAGTGTTATTTACAAAGGCGACTGGGGGTCAACGACAAAGGTGGTGGTGAGAAGGGTGGAGGTCAAGCATCTGGAAAAGGTACTGTTCCATTGCCTTCCCCACATTCATGGGCTGATTGTGTGTCGAACAAGGAGGATGGGGAAACTCTTGAAAAGGAGATTGAGCCTCAAGCTACTAAGCCTTTAAAACCCACCTTCAGTCAATTGTTTAAAGCTACTCGGAGCTAGAAAAATGGATTATAATTAGATTATGTTGACCATGTGGAGGTGAATGGTATACCTACCGCTGTTATTGTAAATGAGGATGTTAAAGATGAAATTCAGCACTGGGAGAATTCCCTTCTGGGTTATTTTGCGGGGTTTTACCCAAAGATGGTTGAGATAAAAAAGTTTGTTCAACGTCACTCGAAACATGTATCTACTCCCACGATTTATCCACATAAGTCATGGTGGATTTTATTTGGGTTCGAAGAGGTGAGTGACAGGGATGAAATCTTAATGAGAGGTCCTCGGAAGTTAGGGAGGAGGACATTGATACTGAAGAAATGGTATGTGGATTTCAATTTTGTTAAGGGAGAAATGGCAAATGTTCTAGTGTTGATCAATTTACATGACTTCAATCTTCATGCTTGGTCATCCATGGTATTACGCAAGATTGTAAGTCTAATTATCAAGCCTTTATATGCGGATGTATGTACTTCTTTGACGAAATGTATATCCTATGCTAGAGTCCTAGTTGTAAGTAGAAGATTGAGTATGAATACAATGACTTTTGCTTAAGTAATGTGTATCGACAATAATTCCAAAAATCTTCAAGTCTTGAGAGTTGGCTTCTATTTATAGATGACCAAGCGGATTAGCCGTTGTGACCAGTTTCGAACGAAGTCCTTTGTGACCGTTGTAACGGTTCTTCCGAGTCGCATAAATAAGATCCGTTGAGATGTGAACGTTGTGCAATGGCTCTTGACTTCTAAAGGTGCTCCAATTAGCTGGTGGTGTTTGAAAAGTAAGGTGAAAACCACCGTTGAGCTCCAAACAGCACAACCCCGACAAAACGTCCGGGCCTTGTTCGAAGTAGAAAAGCCTTGTCTGCCTGGTGATAGACAACTTGAAGCCGGTTACTTTTGTAATTCAAAAATGAGATAACCTCGTCTGGATAACCTACAAAAGTCAACCACTTTGGTTCTCAAAGTATAAAATACTCTGGTCCAAGATTAGGCACGGATAATAATTTAATTAAGATAATTAAGTTCATAATTATCTTAGGCCTAGAAGAGTGGAATTTTCCGAGTCTAATATTCATTATACTCAAATTCCTTCACGATCAGTCTTAAGAACGATCAAGTTATAAGAGTGAAAATATCAAAGTGTACGTACTTGATCCGGACAAATAATTCTCAAACAAATATATTGACTTAGAAAGTTGAATTAAAGCAAGTAATTCACTCTTCTTCAGAATATGCAATCAAAACTCGGATAAGAAGTGTTAGAGAGAATATTTGAACATGCGATAAATCTGAGTGATGTCCGAGTGACTCGAAACATCAATGTGAGAAGATAGACAAGAATGTGTTTTCCGAGTCAATCGGAATCGAATGAAAACATATGCAATAGTTTCTATAGCACTCGAATGACTTGTAATCAAAACATAGGAGGGATGAGGTTTTTACCTAGGTCTTTTGGTAGTACTCTGAATGATATAGTTTCGTAGTCCGAGTTTTCAATCTCCCCTTTTTCATGAAAGGCATTCTATACTTAGATAAAAACTTTGTTGGTGAAATAATCATGAGTTTTCATTCTCACTTAGTAGAATATCTCGAGTAGAGAGTAATGAATAAAGTGTTTTGAACTTAGAATATTTCTACGGATAACTCATATGGCGAAAAGTTATGAGTAATGATATTAGAGTAAGATAGAGGAACGAGCTGATATATCAAAGCGAAACTTAAATAAGAAATTCAAACTCAAAAATCAGTATGCTCGAAACTAAGAACTTCATTCATATATATATATATATATATATATATATATATATATATATACGTAAAAACAAAACACGAAAAGTACATGAAAGAGGGTGAGAAAAATTCCCCTAAACAAGACAACAAATTTTCTAGTATTCTCCCCTTGCCTTTCAGCAAAAAAAAAAAAAAAAAGGGAAGAATGTATCAAGCTGATACAATTTGATGTCCGAACAAAGAAAAAAAAACAAGAAAAAAATTAAGATGGTGGATTCGAGGCGGTCCGAGGTAAGGCGGATGAGCGTGTAGTGCGCCTGCGCTGGTATGCTTGTGAAGATGTTGAAGATCCGGGCAGCGGCGGCATTGGTATTTCCGGGAGTGGCTAACCTAGAACGAGGTTGTCCAGAGGCTCATCCTCTTGAAACTTCACCGGGGGTGCTTACTCTAACTTGACTTCGCGGACTGCCTAACATCCGCAGGGTCTTCTTACTCGCTTAGACTCGCTGTATGAGCTTATCGGTTCCGGTTGAGGAACGGGAGCACCTTGTCCCTCGGCTTCTTTTTTCTCTTCTCTTTCTTCCTCTTTCTCTCCTTCCTCCTTCTCCTCGGAAGGAGTTGCTTCAGCCGCAACCTCCTCTTCTTCTTCAACTCGCCTCTCCGGAATGGAGACTTGGCGAGGCTCGAGGACTCTTTAGACGTATCCGAGCCATGTCTGGGTCCTGAGCAGCTTTGGTGTGCCTTTCTCCGAGGAGCTCAAGCATCTCCTGTTGCTCCTTAACGAGAGACTTCATTTTGAGGAGCACATCTTGTTACTCTCGAATATGAGATTGTGCCATCTTTTGGTTAATGGTCATGGACTGAAGGATAGACTTGAAGGAGCGAAGAGTGTCCCGAATTTCCATGGACACGAAGTAAGCTTGTCTATCGATACGGTAGACAAAGCAGCGAGTGGCTTCGTGAGGAGGACCTGAGGTGGAAGCACTGCCAGGTGGAGAGGGGAGTGAGAGAGGAGTTTGAGTCCGAGGCGGAGGAGAAGGTTGCCTTAGTTTTGCGTTGTGGACCCAAACACCAGGTTGGGTTTCCTGGTACCAGTATCAAAGAAGCTCTTTTCTCGCCAACGACAATGGCAGCTTCGGACACTTTGTTTGGGTCCGAGGGAGTGGAACCTTGAATTGTTTAAAGATAAGGGTAAGAAGGGCTCCGAAAGGAAGAGGGGTGGATGTCTTAGTCCGAGCTGGCACGATGGTAATCCGCTCGATGATAGCGGGAAAGAGGTCTACGTCGTAGCCCTCGAGAATGTCGAACAAAGCTTTGAGAATCTTTGAATTTGGATTCTCTTTGCTGGAATGATGAGAAAAGAAAGTTCTCATCAGCAAGAAACAAAGAAGTCTAGCCTCGGTCTTCATCCGAGTCATAGAAAAATTCTTGCGTGACTCGGGGACTTCCTTGGCATATTTCTCGAAGAACTCATCAACAACTTCGTTGAAGGGGATGGGGTTGCTATTGAGGAAGATAGATGAAACTTTAAAAAGATGATGGAGGAGAGAGAGATTTATACGAACCACAATGATGCGAACTCTTGAGGTAATGATTCCCTCGGAGCAAGAAAGGTTCGAATAGAACTCAACAACGAGTTCTAGGTATATGAATTCGCTGAAACAAAGAATGTTGTATACACCTGTGCTTTTGATGTGTTTCAACCACGAAAAGGTTGTGGTTGGAAAGAATTTGTCATCCAACATAAGATGTTGGGTGACGAGGATTTTGGAGGGGTTAGAAGGACCCTTTTGGTGCTTGGTTCTAGGCTTTTAGTTGCGAGATCCTAGAAAGTCCGGAGCGGAACCTCTTTTAGGCATGGTTGAGAAGTTTGAGAAGAAAGTAAGTTAACTCCAAGAAACGAGAGAGAGAGAGAGAGAGAGAGAGAGAGAGAGAGAGAGAGAGAGAGAGAGAGAGAGAGTGCGAGAGAGCTTGAGAGCTTAGATTGCAAGAGCGAGTATGCGAAAGTTTAGGCTAGTAGAGAGTAAAGTAGCGGAATGAAGGAAAAGGGATGCTATTTATAGCAAAAGAATGTCCTGCTCTCCAACAGTTAGAATTCCAGTGCTCTGTCTCCCAACGACTAGTTCACCGATCGAAGCGCAAGGTAGAGAGAGAGAGAAAAAGAGAAATTTTAAAAGAATTTTTGAAATTCTCCACTAATCTAGAGATGATTTCAGAAGTTTGAAGTCCAATTTTCTCAAAAACCGAGTCCGACTCAGTAAAGTTTCGAGTGACTCGAAAGCGCAAACGAGATAATAACTCCTAGTTCAGTATGACTGGGTCAACTGAACCAATTATTATTAAGACAAAGGAAAGGAATATGTAACACATAATCATGCAAGATAATTTCACTTAGAAAGACACATAATCATGCATTTATCATGCCAAGTTCATTCCTAATAAAACAAAACCGATCCTCACTAAGTGGCTTAGTAAAGATATCAGCTAACTCGAAATTTTGTAGGAATGAATTCAAGTTCAATATTGAAGACTCGAGACATCGCTCTATATCTTTCCGAGTCATGCAAAAGGAATCAGGTATAACGATGTCATTCATATAGAGTTTTGATTCCAAGGCATTCTCTGTGTTTTAGAAACTTACTTGAATTGAATAGTATCCTTCCTATGCGATTCGGCCTTCACATATCTCTTTAATCGCTTTTCAGTTAGCGACTCGTAAAACTTGTTCTTTATTCCGAGTCCTTTCTCACTCGGAATCGACTTGTGTTTATTTACTCTATCTGTTTGCATAGTCAGCATTCATAGCTCATATCATGCTTAGTCTATATAAAGTCTTTTCTCACTATGATATTTGCTATAGAACGTGTTTCTACACTTAAGACTAAGTCATATGGAATTCCGAGTATCATGGATTTTAGACTCAGAAAATTCCATTTCTTTTCGACTCGGATAATCAATTGTGTAATTAACATGATTATTTTATTATCCGTGTCTAACCTTGGACCAAAGTATTTTATACTTTGAGAACCGAAGGTGTTTTACTTTTGTAGGTTATTCAATCGAGGATATCTTTTCAAACTACAAAAGTAGCCGGCTTCGAACGTCAAATCACCAAGCAGATATGGCTTTTCACCTTCCCCGCTTTAGTCCCGAAGATTGTGTCGAAGTCGTCCGCTTCCATATCCTGAAACCGGAACGCCAAGTTTAACGGTGGGCTTTACCACATTTATCAAGACACAACCGATGGTTTTGGGACTTCCAAGAGAGTTAAACCGTTGTCCAACGTCCATATTTCAACGGATACTTTCCGAGTGACTCGTAAAGCTTTTCACAACGGTCACGAGAAGACTCTCGGTCAGCAGATGAAGATAACGGCTACTCGCCCGATCATCTATAAATAGAAGCCACTTCACAAGACTTGAAGGTTGCCGAACATATTGTCTATACACTTACTTGATCAAAGTTATTGTATTTACTCTCAATCTTCAACTTACAACTCCCACTCGTAATTCATTACTTTCTAAGTTGTAAGGTCTTGTACTTAGTTACAAACTTCTCTTACATTCTTTGTAAGGTCCCTTGACTAAGCTGTAAGGGTTAACTCAGCTTAGTTGTCCCTAACTCGTAAGGGTTATCTCAGCTAGGAAGTACTAGATCGGATAAGGGAACTTCGAGTCTAGGAAAACTTGTATAGAGTTGTCTAAGGGAGCAACTCGGGTTCAGTCAAGTTCACGGTATTTTGTGGACTCAAAATAGTGGATTTGACTTCGTGTCTGGATTGACACGGGCCGTGGTTTTCTCGCCCGGGAGGGTTTCCACGTAAAATCTCCGTGTTCTCTTTCCGAGTTCATTCTAGGCTCGAGACTGCCTTAGTGCTCTTGCTTCTTCCGATTCACCGATTTCGAGTCCAACCTTTTCGACTCTGTCTTTAGACTCGGAATCTGTCTTTGCATCTTTTCGTACAAAAGTGCGGTTCTTTCTAAAAGAATTTTCTATCACCCTATTCACCCCCTCTAGGGTGACTCGGACTCTCCCGAGCAAACCTTCAAATATCACCTTTCTCATAATGGTCTCTCGAAAATGATTCCCGACTTCAATATGCTTTGTCTTTGAGTGCTGAACTCGGATTCTTAGTGATGCTGATTGCACTCGATTGTCACACTTGATTGGAATTGATTTGAATGAAAGTCCAAGGTCTTTCAAGTGTTGCTTGATCAATAGAATCCGAGCACGAGCATGCTCCAGCTACAATGTACTCGAGCTTCAGCGAGTTGACAGAGCAACCGAGTTCCGCTTCTTTGAGTGCCAAGATATAAGGGATTGACCCGAAACCGGCATGCTCCTGAGGTGCTCTATCTATCAACCTTGTATCCAAGTATAGTCGGCATCCGAGTATCCAAGTGAGGGTCGGTTCCGAGTCTCTTGAGAACCATAAACCTAGATTCCGAGTTCCTACAAGATATCTAAAAATTCTCTTCACCACAGTGAGATGTGATTCTTTTGGATTAGCTTGGAATCTTGCACACAAACATACACTAAACATAATGTCTAGCCTACTGGACGTGAGATATAGTAGTGATCCAATCATACCTCGATAGAGTTTCGATCTCATCGCTTTACCTTTTTCATCCGAGTCCAGGTTCAGTTCGCTACTCATTGGTGTTATTGGATGTTTTGCATCTTGAAGCTTGTACTTCTTCAAGCAACTCCTTGGTATACTTGGATTGATGGACATAGATGCCATCTTTGTCTTGTTTGATTTGTAGACCAAGAAAGAAATTGAGCTCTCTCATCATGCTCATTTGGGATTCCTGTCTCATTAACTCATAAAAATCTCAACAGAGATTTTCATTAGTAGCTCCAAAGATTATATCATCTACATAAATCTTAGAAATAAGAAAGTCTTTCGCCTTGGTTTTTTATGAAAAGAGTTTTGTCAATCTGACCTCTTTTAAAATTATTTTCAACCAAGAAACTGCTCGGTCTTTCATACCAAGCTCTGGGAGCTTGTTTAAGACCATAAAGAGCTTTTTGCAACTTGAAAACATGATTTGGAAATTCCGAGTTTTCAAATCCAGGGGTTGCTCAACATAGACTTCCTCTTGAATAAAACCATTCAAAAAGCACATTTGACATCCATTTGATAAAATTTAATATTCATGCTTGATGCAAATGCTAATAGGATTCTCATTGCTTCAATCCTAGCAACAGATGCAAAGGCTTCCCCACAATCAATTCCTTTTTCTTGATTGTAACCTTGAGCCACAAGTCTAGCCTTATTTCGACTACTAACCCATCCTCATCCAGTTTGTTTTTGAAAACCCATTTGGTTCCTATGACTGGGTGTTCAAGCAGGTTGTTTGGTCAAAGTCCGGACTTGGTTTCTTTCAAATTGATTAAGTTCCTCTTGCATGGCCTCTACCCATTCAGGTTCATTTAGGGCCTCTAGTGCATTTCTGGGTTAATGGTATGAATGCACATAGATTTTGCAAGGAAGAGCGTATTCTTACCCCACTGTTGATGTCGGACCGGATGTTTTCGAGTGGGTGGCTCAAAGCATATTTAAATGCTCTACCTATTCTCTCGGTTCACCAGATTAGTGAGTTGAACTAGTTGATCTTCGATGATCCGATCCGATCCGATTGAGCTTGCTCATCTATTTGGCTTTCACCATTCTAAGCTAGCTCTTGAGCTGGTTCGATCTGAGTTATGATATTCTAAGCTACGTCATTTTTGAGCTGCTTTTCCTTGACTCTGTCTTAGCTCACCTCCAAGCAAGATCATCTTCATCTTGACTGAGTTTCGGATCCGAGAATGTTGACTCACTTGGTTTTCCCTGATCAATCTCATAAAAAACAACGTGGATTCTTTCTTCCACTTTGTTAGTTCTTTTATTAAAAATGCGATATGGTTTACTATGAGATGAATAACCAAGAAAGATACCTTCATCTAACCGAGCATCAAACTTATTCCGGTGATCCTTACCACTATTGTGAACATAGCACTTACATCCGAAGGGTTTGAAGTATGAAATGTTAGGTTTCTTTCCCTTGTAGAGCTCGTATGGAGTTTTCTTCAAGATGGGTCCGATGAGGCATCTGTTCGGAGCGTAGTTTGTCTGTGTTGGATCGCCGCAACGTAGAAATAGTAAGGCAAATCATGTTCAATCATCATTGTCCTTCCTATTTCTTCAAGAGTTTTGTTCTTTCTCTCCACTACCCCATTCCGTTGAGGAGTTCTGGGTGCTGAGAAGTTATGGGAGATACCATTCTTGTCGCAGAGCTCTGCAAATTCCGAGTAATCGAACTCCCTTCCATAGTCATTTCGAATTCTTCCGATCTCGAGTCCGTGACTCTACTTGAATTTTCATGTAGAGCTTGTTGAATTCTTTGAAAGCTTCATTTTTGTGCTTAAGTAAACAAACCCAGGTAACTTGTAAGTAGTCATCAACAATCACCGAGTACATATGATTTACCTCCGAGACTTTTTACGAGGATTTTACCACACAATTCCATATGCAACATTTCAAGAACTTTGGATGTGGAAACAGTTTTGAGAGATTTGAAAGATGATCCGACTGTTTCCCTTTTGTGCATGCTTCACAAATTTTATCTTTCTTAAAAGCACGGTTAGGTCACTCTCGACTAAACCATGAGATACAAGCTTTTTCATAGTCCGCATGCTAACATGACCTAGTCTACGATGCCATGTCAAAGAATCATCATGCGAGAGATGATTTTAAACAAGATAAGTTCGACTTGGATAAGAAAGAGGAATAATGTAGGTGTTACTTGATCTCTTATCTAAGAGCTTAGTCTCCTTGGAAGTTGCATCGAAATATAACAATTGGTCCGAGCGAATCTTACCTCTCGCCCTTTGTCACACAACCGAGAGATGCTTGAGTAGATTATACTTTAATCCCTTGACAAGATAGACTGGGCTGACCAGGTTGTCTCCATTCCCAATCTTGCCTATTCCAATTATCTTGTCCTTACTCGTCATCTCCAAACGTGACTTTGCCTCCTTTGTAATCTTCCAACTTAGAAAAGAGTCTTGCGTCTCCTCACATATGGCGTAAGCATCCACTATCTAGGTACCAATGACCTTTTGTTCTTTTCGAGTTACCCGCAAGTCGAAATACACTAACCCTTCTCACTTCCTCTAACGAACCCAGTAACTCCCTTTACTGTGGTATTTTTCTGAGGAAGAAGACTCTTGGGAACCCGGAGTTGAATTATTTTGGGTTTGGTCCGATTCCGAGTCTTCTTTTAGAAAACCGAGTCTATGTCTCTTTCTTTTGAAAATCTTTTCTTTTATAAACAGGTGGAGAAGGTTTACTCTTGTAGGCTAGTTTGGGCTTAGTCCTCCTTTCATTCTTATGAATGGGACCATGCTCGACCTTTACGAACTTTACGGTTCTAGAATCGTTTTTGAAAAGATCCGAGTAGGAATTTAATTCCTCCTCTTTGTTAAAACCAAGTCCTTCCTTTACGAAGTAGACACATTGAGAGCCTAAAAGCATTTCAAGGTTTTTCCGACCTTAAGTAAATTTTAAGACAAATTCTTGAGACTCATTGAGCTTTTGTTTCGGATGCTCATTTTCTCTTCGAGGGTCTCGGACTCGGTCTTATTAGCTTGAGTACTAGTCTTGAGTTCTCTTAGAGTAAGTCTCAGCTTTTCTAATTCATTTTTCAAACCAATGCTCTCGAAGTGAGAGACTCAAGTTGTTCTTTGTATTGAGAAGAATCGAATTGGACTTTTCTTCCAAAGTGTAAATATATTTAGCTAAATCAACTTTGGAGAACTTAAGAAAATATTCTATTACCTTATCGGGATTTGTCTCCTCGGTGTCCGAGTTGTCGGAGTCCGACTCGGATTCGACTTCCGAGTCCGATAGTGCCATCGGACATTTTGAATCGTCTAAGTCTTCATCTTCTTAAGATGAATCTTTATCACTCCATGTGACCATCATAGCCTTCTTCTTCTTTCTATCTCTCTTTCTTCTTGGACAATCTTTGACTATGTGATGTTTCGTTGCCATATTCAAAAGAGCCGGAAATCTTAGTTAAAGATAACTTTGAAGGGGAGGAGTGTTTACCTTTTCTATCATTCTTATCTTTCTTGTAGAACTCTTCTCTTGGCCTTTTCTCCCATTTCTTGTGCTTCATCATTCTTTTGAAGCCTCGAGCAATGAGTGCCATGGGATCTTCTTCCGAATATGAGGAACTCAGATTTTCTCCTCTCGCTTTATGAGGCCTTCAACACAATGTTCTTTTTGGTGCTGACCTCGGCATCCTCTTCTTGCAGATGGATTTCATGGGTAAGTAGCTTCCCAATCAGTTCGTCCAGCTTTAGTTGAGAGAGGTTCCGAGCTTCCTTGATGGTTGTCGCCTTGGGACCCCATTTTAACTTGGGTAGACTTTTTAGAATTTTTCCGTACATTTCTTCATGGGAAATCTTTCTACCTAAAGATTTGAGATTGTTTGTAATCTCGGTAAAGTGTATAAACATCCGAGTGATGTTTTCTTTTGGCTCCATCTTGAACAACTCATATTTGTGAAGATATTGACTTATCTTTGCTTGTCTTACTTGGCTTGTTTCTTCATATGTGTTGACAAGAGTGTCCCACAAATCTTTAGCTGTCACCTAGGTGACACTCTGTTGTATTCTTCCGAGCTGATGGTGCACATTCATTGCTTTAAAGTGCTTTCGAACTTTTCTACCTCTTTAGTGGTGTACTCGAACTTTGCTTTAGCCACGGGTCTTGTATCTTCCATCTTCATTGGAATGTAATTGCCTTCTTGTATGATGTTCCATACATCTTCATCGTGGCCCAAGTATAAAGCATTCCATTAGCTTCTTCCGAGTGCACTAAATTTGATCCTTCGAACTTAGGTGGTCCGTTGGAAGATCTTCCTTCATAGAACTCTCCGTTGTTATGAGCCATCCGATCTTTAGACCTTTGGATTGTTAGCTCCTTTACGAAAGGCTAGACTCGATACCAATTGAAGCCTTGCTCTTGGAGAGTCTTAGTCACCCTAGAGGGGGTGAATAGCGCGATGAGGAGATTTTAATAAACTTGGAAGATTTAAGCTTAGAAGAGAATAAACCGGACAATCCGAGTCTAGATTGGACTCGGAAAAGTGTAAACTCGAGATATACATGGAAACCCTCCCGGAGCGAGAAAACCACGGACAGTGCTAGTCCAAGCTCCTAGTTAAATCCACTATTTTGAATCCACAAAATACAGCGGATCGACTCAACTAGAATTGCTCCCTTAAACAATTCGTTACAAAGTTTTCCTAGACTCAGAAATTCCCTTATCCGATCTAATACTTCCTAACTAAGGTAACCTTTACAGTTAGGGATAAGCTGAGTTAAGTTAACCCTTATAGCTTAGTCAAGGGACCTTACTAAGAACGTAAGAAAGAGTATGTAACCGATTACTAAGACTTTACAACTCGGAAAGTAAGAATTACAAGTCGGGAGTTGTAAGTAGAAGATTGAGTATGAATATAATAACTTTTGCTTAAGTAATGTGTATCGACAATAATTCCAACAATCTTCAAGTCTTGAGAGTTGGCTTCTATTTATAGATGACCTAGCAAATTAGCCGTTGTGACTAGTTTACGAACGAAGTCCTTTGTGACGGTTGTAACGGTTCTTCGAGTCGTATAGAAATGATCCGTTGAGATGTGAACATTGTGCAACGGCTCTTGACTCCTAAAGGTGCTCCAATCAGCTGGCGGTGTCCGAAAAGTAAGGTGGAAACTGTCGTTGAAACGAGACAACCACGACACATCGTCTAGGCCTTATTCGAAGTAGAAAAGCCTTGTCCGCTAGTGATTGACAACTTGAAGCCAATTATTTTTGTAATTCAAAAATGAGATAACCTCGTTTGGATAACCTACAAAGGTAAACCACTTTGGATCTCAAAGTATAAAATACTTTGGTCCAAGATTAGGCACATATAATAATTTAATTAAGAAAATTAAGTTCATAATTATCTTAGGCCTAGAAGAGTGGAATTTTCTAAGTCTAATATTCATTATACTCAAATTCTTTCGAGTCGAGTCTTAAGAAAGATCAAGTTATAAGAGTGAAAATATCGAGTATATGTACTTGATGCTGGACAAATAATTTTTAAACAAATATACTGACTTAGAAAGTTGAATTAACGCGAGTAATTCACTCTTCTTCGAAGATGCGATCGGAACTTAGTTAAGAAGTGTTAGAGAGAATATTTGAACATGCGATAAATCGAGTGATGTCCGAGTGACTCGAAACATCAATGTGAGAAGATAGACACGAATGTGTTTTCTAAGTCAATCAGAATCGAATGAAAACATATGCAATAGTTTCTATATGTAATACCGGAATTTTAAAGAAAAGCGAGTGAAAAGCATAGAATTATTGAATATTATTCCCCGTGACTAGGGGGTTGAGTGACTCGATTTTATTTACGGTTAGACATATTACGTTAGTATCCCTTTGGAGGCTGGTGTTGAATAAATTAAATCAAGGAAATCGCCTCCCTTTTGCCATCCGAGTTAAAGCTGTTGGGTGATTAGGAATTGTCGTGGCCGGAGTATTAAAATAAGTTAGAACGCATCGACATAAGAGGATGGAAGGGAGGAGATATGGACTTGTCGTATATGGGCTAGTGATTACTTTGGTTGAATTATGAAGAGATGGGAAAGATAAATTGTGGGTTTAATTATTATTACGTTTAGCAAGAGAAAAAGGAAAAAGATGAATAAAAAGGAAATGAAGAGGTGGGTTTTGGTTTAAGTGGAGAAATGAGATAAAAATATAATTAAGGGGAGGATTAGTGTACTGCTCGTAGCAGTGCGGATGAAGCCACCGAAAAGGGAAAGAATGGAGCGAGAGGAAAAAGGAAAGAAGGGGGACTGGACAGAACCGGGAAACGAGAGAGAGAGAGAGAGAGAGCCCGAGTGAGGGAGACAGAGCAAGAGTGAGAGGGCGAGTGCGAGGGAAAGTGCTAGGGCGAGGAAAGAGGCCGGCAACCGGCGTGCTACGTGGCTAGCGGCGGTAAGGCGGTCGGCAGCGCGGGGATCCGGTTCAGCGCGAAGGAGGCAAATCCAAGGCCGAGAAAGGGACGCGAACGCGAGGGCGAAGAGGGAGGCAGCCGGTGGGCGCGAGGATAGTGGTCGGCGACGGCGTCGAGGCGTGGAGGAAGGCGGCGGAAACCGAGGCTAGCAGCGAGGGAAAAGGAACGAAAGAAGGAACTGAGCTGGGGAGCATGAATCTCGAGAAAATCAGCAAACCTTCAATCCCTAAATCGAGGTGGGTAGTCTTATACTCTAAACTATTAGTAATTTCGAACCCAAATGAGTTTATTGTGATTGTTGAATGTGATTGTGAATGTTGAACACATATATGCCATTGAATGAGTTAGTAGTTGCTTTGGAAATTGAATTAGGAGTTGTGAGGGAAATGGTAGTTGTTAAGGCGTGAAGTTGAAACCAGGAAATTCGAGACGGAGTTGGGTTGCTTGGGTATAATGAGTAGTATCGGGAATCCGGTCGGTTTAGGACGGGGATAAGCACATGTGATTTGGGCATAAGTTATGAAATTGATATTTCGAGATGGACTCTTAGAGATTTATCGAATTTACGACATCAAGGGATGATTGCTATAATATCGGGAGATAGTGAGTTAAGCATAAAAGGGAGTGAGTTCATAGCAAATGTTTCACGGTTGAGGCACGGGAGTGAGAGACGGTTGAGTGTCGGATTAATTGAGTTTAAAAGGTAATTAAATCCTCGAGGTTGAACCGAGCGTGAAAGTAAGTAGCTAACGGGGATTGAATATTGAAAAGTAAGTAAGAGGTACATAATTAAGGATGGGTGAGCAAGAATCGATTAATAAGGTAAGAGATATTAAATGGGAAATTGAGGTTGGGAAATAGCAAGTTGGGGACGGTAAAGTGGAACTAAGCCATAGTCATGTCTAAGACCTTTGAGAAAGAATTGAATTAAAAGGTGAATGGAGATAGAGGAAATTCGGTAAAGTAAGCTTAAGGATATATGGTTGAATGAGGGCAAAAGAGGTTGGTTTATAAAGTGAAGTCATGAAATAAGGAATTGAGGTAAAGATAGTGAATTGTGAAAAGTGAGAACGTCGAATTAAATATATCTACTTGTGGTTATTGTGGCTCGGAAAATGGAATCAATCGTATTAGAATGATGGATTGAGAAAGGTATAGTTGGAAAGAGTTGGGAATGATTGCTTGCATTGAATGGTGACTATTTGTGCTATGTGTTTGCTTTATGTGATGCTCAAAAGTAGTTTCGAAAGGAGTTTTGTGTTTTACGTGAAATGACCCTTGAATGCGATTTCTGTGAAATATCTTTCAAACGCGATTCTGTTCTAAAGAAGCAAATCTGATTTGAGAAAGTGAATTTATAAGGATGACACATGGTGTCATGCCTTTCTTGATATTAAATTGATTGAGAGAGCTGTAAAGTGAACGTGATGATTGAATATGTGCAAATTGTTTTGAATCGGCCGGCTACGGATCGTTTAGCATACCGGAGGGTTCGAGCCGGGGAACGCCCAACTAGAGACTTCGAGGGAAGGGTTCTAACAGGGGTCCTGCAGAGGCGGGATGCCCGCTCCGAGACATCCTGAAGATAGGTCCGGGAGCCTTTTTGTCGGGGTCGCGCCACGAATTAAAGAAGTGCTAGTTCGAGTCCTCGAAGGCCTAGAATGTTGATTCAAACCCAAAAGAATTATTCATGAATGTGAAATCGTGCTTTTAAATGGTTAAAAGAGTCCTGATATTTTCATTGCAAGAGATTTTAGTGAAAAGTATATAGATTTGTATTATGTTCTTATGCTTTCGTAGATTTCATTATTATGAGTATTATGTGTAAAGAATTTCCATTTTAAGGGTATAAGACTCCAGTGAGCCCGTTGATTATTGCTCACCCCCACAAATTTCCCCCTTTCCCTTCGAGTGTTGCGAGCACACGTTCGAAGCATGATCTACACTTAGCATACCCGGACTCCTGTTGGCTGTTGATTGTTGACGGTTGAAGTGACTCAAGTGGCTGACATGCATTATTTTGTTTCTTGATGTTGTACTTGTAATTTAGCTCATATAGTTGTACTCGATGTACCATAAACCATTTAGATTGCTTTAAGTTTTATAGCATGATTGGTTGGACTCCGGCATGTGGTCGTTGAGTTGTATACTCCGAGCGTGTGGCTCGTTGAGTTATATTATGCTTTTCGTGCGGGGTTTTACGGCTTTAAGCCTATGGGATAGTCCATTTTACAAACAGAACTCTACCGAAATTTTTAGGAATTCTCGGATCCTTTTGGAAAACCATCCTTATTGTCTTTGAGTTGAGTTTAGACAGCCAAACGAACACCGGAAAGAGCCTTGGGAGTTCCTTTAAGGAACTCCGGCGATGTAATACTCCTAGGGGGTGTTTTGGGGTGTTACACTATAGCACTCGGAATGACTTATAATCAAAACTTAGGAGGGATGAGGTTTGTACACTTGAGTCTTTTGGTAGTACTCGGAATGATATAGTTTCGAGTCCGAGTCTTCACATTTTTTCAGGAATAAGTTTGATCATTGGTTTACTAGAAATAAGGATCAAAATTACAAAGGTGGAAAAGCTTATGAGTAAATGTTTTCGAGGTTGTGAAGGTCGTACTAATCATGCTTTTTATAGTCATGGTAGAATTTGGATTGATTGGAAAACTCGGTTAAAGTTGATAGTATGGTCGGTACAACCTAATTTATTCATAGTACGAGGTTGGAATTGGGGGTGAAATATGGTGTTCTTTTGTACTTGGGTGTATGATTTTAATAGTAGGGAGGGAGACCAGAGTTATGAAGAGACTTGAAACAATTGAACATGCAGGAGCTCCCATGGATGCTTATGGGGGATTTCAATATAAGTGCTATAGTAAATGAAAGAATCAATGATATACCATGTAGTGGTGCTATGACTAACTTTTTGGACTTTACGTACTCTTAAAATTGAGAGGATGTCTCTACTACTGGTGATTTCTATACTTGGTGGAATAAGTAGGAGGCGGCTGATGCGGTATGGTGCAAAATAGACATGATTATGTATAATGATACTTTGGATCATACTCAACGAGGATATTTGTGCATGTTTTGTAGAGAGAAGGGTCTTTGATCACTCTAGAATGGAGAGATGACACTAAAACTATGCATTGAGAATAAGAGATAACCCTTTAAATTTCTTAATATTTGGACTAAACATGCTCGGTTTCGGTCTCTTATTGATGGTGCCCGGGATAACCATGTCATTGGTTGTGCTATGTTTAGAGTTTTCACTAAACTCAAAGGGATTAAGAAGGATTTTAAATCATTACGTAAGGAAGTTTCATGGGATATGACAAGGAAAATCAATGAGGTCTCTGCCCACCTACAAGACTGTCAATGGATTTTACAAAGTCAGCCACTTAATATGGAGGCCATGAAAATAGAGAAAGTCCTAGTAGGCAAACTAGTTTCATTAAAAAGGGTAGAGGAATCAATCTTGGTACAAAGAGTCAAACAAAGGTTTCTCAAACAAGGAGAATCAAACATTGCCTATTTTCATACTTGTTTGAAAAATAGGCAAGCAAAGTCTATGATTAGGTGTTTGGTAGATGAGAATGGAGAAAGCATCACACAGCCAGCACAAATTAGGGACTAGATTCTCAAATTCTACAATGATCTGCTGGGTACAACTCAAGTGATTAAGGATCTTGATGAAACAATGTTTGCTTATGGGGTCACTCTTAATAGAGACCAAGCACAAAAACTTCTATCAATTCCAATAGTAGACGAAATTAAACAAGCTTTATGGAGTATACTTGATGACAAAGCACTAGGACCTGATGGCTACAACTCATGTTTTTTCTAAAAAACATGGTGGAAGATTGGAGAGGAGATTTGTCAACCATTCAGGACTTCTTTGAAAAAGGTAAAATACTGAAATCAATCAATTTAACCCTTGTCACCCTTATACCTAAGGTAGAAACCCCTAAATATGAGCATGAGTATAGGCCAATTGCCTATTGCACTGCTATTTACAAAACCATTGCTAAATTGTTGGTAGCTAAAATGCACAATATCGTAGGTCCGATTGTTGGAAAGGAACAAGGTGCTTTTGTGCAAGGGAGATGTATTCAGGACAATATTCTGCTTGCACATGAATTGGTTCATAAGTATGCCCATAAACACCTATCTCCTAGAGCTATGATTAAAGTTGATATAAGGAAGACTTATGACATCCTAGAATGGGAGTTTGTGTTTAGAATGCTCAAAGGGATGGGGTTCCCTCGTAAGTTTATCAATTGGATTGAGATATGCATCACTTCTTCCTATTTTTCCATCATGATAAATGGGCAGCAAGAAGGGTGGATTAAGGGAGTAGATGTTTGAGGCAAGGTGACCCTCTATCACCCTATATTTTTGTCATTTGTATGGAGTACTTGAGAAGACTATGTAGAAAGGGCTATCAATAGGAGGGAATTGCAATATTATCTAAAAATGTAAGAAAATATCATTGACTCATCTTATTTTTTGAGACAGCCTGCTCCTGTTTACAAAAGGTAATGTCTCAACTATCAATCAAGTCATGGATATCCTCAAAAAGTTTAGGATATTTCTGGACTTAGGGTAAGTGCGGCCAAATCCAACGTATACAATGGTGGGGTAAATGAGGTGATATAGTAGGAAATCGAAACAAGTATAGAATTGACTCATGGGGAGATTCCTTTTAGATATTTAGGTATTCCTTTGGCACCCTCTAGGCTTACTTATGCTATGTGTTAGCCACTTCTTGGCAAAATCTTAGCCCAATTACAACATTGGTATATAAAGCTATCATTGTATGATGGTTGGAAATAATTTCTTGACTCAGTCATTTTCACTATACAAAGTTATTGGGATGTAGTCTTCATCCTTCCTAAGAGAGTGATTCAAGAGATCATTGCTACTTGGAGAAGGTTCCTCTAGTCAGGTAATCCAAATCAACCCAATATTGCTTTGATAAGTTAGGTAAACATATGCAAAGGTGAAAAGAGGGTGGATTAAATTTCAAGGAACTAAGCTGGAATAAAATGCAAGCAATTAAGCTGTTATGAGGGTTACAACTTATAAGGGTGCAAAACATATCAATTGAAAGGGTCCTCTGTGTGGAAAGCAAAAGCAACCATGAGTCACTCTTAGGCATGGAGGAGTATGCCAAAGGCTAGAGATGAGATATTTATCACACTTGTATGTTTTGATATGTTAAAAGGGAATTTGGAGAGTAATAACTTCTCTGTTAAGGGAATGTACCACCTTCTTAGGGGTGAGGGTAGAGTAAGGAGATGGATAGGGATTGTGTGGGACCCTTTATTAATGCCAAGACATGCTTCCATCTCTTCACTAGCAATGGAAAAGAGACTATTAACAGAGGGTAGGTTTGCTTGAAATCATGCAATGTAACGTCTGGACCTTGTTTTTGCACAAAGCTTGAGACTTTTAAGCACTTGTCCTTCCAATATCAGTTCAACCATAAGGTGTTGTGTTCCATATTAACTTAGGGGTTGTTACTAAGAGCGGGGATGGAATCATGAAGTGAAATGGCTCACTACACGAGTAAAGGGAAAGAGCATAAAAGCTATAGTGCTAAGATGGGCTTTGTGTGCAATAGTGTACTACACCTGGCAAGCTAGAAATAGACTCAAGTTTGGGCATCAACCAGATTCAATTGAGGCTGCTATCCAGCAAGTTCAATACCTCACTTATATTAGGCTAGATACTATTACTAGAGATGAGGGGCTTAATAGCCTAGTATAGCTACCAGCTTGTTCCACTGGGTATTCCCATGGTATAATGTATTTAAAGGTCTAGTTTTGGAGCAATATACTCGACCTTTTTGTTCCAAAAAGAAAATAAAAAAGGTAAAGATTGATGTTGGGTCTATCTAAATTTGATCTATTTAATTTTTTAATTTAAATTCATATTTGGTCCCTTTGAGCTTCTAAGATAAGAAGATACAACTAACTTCATAGCTTGAGTTTTCAAAAATACCGAATATCTAACTACATCCTTGTTGAAAAAAATACCATAAGCGCATAGTGTATCCGTAGTTAGGAATCGACGAGTAGGGTTATGTCCACGAGGAACTCGCTTTCATGTATTAAATATGCCTAAAAACTCTAATCTAGGTGAAACTCATTTCGACAATGATTTTTGTTTCTAGATTCAACTAATTACGAAAAGGTACGAAAAATCAATGGATAAAAAGCCTTACATTGGGATCAATCGCACTATTAAACCTTAAATCAAAAGCAAATACCCCTTGAGATTTGTCTCGTGCTAGTAGTTTAGAAGGGGAGACACCAATTAAACATATCCTCGCCTACTTTCGAAGGTCAAAAGACTAATTTTGCTCAATCTAATCACCTATTTTTATGGGATTAATAAAGAACAAAATCACAACAAATGCATCTCACGACCCCCAATTAAATCCTTAATTATTTTCATATCAAAGTTCTAATCATTCACAACGTCATTCTAGGTGAGTTTTCATCTTTCGATGTTAAGAAAACCCGAGTAAAAGCGAGATGATTCCTCGTTCGAGGCATTCATTGAAAAAGTGACGAGCGAAGTGAATTCTAACCTAACAAACATAGAACAATCCAATTGGTATTCAATTCATTATTATCAAGGCATAATAGAGATCAATCCTAACCTAAGTAGAGAAATTAGCCCCTAAACATGATACTAAACGATTGACAAGATTCAAAGAAAATAGCCATGGAAAAATGATGAGAAACTGTGAAGAAAAGATAAAGAGAAGATATTATGATTACCGAATGAAAACTTGATGTGATTCAATATAATTAATCTTCAGGTAGACAACGAATATTACAAGTTATTGAGTCTCCTCTCGGAGCTCTCTAATGAAAAACCCTAGCTAAAAATTAGAATAATGAAAGATATCCCGAAATTACAATTAGGGAACCGATAAATCGCGAAAACAACAAGTTGCACGGCCGTGCAAGGGTCGCACGGGCTATCGTGCACATTTATAACCGCAATTTCGCACGGGTGTGCAAGTTCCGCACAGGTAGTCGTGCGAAAAACCCGAAGTTTCTGTCTCTTTTGCATAGGCCTTGCGGTTTCTTCACGGTAGGTCGTGCACGACTTCAACTTTCGGTACTTCTTGCACAACCGTGCAGGGTGTACACGGGTGGCCGTGCGGCCCTCCTTGACTTCGAACCCTTCGCTTGATGATCCGCACGGCTGTGCAACTTTGCACAACCGGTTGTGCAACTTGACTTGATGAGTTTTTGACCTTTTTCTTGTCTCCTTAGGCTCGAACTTTCCTCTTCATCACTTTTTATCACATTTGCCTTGAGTCTCCCTCATTTAAGCTCAAAACCTGTAATTAAGAGATTTACGAGTTTAGGTGACGATAAAGAGAAAATGAGCATGATCTAACTCAAAACTAAAAAATATAATTAAAACCGCCACGAAATTGGGTTAAATAATGCCTTAAAAGCTGAAAAATACGAGGTTTAACAATTCTTTTCAAGATCAAGATCAAATTGGCGCATTCATCATCAAAGTTATCTCTAATATAAAATGTTGGTTTTAAAATTTAGAATTTTAATTAGTAACAAAGTAAAAATATATATAGGGGAGTTTCACAATTAGTTAGTAACTAGTTTGGACTCGTGCTATGCACGAAGCAATGTTGTACAATGTATACCTTAAGAAATTAGTGAATCACGCAACGATGTTGTACTTGTTAGTTTCTTTTTCTCGATCATTTGATTTTATTGAATGGTTTCACCTTCAACAACATTCTTCTACATCTTTTCCCCTCATAGCGAAAATGCTTTCGTGACTCATCAAATTTATCGAACCCAACACATAAAAATCATTAGAGACCAAGCACACATTCATTCTAAATTTCTAAAGAATAAATAAAGTATCTTAAACAATAAATAAAAAAGAATGTTAAAAAATATCATCAACATTTTAAGATTACACTCGTGATTTGGAAAATTAAGAAACCAGACCCCTCTAAGTATTAAACAATTTCAATAAATCTCGATAATATAGTTACGTAAATAGTGTGACAATATATTTGGGTATCAAAAGACAAATATTGGTTGGAAAAGAAATAATATATGATTGATAGATATTGAATTAGATGACCTATAGATGACAATAAATTATCATTATGTCACAAATTAATATTGTAATACAAAGTACATCAAATCGATAAAAGAATATCAAACTTATAACTTATAACTTTCTACAAAGTCAATACTAATTTAACTTAATTGACGTCTATATAAATATTTATATGCAATCTACTAAAACATCATTGACTCAAATATTACACGAACCCTTAAAAATACACATATACCCATAATGGGATCTCAATTTTTAAAATTATATGGTAAACATGATGATTTATCCACTCTTACCTACCTGTACACACAAAGATGATCTATTTTCCTCCTACACTATTTAATTATCCTCAAGAGAT
The DNA here is from genome assembly GCA_021018815.1 of Talinum fruticosum. Taxonomy (NCBI): domain Eukaryota; kingdom Viridiplantae; phylum Streptophyta; class Magnoliopsida; order Caryophyllales; family Talinaceae; genus Talinum; species Talinum fruticosum. The sequence goes on along the minus strand of JAITYX010000025.1, from coordinate 5,085,837 downwards.
TATAGATAACGAAGTTAATTATAAATAATTTCAAACTGAGACTCCACCTTTTAATTATAAATAACTTTATGTTGAAACTCCACCCCTTATCTTCTTACATTTGCATCCTTAAATTAGTTGTATTTTCCAGTCCTAACATCTAACTCAGCTTGTAAAATGTATTCACATATTTTAGTTTCACTTCTAGCACTTTCAAAACTGAATTTGCAACTATATCTACTCTCTAAAAGTTACATCCTAGTCATCCAAAACGAAATGAGAAAATTCAATAAAGAATAAATTTACTGGTTACACTCGTAATGATAAAAATACGGTGAGAGAAAATTCATTTTGCAAGCTTACCAAAAAACTCCATAAACACTAAAATCATTTAAGATAGAAATGTGGTGAGAAAGAATGACAACTTCACTTTTGCATAAATTAGCAAGTGAAGCATATAAAATTCAAGTTAATAATTACCAAATTAGGTTTCATAAATCATACTAATGATTACGTATGTAATAAACTAAGAAAATGGTTTCTAAGGGAGAATATATACAAATCCTAGAGACACGTAACTTAAGACAATTTTGTTTTTTAGGCTGGTGCAATTTAAACATATAATGAAGATATCTCATATACTTAAGGTAAGTCATTGAAATGTCTTAAATTTATTTTAAGCATTATATGACAATCTTGATCATCTAAGTTATATTCTTTGACCTTATATTTGCGAAGAAAATGTAGATAAAATTAAGTGCAAAGATTCATCGTTAATCAATTGAGAAACCATCTCAAACTCCTCCTCCCCAATTCAAAGTACACACTATTATTCAATTAAGGCTCAAATCGAGAGATGTCTACATACCAAAGTTAAACCGCAAAACAACCAAACTTGCTAAAATTAGGCATCTATAACTCAAAGCCACCGACCTTCGACCCGTTCTCTAGTATTTCCAAAACCCCTTTCTCTTTTCATCACAACAAATATGTCATTTTCTTGTTCCTAAATTTTGCTTATCCTAAATGACGACTTTATTTTGTTTATATCGCAAACAATTAAAACTAAAATAACCTAAATTAAGATCTTAAAATTGTAAAAAAGAAACGTGAAAGGTGAAATATCGACTCCACATAAGCCAATTACCATTATTCAACATTTGTTTCAATATATGAAAGAGAGAAAAAATACTAATCGGACTATATTATCACAAAAAAAAAAAAAGGAACGAAGAGTCCACTTATAAAAGGAAATATTTGTTTTCATTTTGGTAAGTTATATTATTTATTTATTTAATTATTTACATCAATTACTCATATTTAATAGACGAATAATTTTTTTGATTAAGATTATCCTGAGCTCCTATAATCACTCTCGTTGTACTATTTGACCAATTTCAAAAAACTAGTATTATATATTGCATAGATGATTATTGTTATTATTATTATTATTATTATTATTATTATTATTATTATTATTATTATTATTATTATTATTAGTATTATTATTATTATCTTTATGATTATTATTATTATTATTATTATTATTATTATTATTATTATTATTATTACTATTATTATTATTATTATTATTATTATTATTATTATTATTATTATTATTATTATATTGGCAAGAAGTCTACAGATGAGTCAAAACCTATTTTTTAAGGATAAATTATTTTTTTATTGAACGAAGTTCCTAATTCACTCTCAGGCCACCATTTTATAATTTTGAAAAGATTGCTATTATATGTAGTATAGATTATTATTATTATTATTATTATTATTATTATTATTATTATTATTATTATTATTATTATTATTATTATTATTATAATAATATTGGCAAGAAGTCCATCGATTAGTGAAAACCTAATTTTTTTCTAAGATAAATTATTATTCTTTTTATTGGACGAAGTTCCTAAATTTACTCTCATGCCACCATTTTATAATTTTGAAAAGATTGCTATTATATATAACTAGTATGGACCTGTGCTATGCACGGAACAATGTTATGTAATGCATAACTTAAGAAATTATTAAATTACTGAGCAATATTGTACTTATGAGTTTCTTTTCTCGATCATTTGATTTTATTGAATGATTTCACTTTCAACAACATTCTTGTACATATTATCCCCTCATAGCAAAACGCTTTCGTGACTCATCAAAGTTATCAGAACCCAACACATAAAAATCATTAGAGCCCTACACACATTCATCTTACAATCATTCTTAATTTTAAAAGAGTAAAAAAATAATCTAAAATAATAAATAAAAAATATTAAAAAATATCATCAAGGTTTTAAGATGATACTCATGATTTGGAATATTAAGAAGCCAAGCCCCTTTAAGAATCAAACAATTTAAATAATCATAACTTATACAGTTATAGAAATAGTGTGACAATATGTTTGGGTATCAAAAGGTAAATATTAATAGGAAAAGGAATAATATATGATTGGTAGATATTGAGTTATATAACCTATAGATGACAATAAATATCATTATATCACGAATTAATATTACAACACAAAGTACATCAAATCAATAAAAGAACGTCAAACTATTATAACTCATAACTCTCTACAAAGTTAATATTAATTTAACTTAATAAACGCCTAGATAAATATTTATATGCAACCAACCTACTAAAACATCATTGACTTAAATATTACACAAACTCTTAAAAAGTATAGATATATCCATAATGAAATCTATTTTTTTTAAATTATAAGGTGAATATAATGATTTATCCATTCTTACCTACTTGTGCACACAAAGATAGTTAAACATATAATGACTACTTATACTGAGATTAATAGTGAAAAATATTATATAATAGAAGTGATCCAAATATATTTAACAATAATAGGTAATTTGTATCATAGTAAATGGCATGATATGTCAACTCGCGGTGTATGTTAATAAAATCATCTATGTTTTGTACTTCTATTGAAAATTAATCGCGATTTTAGTAGTGAATCAATGGGGCAAAAATATTAATACAATTGATGTTTTATAAATACATGTTTTACTCAATTAACAATCAATTGCTTCCCTCGAGACACAACTCTTCCTCTCAATTAATTAACACAATAAGAGTAACATGAAGTTGTATTTCAAGATGGCGGGGAGGTTTGATGGCAAATACTCTTCTTTTAATAATTTAGTAAACTTATAATAGTAAAAGATATGATTTAAATATGTTTATCAATAATAAGTCACAGATATACATGTTAGGAAGAAACTAAAATAAATTGTGTTTGTAACAAAAAAAAAAAATGATCTGTATGTTGTGCAAAAATTTTGAGACAAATGAATTTATTCGAAGTCATATGGGCTTAATAGAAGTTGGCATATTAAGTTTGCAATCCTTTAAACATAACACAAATTAAAAACTTAAAGTCAACAAATTACGATCTGAATCAATATAATTCCTAACTTTTTATTCATTACATTTTATTCCACAACATATTTGAATCATAACTTTTTATCTTGTAGGCATTTTTAATTATTAATATCAAGTCTATATATAGTTGTTACATTTTTATTATATTAATTTATGATTTCTTAAGGTTTATTAAATCATTCTTACATAGGATGAATGTAATAACCAAATTACTTCCTCAGATAATTAAATATTTAAATATTCTTTTCATAATGTGCTCCTATTGAATTTTAATTTTAAAAAATCTTATAATAAATATATTTTGAACTAATACAATTTTATGGCACCAAGTCAAAAAACATCATCAACAATGAAAAATTAATAATATTAGACAAAATTATTATATTTCAAGCCCAAAATAATATTGCATATCAATATACATAAAAATAAATGAGAGCTAATATACAAACCAAACCCTAAATAAATAAATACATAAATATATATATTAATTTTATTTTATGTTTTAATATATTTTAATTTTCAAATTAATTTTCTCTTTGTTTTTGTTATTTTTTAGTCGGTTTGTTAGAAGTTAGAATAAATTTATTCTTCTTCGGTTATATTTATTTTTATATTATTATACGGTTTAGTTAGAGTCTTTTTAATCTATTAGTATTAAATTTAGTTTTTTTCATTTTGATTTTCGGTGTTTAGGATATATTCAGGTCCAAAAATAATTTTAATATTCTGGTAATTTAATTATTTATTTTCTCATTTACTTAGTGCGGTTTATTATTTGTTTTACTTTATGTTTAAGATTATATTTTTATTTTATTATTTTTAATTCTGTTTAATTTTTCTGGAAAATTTTAAAAAATATTTTTGGATTTTAGGTTACTTTTATATTTTTTCAGATTTTTGATTTAATTTGTTATATAATTTTGTATATTTGTTATTTATTAATTTTCTACTTAGTTTTGTTTTTATTTTCTGTTTTATATTTTTATGAACTAATTAGGATGATTAATTATTATTTAATTTTTATATTATTAGAGAATTTTATAATATATAAATAATTTGATAATTTTTCAAACTTATTTACTAATTTAGGTTCAAGCATGTTTTTAATTTAATAAATTTTTAAATTTAGTTTTTTCATTTTTATTTTAGATTTTGGGCTGTTAGGTCCAGAAAATAGTTTAATATTTGGGTAAATTTATTTATTTATATTTATTTAGTTCATTTTATTATTTGTTTAACTTTTTGTTTAAGATTATGTTTTTATTTTATTATTTTTAATTTTGTTTAATTTTTCTGAAAAATTATATTATTATTATTATTATTATTATTATTATTAGAGTCCATAGATGAGTGAAAACCTATACTTTTTTTCAAGGATAAATTTTTTTTTATTGGACGAAATTCCTAAATTCACTCTCAGGCCGCCATTTTATAATTTTGAAAAGATTGCTATTATATATAGTATAGATGATTAGCGGATTACACTAATTTATTTATAAGATTAAAGACAATTTTTTTAAAATTTTTGTATGGGTTATGAAAGCTTTTTTTTTTTTTTTAACCAAATTTTGTTTATAAACAAAGTACAACAAAGCCATATATAGGCCATGCGTTGATAACACAAGGGGAGAGTTCCCAGTCATTAGCGGATGTCCTTCAATATCTTTGTAGCTTGGGTTGTGATCTCCGCAATTTCCACGCATAATCATCAATCTTTCTTATTTTTCTTTTTGGGTCAATAATAATGAAACCTCATTACTTTTCCCTTTCGTCTTCTATAATTTTTGTTGTTTGCATGTATGATTGGGTTAACTTGAATCATGTGTGTTAGATATGTTTATATTTAAATTTGGACTCGTTTAATTTTGATAAAAGGCAATTATCAACATCTGTTATAATTTGTTGAGTTTCTTGCGATAGTGTTGGGAATTTGCTTCGAATTTCAACAATCTCATTTTTTCAGTCCTCTAATGTTAAAAAGTATTTTGTCACTGTCACGAAAATTATTAACAAGTATTCTATTACTATTAGGAAAACTAGTTAGGCTAAGATTTTGGAAACCAATCAAATTTAGGATTAGGAGGATATATAGAATTGGGAAGCTTTCTCTACATAGAGTTGGGACACCTCAAGGTAATCATATCTCATGTATATATATATGAAGCTGATTAAAAGTAAGAAAAATAATAAAGTGAAGAGAAAGTTTATTCTTCAAACTATGATATTTGTTCAAATTTAACATGGTATCGAGAGATTTGATATTATAATCTCAAATCATCATGGTGAAGAAATTTGTGATCGATAATACTTTACATTTCTATCTTCATCCATTTGAAGGGTCAAGAATATCAACTACGACCGTAATCTTCGATGGAGACAATTAAGATCTTTAACAAAAGGTTGTTACAATAGCACTTAGATCAAAGAGTAAACTCAATTTTTTCAATAGTTAAATTACATTGGCAGATGAAGTCGATCGGTCTAAGAGAGATGCCTGGGAGATGTAAACTCCACCATATGTTCATGGCTATTGAACATAAACGACCGCAAGTTATTCCCGTCGATTGCTTATGCCAATATAGCCAAAACCATATGGGATTATCTCAAAAAGAGGGATGGTAACTCCGATATACTTAAGAAAACAATTTGAAGGCAAAGATTGCAAATAGTGAGCAAGATGCTAGGACAGGTTGTCGAATATTATTCCAAACTTATGGGATTGTGGAGTGAGTTGGACGACATTGTTACGCATCTTCGTTGTACCTTTGGCAAATGTATGTGCAAACTTGGAGAGGCAATGTCAAAAGATGCCGACAAGGAGAAAACACATCAATTCTTAATGGGTTTGAGCAATAAAAAATATTCAACCATTCGAGGTCACATATTAGTTGTGGAACCCCTACTGTCCCTCGAGAAATTTTTTTATCTTTTCGACAAGAAGAACACCACAAGAAGTTTGTGATGAAGCATGAAGAAAATCATGAAGCAGCTACCTTACTCGTGAACTCCAAACCGACAATAAACCCAATCACTAAAGGAGTCGAGAAGATTTCGTGTACACACTCGCGGAAAAATCGAGCATAAGGAGTCAAATTGCTTCGAACTCATAGGACACGCAGCTGGTACTCGTGGACGAGGCAAAGGTGGAAGAAGAATTCATGGGGACGCAGTGGACGTATTGATTTCGGTGAGAGGACGAGGTGGAGGCGAGAGGAAGAGCACATGCTTTTAATACATTGTCGAGCCCTCTACTGCAACCGCGACATCCAAAAATGAAGCAACTCATTCCTTATCTCCATTCATGTCCGAACAAATCCGAAGCTCTTGTCTCTCATTGAAACACCCAAAATTGGTGAAAATTTGACAGGTAAATCACCTTGGTTAATTGACAATGGGGCTTCGACTCATATGACATGCAATGCAGAATTGATGACATACATGGATAATATGTTTCCTATGATAATTGACTTACCTAATGGATCAAGAACCATAGCAACGAAGTAGGGAACGGTGGCTTTGAAAAAAATTTAACTTTACAAAAACCGTACTTGTTCCTTCCCTAAGTTGTAATCTTGTCTCAATAGCTTGTGTATGTAAGGATTTAAAGCTGTATTGTGACGTTTGACAAAAATTCTTGTATTCTACAGGGCTACACTATGAAGATTCAGATGAGTATGGGTAAAGAGCAAGACTGGGTTCACTATTACGAAGAAGAGCAAGGAAAAAAATTCAAGTTAATGTCGTCAAGACTAGGCAACTTTGGCATAAGCGAATGGGCTCTGGAGTCATGAGTTTGTTTTCTAATTTTTTATTGCTTTAGTACACATAAGTTGAATGATGTGTGTGAGATTTGCTTGCATGTAAAACAAACAAAATTAAATTTTCTCTAAGCAAGAATAAAGTAGAGAGCCTGTTCGAAATCATTCATTGTGATACTCGGGGACCTTCTAAAGTCTCATCTTCTTATGGTTCTCATTATTTCCTTTCAATAGTTGATGATTTTAGTAGAGGTGTGTGGGTTTACTTGATGAAGGAGAAGAGTGAAACTGAAAACTTGTCAAGATTTTTATAGCTACGATGAAAACCCAATTCAATATGGTTGTGAAGGTTGTATAAACCGATAATGGTCTTGAGTTCAAATCCAAGCCTATGAAGACTTTTTATACTACGAGATGAACGCCTCCTATACTAAAAGAGTCTTCACATAACTTTCCAGAGTAGCACACATGCGGACTCCTCAATGGATATGATAGGAGACTTCTTCGGACGACGAATGGGCGCTATCGAACATTTGCTTGTGCCATTGGCGCCCTTCATCCCACTCTCGGATATGTCCCCGATATCCTAGTGAATAATCAATAAAAAAATGAGAAATATATATATGTGATATTAACAACAGCTAAATCTAATATTTTTAAAAAATGAATTACCATAGAGAGGATGACCAAACTCTTGGGCCAACGAAGAAAACTGTTGACTACGTCGTCAACGGTGTGGAGGTCCGGTGCCCGGATCGGCGACTCATAGGTACTCTTCCCGTGCATGACCTCTGTCACACTCACCCTCATCTCATCACTTGCAAGGGGTGTCCCGTGAACCACAATATCCGACCTCCACGGGAAAACAACACCCAATGCCAGAACATGCTCGCGGGAGGGTGATGAGAAGGTGGCTTGCACTTTACCTGTTGCATAAGAATAAGTATAACAATTACAATCATGGGATAACCTTTGACATAGAAGTTAAACAACCTAAAAATGCTGAAAATAAACGGACGAGTTTCCCTTAAAAGTAAACATTTTTCCAGGATAAAGGCCTTCATCCGAAACAACAAAAACATACTAAATAAGTAATTACTCAATGGCCACACACCGGAGTTACGCAACAACCACACAATATACACCGTTCATTCAACATGATTATACACCAATTAGTCAAAATATAAACATGCATGTAAATAACGACACTCATATGAAACAACAAAAACATACTACATAAGTAATTATTCAACAAGATTATACATTAATTAGTCAAAATATAAACATGCATGTATATATAATTAGGTTGCAAAATCTAAATTACCTCCACCAAAAATTCAAATTGGTCGACGGATGAGCTCGCGTTTGGCGCTGGCCGGTGTGTGGGGTGATAATGGACGTACATGATCAAAGTTGCTAGGTAATGGCATACCCATGTTGGTGATGAAGTACATCCTCATCCGAACCTCCATCTCTGCCATCTTTACAGTCATTTGGGTCATTTGGGACTGTTGAAACTCCATTGTGGATTGTTGGGACTCTATTTGGGACCTCATTTGGGCCATTTCGGGCTCCATATATGCTTGGCTGGAAGTGAGGGGCGCTTCTTCCTAGCCCTAAAGGGCTCAGCTATCCCCACCCACCCAACGATGGCTCAAACACGACCGAGATGCTCATCTCTTTGTAGGGCCAAGGCTAGCTTGTGAAGGTTTGCTCGGGGAGAGTCCGAGTCACCCTAGAGGGGGTGAATAGGGTGATAGAAAAATCTTTGTGGAAATACACACTTTTGTGCGGAAAAGAGACAAAGACAGATTCCGAGTCTATTAAGTGGGTCGAAAAGATTGGACTCGAAAGCAATGAATCGGAATGAACGAGAGCGGTAAAGGCTGTCCGAGTCCGGAATGAACTCGGAGCGACTACACATAGAATTTACGTGGAAACCCTCCCGGGGCAGAAAACCATGGCCCGTGTCAATCCGGACACGAAGTCAAATCCACTATTTTGAGTCCACAAAATACCGTGAACTGATCGAACCCGAGTTGCTCCCTTAGACAACTCTATACGAGTTTTCCTAGACTCGAAGTTCCCTTATCCGATCTAGTACTTCCTAATCGAGATAACCCTTACAGGTAGGGACAACTAAGCTGAGTTAACCTTTACAGACTTAGTCAAGGGACCTTACAAAGAATGTAAGAAGAGTTTGTAACTAAGTACAAGACCTTACAACTCAAAGAGTAATGAATTACAGAGTGGGAGTTGTAAGTTGAAGATTGAAAGTAAATACAATAACTTTTATCAAGTATGTGTATCAACAATATGTTCGGCAACCTTCAAGTCTTGTGAGGTGGCCTCTATTTATAGATAACCAAGCGAGTAGCCGTTATCTTCATCTGCTGACCGAGAGTCTTCTGTGACCGTTGATAGAGGCTTTCCGAGTCACTCGGAAAGTGTCCGTTGAAATATGAACGTTGGACAACGGTTTAAACTCTCTTGGAAGTCCCAAAACCATCGGTAGTGTCTTGAAAACTGAGCTGGAAACCACCGTTAAGCCTCGGCGTTGAAGTTTTCCGGATATGGAAGCAGACGACTTCGACACAATCTTCCGGGACTGGAGTAGAGAAGGTAAAGAGCCATGTCTGCTGGTGATTTGACATTCCGAGCCGGCTACTTTTGTAGTTTGAAAAAATGTATCCTCGAATGAATAACCTACAAAAGTAAAACACCTTTGGTTCTCAAAGTAAAAATACTTTGGTCCAAGGTTAGACACGAGATAATAAAATAATTATGATAATTAAGCAAGCGATTATCCGAGTCGGAAATGAAACGGAATTTTACGAGTCTAAAATCCATGATACTCGGAATTCCATCCGACTTAGTCTAAACAAAGAAACAAGTTCGATAAAGGATATTAGAGAGGATTAACTTGATATAGACTAAGCATGAAATAAACTAAAAATACCGACTATTACGAAATAGAACAAATAACCACAAGTCGATTCCGAGTGAGAAACAGCGGAATACTGGTATATTCAAAATGCGAATAATCTGAGTGAGGATGGACTCGGAATAAAGAACCGAGTTTCGAGTCGCTTTGGAAAGCGATAAATGTGATAAGTGAAGGATGTATCACTTAGAGAAAATACTATTTTACTCAAATAAATTTACGGGACACGAGAGAATGCCTTGGAATCAAAACTCTATATGTATGATATCGTTATACCCGATTCCTTGTGCATAACTCGGAAAAGTATTAAGCGATGTCCGAGTCTTCAATCTCCCCTTTTTGATGAAAGGCATTCCATACTTAAGCGAAACTTTGTTAGAGGAAAAGAGATTGATTCGAGTAGTTTGCTCATAAGTGAGACAGATTCGATAGATCGAAGCAATAAATGATATATTAGAGCAAAACAAAATACGAGTAAGCTTTAACATTAACTCGGAAAATAAGACGAGCAAAGCCGAACTCGGAAGATAATAATGAAATGCATTAATCCATTAAAAATTTTACAAGGGCGGGAAAAACTCCCCTAAACAAGACAACCAGTTTCGACTACATTTTTCTCCCCCTTGCCTTTCAACAGAAACAAAACAACAAAAAGAAGGGAGAAAAGAACAAGTAATACAACTTAGTTGTCCGGACAAAAAAAGAAAATAAAATTTAAAAGAAGAAAATCCGGAGACATTAAGGAATTGCGACTCGGTGCATGGCTCCTACGAGGGAGGAGGGGATTTTTGAGTGGAGGCGAAGGTGCGCCGGCGCCGATACGATCTTGACGATGTGCTTGAGCGCGGCGAGGGAGAACCGGGATTGTCCTCGGGGCTCGGATCTTAGTGGCTGACCGGAGAGAGTGGATCGAGGGTTCTTCCCTTGGGACCTCGGTGGGTGGAGGGGCTGCTCCGGCCGACTGCTTGGAGGAGCAAGGTCTTCGACCTATTCGGACTAGCCGTCCGAGCCGAGTACTGACGATTTGAGCTTGGGGAGCGGGCTGACCCTCGGCGGTTGCCACGACCTCTTCTTCCCTTTATCCGGAAGGGCCTGCCTCAGCCGCAGTTTCCTCGAGCATCTTCTGCTGCATCTGCAGCTTCTTCCTCTTCTTCCTCATCCCCGCTGTCCGAGGAGGTCGGACTCGGGCTCGAAGACGCTTGAGCACGCGTCCGAGTCATCCCGGTCTCGAGCCGCCTTGGACCGTCTCTCTCCGAGGAGCTTAGCCGGCTCCTTCTGCTCCTTAACCAGCTCCATCATCTCAAGAACGAGAGATCGCTACTCTCGGATTTGGGATCGATCGATCTTTTGGTTGATGGTCGGACCCTAGAGGACGGTTCGAAAGCCCCGAGCATGTCTCCGAGTTCGGAAGACACAGAGCTGATCTTGTCCATGAAGACGGGGGACAAGAGGGCGAGAGAGAGATTTGGAGGGACCTGAGGTGGAGGCACCACCAGGTGTAGAGGGAAAAGGGAGAGGGGTTGATTTCGAGTCCGAGGTGAAGAAGGACGCCTCGGCTACGAGTTGTGAACCCGGACACCGGGGTTAGTTTCTGGTATCCGTACCCTGGAGTTCCTTCTTGCCGACCACAATGGCCGCCTCGGACACCGCGTTAGGGTCGGAGGGAAGAGGAACTTGAAATTGTTTGAAGACAAGGGTTAGAAGAGCACCGAAAGGAAGGGAGGTGTTCTTCTTGGATTGAAGTTGAGCTGGCACGGCTGCCATCCGCTCAATGATGGAGGGGAAGAGGTCTACTTTGTATCCCTCGAGGATGTCGAAGAGGGCTTTGAGGTGCTTGGAGTTGGGGTTCTCCTTGCTAGAATCGTTGTGAGAAGAAGGTTCTCATCGGCGAAAGCACTGAAGCCTAGCCTCGACTTCAAGCGAGTCACGAAAAGTTTTCCTGGACTCGGGGAATTCTTTGCGTATTTTTCAAAGAAGTCGTCGGCGACTTCGAGTGAAAGGATAGGGTTGCTTGTTCAAGAAAAGAGAAGAAACTTTGAACGAGGCGGTGGAGGAGGGAGGTGTTGATGCGAACAGTAATGTTCGAACCCGAGAGGTTAGAACATTTTCGGAGTGAGTGAGGTGAGTGTAGAACTCGGACACGAGTTCGGGATAGATGAACTCACTAAAACACAAGAAATGATAGACTCCGGTGGTTTGGATGTTGGACAACCAGGAGAATTTGGTTGTTGGGAAGAATTTGTCGTCCAGCGCAAGGTCTTCGGGTGACAACGGGTTTAGAAGGGGTTGAGCTTTACGGCTTGTTGGTGCGCGGCTTTTTGAGGATGAAGAAACACTGGAAGTCGGGATGGTTTCCTCTTTTAGGCATTGTGAGAGAAGGAGAGAAAAGATGAAACTTTTCGAAAGGAAGAGAGAAGGACATGTAGAAGAGAAGAGAATGAAAATAAAAAAGAGATTGAAAGAGATGAGAGCAGTAGTAACTTACGAGAGAGAGAGAGAGAGCTTCTTCGATGCTTGCAGACGATCACGAATGATCTGTTCACGTAGAAATCTTCCGCGAGAAGTTTCTTTTGAGAGAGATGGAGTTTAGAATACCGAGATGAAGATGGATAGACGTTATTTATAGAAAATAAGTGCGCCCGTTCAACTATCCGTTAAGTAACTCCGTTCGACTCGGCTTGTCCATCAGTCACTAAAGACCGGTGTGACGGTTCTTCTTCAACGGTTGAGATACCAGCGGTTTGAAATCCACGGCTAAGATTTGATCACGGCGCTCGAGAAAGAGAGAGAAAAAGATTTCGAAAATATAATCCGAAACTCTCCACTGTTCTAGAGATAGTTTCGAAAATTTGATGTCCAAGTTTGCTACGTCCGAGTTTGACTCGGAAAGGCTTCGAGTAACTCGAAACACGAAATAACTATCAGCCCAAGTATCACGGAATCAATCGAACTAATTGTTTTGAACAAAGAAAGCACATAGCACAGAATTATGCAATAAAAGTAACACATAATTAAGCATTTAACATTCCAAGCTCATTCCGAATAAAACAAAACCGATCTTCACCCGGAGGCTTAGTAAAGATATTAGCTAATTGAAAATTAGTAGGAATGAACTCAAGTGCAATGTCACCCTTTTACGAGTGATCACGTAAGAAGTGATACCGACCTCAATATGCTTTGTTTTTGAGTGCTTTGGAAAGGATTCTTAGTGATGCTGATTGCGCTTTGGTTGTCACACTTGATTGGGACTGAGTTCGAAATAGTCCAAGGTCCTTTAAGTGTTGTTTTATCCAAAGAATCCGAGCGCAACAGGCTCCAGTGGCAATATATTCAGCTTCGCAATCGATAAAGCTACCGAGTTACGCTTCTTTGAGTGCCAAGATATTAGGGATTGACCCGAAATTGGCAAGCTCTAGATGTGCTCTTTTGATCAACCTTGTATCCTGCGTAGTCCGCGTGCGAGTATCCGGTCGAGTCGGTTCGAGTCTCCGGAATACCACGGACCTAAATTACGAGTGCCTGCAAGATATCCGAATATTCTCTTCACCGCAGTGAGATGTGATTCTTTTGGGTTAGCTTGAAATCTTGCGCATAAACAAACGGTCGAACATTATATCCGGCCTGCTTGAAGTAAGATATAGCAAAGATCCAATCATACCTCGATAGAGTTTCGATCTATTGCTTTACCTGTTTCGTCCGAGTCAAGTTTTATCTTGCTGCTCATGGGTGTAGATGCGTGCTTTGCATCTTGAAGTTTATATTTCTTCAGCAGTTCCTTGGTGTATTTTGATTGATGAACAAAGATCCCATCTTTGTCTTGTTTGATTGAAACCCAAGGAAGAAATTGAGTTCTCCCATCATACTCATTTGGATTTCTTGACTCATCAACTCGAGAAAATTCTCGGCACGTAAATTCATTAGTAGCACCGAAAATAATGTCATCAACATAGATTTGAACAATAAGAAAATCTTTCTCTTTGGTCTTTATGAATAGAGTCTTGTCGATCCGACCTCTTTTGAAATCATTTTGAACCAAGAAGCTACTCGAGTCTTTCATACCAAGCCCGAGGTGCTTGCTTAAGACCATAGAGAGCCTTTTGGAGTTTGAAAACATGATTTGGAAATTCCGAGTTTTCAAAACCAGGAGGTCGCTCGACATAGACTTCTTCTTCAATAAAGCCATTGAGAAAAGCACACTTAACATCCATTTGATATAATTTAATATGCATGCTTGGATGCAAATGCCAACGAGTATTCTAATGGCCTCAATTCAGCTCTCGGTGCAAAGGTTTCCCCACAATCAATTCCTTCTTCTTGATTGTAACCTTGAGCCACAAGTCTAGCCTTATTTCGACTACCACTCCACCCTCATCCAGTTTGTTTTTGAAAACCCATTTGGTTCCTATAACTCGGGTGGTCGGAAGGTCGGTTGGTCGAGTCCGGACTTGGTTTCTCTCGAATTGATTAAGTTCCTCTTGCATGGCCTCTATCCATTCAGGTTCATTAAGGGCCTCTAGTGCATTTTTGGGTTCGAGTTAATGAGATGAATGCGGTGAATGCACATAGATTGAGTGAATCTTACCTCTTGACCTTTGTCACAAAGCCGAGAGATGCTAAGTAGATTGTATTTTAGCCCTTTGACAAGGTAGAGTGGGCTCACCGGATTGCTTCCATTTCCAATCTTTCCGATGCCCACTATCTTGCCTTTCGTTGTCATCTCCAAAAGTGACTTTTCCTCCTTTATATGATTCTAGCTCGGAAAAGAGTCCTTGGTCACTGACATGTGTCGAGAACATCCGTTGTCGAGGTACCGGTGTCCTTTTGATCTTTTCGAGTTACCTGCAAAGCAAAGAAAATCTAACCCTTCTCACTTCCTCTAACGAACCCAGTAACATTCTTTACTTGTGGTCCTTTTACGAGGAAGAAGGTGTTTCGGAACCCAGATTTGAATGACTTTGGGTTTTGTCCGATTCCGAGTCTTTCTCTCGGAGAGCCGAGTCTGTGTCTCTTTCTTTTGAAAACCTTTCCTTTTGAAATAGAAGAAAATGGTTTCTTCTTATAAATGTCTCTGGGCTTAGTCCTCCTTTCATTTCTATGAATGGGACCATGCTCGGCTTTTACGAACTTTACGGTTCTAGAATCCTTTTGAATAATTCGAGTAAGAATTAGATTCTTCCTCTTTGTTGAAACCAAGACCTTCTTTTCGAAAAGAGACACATTGTGATCCTAAGAGCATGTCAAGGTTCTTCGACCTTGAGTAAACTTTAAAACCAGATCTTGAGACTCCGTGAGATTCTGTTTTAGTCGCTCATTTTCTTTCTCGAGTAACTCGGACTCGGTCTCATTAGATTGAGCACTTGTCTTGAGTTCTCCGAGTGTGAGTCTCGGTTTTTCTAATTCGTTTTTCAAAGAAATGCTCTCGAAGTAATTGACTCAAGTTGTTCTTTGAAATGAGAAGAATCGAGATTGGACTTTTCTTCCAAAGTAAAAATGTATTTAGCTAAATCAACTTTGGAGAATTTGAGGAAGTAGTTTATTACCTCTTGAGGATCGGTTTCCTCATTGTGCGAGTGCGAGTCGACTCTCTTTCGGCTTCCGAGTCGGAGATTGCCATCGGACACTTTGAGTCATCCGAGTCCTCGTCGTCTTCGATGAGTCCTCATCGCTCCATGTTGCCATCATGGCCTTTTTCTTCTTCCTGTCCCTTTTTCTTTTCGGACGAGTCCTTGACTATGTGGTCTTTCTTTGCCACATTCAAAACATCCAGAATTCTTAGACACAGATAACTTTGAAGGAGAAGAAAACTTACCTTTTCTATCTCTCTTGTCTTTCTTGTAGAATTCTTCTTTTGGTCTTTTGTCCCATCTTTTATGCTTCATCATTCTCTTGAAGCCTCTTGCAATGAGTGCCATGGGATCGTCTTCGAGTTAGAAGAGCTCGGACTTGCTTCTTTGGATTACGAGGTTTTAAGCGCAATGTTCTTTTTGGTAGTACCCTCGGCATCTTCTTCTTCCGGATGTATCTCATGCGTTAGAAGCTTTCCAATGAGCTCGTCGGCTTCAAGAGTGAAAGGTTACGAGCCTCTTCTATGGCGAGTCACCTTAGGACCCCATCATCTCTTAGGTAGGCTTCGAGAATTTTCCGGCACATTTCTTCATGGGAGATTTTCTTTCCCAGAGATTTGAGATTGTTGGTGATCTCGGTGAAGCGAATGAACATCCGAGTAATGTTCTCCTCTAGCTCCATTTTGAAAAGCTTATATTTGTGAAGATACTTGGCTGATCTTCGCTTGTCTCACTGACTTGTACCTTCGTAGGTGTTGACCAAAGTATCCCACACCTCTTTAGCGAGTCACGGGCGGAGACTCGATTCTATTCTTACGAGCTTATGGCGCACATAAGAATGTTCATGGCTTTGAAATTCTTTACGAACTTCTGCGCCTGCTGGAGTGAACTCGGCCTTTGTCTTGGGAAGGATTACGAATTCATCTGTCTTCGTTGGAATGTAGTTTCCTTGTTGTATGATTTCCCATACTTCTTTATCATGATCCATGAGGAAACATTCCATAAGCTTCTTCCAGTGACCAAAATTTGAACCTTTGAATTTTGGTGGCCTGTTGGAAGATCTTCCTTCGTCGAACTCGTGCGGTGTTACGAGCCATCCGATCTTTAAACCTTTGGATTGTTAGATCCTTTACGAAAGGCTAGGCTCGATACCAATTGAAGGTTTGCTCGGGGAGAGTACGAGTCACCCTCGAGGGAGGGTGAATAGGGTGATACAAAAATCTTTGTGGAAATACACACTTTTGTGCGGAAAAGAGACAAAGACAGATTCCGAGTCTATTAACTGGGTCGAGAAAGATTGGACTCGAAAGCAATGAATCGGAATGAACGAGAGCGGTAAAGGCTGTCGAGTCTAGAATGAACTAAGAGCGACTACACTTAGAATTTACGTGGAAACCCTCCCGGGGCATAAAACCACGGCCCGTGTCAATCCGGACACGAAGTCAAATCCACTATTTTGAGTCTACAAAATACCGTGAGCGAGCGAACCCGAGTTGCTCTCTTAGACAACTCTATACAAGTTTTCCTAGACTCGAAGTTCCCTTATCTAATCTAGTACTTCCTAGCTAAGATAACCCTTACAGCTAGGGACAACTAAGCTGAGTTAACCTTTACGGCTTAGTCAAGGGACCTTACAAAGAATGTAAGAAGAGTTTGTAACTAAGTACAAGACCTTACAACTCAAAGAGTAATGAATTACGAGTGGGAGTTGTAAGTTGAAGATTGAAAGTAAATACAATAACTTTTATCAAGTATGTGTATCAACAATATGTTCGGCAACCTTCAAGTCTTGTGAGGTGGCTTCTATTTATAAATAACCAAGCGAGTAGCCGTTATCTTCATCTGCGACCGAGAGTCTTCTCGTGACCGTTGATAGAGGCTTTCCGAGTCACTCGGAAAGTGTCCGTTGAAAATATGAACGTTGGACAACGGTTTAAACTCTCTTGGAAGTCCCAAAACCATCGGTAGTGTCTTGAAAACTGAGCTGGAAACCACCGTTAAGCCTGGCGTTGAAGTTTTCCGGATATGGAAGCGAGCGACTTCGACACAATCTTACGGGACTGGAGCGAGAGAAGGTAAAGAGCCATGTCTGCTGGTGATTTGACGTTACGAAGCCGGCTACTTTTGTAGTTTGAAAAAATGTATCCTTGAATGAATAACCTACAAAAGTAAAACACCTTTGGTTCTCAAAGTAAAAATACTTTGGTCCAAGGTTAGACACGAGATAATAAAATAATTATGATAATTAAGCAGCGATTATCCGAGTCGGAAATGAAACGGAATTTTACGAGTCTAAAATCCATGATACTCGAGAATTCCATCCGACTTAGTCTAAACAAAGAACCAAGTTCAATAAAGGATATTAGAGAGGATTAACTTGATATAGACTAAGCATGAAATAAACTAAGAATACTGACTATTACGAAATAGAACAAATAACCACAAGTCGGATTCGAGTGAGAAACGAGTGGAATACTTGGTATATTCAAAATGCGAATAATCCGAGTGAGGATGGACTCAAAATAAAGAACCAGTTTTACGAGTCGCTTTTGGAAAGCGATAAATGTGATAAGTAAAGGATGTATCACTTAGAGAAAATACTATTTTACTCAAATAAATTTCTGGGACACGAGAGAATGCCTTGGAATCAAAACTCTATATGTATGATATCGTTATACACGATTCCTTTTGCATAACTCGGAAAAGTATTGAGCGAGTGTCCGAGTCTTCGACTTGTCCCTCCTCCTGGTGGTGTCAACGACTTCTAAAATCGATGTCCGTGACAAAGACTCCTGTAAGAAGAAAAAAATATTATCATTTGACAATTCGAAATATTAAAATCGATAAGTTCTCAAAATAAATAAAGAAAATAGTAAAAGAACCCACGAGACGTTGTGCAATAGCTTCTCCATCGGCCGTAGTGAAGGTTCCATCTTTCTTCTTTATTCCTTCGACCCACAACTCGTCCCTATCGATAACGAGCTGTGAAGTATCTATGGTGGTCACCGAATGTGGTTTGAAGTTGTTCAAGCTTTTGCTTGTACAACCTCTCCTCCAACTTTGTGTATCCCCCACCGGACATCACATGAGGGTACGCATTGTTTTTAATCTTCTTCCAGTTGGCTTCACCTATCACCTGTGCAAGTAATTAAGACAACAAAAATATTAGTGCATAAGACTAAATCGAAAAAAAAAAAAAACATAACAAGTGAGGATGATAAATTACCATGTATTTCGGAGAGGAGACATGTGATTCAAATGATCTCTAGTCCTCCTCGATGATACAATTGTAGACCTCCTAGGGTCTAACTTCTTATTTTATCTCGCTTTGTTTTGTAGACCCATATAGCGAGCAATGCGAGATTTGAAGTCTCTAAACTTTTCTCGCCACCGACATGAGGGTCTTGTGTTTCACGAAGGGGATCTCGAGATTCATTAATGTTCGGGTTGAACATTTTACGAAACACAAGAATGATATTCATTAGTACATATATATTAACTATTTACAATAAGTTGCAATACTATGTTGAGATGTGCATTTACCCGAATATCGTTCCACAAGTTGTCCTTAATAGAATCAAGGACATTGTTCCATTTTACGTAATTGATGTTCACGTATGTGCGGGTTGCTTGCACCAACATAGCTCATACATGGAGCTTTATAATCACCTACAATATTTATGTGCTTATCAAAATTGACCCGTCTAAGGCTGGTTGGATTGTCTCAACTCTAGACCAACTTCTCCTTGTTCATTATAGTTCACCCCCTCGATTTTTTTACTTTTGGAAGAATCCATTTTATACTGCAAACAATTATACAAATCTTGATAAATAAACATGTACAACAATTTTCGGACGGAAACACAAAAGTTGGGTTGGGCGGCGGCCAACACGGTCCGACCATGTAGTCCGGCACGACTCGTGCTGGTTGCCCATAACCCCGGTTCCTCAATTTTGGCCATTTTCCGCTTCTCTTATCTTATTTTCATATTCTATCCATTCACATTCCTCAATTATAATGCTGAAAAGGTACCACTTCAAACCGAACTAACGAAGAAACCAGCCATTCAAATTGTTTCCGAGTAATAGCACACAACATGCTAATTTCGAGACTTCATGGCTTGCATTTCAAATATACGGTTTAGATCCGAAATTGGAAAGCAAGATGAGTTGACTCATCGATCAAAACTATCTACATTTTCGAGTTTCATGAAAATGCCAAAAATGACAAGGCAAACAATAACATAATTAAAAGCTAGCATCAAAATTCAGGGCAAAATGCTAAAGATGAAAAGAAAGAGACAAACCTAGTGGTGCCAGGAAAAAGAAGGGGGAGAAGCAAACTCCACAAATACAATGCAATCGAGACCGGAAACCTCCACAAAGAGAAAGAAAGGGAGAGAGAGTGGTCGGCGAGAGTGAGTGGGAGGACCGGAAACCACATAGAGAGTGAGTGAGGGGAGGGCGGGGGTGCAGCCACAACCGGAAACGCAGAGAGAGTGAGTTGGAAGCCAACGAAAACCACCAGCAACCGTGGA
The DNA here is from genome assembly GCA_021018815.1 of Talinum fruticosum. Lineage (NCBI taxonomy): Eukaryota > Viridiplantae > Streptophyta > Magnoliopsida > Caryophyllales > Talinaceae > Talinum > Talinum fruticosum. The sequence continues at coordinate 5,065,642 of JAITYX010000025.1, read as the reverse complement.
GAGAAGAGCAACCGAAGAGAGAGAGTGTGGGGTCGAAAGTGAGAATGAGAATAGTGAAGTGGCGTTAGCGAGGGTTTTTCTAAATAACCTTAGACTATGGTTCTTAGGTTGAACCGTCATCATATATACATTAATTACCGCATTTTTTAATGAAAATTCCACTGATCCATTTTTTATGACGATTTGTCCATTTAATGAAAATTCCACTGGTCCATTTTTTATGAGTGTTAATAAGTATTTTATTACTATTAGGAAAGGTATTAACAAATATTCTGTTACTATGAGGAAAGCTAGTTAGGCTATAAATTTGAAAACCAATTAAATTTATAATAATGAGGATATATAGGATTAGGAAGCTTTCTCTACGTGGAGTTAGGAAGCCTAAAGGTAATCATGTCTCAAGTATATGTATATGAAGTTGATGAAGCTGATTAAAAGCATGAAAAAATAATTAAGTGAAGAGAAAGTTTATTCTTCAAACTATCATATTTGTTCAAATTTAACATCTAACAAACAACTGACCCGCAAACGTAATCAAGAAAGGGCTTTACGGGATAGATTAAACCTTCTTGTTCGAATTATATACTAGTCACATATCCTACGAGGGCTTGGTGTAAAGCGCACACAATGACTAATAGGACAACATACTGATATACATTCTTGTCTCTTATAATTTATAAATCTCTTATTCAAATTTATAATAATATAGATACTTTATTTTTTTCTTATCATTAGTTTGGAAAAGCCCCAAAAATAAGATATAAAGGAAAATTGCTAGCAATAGTATCCCGTTAACAAAGCTGATAGAATGTAATCCCTTGATCTCATTAATGATGATACAATAATACTTATACAAAGTACAAGAGAGCGCTTAGGCTAAAATCAAGGAAAGGATATTTACATTATCCTAAACTAAATACTAAAGGATAATACAAGCATAAAATTATTTCCATAATTATATCTAATACACCCCGCAGTGGAAGCGGGAGGTTGCCGAACACCGAGAGTGTCCCCGAAATCCGTAAATAAAACACGTGAAAGGCCCTTGGTAAAAATATCTACAATTTGATAATGAGATGGAACATGTAGAACCCGAACCGACCACGAGCTACTTTTTCCCGGACAAAGTGTATGTCCATTTCAATGTGTTTAGTGCGTTGATGTTGAACGGGATTACCGAAAGGTATATGGCACGATAATGTCACAATAGACAAGAGTAGCTTTAGGAATGGGACAATGGAGCTCAAGAAGGAGATTACGAAGCCGGCAGGATTCGGCAACCACATTAGCAACACCACGATATTCGGCTTACGCACTTGGATCCGGACGAGTAGATTGGCGCTTGGATGACCACAAGATGAAGTTGTCGCCTAAAAATACACAATAGCCAAATGTCGACGACGAGTATCGGGACATCCACCCCAATCAGCATCGGTGTATGAATGAAGACTTGATAAGGAGGAGCGATCTAGATGAAGGCCAAAAGTAAGAGTGCCACTGAAGGTATCGTAGTATGCATTTCGGAGATGTCATATGAGCTTGCATGGGATTGTGTATATGAAGACAAACTTGCTGTACGAGTATAAGATATGTCGGGTCGTGTAAACGTAAGATACTGAAGAGCGCCAGCAAGACTACGAGTACAATTTAAGATCCGAGTAGGGAGAGTCTGCGAAGGCTGGGAGTTTGCCTTTGGTATCAACGGATGTAGGAGCAGAGTTTGTAGGACGTCATATCGGCACGGTGGAGAATGTCCTCGGCATACTGCTTTTGGCTCGAGGAAGAGACCAGAGGCATGTTGAGTGATAGAAATGCCTAAAAAATAACTTAACGGACCCAAATCTTTCATGGCAAACTCGGAACTAAAGAGGGCCATGATGCGCTAACGAAGGAGATCGAGAGGATGTAGTAAGAATGATGTCGTCCACATACGAAGTATATAAGCCATGTCCGAGCCTTTCAGATAGATGAAGCGGGAATGATGAGGCCGACTATGGATGATCCAATCGTAGCGACATAATCCGCAAAATGCGATACCGAGGCCGTGGAGCTGGCTTGAGACCATATAATGACTTCTTAAGTAGCGAGACATGATCGGGATAGCGGGAGTCACGAAAGCCAAGCGGTTGATGCATGTAGACAGTTTCACTCAGATTCCTATGCAAAAATGCATTTTTGACATCCAACTAATGAATGGACCAAGATTTGGAGAGAGTAATGTCGAGAAGCTGTCCCGATGGTGGCTGGTTTGACCACGGGGCTAAAAGTCTCAATGCAATCAAAGCCAATTTCTCGTGACCTGCCATCACCAATAAGACGGGCTTTGTGCCTCTCAAAAGAACCATCGAGACTTCTTTTTATGTCTAAAAATCCACATAGACCGAATAACATTCACATTAGAAGGACGAGGTACTAACTCCCATGTCTTATTTTTAATAAGAGCATCAAATTCATCGGTTATGGCCCGTTTCCAATTCGGGTCGGATAAGGCATCCTTTGGGTTACGAGGTAGAGGAGAAGGTGAAGTAGAGGTAAAAAGGTTAATGGGTTGTTTTTGCTTGAAGATACCACGCATGCTTCTAGTGGTCATGGTTACGGTGGGTCTGGACCGAGGGGCGGACCAGGCTGGGCCGAGGGCCTACAGTATGCGGTAAGAAGTATGGAGATTAGGCGAAGTGGGCCGAGCGGGGTTTGCGGTAGACGCGGGCAAGGGAGAAAGGTGAGGCATAGCTAGAGGTTGGGCCTGACGCTGCTGGGTTGGAACAACGAGTGAGTCCGGAGCGATGAGACGCGGGAATGGGAGAGAGAGGATGCGGTTGGGCTCGAGGGTCGATAGGCTGGCTGGGCCGGATGAGCGGCGAGACGTGGGAGAGGAAAGATGGGGCAAGGAAGCTTGGGCTGGCGGGGTGGGTTGGTCCGTGATAGAGCCGGGAACCGTAGAGTTGTGGGAAAAATAAGGATGAAGACCAGAATCAAGAAAATCGTAAGAAGTAGAGGAGGGAGAGTATAATTTGGAGTAAGGAAATTGAGACTCATCAAAGACAACATGACGAGAAATGAGTAATTTTCCGGAAGAAATATCCAAACACTTGTAACCACGATGATTTGGTGGATAGCCCAAGAAAATACGGGGTTTAGATCCGGGTTGTAATTTGTGAATAGAAGTGGAAGGAAATAATGGGTAGCATAGGCAACCAAAAACACGAAGATGATTATAAGAAGGATCATGATGGTAGAGAAGTTTAGTGGGAGAAAAGTTATTGAGAATTTGTGGGGAAGAATGTTAAGAAGATAAGTGGCCATGTGAAGAGCATGATGCCAAAAGCGAGGAGGAAGAGAAGCATGAGCAAGAAGGCTACGAATCATATTATTAATGGTGTGTATCCGTCGTTCGGCTTTGCCATTTTGTTGGGAAGTGTGGGGATAAGAAAAACGGAATGACATGCCATTATTGTTACAAAATGATGTGAACGAGTTATTATTAAATTCACGACCATTATCACATTGAAAACTCTTTATGTTGGCATTAAATTGAGTAGAGACAAATGAACTGAAATTCGAAGAGAGAGAAGACTTGAGATTTATTGCCAACAGGAAAAGTCCAAAGAAAGTTCGTATAGTCATCCAATAATAGCATATAATATTTGTGACCTGCAGAACTTAAAATAGGAGATGTCCACAAGTCACTATGAATAATATCAAAGGGCATTGACGTAAAATTTAAAGAAGGGAAAAAGGGAACTTTATTTGTTTACCAAAAATACACGATTGACAAATAGTGGAGGGGAAATGTTTGCAATCGATAGATTTAGTATTGCGAAGGGAGTTTAACACATGTGCTCCCGGATGACCTAAACGACTATGCCAAATAGTAGGAGAAATAGCGGCAAAGGATGATGAAGCGGAAGAAGCGATTGGAGAAGAAGGCGGAAGAGAATATAGGTCCCCGATGCTGTCACATCTCATAAGAAGTGTCCCCATCAGAAGGTCCTTCATAGAAAAACCAAAAGGATCAAATTCAACACACATTATTGTTAGTAGTAAATCGACGCACATAGATCAAATTTTTATGAGATTAGGAGCATAAAGGACATGGTTTAAGGCTAGTGGAGGATGTGAGTAGGAAAGGTATGCTTGACCTAAACTAGAACGAGGAATAGAAGAGCCGTTACCAACAATGATATTATGATTGGTGCTCGTATTTAAATAAGATGAGAGAGTACCTAGGGAGGCCGTCATATGTGAAGTTGCACGGTGTCCATGTACCAATTATTATCCGGAACAGTAAGACTCATGGTGTGAAGGGCGGCTTCGATATCGGTAGGGAGTGAGCAACGTGGACTTATGGAGAACGACCCAAAATGCCGGCCTGATTGGAGACAGGCCGTGGGGACGAGGCAGTGGGGTATAGGCAGGGAGGGGCAGCCCAAGGACCCCACGCGACCCAAGGTGGAGGAGCGAGCCACTCGGGCTTGCGGTGCCCGAGCCGGGTCCGATAGAAGCCGGAGGCGAGGAGGTGCGGCGGCTGCTGGTGTCTGTTGCGGTTCTTCGGGAGCCGCCACGGCCACGGTAATTGTGGCGGGGAGAATTCCGATGAGTAGAGGCAGAATCTTGAGGAGGAGAAGGATGTGGGGCAGGTGTGGTGGTGCGGAGAGCGGTAGTGGAAGAGTTGACGGCAGCGAGTTGTTTAGCTTTTCGGGTTTCTTCAAGAATGAGGCGGGAGCACGCTTTATAAAAGGTGGGAAGGGAGTAGTTTGTTGAAGAAGAGTAGCAATATTGTAATAATTGTCATTCAATCCCGCAATAAGTTGGAGAACGAGCCATTGTTGAGAAACCGGGACATCAACATTGGACAGTTGGTCGGCAATCATTTTTAACTCTCGACAAGTAGGCGGATACAGTGGAAAAATTATCAAGACGAACTTGACTAAATTGGTTTTCCAAGTACGAGTGCTCGGGAAGACTTGTGGTCTTGGAAAATATTGGCTAACCGGTCCCAGGCGTTTTGAGCGATAGTATTGGGTTCAATGATAGTGGTGAGGAGATCATGAGATATGGTGCCATAGATCCATTGGAGAACTATGGAATCAAGACGGGACCATAGATTGGGATCAACGACATCGGTTTTGGCAATGTTAGAGTCAGGAAAGAGGAGGTAGGATCGGTAGTGGTGGTGTAGGGAAGGATATGATCAAGGACTTGGTAGACTCAACAATGAATCTTAAATAATTCGGCCCAAGAAGAGTATTGCACTTTTTCAATTTCAAGAGTAATCGGGATAAAATTTTTGATGTTATTGACAGCAAGAGTAGGGTGAAAGGAAGGAGGAGCCATGGAAGGATAAAAGAGAAGGTTGAGGCCGAAGGAGGGAGAGGGACGCCGAGAGGGATGCTGCCGTGAGGGAGAGGGAGGCCGGGGGGGCTAAGCGAGGATCGTTAGGGTTTACGATACCATGATATAATGTAATCCCTTGATCTCATTAATGATGATACAATAATACTTATACAAAGTACAAGAGAGCGCTTAGGCTAAAATCAAGGAAAGGATATTTACAATATCCTAAACTAAATACTAAAGGATAATACAAGAATAAAATTATTTCCATAATTATATCTAATAAAAACTATAAAAAGTACGAAAATCTGCTAAACATTGCTAAGTCAACTGTTCATATGCAACCGTATCAAGAATCAAGAGACACAAACAACTAAAGAAGCTAATCTTATACTCTCAAATTTGCTAAAACCAAGTTAAACTTTGAATTTTCTAGAACCAAGTCAGCTATTTATAATATATTTTGAGAATGAGGGCGACCCCGTATCAACCATTTCCACTATGCCAAGGCTCTTGGTAAGATTTGCTAGAACCAAGTTAAACTTCGAATTTTCTTCGCTCCAATTCAATTCTGCATTTTCTCCTACTCAAACCTAGATGATAAGCCATTTTGTTTTACTTAAAGAAGCCAATATATAAGAACTCATTGGTCATTATCTGAATTTAGCTATCTATAGTTGTATCTAGCTCAACTAATAAATCTACGTATCATTATATATGCCACTGTTTGATTTGAGCCCTCTCTTTACCTCACTCCCTCCTTTCTAAATTTTAATTCTTTATCTATTATTTTTTTCCTTATCTAAATTGTTGAGTTTGTTGATGGCCTAATTACAGCTTTTTATTTCAATTTCTTCAATCGAATCTATATCTAAAGGTATTTTTATTTTCTTTCTAATTAATTTTATCTTCTTCTTGTAAGATTATGAGTTTCTCTCCTTTTTGTGAGTTAGAGTTTCTCTCTTTCTTGTGAGAGTTTTGTTCTTTCCTTTGTGCAAGTCATTTCTCTTTCCTATATGTGTAAGTTTTGCAAGAGTTGTTGATTCGATTGGAGGGTATATTTATGATTTTTTATCAATTTATTTCATTGATTGGGAATGATTTAACAATGCAATTTCATATGAGTCGATCAAGGTGATGTTTTATTTAGGTTGGATCCATTATATCACACTGTGATCTATTTAATAAAATTATACTACAACTTGTTGATGTTGAGAAAAGACATATTAAAGTTAAAGAACGAGATTTGTGACTAGATTGATGTAGAAAGTATAGAGCCGAACAAAAGTATATCTACCATTAATTTTGTTCAAATAAAGATCTATTTTGGTATTTTATATTTGAGGCCCATTTGAAATGGCTGTTAAAATTAACTGTCATAACTGTTATAGTTTAAATAAAGTGAAATAATTAGTTGTCATAATTGTTATGAGCTTTAATGAAAATGCTTAGTTGTTATGACTGTTATAATTGAAAAGAGTTTAAAATTGTTATAAATATTGGTATATGCCATTTCAAACATGCCCTCACTCTTTTCAAAAAATTATGTTTGCCGAAGATGTATGACTTTTTAGTAAAATTTCTCCAACTAAAAAAAAATGTTTACATTTTGAACCATATCCCTTTTCAAAAAGAATATATGTAGATCGTTTTAAAATTTAAAAAATTATATTCTTACTAATAAGATATATACTAAAAATATAAGAATACATTATAGTTGACTCATTTTAATTTTTTAATACTTAAAACTCGTCTTTTTTTTTTTAATATAGAAACCATTCTAGTTTTATTGTTGCATTTTCTATCTATTCCACACCATGTTAGTAAAAATGGATATCTATTTTATTAGTATACTTAGAATGCTTGTTTGAAAATAGAGTTATTGATAATTTAATACCTGACGATAGTGACAAATGATAAAAAAAAAAATTCCTCAGCTATAGTAAATAATAAAGTAGTACTAGTACCCTGAGGTATTTTATGTTTAGTTTACTTATTACCTTATAATTTGATAAAAATGAATAGCAACTAATTTGAAACAATTCTTTTAAAGTAATTATTTTAGAAATGCCCTTGGTCTATTTTTGACTTACAATGTTTATTGTTGAAATTTTATTTTTATTTTTGGTAAATGTTAGTTAATTTTTTTTTATTTAAGAGAAAATTTATTTTTAAGTAAATTAAATTTGTAAGTAAATAATAAATATTTATTTTTAATTTAAGAGCACTAATTATGAACAGAGTTTCTTCAAAAGTCAACTGGATTATCACTTATTTATTGATTTTTCTCAACTTATGTACATTTTTTTAAAAAAATAGTTAAATTCAAACCTTTAAATTTTGATCGAAATAAGTTACTTATTTAATTTTTCTCCATTCATATATTTTTACAGTATGATTTTACTCAAGTAGATAAAAAAAAAATGAGGGTAAATTCGTCATTTAACACCCAACAAAATCGACATTTGTAATTATACAATATTATACGATACTTCAAGTTACTAATTTATTATTTATATACCTGATTAATTTTGCAATCACTTGTTTAAAGTATGACGATTGGGAAATCATCAAATATCAATTACCACGATGTTGGATATGGAATAGAGAGAGAAAATATGGGACCAAAGCCCAAAATATATCTGAAACCATGATTTTGTTTTTCAAATGATTTCTCCTTTTACAAGAGCTCACTCACTTAGCCTTTCCGGGGACTAGTGGATTACGGCAAAGAGATCCCATGTCCCCATATCTCTTCGTAATTTGTATCGAGGTTTTGTCTAGAGGACTGCAATTAACAGCTAAGGAGAAGGGATTCTCTTTTCACCCAAAGTGTTCAAGGCTGAAGCTCACTCATTTAGCCTCTGCAGATGATGTGCTCCTATTTGCTAGGGGTGATGCTCAATCTATTCAATTACTATGGAAAAGGTTCCAACAAGCCTGTGCAATGTCAGGATTGTATATCAGTGCTGAAAAACCAGAGGCCTATTTTGGAGGTATCTCACTGGCTGCTTAGCAACAGATTCTGGAATCTATAGGGTTCTCTATGTGGTCTTTTCCTTTTAGGTATCTTAGAATGCATCTATCCATAAAGCGAATTTCTCATTCTATGTGCCAGAGCCTTATAGACAAGATCAAACAAAAAATCTTTGCTTGGTCAACTAGATATCTCTCCTATGCTAGATGGATAGTGCTAATTCAGTCAGTCCTATCTGGTATGATCAATTTTTGAGCTCAAATTTTCCCTCTTCCCTGCATACTATACATTGCATCCAGTCCCTATGCAACAAATTTCTGTAGAGTGGGCAAGCAGATGGATCAAAGATAACACTTATCAGTTGGAGCAAAATTTGCCAACCATATCAAAACGGGGGTTTGAATTTCAAGGAGATTCAAGCCTGAAACAAAGCTCTATGTGCCAAATCGATATGGAAACTATTATATGCTTCTACCATTTCATAAAATGGCTAGAAGCTTGTCCTCTTCTACACACAAATATCTAGATAGTGCAACCACAAGTGGGAGATGCGTGGGGATGGAAGCAGATTTTGCAGATACGAGATGAGCTAGCCTTTAAACTTGGTGGAGAGACTGCAGCACAATAATGGCTTCGATCTGGATACGCAGCCCAGAAATGCTACGAGTTGTTTAACAAGATAGAACCATTCTATTTTTGGTTGAAGCTAGTTTGGCAAAATTGGGCATGGGAGAGATATAAGATGTGTGCTTGGCTGGCGTGTCACAATAGACTGGCTACCGCAAGGCTGCTCTATACACAAGGCATGTTGGTTGAGGAAAAATGTGGGCTATATAATTCTCCAGAGGCTGACAGGTGTGATCAGTTGTTCTTCTAATGCCCTAAAGCATACCAAATATGGAGTGCAGTGCTCAGTTGGGCCAACATGAAACCTCAGAGATGGACATTAAGTCACGAGAAGAAGTGGTTCTCAACGAATTCCAAGGGAAACTCAACCAAGTGCAAATACGTACTTTATTTGTGAATTCAATCTACCTGATATGGCAAGAACGAAACCTCAGAAGGTTCCAAAACAAGCCTAGGAGTAGTGAGTATATAGTGAACCAAATGAATTACACTTGTTGTATACGAGCTGAAAACAAAGTACCCAAGTGGGGGACTTTTTTTTTTTTTTTTTTTACAATGGGTAAATACAGCAATTTTTAGGTAGCCCTTCTCTCAAGGGTTCTACGCAAATTGTCCTCCATAAGAATGGAGAGGAAGGAGGGAGAAGAAGGAAGAGAATCCCAATGCAAAGATTGGGTGATAGAAAGACCTAGTCTTGCTAGCCAATCTACCACCCTATTGCCTTCTCGATAGTGATGATTGATAAAAACATTGTAACGAGTTCATAAGATACATGTGAGTATCCCGAATAAGCGTCTGGATCTCTCTTGGAGGTTGACACTCTCGTCTTAAGGCCTTAATAACCAATTGGTTATCTCCTTCTATAACAATAGAATGAAAACCTCGCTTGAATGGCTGCCCGTACTCGGTTCCTCATTGCTTGTGGCTTCTGCGATGAGTATTGAGGTTGATCCCAGATTTGAAACTCCTGCTTGGATAAATCTTCCGTCCCAACTTCTAATGACATATCTTCCTGCTGCCGTCGTTGAAGATTTTGATCCATCAAAGTTGATTTTGATGAATCCCCCGGTGGTTTCTCCCATCCGATATGTTGAAGTGAATTGGTAGGAGTAGTTGGTGAATGATGTATAGGAGCTAGATTATACATTCCATCAAATTTTCCTCTTGCCCTCCATTCTGCCCATGCTCTTTTTGGTTTGATTAATATTGAATAGAATTGTATTTTCCTTTATTAAATACAACCTCATTTCTACTTTTCCATACACTCCATATCAAATACACCACCCTAACTAGTTGAGTTGGTTTGTTATTAGACTTGAATTTATGTAAAATATCGAGATAATGTTAGTTCGCGAAGTTGCCCTATGTTAATATCAAGCCATTTGTGGAGATAAGCTTTTTCCCAAGTATCGTTAACCATAGGACATCTAGCAAAGAGATGGTCAATCGATTCCTCACTATGATGGCATATCGGACAATGGCTATCGACACTAATCCCTCTCCTTGAAAGTGTGTCCCGTGTAGCTATGGAATTATGATGGATTTGCCACAAGAAAAGCTTTATTTTAGGCAAGACATCCAGCTTCCATATCTAACCAGCTTCCCGGACATGGTTACGAGCCCTTAAATTATGTGCATTCCAAGTTGCTAACTTTGTCGTGAATTTTCCTGAACTCGATAGTCCCCAGCACATTTTATCCTACAAATCATGATATGGAATGGGGATACTTTTAATTTTCCTACAGATGTCCATTGGAAGAAACGTAGAAAGAAATTGAATGTTCCATTCTTTTTCCGGCGTGATGTATATATTAACATTAGCATCAAGTGCTTGGAATATCATTCCTAGTATTATCGTAATATTGGAGCAAAGAAGTTTGTCCACACCGATTATCATGCCAAAATTTTGCAGCCTTTCTATTACCAACTTCCTATTTTAGCCCTCTTTTGAAGACATCTCTCTCTTTCGGAGACATTTCCAAACCCAGAGTCCGTAGGTTTAGGTTTTCTCGGAAAAAATCATCATCTAAAGGGTATTTAGAGCGCATGTTTTGGACCCAAAAATTATTTGGTTCATGAAGATATTTCCAAATTTATTTGTAGAGAAATGCTTGATTAAGCGCTTCGTTTTCCTAAGACCCAAACCCCCATACTTTTTGGCATACATATTTTTCCCAAGACACAAGAGCCGGACCCTTAATATCTTTTGCTTTTCTACGAAAAAGTCTCTGTTAATTTTATCCAACGAAACAGAAGTGCTTTTTGGCAATTTAAAACATTGCATCGTATGTGCGGGAAGAGATTCCAAATTTGATTGAATAAGAACCACCCTTCCCGATTTTGAAAGCGAATTAGCTTTCCACTTCTAGAGCTTGTTATCTGCTTTGGTCAAGATATCGGCAAAGGTGGAACTGTTTGTCCTACCCTTAAACACCGGGCATCCCGGATACATTCCGAATGAATCTCTATGCGAAATGTTGAAAATGGAGGAAACTCAATTTCTATCGGTAGAAGTCGCATTCTTTGAAAACACGATTGCTGATTTGTGAAAATTAACTAATTGACCCGAGAATTTGGAGAATTCATTCAGCTGGTTACTAAGTTTAAAGCACATCTCAATATTGGACTTGGAGAAAAGCAAACTATCGTCGGCAAATAGCGGACATGGTATTTTTGTGCGCTAGTCGCTATCTTAATTCCAATACCGGACTTTTGTTTCATCGCTTCAACCTGTAATCTGGCAGCAAGCACATCTATACAAATAATAAAGAGATACGGAGATAACGGATCGCCCTGTCTAAGACCTCTAGATGGCTTAAAAAAACCACATGACTCATCATTAATAAGTAGGGAGTAAATAATAGAAGAAATACACTCTCTAATCCAACTAATCCATTTATCATGAAATCCAATTTCTTTTAAACGAGGTTAAAATAAAATCTCACTCTATTCTATCGTATGCCTTTTCCATGTCTAGTTTGAGACCAATGTATGCTTGTTTTCCCTTCATATTGCCAAACTTGTTGACTATTTCATGTGCCAAAAGAATATTATCATGAATATCCCTATCCGGTACAAAGGCGCTCCGAAAAGGCTAATTATTCTTTTCGAATTGGTCAAAGTATGTTAACTATAATTTTGGAGAAAATTTTATACAAACTGTTGCACAAACTTATTGGCCTGAATTGTGAGGTTGTCGATGGATTAGTTACTTTTGGTATAAGAGCAATAAAGGTGTGGTTAATTTCTCTAAGTAGTTTTCCATATTGAAAAAAATCCATAACACTAAGAATGACTTTATTGCCTATCGTGTTGCAATGTTGTTGGAAGAAACTTGCTCCAAATCCATCCGGCCACGGGGCTTTAGCGGGATTCATTTGAAAGACTGTCGTTTTAATTTCATCCGGTGAAGCCGGAGCTAGAAGTTTATCATTGTCGGTTTCGAGATTAGTGGTCTTAAATTAAGATTGAATTGGCATGCATTCTGTCTTTGCGTACTTGAATCTAGAAATAAAGTCGGTAATGAATTTTTGTTTGATAATGTCTGCTATCATTAATCCAAACTCCCTAATCATCCTTGATTCGGAAAATAGTCGTTCTTTGCTTCCTGAACGCACAACATCTATGAAAGAATTTAGAGTTACGGTCACCTTTGGTTAGCCATTCCTTCCTATAGAATTTTCCCAATAGTTTTGGTTAAAAAGGAAAAGCCTCTCTCTTTCCTTAATAAATCTTGAATGCCAATGAAGTAGTCTAAAGCTACTCGGGTTAGCAATCAGTCTATCTTCGACTTTCTGCAATTTTGTGGAATTTTTCTCAATTTCTTGAAGGAAATTATTGCAAGAGTTCTTAGCCCATGCTTTGAGTTTGAATTTAATGCTCTTTAGTTTGTCGATAAGTTTGTACATATTAGTTCCCTGGGAGTATTTTTCCATTGATCCTTAACAATCTTCTTAAGCTGCATCAACACTAGACCAATTATTCCGAAATCTAAAGTTCCTCCTCTTATTCCAAAGGGTATCGGTTTCCGTATTGAGATAAATATAACAATGGTCCGAGCGGGAAAAGGGACCGTGTGAGATAGAGCTATTTGGGTAAACGTCCAACCAGTCCCTTCTCGCAATTGCTCTATCAAGTCTCTCATAGATAAGTTGACCTTTTAAGGATTTTTCCAAGTAAAAACCACGCCTACCGAAGGGATGGACTCTCCCTGAATAGATCGAACAAAATTTCTTATTCTTTGGAAGTTAACCATTGAAGGTTTTTGACCTCCTATTTTTTCATTAAAGCTTTCTATTTCATTAAAGTCCCCTATAATACACCATGGTAAGTTCATGAGGCTATTCGGATCCTGTAAGTGGCTCCGGAAGGCATTCAATAGCTTGTGCTAGACCATATACTCCTGAAATGAAACACTCTTTTTGAAGCTTTTTGTCCAATACATGAAGATGGATAAATCTCTTATCTTTGACCGATACGTTTATCGTAACATTAGATGCATTCCATAATACCCACATCCCTCCACAATGATTAAGCGGCAAGACGAAGTCACAATGATAAAATCCTATATTAGAAATAATTTTCTGCATATTCTCCAAATTGGTTATGGGTTCAATCACAAATAGAATATTCGGCCTAATTTTCTTGTTCGATAAAATAATTTCTGTTTAACTTGGTGCTTCTTGGCTCCTTGTACATTCCAAGCAATTATTTTCATATTCTCGGATAAAATTCCCAATATTGGCCATATTGGGATGGTAAAAATATCTCTCTGGAGAAGCAAGAATAAATAACCAAACAAGATTATTGCAAACTCCTATTTGTAAACGTACCAAATCACAAAAACATTAGTCACGAGATAACCAAGCTGCGGTGCGGTGAGCGAGACCCTTTTCGGGGTGGTCAATACAGGAGCCTTGGGACCTTCGAGGCCAGCTTGAAGGTCCTCTCGCCCAAAAATCATTACAAAAAAAGAAAACCGAAACAAATACAAATGTAGTCGATTCATTGAGACACCATGGTATTTTATTCCATCGAGTTCTTTGGTTGCACACGAGTCCTTGCCTTGACCTTGTTCCACAAAAGCAGTTCACATGAGTACTTTAAACAGATAATACAATACAATAAATTGCTCATATGTATCTCAGTGAATAGCCATCCCAAAATTACTTCCCCAAACAAACTAAAATATATTTTTGCTTAAAAAAGAAATACAATGGGGAGATAGTCTCGAAATTCCAAGGTACTCATCATCGACTATGAGCTCACTTGGCGGATAATACCTTAAAGGCTGCTCGACCCGGAAAGTGGTAGCCTTAAGGTATTTACCACCAAAGTACGTAGTTGTACAAAAAAATCTCATCATGAAGAATCAAGAAGAATGAATCACTCCTTACCGCCGGTGCTTCAATGTATCATAAGCGGCCTATTTAAAATCATTAGTAATTTTATACAAAGACATCGCCAAAGTAGATAAAGCCAAGACAATCCGAATCCATATCTTATAGTTCATATTAAGAGCTAAAAAATAAACAAAAAACCTCAAACTTCTCCACCAAGTCTTCCGACTTGCTGCTGAAACCAAAAATATCAATTCCCAGCAGCAAGTATGAACAACCAAACAAATATCAGTAACCATTGTGTGAAATAATGGTTTAAACAAGAGCGAGTAGAACCCAGATTCTACACCCACGAGTTGTACCAAAAATGTAAGCACTCTCCCTCTAAGCCATAATTTCAATCTTAGGGGATTCATTCTACCACTGCAGATGAACTAAACCTTTAAGTACCAAGATAGAAGAAAAGAGAAGGTAATGATAAAAAGAGAAGGTAGAAGGGAAAAACAGAAGAGAGAAAGAAACATTCCAATAACACAATCGGTAAAAGAACGAAGGACAATGAGAGAAAAAAGGAAAGAGAAAGAGAACATAGACTTAGCCCGGTAGAAAGAAATTAATACGGAAGGGCATGTAAACAACTTTTTCCACCAATAAGTCCATTTAGAAGTGAACCAAGAGATAGTGAACAGAAATAAACCGTTTGATGTCACGAGCAAAAGTGCTTGATCCGGACAAGATTTTTAGATCTCATAAACTCCGGAGGAGAAAACATAACAACCCAACATTGACTTTGATAGTAATAGGCATAACTGGAATAAAACTTGCAAGGTACAAATACTCAATAATAAAGGCATCATCACACTTTTTCCAGATTCTTGAGAGAACACCCACCCTCCCACTATAAAAGAGAACCCATCTTAACCAACTATAATTCCCAGATTCAAACAAGATTAATCAGTAACTCCGGTAAGACCTTACAGCACTTACTCAAAAAACAAACAAAAGCCCAACGAAGAGAACTTAAAACAGCACATTGTGATGATAGCAAGACAATACATGACCTACATAGCAGCGGATGAGGAAGCCTCTTCCTCATCCCGATTCATTCTTCTTTTCTTCGAGGAGTCGGTGGAAACCGAAAATTCATCACTAGCATCACATTCACAGAATTTCTCTTCACTAGGTAAATCATCTTTATCATCCAGGAAATCAAGATCCATAATAGAATTACCAGTAGAAGTAGGAGAGTCATGCTCTGCTCGGAGGGGTCAACATCATTAAAGAGAACAGTAGAATTGGGACTAGGAATGCCATCCGACCCGAGTAGGAAGAGGTAAGATGCCGTTGTCTAGGTTGTGGGAAATCACACGGATTCCGTGATCAAGAGGGGAGCGAAGAGGAACATCAAAGGTTTCATCCCTAGGCTGGTTTCTACGGATCGACTCTCTAGAATTGATTTCCTTTTCAGCGGCTTCAAGGGGATGGCCAGGCTCGGGTAGAGTAGAGTCGAAATTTTAACGAGTATCAGCTGTAGAAGGAGCTTCATGTTCAGCTTTAAACGTCCTTCCTCTCTTTTTGGGAGAAACTCGATCCATTTTTCCACCCCAGGATCAATTCTAGTGGTACCCCCACTCACGGTATTAATTATCTCACTAGGATTTGACGGTCAGTGGTTGGTGAATTTTTCACCACCACTTCGATTTTAGACTGGACCAGGAACATTAGGACAAGAATCCAACATGTGAGTCTCACACCCGCACAATACACAAACTTCATGAAGCCCTTCATAAGTCGGAGGAAGGGACATAGAGACAGTAGAATCACCCACGAAATGACACCTCTAAGAGGTCGGGAAATGTCCACATTAACACAAACACGAGCAAACTTACCCTTCTATCAAAGTAAGGTATAACTGTCCAATCTAACAACCTCTCCCACTTATTTGAGTAAATCGATAATGCCTCCAAATTCCAAAACTCCCGGGGAGTCTTGGAATATGGATCCATTGATCAATTTTATCAATCGTAGAAGAATAAGGGTAAAAAAGGGCTTCCAAGGCTTAAGTACAAGATTCAAGCCACTGAACAAACCATGGGCGATTAAACCAGACAAAGTTTTTATCCTACAAATTAGTAAATTGAAACAAAAACGACCCATTTCCCAACTCAACATAATCAACCGACCCCTTAATAGACTTCCAATCAATTTTAATTTTCCCTTTAACGAGTATGGAGGGGCAGCTGCTCACCCCACACTTTGCCCAGCGAGACATAAAGGCTGAAGCATATCCGTATTATACAAAGAGGAAGAAGTAGAGTTCAAAATATCGAGTACGATTCAGAATAGGGTTAGAAGCAACAGGAGTGGCAATCAACTCATTCGGGTTATCATCACTATTTCCCTTGACTCAAACACTAGATTCAGGCTCAATTGAGGAAGATCGAAGAGCATGTATACCCTCCACACCGAACTTGACCTTGTCGGAGAAAGTTGGGTGGGTGGTCGGAGAAGGACTGCTAGGATGTGTATGAACGCCTCCGGCCAGCAGGTCCGAAGGCTGGAAGTTGGGGAGAAGAACTAGCAGAGGGATTTTGGCGTGAATCTTGTGGTAGGCCATGAGAATTAGTAGGAGGAGAGTGAGAACTTTCGGACATTAGCGGGGAGACCGAGATAAGAATTAAGAGGAGCAAGGTATAGTAAACCCAATCCCCCTCCAGGAATTTATAGTACAACCAAAGACGTGCAAGATTATGTCCAGTAATGGAACCAAGACCGAACCATAACGGAAGTGAACAGTATTGACCGATAACATGAATAGTGAAAAATCCCAAAAACTTCAGCAAAGGCTCACACACAAAACGGAAGCCGGACGGACAAGCAACCAAAGAACGAGAGGAGAAGAATCGAGAAGCCTTTCGGGAAAACAAAAAAATAAAAACAAAAATATAAAAATGGAAAAAAACAAACCTGGAATTAGAGTAAGTAAACTTACCTTGGCGCCGAAGTTGAGCCGTAATCGAAATTTCAAGAAAGGAGAAGATTTTGGGATTACCTTGCAAAGCCCCATTATTGACGAGTAATAACCGATTTTGAGCCAAAGACGCCATCTTACCCTCGGTATGGGTTTACGATACATCGTACACTCCATGAACAGTGCGAAAGGAGGCATGGAGGCCCGATTTAACCTTAGTTACATCCCAGCAGAAGAAATTAGCACTAAGATTTTCATCAATTGAATGGTTAGATTTCAGCCAAAACTCGGAGAAACATTGATGTGGATCTTCGTGGGTCATTGATGAAGCTTGATTGGCACGGTGAGCGGTTTGGAGGGACGAAGGAGAGCCGAGATCCGGGGTTGCTCACAGGAAGGATCCGAAGCAAGGAGGAGGAAAGGGAAGCGGCGTGGGTGAAGCAAGAGAAAAGGTTCTGGAGGTTTCTTAACCCTAGGATGCCAAATCATCGGAGCATATCTCACTAGAAAAGCTCGGTGGGGGACTTGATCATGTACTAGGCGGTATCCATACGCTTTTGAAAAATTAATATAATCTATTTACCTTTTCCAAAAAAAAAAAATTAAGTGGAGGTGGCAAACAGGTGGTTCATTTAGAGTATATGTTGGTTTGAGTTCGGAGTAGGAGTGGCCCACATTTTTATAAAGTAAGATTCTACTATTCTTTTCACTCTATTATTTTATGTGTGTCGATATAACATGCTTTGTGATTGCTTGTGGGTAATTGGATTCTACATCATGCTCATGGTCTTAAAATTCTTCAAAAGCTTTCACCTCTATCATATTTCAAATAAATAAATGACCTTTGTACAGTGTTTGATTTAATTTTTAATATGTTATTCGAATTTTCTGTGTAATGCATGTAAACTTTCTAACTTATTTACACAATATAACTTAATTTTAGAACTTAATGAAAACTTATTTATGTAATGTTCTTTTAGTGACAATCCAGGTTAGAACTTGTAACCCCCACTCCCCACAAAAGATAAAAAATAAAAAGGAACGAATCCTATAAATAGAGCACAACATCTCGAATAACAAAATTAAAGTGATATGTTATAAACTGGATAAAATCCATGGGCGAGAACCCAATGTATCCTAAGACGTGGAATAGCTTGAGGGCTAAATAATGAAAGTTTGAAGCAAACACTACTACAAGAACCATTTTTAACTATGTTTCAAAATGACCTTTAACTACGGTTATCCGATGTCGTGTATGTGACCGTAATTGTAGGTGGACATCTTTTACTATGGTTCAAAACCATAGTAAAAGAAGGCCTATGATCACCGTTCTTTAATAGAGCTGTCGTCATATATAGCCTATTACTGCAACTCAATCTACTAAAAAGTATAAATTTGGGTAAATAGAGATGAACCATTTGGCATAAATAATAAAATCATTTAAACCACAAAGTTTCAAGAGGAAGATATGGACTTTTTGGCATAAGTACTCGACAAAGGAATACACAAATAGGACATTTCACTAGCAATCCCTATTTCCTTTGTGATTGTCCCAAAGTGATGCTCCTCTCATGAATACATTGCTTGGAGTTCTTGTTCACATAAAAATTGAGGAAAGCCTTAAGCAAAAACTTATCCAAAAGAAACATAACAAACATAGAAGGATCATAAATTAGAAAGGGACATCAATGCTAACATTTGGTCGTTATTCTCGCTCCCACTTCTCAACAAGGAACTTCGTGACATAAATCACTTTATCTGAATTTATACCAAAAAATTCCTTATTGAGAAGCGAAAGTCGAGATTAGCGACCAAAAATGGTATAAATAACTTGTTTACCTGAAAAAGCTTGTCCTCATCATGTATGCACCTTTGGAATCAACTACTTCAAAAGCTATTGTTAAGTCGTATTTTATACGTATTTTTAGTAGTTATTGAGTTTATATTATATAGTTTATTTTATCTAATTTATTCTATTTTGTCTATTTATAGGTAATTATCGAATAAAGTGGGGAAGAGAAGAAAAGTCGTTAAAAGTGGATTTTTAGCTACCGACAAGCATCCAAGAAAATATATGAAGTCGGTCCATAAATATAATATGTAATAAAATATTTATTTTAGGATATTATATTTTAGGAAATCCTAAGTGGAATAGAAAAGGGAAACTTAGAAGAGAAGAAAGAGAAATAAACCCTAACTCTTTCACCCTATATATACTACTTATTATCATCATGGAGAGGGAGCCCGGGAGAAGCCCCCTTATGCAGCCCTTGCTGCTCCCTCGCTGCCCACCTTCTATCACGGAACCCTTGCCCCCACGTTCCCTTGCTGCCGGACACACCAAGCAGCCAACCTAGCTGCTGCCGCTGCTCCTTGCTGCTGCTGCCGCTGCTCTTTGCTGCTGCTGCCCAGCCACCTTAATCACCCATCATCATCCCTAATCATCAACCACATCATCATCCCATGGTCAAAGAAACTAATATCGGTAGTATAATTTAGTTTTGTAATTTTTATTAGAAAAGATTGGGTTTTTATTGATAGATTAATACTAAAGATGCTAGTTTTATTTAGTTTACATGTTTTAAATTACATTATGTGTGAGTAGTTTTTCTTATACTTGGTATAATCTACTTGAAGCCATGTTAAATTATATATTTTGAAACAAAGTTTCGATTTTTATTGTCTTATTGATTCAATCCATGATTCTATGATAATTTGTGTTTAATGTTTATGAATTTATGTCTAATTAATTAGAGTGCACGCTACTTAGTTTTATATAAATTCATGTGATAGTTTAGAGGGTTTAAGTACGTAATTGCTGATCTTTTAGACATAAGTATCACCCTAGTTAATCATGGATGGCTCATACCCATCTCTTTTAATTAGGAAATTATCATAGATCCTTCTTAAATCAATTTGCTAGTAGATTGGTTATTAGGTGCTAGATGATGTTTTTCTAATACTTAATGCTCTTATTTGATTAAATTCTAGTGCTAGTGATAGGGTTATCAATATTAGTAGGGTTTATATTAGGGCTAGGCCTAAGTAAACTAATAACTAAGGAAAAACGGGGAAGATCCGCTAGTGGTTGTCTTCTACAGTTTAGCTCATGGGTAGATCAATTTGTGTGTTAATGATAAATAATAATTTTCATGGTGGATATAGATTATACTAAGTGTTTTTATAAATTTGCTATTTTTGATAATTATTTGTTTGCTTTTAGTTATTTTCTTGAGTTTATTAATTTTTATTTATAAATATATAGTCTTTTATTATCAATTTCATTAAACCCCCTAAAGATCAGTATTTTAGGTTAGTTTTAGTAATTTTATTTTAATTTAATTTTGAGTCTTTACATATTTTAATTTTCAGATTTAATTTTCTGTTAGTTTTTATTATTTTTGAGTCAGTTTGTTAGAAATTAGTTTAAAAATAGTTTCTTTTGTTATTTTTCGTGTTTTATTTTCTTTTAGGGTTTAGATAGAGTCCTAGTTTGCTGTGATTAAATTTTAGAATTTTTGGAATTAATTTGATATTTTTTCAGATTTAATTCTTGAATTTAATTACTGCAGGTTTTTAATAAAATAAATTCGTAAATTAGATTTTAAATTTTGTTTTTATATTTTTAGGGTCTGGTTAGGTTTAGAAAATTAGTATTATTATTCTGGGTAATTTTAGTATTTATTTTCGTAATTATTTTAGTGCAGAATTTTACTTATTTAATTTTCTGTTTTAGAATTTGTTTATTTTCTGCTTTAGTTTTCTGTTTTAATTATTCTAAAAATATACAAAAATATTTCTGGGTTATTGTAGTTTTATTATTCTGTATAAATTATTTATTTAGTTATTAGATAATTTTCTATGAATTTTAGTTATTGATTTTAATTTATATTTTCTATTTTGTTTTTAAGAGTAGTAAATTTGATTAGATTAAAACTTGCATGTTATTATATCTTTCCTCGTGGATTCGATCCCTACTTGCCCTTGCTATATTGTTTATTATAAGTTTAAGAAGTGGTTTAATTTGTTGTCTGTACGACAAGCTTAACGACTATATCATTGAGTTTTGGTTAATCTACAAAATTTAGTTACCTAAAGCAACAACTTTTCCATAAAAAATAGACCAAACATGGAAGGATTATAAAATGGGAAAGGAAATCAAAACTAACATTGATTGCTAATCTCAGCTTTCATTTCTTAATTGAAAAAGCTTTCTACCTTTCCATTGGACAACTTAGTCATTTTGATCCTCATCAAATAATGATCTATTACATTAATACTAGAAGTCAAAAATAATGAAAAGCAAGTCTGCGAGTACTAAATCAAGCAACAATATGGATATCCATCAATAAAAATTATTATACAATAATGTTATTATCGAGTTTGATATAATTACATGGTTTATGCCCTTTTTTTCCCTCATTTGGACTTAAGTTCAATATATATGCTCTCTTGATGTTCAACTCTTAAATACAATTCATCAAAATTGGCATCCTCATTTTCGATAGGCATTCCCATTGAGAAGGGTAGGGTCTCCTCAACAAACTCACAC
The DNA here is from genome assembly GCA_021018815.1 of Talinum fruticosum. Taxonomy (NCBI): domain Eukaryota; kingdom Viridiplantae; phylum Streptophyta; class Magnoliopsida; order Caryophyllales; family Talinaceae; genus Talinum; species Talinum fruticosum. The sequence continues at coordinate 5,043,842 of JAITYX010000025.1, read as the reverse complement.
ACATCTTCACCATCCCCACCAGCAATGTGTCTCTTCCCTTGAAGAATAATAGACCACTTATCATTGGGCTGGGTCGTCAATGTAGAACACTTGTCTTGCTTGGGATTCCATAATAAATTGATGGCCTTTAGGCCCTTCTCTTGTGAGATCGACTATTGTGAATCACATCTCATCAACTCGGTACATCGTTGTTATTGTTAACCCTTTTGCACCGGAAAACGGGCTCACGGAAGTCAACATAGTCTAGCTCCCATATCTCCTCAATGACTCCATAATATGACAATTTAGCTACAACAGGATTTTCGTCCTTGGAGCTGGAAACATGAAGTGCATGAGCCTCCAATGTAACCCCACTATTTTGCACGATGCTCCTATTGTCTTGCCTCTTTGTGTAGAAAGATTATCCATTAATGTCATACTCACAGTAAGATATGACTTCCAACTGCAGCCCTCTAGCCAAGCTTACTAATGTTTGCGAGATATGTTCTCGTGATTCTTCTAATTGGCTAGTGATGACTCTATCTCCGAACCGGTTGATAAATGTGCGATTATGATGGGTTAGTACCCACATGTCATTTTTTCCTCGGTCTTGTCTCCTTATAAGAGATTTGCGCTCATCAATGAGCGATCGCACTTCATCGTTGTTTTATAGAGTATGAAGATGTGCTTGACCCCGATATCCCGATTGATTGTTAGAACCGTCGGCCCCAATTTCCCCGCCCACCGATCTTCCCTATAAATTGATGTTTTGGAATACTAACAAGTTCACACAGTAGAACTCAACACACTCCTCAAATGTGTATGCCTCAATAATGCACGCTTCGGTTGGTACTGATTTCTAACATACTTGTTTGAGAATTTTCATAAAACGTTCAAAAGGTACATCCATCGGTAAAACAACTAGGCCACGAATCGCACTTCTCTCACCCAATGGACAACTAGGCGCACCATGATATCAAAAAGAAGGTAGGAAGTACATCTCAAGTTGGCATATTGTAACGATCACGCCGCATTGAAGATCATCCAATTTCTCCAAATCAATAACTTTGCTTGCATATGGCATTGAAAAAGAAGCAAAGTCTTGTGATCGACTGTCCGACATGTTTGGGCATCATGGCTCGGATAGCAATCGATAATATTTGTTGCATCAAAGTATGACATCAAAACGAGTCTATTGATGTTTGAAGAATATCCCTGTGACACTTGGAGTTTCTTCCAGGTCTTACGTAAACGTTGTTTTTCCCTTCTACTTAATGTGTAAGACACCGGAGGCAAATATGTTCTCTTCCCGTTTGGTTATGGTGCTAATTTCTCCCATATTCCCATTTTACACATATAGAGTTGTGCTTTCTCTCTATCCTTGGTCTTGCCCGAGTAAATTCAAAAGAGTGCCAATGAGACTTTCACGAGATGTTTTTCTCTATATGCATTACATCAAGACTATGCCTCACATACAAATCTTTCCAATATGGAAGATCAAAAAATATTCATCTCTTTTTCTACACACTTGTTTTCGAAATTGACGTCGGTGTGGCTTGCCAAACTCCACATCAAGATCCTTCACTTGGTTATATATTTGATATCCTGTTAATGGAGTTGGATAAGAATCCATCTCGGTTTTACCATTGAAAGCCTTCTTTTTCTTACGATATTGATGGAAAAGGGAAGAAACTTATGGTGTCCGAGATAGGCCGTTTTTTTTACGTGCTTAAGTTGATAGAAGCAAGTACCCTTTGCACAAATGGGGCATGCCTTATGGTCTTTGACGGTGTATCCGGACAAGTTTCTATACGTGGGAAAGTCATTGATTGTGGTAAAGATCATAGCTCACAATGTAAATTGCTCTCCACAGGTATGCATCATAAACGAAACACCTTCATTCCACAACAACTTGAAATCTTCAACAAAAGGCACCAAGTATACATCTATGTCATTTCTTGGCTGTTTAGGCCCAGAAATGAGCATTGACAACATAACGTACTTGCGTTTCATACACAACGACGATGGTAGGTTATAAATAACCAAAGGAACCAGGCTAACAGTTGTGCTTGCTACTGAGGTCACCATTGGGGTTTATTCCGTCCATACAAAGACCCAAACGTAGATTTCGTGCCTCCTTACTAAATTCTAGGAACAATGAATCGATCTTCTTCCATTGAGGAGAATCGACGGGGTGACATACCTTCCAATTTTGATGTATTATACATTATCATAAACTAGACATGATGTTTTTGAAGTTTTACATAATGCATAACATAATTAATATGAATAAAATATTGAGGTCATCCCATTAATTCGCTTTAACTCCACCAAGATATAACTAGAACCGGAGTTCCCATAACTCTTGTTGTCTTTAACAATGAGGTTGGGTTCACATGGTAAGACATAGAGTCTATTTACAATCTCAAAGCTGGTAATAATTCTTTATTTTTATCACCTTATTCTCTACTTGAACCATCTACCCCTCTTCCCATTTTTCGTGGACCGACCCATGTTGTAGATAGACTTTATGTCTTGCCTAGTGAACCCGACCTCATTGCTAAAGACAACAAGGATTATGGGAACTTCGATTCTAGCCATGTCTTGGGGTAATTAAAGCAAATTAAATGGATGGCCTCAACATTTCATTCATATTTCATTATTGTCTTATGAATTACATAAACTTCAAAAAAATCATGGCCTCTAGTTTACGATCATGTATAATAAAACAAACTTGCAACCAAAAATTAAACTGGAATTTAGATTATTGGATAAATTAGTGCACACCAACATCACCTCATCAAAATAAACAAATTTGATAACAAATTTATCTTTATGACAAGTTTTTGGGGAGATCCATATATCCAAAAACCTTTCAAATTTTTATATTTTCACCTTTATATTTTCTCCCTTTTGATCCTGCACCCCTAAACCATAAATATTTTAATTTTCCTAAACCCTAAACAACAAATTTTTCTATTTTCCTAAACCCTTAACCATAAATATTTTTATTTCTCTAAACTCTAACCAAATTTGGATACCAATTTTCATAATTGGTTAAATGAGTTCTCCCCAACATTACCTCATCAAAATAAACAAATTTGGATACAAATTTATCTTTATGACAAGTTTTGGGGATGAACCTATATCCAAATTATCCTTCTATTTCTTTAAACCCTAAAAATTTGGATACACTCTTTCGATTTACCATCTTTTATTATTATTCTATTTTTCTATATTAATTAAATCCTAAACTCCTAAACCCTTTTCACAAATCTCAAGCATTTCACGAATTTTCAAGTTAACAAACTAAGCAAATGTTACCCACATTCTCAATAAACGATTCAACAATTTCGAAAATTACCTACATTCTCAACATTCACATAATTATCACAAATACATTCAACATTTAAGTATCTAAATTTTGTAAATAGCTTAAAGCGAAAAATAAGAGAGGATAAAGATTCATACCTTAACAATCGCGAGAGTGAGCGAGAGGCTTGATAGCAAAACGCAACGATAGCCACCTATGACAGATACAAAGTAAGAGAGGATAGTTACAACTAAAAGAGACAAGAGGAAAAAGTGAGCGAAATGCAACGAGTCAACAAGAGGTACAACAACGAGGATGGCTTACCGGCGATAAGTATTAGATCGAGCAGATCTAGATATGAGGTAGTAGTGGACGAGAGGGAACTGTGGAGAACGATAAGACCGAGAGTAGAGAGTAGAGAGAAGATGAAGTGGGCGTGGAAAACAACAGTACTTGTTCTCGGATTTTTAGAGTGTATTTGGAGACACATTTGATGACGATTTAATGGAAGAAATGTCATCAAATGTGACCTATGACTACAATTCTTTGAAAGAACCATCGTCAAAAGGCTACTTGCTCAACCTATGATGATGGGTCTCCGAAAGAACTGTCGTTATAGGTGTTATACAAGGCTGCTTATTTACAAAAATATCACCACCTCATTTTTCGAACGGTTTGTCCTTTTAACCATTGTAAATCGATCGTAACAAAAAGTCATATATGTAGTAGTGAAAAGTGGCCAAAAAACATCCTACATCTAGCTGCTAGCACTTCCTTATCATTTGCACATGATTATTGGCCATACTTTTATCAAAAGCTTACCCGAGTCTTCATGCTTGACCTTTTCAATCAATAACCTTTCCAATGGCATATTATAATCTCAATTCTAATGAGAAATAGAAAAGTTATGAGCTTGACAAGTAACAAATATTTAAAAACTAACATCTCTGAGCTTTTTGATTCAAAACACTCGCTACAACTATGCAACAAATATAAAGCTGAACATATTAGAAACTACATGAATAAGCGCCCCAAAAATTAAGAATCACATAATTTGGACGTCAAACGATAAAGTTATCACCCAAACAAATTGGCATGTGCTCGACGAGATGAACATGGCCAACCCATGTTCATGAGCATAGCCTAATTCAAACGCTTTTTGCATTGCTTTTCGATTTCCACTTAGGTTTCCTTATTTGCATCATATTTTATGCTATATAAGGCATGTTCCTACGACCATCGAGTATAAATAGACACTGGCAATCGGGTCATTCGGTTCGGGTTCGGTTTGGGTTAGTTCGGTTTGGGTTAACTTCGGGTCGATCTTGTTCGAGTCCGGTTAGGTTTCCGGTTCGGGTCAACTTCGGTTCAGGTCAATTTTGGGTCAATCTCGTTCGGGTTCGTTCGGTTTCGGTTAACTTCGGTTCGGTTCAATTTTGGGTCAATCTTGTTCGGGTTCGTTCGGTTTCGGTTCGGGTTCGGGTTCGGTTTCGGTTAATTTTGGATCGAGTCAAATTCGGGTCGGTTTCGGTTCGGGTTGGGTCAATGTCAATTCGGGTGAGTTTCGAATATGATTTCGGGTTAATTTTAGATCGGGTTAAAATCGAGTCGGGTCACTTTTGGGCCGGGTTGATATTCGGTTGTGTCGTGTCAAATTTTTTTACAAAACCTTTTTGACTTGAAGAAAAATAAAATTTTATAAAGTTAATATATTATTAATATTAGTTTTTTTTATTTTACACGTTTGTTTTTCATGATTAAAAACGGAACGTTGTTTATTAAAAAAATACTAGTAACTTTTAAGAGATATAACTTATAAGTGTAAACAAGCAAAATTTGAATATTTGACTCTAAATTTAAAACAAGATAAACCAAGTTGATATTTCAATACATCACATATGTATAATCCAACTCAAACTTATTGATAAGTATCAAAAACAAAATCGCAAGACAACAACGATCGATAAATATAAGAGTTAAGATTAACTGAATTTACTTTGATGAATTGTAATTTGTAATGAATGAATTGAACTAATGTGAACCATAATTTGACGCTTAATTTCATATGATTCCAAGTCGATTTGGTCAAATTCGAACTAGTATAATTTCAACCGAACTTATATACGGACTACATAAATTAATAAAATCGAAATTGTGTGATACCGACATAATTACAATACTAATAGACTAAATGGCAACAGATACGAATTTCTAGAATGATTATATTTGATGTTAAATTTATAAAGATAATGTTAAAATAACTTAGATAAGTTCGATTCGATACAATCTAAAATGATCTTGATAAATCAAAATGAAAACCGAATATTCATCGGCCACTAGGTGCCACTAGTCATAATAACCAAGTAATAAGAATATCTAGTCGATCGATCAATCGGTTATTGCTCAACTCGAAGTACTTGACTTACGATTATCATCTTGTATTATAATTTTCTAACCAATTAATTGAACTAATTTGAACATTAATCTAGAGCTAAATTTAATATCAATTTGGTCAAATTTAAACTAGTACAGATTAATAAAAACGGAGTTGTGAGATACCGAGACATGGTAATTACTACTAATTTACTAAACCAAGTCTCATCGATATTAGTTAATTACTTAACTTATTCATGTAATGACTATATTTAATGTTAAACGGACCCAACTTAAATAAGTTTGAGTTGATATAATCCCAAATAAACTTGCTAAATCAAAATGAAAACTAATAAAATTCGAATTGAACTTATTTATACAAATTAAATTACATATTATACACCTATTTCATTATTTTTTAAATTATTTATATATTTACACATATAATTACATATATATTTACACGTTTTATTATCCTTTAAATTATATATTATACCTTCATTTTCATGAACAAAATAATAACTTATTTTGTAATGTAAATTCTCTAAACTTATTAATTAAATTAAATTAAATTCTATTAATAATATCTTATAAAGTTATAATATAAAAATTTCTAGCTTTTATTTTTTTCCTCTTATTTATTTAACAAAAATTAGGATTTTTTATCTCTGCTTTTACTCTAGTAAAAATCAAAATTTTTGTCACAAATTACAATTAGATTTTGGAGGGAAAGCTCCCTCTCTTAATTTAGTTGTCAAAAACGAGAGCAAAAATAAAAATAAAAAAATAAACCTTAAGACTTTCTTTGTCGCTCGACGGTGGTTGCTGGCTTCGCTCTACGAGTGCACCGTGCGCTTGGGTCTTCGTCTTCTCTCTGGTCTCTCGTCGATCGGTCGTCTCCTCCGTGGCTGCATCTCGAGTCCTTGTTCTCGTTGTTTCTCCGGTCGCTGGCATTCTAAGCCTCAAATCCCTAACTCTCTCCCTCCTAACCCATGCTCGTCACCACTACGGATCTGCACTCTCCTTCGGTCACCGGCGTCGTCGCTCCCCTCGATCCACAGGCGTTGTCGCTCAACTCGGTCACCGACATTTTCTTTCTCGGGCAAGAGCTTTCGCATTCTCTGTTTGCTATTTGCTGCAAATTTTCGGTATTCTCTAACTCGATCTCTACTCTCTACTTTCATTATCTGTTTGCTCTACTCTCTTTCTCGCTGCTTGGTGTGTGCTCTTTCACGCTGTCACAAATTACGGTTGGATGAGGATATTTATGTTTCGGGAAGGTGAATAGCTCTCGGCATTGGTTAAATTGATTGTTTAGTTACTGTTATTATGCAAATTTGGGGAGTCATAATCCGGGTGGTTGGGAAGGGAATTACAAATTATTTTTGCGCTAAGGATGGTGAATTTAGAGGGAAGAGGATGAAGTCTCTCTCTTTATCTATTCCACAAATTCATTCGGAATTTTTCGGGTAATTCAGTCTCAATCTCAAGAGTGGTGAATAAGCTTTGGAGCACGAGGAAGAAGGGAAAAAAATGCTTACGAAAAAAAAAATAGAGTAGGAATTTACGGGGAAAGTTTTTATGTATATTATTTTGCAAATTTGGGGAGTCATAATCTGGGTGGTTGGGAAGGGAATTGCAGCTAACACTATCCTTTGTGTTGTTGCATCCGGGGTCATTGTGGGCTTGTTAGTATTTCTCTTTTTTAAAATTTTTTTCTTTATTATTATTGTTATGATGATCATACTCTTATTTTTCTTTGATTTTTGATTGTCAATTTATTATTATAGTATAAAACCTTGGGAGCATTCACTTGTATTCATTTTCCAGAGTTGAGCTCATCTATGTTAATCTCTTGTTTTCATGCCTGCATTGTATTTGTTCTATTGTGTATATATACACCATGTGTTCATATCTCGCACTCAAAAAAAAAAAAATACTATATGTTTATGTATAAATGCAACTTAAGAAATAAATTATGGGCATATACTCCTTTTCATAATTGGTAAATAAAACCTGTTTTTTTTTTTTTTTTTTTGGTTATGCCAAAATGTGAAAATGAGCTGGGTTCATGTTAAGTTTTGTGCAACTTTGGGAATCGATAAAAAATTCTTATGAAAAAGAAGAAGGTTACTATGTATCCGAAATACTATTATATAACATGATCATATATTTAGCGAGCAAACGGAAAGAAAAGAAAAAGGGTTGATTAATCTCATTGAAACAGTCTATATTCATACATACATACATACACTACAACAAATACATATTAGTTTTATGAACAAACTATATTGTTGCAATAACATTAGTAATTTTGATTTCTTATTTTTGTTAAACATATTATTGCATAGTTCATAGGGAGTTATGGAATTAGATAGTGAAGATGGTGGACGTCTCTTTGACATTGATGATAACAATCCAATTGATGTCCATATCGACTTGAACGAGGAGTTAAATAATCAAGGCAGCATGCATTCTTCCACAATTACTAATGTTGGTGGACCTAGAAGTGCGGTATGGCTAGAGTATGTGGTAATACCGCATCGGCATCTCTGATTGGAAGAAGCGAGCAACTTGTAGACATTGCAAATCAAAGACTTTTTAACGGACTCAAGGTATGGAACTAGCAACATGAAGAAGCATCTTAACAAGTGCAAACCATATCAAAAAGCAAAGGTTGCTCAAGAGGCTTTCGACCAACCTATAAGGTTTGATCAACATGTTTATCGTCAATTGGTAGCTAAGGCAATCATAAGGCATGGCTATAGTTTTTCATGGGTTGAGCACCAAGGAAATAGGGAAATTCATGCATATCCGAACAACAAAGTCCTAACTATAACTAGGAATACCGCAAAGCGGATTGTGCGAAATTGCATGCTCATTTAAAAAGAAACTAAAAGATACTTTGCTTTCACTTCCGGAGCGAATTTCTTTAACTTGTGATTTGTGGACTTCTTATCAAACCGAGGGATATTTGTGTTTGACTGCTCATTATGTGGATTCTAATTGGAAGTTGCATAGTAAAGTCTTGAATTTTCGTCACATGGAACCACCCCATGTAGGCCTCTGTTTTGTGTGAGATTGTGTTTCATTTGCTGGTAGATGGAGACAATGAGCATAAGGTCTTTTCCTAAACTTTGGACAATGCATCTAGTAATGATAGAATGCAAGATGGTTTAAAATTGAAACTTTTGGACAAGGGGTCTTTGTTGAGCACTCGGGGAATATTTTCATGTTCGATGTGTAGCACATATTTTAAATCTTATTGTGAAAGATGGTTTGAAGACAATTGATGATTGTGTGGTTAAGATTAGAGAAACTGTAAAGTATATCAAAGGATCGGAGAGTAGGAAATTGCATTTTAAGGCTTGTGTGGAACGAAGTGAGATTAAGGAAACCAAAGCCTTATGGTTAGATGTTCCTACTAGATGGAATTCGACATACTTTATGCTTGATAGAGCACTTATCTATCACAAAGCTTTTAAACACTTTTACCTCATTGATTCTTCTCATACGAGTTTTCCTTCGGATGATGAATGGGAAAGAGTTGAAAGAATTCATGAACTTCTTGGTCCTTTTTGTGAAATTAGTGAAATGTTCTCCGATAGTCGGTATCCGACGGCAAATTTGTACTTTGAAAATGTATGGAAGATAGATATGTTCCTAAAAGAGCAATCGGAAAGTAGGGATGAAGTGATTAAACACATGGTGCGAAATATGAAGGCAAAGTTTGACAAGTATTGGAGTGAATATACTTTGTTGTTTTCTTTTGCTACACTTCTTGATCCTCGATGCAAAAAAGTGCTTTTGAAATATTGTTACAAAAAGTTGTATGGAAGTAAAGAAGCTGCAACTTTTAAGGTGAATCAAGTGATTGCTAAGTTAAAGGTTCTTCTTAGAGAGTACACCAATTGTGCTAGTCCTTCATCTAATATGACATCAACACTATCTTCAACCGGCGTTTCCTAAAGTTTGAAATCTCCACCTTGCAAGCGAAAGTTCAACTATTTAGATGTATGTATTTTTTTATTTACCTTATACATTAACATTATTTATTTTAATTGATTATTGAAGATATAATTGTGTTTGTGTTACTAATTGTAATTTTGTAGGATTTCGATAATGAAGAATTTGGTGGTGATTCTTACACCACTCGCTTGATAGATATTTGGAAGATCCTAAGATGGAGCCCAAAAGAGAGTTGAATGTTCTATCTTTTTGGAAAGAAAATTCTAAAAAGTATAAAGAACTCTCTCTTATGGCTAGTTATATATTGAGTGTGCCACTTACTATGTTTGCTTCAGAATCAACTTTTAGCATTGGTGGTAGGATTTTGAACAAATGGAAAAGCTCTTTTATTCCTGAAAATTTGGAAGCTTTGATAACTACTCGAAGTTCGTTGTATGGTTTTGATTGTCGGTGTTTTGCTTTATTTTTCCTTCTATTTATATTTTTCCTAACAAATATGTTTTTGTCCCTATTTTTATTAACATATGAGTTGTTGTTTGATAGTTTGAACTTTAGCCAATGATGAAGAGGAATTTACTGGCTCTTATGTGGATTGGATGAATGCTAAGTAGCCTAAGACAGGTACACTTCCTTCAAAATAATTATTGCTAATGAAATTAATATATAACTCTTACTATTATTCATGCTTTTTGTTTGAGTTGATTTGCTATTGTTCATTCATTCCTTTAATATTGTGAAGTTGCTAAGTTCACTATTTATATCTTATTTGATTTGTAATAAATTATAGGTTTTTGAAGCGAAGCGAGCCGTTTGCTTTTCTCCATTGATGCGAGATAAGAAGAATGAAGAAAAATGATCAATCTATTACACAACTAGCTCTCTAAGTTGTAATCTTTTATATGTAAAAACTAGTTACATACTATTATGAGCTTGTCTAATTTTTATTAAATAATCATCATGTTATTATGTTATGTTATAGTACTTTTGTATTGATCCGTTGTGTTGTGCGTGTTGCCATTGGTGTTGTTTATGGAGATGACCTGTGTTTGATTTGTTACGTTATGTGTGTTGCCGTTGGTGTTTTTTATGGAAATGACCATGTTTGTCACGATCGAAATGGGAATTGATATTTTATTTGATTTTGTAATTTTTTAAAATCCTTAGTGTTGCACCAAAAATCAAATTCACTTGTGGCATCATTGTACTAGTTTCACCTAATCAACGCTTGCTCAAAATTTGGAGCGAGTGATTATAATTTGTAAGAATAATGTAAAATACAATACTATCGGGTCCACTACCATCCCTTGGTATGAATTTGCTTGAATAAGATTTGAGGTCGATCCAAGTTGTTTGCACCATTACAAGCACAAAGTCCATCCTGAGAGAATTGCCAAAAAAATGTCGGTTGGGTTTGGGTCACTTTTATTCGAATTTGGGTCCGATTTGTTTCGGGTTTGATTCGGTTCGGGTCCGATTCGATTCTAGTTGTAATCGGGCCAATTATATTTCGGTCGGTTCGGTTTCGGATCGGGTCGTTTCGGTTCGGGTCCGAATTGGGTTCATTACATTTCGGGTCGATTTGGTTCGGATCGGTTTATTTCGGTTTCGAGTCAAAATTGGTTCAACTGTTTCGGATGTCGGTTCGGTTCGGGTTTGGGTTGTTCGGGTTGACCCATTTGGTTCGGGTCGGTTTTGCCAGGTCTAAGTATAAATATACTACAATACTTACGATCTAGTTAGATTTAAATTATATTATAGAGAGTTCGAGCAAGTAGAAGTGGAATAGTTTGCAAGGAATTTAGATGGGGTTTACAAGGATGATTCAGTCACACTATCGGATGAGCGACTTTCTTCTCTTCTCTTTTCCCGCTTTAGATTCATATGTATTGCAATTTGAATTTTATTTTTGGATGTGTGAATATTTTATTTATGCAAGTATATTTGTTAATTATATGAACTTGTGTTGTATCTCTTTCGGTAGTTTGGAATTATCAACTTGTTTTTATTAATTTTGTAGTCATTATTTGCATGTGAGAAATTTGATCACTTTCTTACATGTTTTAGACATTAGATAAATGTTAACTTGTCATACAAATACAAATTAAACCACTACTTGAGCTTATAATTAAAAATACAATATAAGAAAGTAGGGATATGATCCACGAACAAAGATATAATAATATGCAAGATTTAATCTAATAAAATTTACTACTCTTTAAAATAAAATAGAAAATATAATTGAGAAACTTAATAACTAAAATAATAGAATTCCTAATGAACTTACCAAATAATCTGGATATAATATGATTAATCTAAAACCCATAAAATATATTTTAATATTTCTAAAAAATAAAACAGAAAATATAAGCGAGTAAAACAAAAACATAATCTAAAATAGAAAATTAAATAACTAATAAACTGATCTAAAATAAATACAAAAAAATAAAATTAATCGGGATATTAAAACTAATTTACTAGACCTAACTAAATTCTAAAAATATAAAATCAAAATTAAAAACTGAATTTACCAATTTATTAAACTAAAAAACCTACAATAATTAAATTCAAGAATTAAATTTTAAAAATTATTAAATAAATTTTATAAACTCCAAAATTTAATTATATAAAATTAGAACCCTATCTAAACCCTAGAAATAAATAAAAAAGAAAAATAATAAAAGAAACTATTTTTAACCTAATTTTTAACAAACTGACTTAAAATAATAAAAAATCAAAGAAAATAATCTAAAATTTAAAATAAATAAAAACTTAAAATTAAATTAATATAAAATAATTAAAACTAACATAAAAGAAATCTTTTAGGGAGATAAATAAATTTAATAATAAAGAGTAAAAAATTGTAAATAAAATTGACTATTTAAAGAACTAACTAAAAAATTATGAATAAATAATATCAAAAATAGAAAATTTATAACAAAATATTTACCATAATCTATATCCACCATGCAAATTAATATTTATCATTAACTCACAAATTTGACGTATCGATGATCTAAATTATGGAAGACAACCACTAGCCAATCTTCCCTATTTTTCCTTAGCTATTAGTTTACTTAGGTCTAGCCTTAATATAAATGCTACTAATTTTGATAATCCTAACACTGACATTAGAATTTAATCAAATTAGAACATTAAGTATTAGAAAAATATCATCTAACCACATACTAGCAAATTGATTTAACAAAGATCAATAATAATTGCATAACTAGAAGACTACAACATTTATATACTTAAACCTTTAAACTATCATATGAATTTATATGAAACTAGTTAGGGTAAACTTTAATTAATCAAATGTAAATATCATATAAAATATGGAACAAAAATTAATTAGACACTAAAGTACAAAACTTATTTTTAAAATAATTAATCAATCATGATTTCAAATAGATTATACTAAGTATAAAAACACTACTCACTCATATTATAAATTAAAACACATAAACTAACTAAAAAATATCGTCTTTGATGCTGAAAATAAAACTCAAATCTTGAACACTAAAAATTATTGTTAGGTGGTGTCCTAAAATCTGGTGTTCAAGCCCAGTTAACACTCTCGAGTTAAAACCCAAGATGGTCAGCTGTCCAAGTTTGCTTGGTTCGGTTTTAGGAAAGATTGTTTCCTTATAAATTGAAGTATTTTAAACCTAATTGTATTGAGATAAGAGTTTGTTTCCTATTTGTATTTAATAATTGTTACTTATTAAAATTAGGAGTAAAAGTTTTCGTAGGTTTAGGAGATTTTGTTGGGAGGTTATTATTAGGGTTCCTACTCCTATAAACAAAGGGTTTATGTACACCCTGTGATGGTGAAGCTCGAGCAAAGTGGGGCGAGGGAACCACCCGAGTGGGAGCCCTTACGGGTGTCCCACAACTTCCTATCTAGATGATAAAGTGATATTGTAAGAAGAGCAGTGTGAGATTGGGATATATCTCGGGTTTGGGAAGGTTTCGGGGTTTGAAATCGTTCTTATACTCTCTTATAATAGCGGCTTTGTTTGTATTCGAGCTGCCCGTGATTTTTTCGAGTTTGGTTTTCCACATTAAATCCTTGTCTATTTACTTGTTTGCTGATTTCCATTTAATTTTTAATATTATTTTTGTGATCCCAAATCACTTGCGCACCGTTACTCTAACTTCACCTAATAAAGTGAGATATAGAGTGGAACTTATTTTCTAACAATTATAATACTAATAACCACTACCAATATAATCCTTTAGGTACAGGTGGTTGATGAAGATGTTTGATCAAGATGGTGATGAAGTAGGTGGCATGGTGTACCGCTGCAGAAGAGGTAGCATGGTGATTAAGGAGGTAGAATTGTGATGATTTGATGGTGATGGTGACGATGTAGAGATGGTGAGTTGGGCAAAGAGCTACGAGATTAAGGCAAGAAGTGGTGTGATATGGTAATAGAGGAGAACGAAGAGATGGTGATGACGTGATCAAGAGGATTCAGAAGGAAGGTGATGATGGGGTGGCCACAAATTAATTGTGAAGAAGGTACTGCAGGTAGAAGGAGACGACGATGAAGGCAAGAAGTAGTGGTGGCTCCAAAAAAAAAAGTGGCGGCGGTCAATAATGAAGGTGATGGCCTTTTTAATGTGAAATTCTATTAGGATTATTTTCTTGATCATTTCTTTTATAAATAGAATTAGTGGCTTTCTAACTCTATAATCCCTAAAATAAATATCTTATGATTAATTATTTTTTACCCAACTTCATATATTATCTTGAAAACTTATCAGTAATTAAAATTCGTTTTTTAACATTCTTTCTTCTCTTCTTCCCTTTATTAATTAATTTTCTAAAAAAATATAAGATAAATTAGATAAAATAAACTATATCATATATATTAAATAACTATAAATATGTATAAAATATGACTTAACAATAAAGTACTGAAATGTTAAGTTTGATGTTGGAATACCAAGATTTGACTTGTTTGTGTGAGAATTTGAGAAAGTATTATTGATAAAAAATCCAATTTGATAATCACATGTTTAATAAATCTAGATTATCACGAACCCTTGAGAAATGATAGTTGATTAGATTTAGGTGATTTCTTCCGCCTTGAAAGAGGCGTTTGGTAATTTGATTGCCGGTTTTGAAATAACTAGATAAAGAAAAAGTGCTTGATTTGATATTAGAATTGGGAAATTGCTTGATTTGTACAATTCTTTTAGTAATTATTCATTACATTAGATATTACTTGAGTTTACATCGATCTTAATTACAAATCTCAATTTTGCTTAACAAATTTTGAAGGAATAGAACCTAATAGTTTGACCTTGATGTGCCACAATGCTATACATATGCGCTTGTCGACCTATCATCTTTCGTAAGGAAACTAACCCGATGGATGCAAATTTGAGGCTGGAAAGGATACAAAAACTAGCTGGATTTCACTTGAATGGCTTATTATGTGATTCGGGTATTTCTCGGATCGTTCCAGCTCAACCGACACGTCACCGGCCCACTGGGCCTAATCAGTTGGATAAGGGAGGAATCGGCCCAAGATAACCCTTAACGGGCCAGGTAAAAGCCTCGAAGCCCACTAGGGCTAGGGTTTCCCTAACCCATGGTAAAGTACCGTTTTACACCTTTAAAATCTCCTATAAATACTCATCTTTTCTCACATCCCAGGACATGTTATGTTCATTTGACAAGACATCTCATCTTTGGATAATCCAAGTTCTCAAGCTCCTAAGCTCTCAACACTCATCCACATTCATAACGTTCATAAACGTTCATCGGCACTCATCCCGAGAACTTCCATCTTTGGAAATCTTCTCGTCTCCCAAGGAATCCCCACGCACATCGAGGAAGATCTCCTCGATCCATTCAACTTAATCGGATACTAACTTGAGCGTCGGAAGGGCGTTCCCGGGATCCACCACCGGGGCTTCACCTTTTGCGGGTTCAAGTAGTCGTCACTCGGACTCGGATCGATCGTGCCACGTCCTCGGAAACAGAGCGGTAAATCTTTCCTCTCTCCGAATCATCAATCCACATCATCAACTCGGTTTTCTCCGGAAACGAGTTTGGCGCCGTCTGTGGGGAGGAAGGTAGCATATGGTCGCCGGTGGCACTCGATCTCGATCCAGGATGACTCGCGACACGAACAACCCACCGAGTCCCTCACCCTCATCGTTTAATGCCTACGGGGCCAATCCCGAGACGCTCCTCAAGTCGAGGATGCGGAATCGTCTCGGCGGTCTACCGGCAACCGCCACACACCAGGCCGGAGGGGTACGTCACCCTAGGGGCTCTCCGAACCTAATAGAGACCCTTAAAACGACCGTCGCACAGACAAGTGCAAGAACAAGTGCGAGCCACCATGGAACAGGCGCATGCCAATCATGCCCTTCCACTACGCCCCAACTCCCGGGTATGGCACAACCCCCAGGGAGGTCAGCTGTTGGCCACTTCTCGGGTGGGATGCCTTCCCATGCGGCTCCGAAGCACAACCCACCGAGGCCCCAACGACACTCGCCCCGAGCAACCGAACGCCCGCCCACAAGGCACTATGAGGAGGGAGACGCTAGGGGATCATCGAAGCCAAGAGAGCTCTTCATAGAGCCAACGAAAATGTCGCAACGTCCCATACGGCTTCAACCCCTACGCCACCCACACAGAGCGTTCCGCCTGGTTTGAAGGCAATGCTCCGAGACCGAGAGTAGGGGCCAAACCCCATGGGAGTAGAAGGACGGCCAGCCCCAGGAGATCGGCTACTCATGGTCGTGAGTCCCAATGAGCCTACGACGCTCTCAAACACGACCAAGGACGATCTGTCGTTCGAGAGCGCGAGTGCTCGAAGGAGAGGCACCCGAGGCGATCGGCTATGAGGGGTCCCGAGAAGTCGAGAGGACCAGGCGCACTCCACCTTGATCCGAGAGAAGGAAGAGTCCTTCCCCGGTGGAGGTTCCGTGCTACCCCGCGCCGTCTCGGCTCGGCTTGAGGCCAATCCAACATACTTTTAATACTCTTTTCTCAAAGAAGATCATGAATGCACCTAGGATGAAGAAGATAAAGGTCCCAAGTGTCGAACCGTACGATGGCACTACCGATCCCGAGGACCACCTAGCATATTAGAAGTCTCACATGTATGTGCGGGATGGAGACGATGCAACCTACTCCCGTTTCTTCCCCGCCACACTAAAGGGGGTCGCGCAGAAATGGTTCAACGACCTCCCTCAAGGAAGCATCTCTTCCTTCGAAGAACTCTGTGAGAAGTTTGTGGCGCAATTCATCCCCGCTTGCAAACAAAAGAATACTAGCATCCACCTCTCCAAGATCAAGCGGGGAGAAATGAAACTCTTAAGGACTACGTACGGCGGTTCCACGGGAAGCCGTCCTCATCCCCGACCTTCAAGACGGAGTTGCCTACACGTCCTTCTTAAATGGACTCGGGAGCGGAAGATTCAAATTTTCCCTCGCCGAGCAAAAGTGACCACTCTCGCGAAAGCTCTCCGGGAGGCGGCCGACTTCATCTAGGCCACGGAGATCTGCGCAGAGGAGGGGGAGGAAGCAAGAAGAAAAGGAGGGGAATGAAAGTTCAATCCCCGAAATGAAAAGAAGCCTCGCGAGAATGAGGTGAACCACCGCTTCAACACCGATCCCCGAAGCATTTTGATGGAGATCAAAGGGCACCCTATGCTCATGAAGCCACCTCCCATGTCCACTCCTGCCAAGGCACAAGCCTCCAACAAATATTGTGAGTTCTATGAACAAACGGGGCACAACACTCGCTGATTGTCGGGCCTTGAAGAAAGCACTCGCGGAGTTGGCCGATAATGGGCAAATAGACCGTTTCCTTAAAAAGGATGCCGATGGGGTTAAAAGAGGCTCCTCAAGGCAAGGAGAAAAGAGCTATGAAGATGAGGATGTCACCGGAATCGTAGCCACCATTGCTGGGGGCTTGGCCGGGGCGTGACCCCTCCTCTTGGGAAGCTCACTTAAGAAACGTGCAACAAGTGCTGATCACTCGGGCAACCTCCACCCTTGAAGGTGCCCGCGATGACCTTTGGAGAGAAAGACCTAAGAGGCATGGCCACCCCGTATGACGACCCCATGGTCATCACACCGAAAATCTCGGACGCTATTGTCCGAAGGGTCCTGGTGGATACGAGAAGCTCGGTAGACATCATTACGATGGAATGCTTGAGCCGGTTGAAGTACAATCCTCAAAATCTCATCCCTCTTATAAACCCAATCCTTGGATTTGGAGGGCGGACAGTGCATCCTCTCGGTATGATCCGCCCGCCGGTCGGGATCGGAGACAAGGCCCGAGGACGAAACATGGAAGTCAACATTTTAGTGGTCGACGTGCCCTCCGCATACAACGTCATCATCGGGCGTCCCACCCTCAACCAAAGCAAAGCAATCATTGCTCCATATCTTCTTCTCATGAAGTATGAGCTTGATGACAGTCCGTAGGCGAGATCTACGGAGATCAAAAACAACGAAGGGAGTGTTATGTCGTAAGCCTTTGACCCTTAATGGCGAAGCGATCGAAGAAGAAAAAGCCAAGGATGACCCCAAGGGCAAGAAACCAAAAGTAGAACTCCCTGCCAAGATCCCCAAACGATGATGGTTTGTTTTGCCACCACCGAGGACCATGGCAGGGACCGACCTACACCTTCGTAAGATGTCGAACTCATCCTCTCGGAGGTATATGTGGACGACATGATCGTCAAGAGCAAGCAGGACATTGATCACATTTCCAACCTCCGGAGGACGTTCGAAGTCCTACGAAGGTATGGGATGAAGCTGAATCCCAAAAATGCACATTCGGAGTCAAGGCCGGAAAGTTCCTAGGCTTCATGATCAACCATAGAGGGATAGAAGCAAATCCCGACAAAGTGCAAGCCGTGCTCGACATGAAGTCCCCAAGGACCATCAAGGAGGTTCGAAGTTAACAGGGTGCATAGCCGCCTCGAACGATTCATGTCAAGATCCGCGAGACAAATGTCAGCCCTTCTTTAAGGTGCTCAAGAAGAGAGTCAAGTTTGAGTGGGATGGCGAAGCAGAGGAAGCATTCTCCCAAAGGAAGGCATACTTGGCCCAACTTCCAAAAATGCCAGTCCCACTCCGAGGGAGCCCCTACTCATTTACCTTGCCGTCTCGGATCAAGCAATAAGTGCAGTCCTCCTTGTGGAGCGAAAGAACAAGCAAATACCGGTGTATTATGTCGGCCATGCACTCACAGCGCCGAGCTTCGCTACCCTGTGATTGAAAAATTCGCATATGCTCTCCTCTTGGCGCAGAAAGCAACGACCTTACTTTGAGGCGCATAAAGTGACGGTCCTACTGACCAACCCTTGAAGAACATGTTACGAAGCTTGAAAGCTCCGGAAGAATGCTGAAGTGGGCCGTTGAACCGAACCCATATGGCCCGGAGTTTGAACCCCGGAGAGCTATCAAAGCACAAGCATTGGCGGACTTCATAGTAGATTGCTCACACCCAAACCAACCCCTACCATCCCAAGATGAATGTTGGACCCTCTACGTAGACGGTTCAGCAACCAAAGACGGGAGTGGGGCGGGGTTGGTCATCACTTCGCCAATGGGGGAACAATACGAACACGCACTCAAGTTTATGTTCAAGGCCTCCAACAATGAAGCGGAATACGAGGCCCTCCTAGCAGGCATAGACCTCTGTTATGCGGCGGGAGCGAGCTCCGTAAAGGCCTACTCCGATTCCCAGCTTGTAGTCTCCCAGCTGAATGGAGAATACGAGGCACGGGACGAGGACATGATAGCGTACCGTCAAAAGGTCAAGGAAGCGGCAGGACGACTCCAGCACTTCGAAATCCTACACGTACCTCGCTCGGAGAATAGACAAGCCGATGCCCTCTCCAAACTCGCCAGCTCCTCGGCCGATGGGCAGCCAAAAAGATCCTATGGGAAATACTTGGAGAGAGAAGCATTGATGTTAAAGAAACCATGTGGCTGGACAGGAGCAATACTTGGATGGATCCCCTCATCAACTACCTATCCAAGGGGAACTTCCACCGAGATAGCAAAGAAGCGGAGCATGTCAAGAAAAGAGCGGAATGGTTTGTCTACTATGACAGAGCACTCTACAAAAGCGTACTCCCAACCTTTGCTCCGTTGCGTACCGCCGGAAATTGGTCGAAAAATACTCGAAGAAATTCATGAAGGAGTATGCAGCTCGCATATAGGCGGAAGGGCGCTGGCGGCAAAGGCCCTACGAACCGGATACTATTGGCCATCCTTGCGAGAAGACTCGATGGACCTGGTGAGAAAATGTGACAAATGCCAAAAATTTGCTCCCGTGCCAAAGCGCCCGCCTACTGAGCCGACTCCCATCCAATCGCCCCTTCCTTTTGCAAAATGGGGGATGGATATCCTGGGCCCATTCCCAAAAGCCACGGGTCAGCGCAAGTATTTGTTCGTAGCGGTGGATTATTTCACTAAATGGATAGAGGCGGAAGCCGTTGCCTCGATCACCGAGAAAGAAGTGCGCAAGTTCATTTGGAAGAACATAATCACTCGGTTTGGCGTCCCCAAGGCAATGATATTTGACAATGGACGACAGTTCGACACCGACAAGGTGCGGGATTACCTCGCCCAATATGGTTGCCAAGCCCGCTTCACAACCGTGGCTCATCCCCGAGCCAACGGCCAAGCCGAAGTCAGCCAACAAGGTCATACTTAACGACCTTAAGAAGAGGCTAGACGATGCCAAAGGAAAATGAGCGGATGAGTTGCCAGCCATCTTATGGTCCATCAGGACCACGGAGAAGTCGACCACCGGAGAAATGCCCTTCATGCTGGTATACGGATCCGAAGCCGTGCTCCCGGTCGAAGTAGCCCTTCACACCCTCCGCCTCACAAACTTTCGGGAGGAGTCTAACAACGGGGCCCTCCGGGAGGCCCTTGACTTACTCCCGATGGTTCGAGGAGACAGCTATCTCCGTGAGGCCATAACCAAACTGAAAATGGCAAGAGCCTACAATAGGAGGGTGAAAGGGAGAGATCTCAAAGTCGGTGACCTGGTTTTGAGAAAAACCGAAGCTATAGGAAAGGCGGCGGAACACGGCAAGCTCACGGCTAACCGGGAAGGGCCATATATCATTCACAAGTTAGTCCGCCCGGGGACCTACAGGTTAGCCACCCTTGAAGGAGCGAGACATTCCTCGAGCATGGCATAGCAGCAACTTGAAGAAGTACTTTATCTAAGTACTAGGAAGCGACTTTTGTATGCGAGTGCAAGCTCACTAAGCTGGTGTGGGGGCCTTTCTTTAAAGACCCACCCAGTCCAAGTCCCAAAAAATGTTGTAAAGGAATCGACCACGATTGTTGCGACTTTTCCGAAAGCGCTCAACGGGGGCACACATTCCTCTCTCTCTCTCTTGTAATGAACTTCGATCTTCTATATTAATACAATGAGCACATTTTCTGCAACTTTACGACTCATGTCTTATTTTAAGTCGATTTTGGAATGTGAATAGGGGCTATCATCGAAGACTCGAGACACTCGCTCTATATCTTTCGAGTCATGCAAAAGGAATCGGGTTTAACGATGTCATTCATATAGAGTTTTGATTCCAAGGCATTCTCTGTGTCTTAGAAACATACTTGAATTAAATAGTATTCTTCCTATGCGATTCGGCCTTCACATATCTCTTTAATCGCTCTTTTGTTAGCAACTCGAAAAGTTGTTCTTTATTCCGAGTCCTTTCTCACTCGAGTCCGACTTGTGATTATTTACTCTATCGTTTGTATAGTCGGCATTCATAGTTCATTTCATGCTTAGTCTATATCAAGTTCTTTCTCACTTTGATATTTCGTTGTAGAACGTGTTTCTTTTCTTAAGACTAAGTCATATGGAATTCGAGTATCATGGATATTAGACTCGGAATATTCCATTTCCTTTCGACTCGAGATAATCAATTGCGTAATTTCTCAAGATTATTTTGTTATCTCGTGTCTAACCTTGGACCAAAGTATTTTATACTTTGAGAACCAAAGTTGTTTTACTTTTGTAGGTTATTCAATCGAGAATATCTTTTCAAAACTACAAAAGTAGCCGAGCTTCGAACGTCAAATCACCAGCGAGATATGGCTTTTCACCTTCCCTGCTTTAGTCTCGGAAGATTGTGTCGAAGCCGTCCGCTTCAATATCCGAAAAGCTGGAACGCCAAGCCTAACGAGTGGTTTTCACCTCGGTTTTCAAGACACAACCGATGGTTTTGGGACTTCCAAGAGAGTTAAACCGTTGTCCAACGTTCATATTTCAACGGATACTTTACGAGTGACTCGAAAGCCTATCTCAACGGTCACGAGAGGACTCTCGGTCAGCGAGATGGAAATAACGGCTACTCGCCTGGTCTTATCTATAAGAAGAAGCCACTTCACAAGACTTGAAGGTGGCGAGAACATATTGACTATACACTTACTTGTTCAAAGTTATTGTATTTTTACTCTCAATCTTCAACTTACAACTCCCACTCTGTAATTCATTACTTTCGAGTTGTAAGGTCTTGTACTCGTTACAAACACTTCTTACATTCTTTGTAAGGTCCCTTGACTAAGTCGTAAAGGTTAACTCAGCTTAGTTGTCCCTAAGCTGTAAGGGTTATCTCGGTTAGGAAGTACTAGATCGGATAAGGTAACTTCGAGTCTAGGAAAATCGTATAGAGTTGTCTAAGGGAGCAACTCGGGTTCGCATCAAGTTCACGGTATTTTGTGGACTCAAAATAGTGGATTTGACTTCGTGTCCGGATTGACACGGGCCGTGGTTTTCTGCCCCGGGAGGGTTTCCACGTAAATATTTCTGTCTTCTCTTTCCGAGTTCATTCTAGACTCGGACAAGCATTAGTGCTCCTGCTTCTTCGATTCATTGCTTTCGAGTCCAATCTTTTCGACCCCGTGTTTAGACTCGGATTCTGTCTTGGTCACTTTTCTGCACAAAAGTGTTTGTTTTCGCAAAGATTTTTCCATCACCCTATTCACCCCCTCTAGGGTGACCCAGACTCTCCCGAGCAAACCTTCAAATACGATCCCCTAGAACAACTAAATTTTCGACCTCTCTCGTTGTATATTTTACCTTAGCCGAAGTTGGGGGCATGACTAGGGGCTAATTCGAACCCCTAAGGCTTCCAACCCTTCGGTCCCTCTTATTGTATTCTCTCGAACTTAGTTAAAGTTAGAAGAAAGAGTAGGGGTTACTTGTTAACTCTTATGACAACTATATTGTAAAATTCTACTCTTGTATGTTTTGCTTGTGCCGATTTTGGGGCAATACTAGGGGCTAATGCAATCCCCTAAGATAGCCAAAATTGGCAAAGTCAAAAGATGGTCATGTACACAAGAAACGACAAGGAAAATCGGTAACAACCAAAAGAAACAACGAAGCAAGCATCAAATAAAGCAATGAATAGGTATCCAAGCGAGCATCAAATAAACATCGAGTAAGCACACAAGCAGGCATCAAGCAAGGAATACCAAGGAAGAAAGTTCAAGGCAAAATGAACCCAAAGTAGCGAAGTATCAAGTTATACGGCACGCAGGCCATTCAAAAACACATGGCATGCAAGCCATCAAAAGCAATCCTAAGGATTGGGAAGGGGGAGGAGAATGGAGGCTAGGCCTCGGGGTCGTCCCCGACCTGGTCATCGGCTCCGCCCGCGGGAGGAATCTCACCATCCTCGGGAGTGCTCTCAGCCGGAGAGTCCGATCGTGAGGCAAAGGCCTCGAGTAAAGGATGTTGGCATAGGCTATCCACTGCTCTAGCCCCTAAGCCTCCTCGCCCAAGGCTGGAGAGACCAACACAAGAAGCCTCCCGAGGGTTGCATCCTCGGCCTCGGCATCAACCTCTTGCGCGGACTCGAAGCGCGACCTCCAACTATGAGCCTTCTCGCGGGCAGCTCCAATGCGAGCCTCGAGGCCTCGCTCTTTCCCTTGAGCGACCTCCAACTTAGCCTTCATGGCCTCTAGTTGTGCCTTCGAGATCCTCGCTCGCGTCCACGGGAAGCCCCCAGCTGGGCCTTCAACTTGCTCACCTCCCCTTGGAAGCAATCGGCCTCATCTTTCTTCTCCTTCGACAGCCTTCTTCAAAGAGCCCTGAAGAGAAGATACCTCCTTCTGCAGACCCGAGGAGGTAGGCTGGGACTCTATGGCCTCTAGGACTCGATGAAAGCTCGCGAAGCAAAAGAATTAGAGCCCGAAAAGTAAAGAAAACACAAGTATAAGAAAAGGTACCCTTCACCTCGGCCGCGGTCACCGATGCAGCAGAAGCGGGAGACGCGACATCCTTGCGAGAGTGTCGCCATAGGCCTTCAGGAGATTATCCACCATGATAGCTTTGGTGTCCCGATCAGCACTCATAAAGCGGTGGGATTGGAGACAAATGCACACCTCCTTGCCGCTAGTGCTAGGAGCCGCTCCCTCGGGGAGGAAAGGTTCGAAGCGTCCCTCGAGCGCTTGCTCGAGTTAGACGATCCCCGTACCAACTAACCCCCACCACGATGTTGAAGCGGGGTGATGCCCGGCTCTTCCGAGCTACAGGGAGATCGGCCTATAACAAATAAGGTAGTGCTATCATGAAATCAAAGATCGAACGCAAAGGATGTAATAGAGGCAGTAAGGCTTACCACGGGAGGCTTATTGGAGCTCCTCTTGAAAACGCCGATCATAGGGATGGCGGCGGTCGAAGAACGTGGCTACGATGCTTTCCTCTTCTTGCCCCTGTCTGCGGCACCCTGGCCTTGGGGGAGGGATTCGTATCTCGACTATCCCGTGGGCATGGAGAGCGATCGGCCATGGCCTTGGACAAGAGAGCCCTTGCTTGATCTGCAAAAAACAAACCAAAGTCGGGTGAGTTCGAAACATGAACAAAAACAAACATGAGGTGGAATAAGTACCCTATGGAAGTTTCGGATCGAGAGCTAATCCCCGGCAACAAAGAACACGTGCTTCTTGAAATACTCCCTCTTGGGAAGCCAGTTGGAAGGAAGCCTTTCATTCTTTCCTTCGCTCGTTGGATGGGGTATCTCTCGGGTGCGAAAGTACTCCGCTACGGCGTATACCTCGAGACGATAAACCTCGCGGAGAGAACCAAGCATCTTGACGATTTCCTCCTCATCACTCCAAGCGGGGACATCCTACTCCCCATCCAACTTCTCTACAAAGAGAAATTCATACTTCCACCTATGGATTGATGATGCCCTACCCAAGGCGAGTCATGTATCCTCTCTTGTTTGGGAAGCTATACCACCCTCGCTCACCATCTAACGAGGTGCTCTTTTGAAAGCCGTGGAGGAGGGTGAACAATTCTAAGCTATAGGGGAGGTCTTTTATTTCACATGTGGCGATGAACGAACAAATTGAGCACCACAAATTGGGGACAATCGGGCTGGGGCCAGGTTGAACTTATTGCATATTGATACAACTAAAGGATGGAGCGAAAACCGCACCCCACCATCGAGCGTCGCTTTATAAAGGCGCGACACCCGGGAGGGGGACTTGACTGTGTCCCGCTCCAACGAAACCAGAATCCTATAATTATCGGGGATGCGATATTGGCCAAAGAGCCTCGACGCTTGTACCATGTCATTCGCAAACGCGGATCGATGAAGTGAGAAACCGGACCGTCACTAGGGTCCGACCTCTCGAGCAATGACTCAACTAAGTCCTCCGCCCCATTAAGTGGTGTAAAAGATGAGATGGCCTCATCATCTAAAGAAATATCTAAGGATGGGGAGTTACCTTTGGAATACCCATCCCGTAGGAGCTCATCCATGGTCTTGGGTGTATAAGTAGTCTTAAGCCTAGCCATAACCTCGCTATCGGAATCCTGCAAGGTACAACCCGTAAATGTCACTTGACCTCGAAGACCATGACTTCTTTTAACCTCCCAACGGTAAACCACCTCCCGAGAACAACTATTGAGGCTGGGAGTGGGGGACCTTTCATAAAGGGAATGCGAAGTCGCGAGTAGCACGGCCAAAGGGATGGCCTCCATCTGCGCTAGGCGCAAATACTTGCCGCCACGGCACACGACTAGCCACGGTTAACTCTCGAGAGGCTACGTCGGGGTGACTATCAAGGTTTGCGGAAACCTCTAAGTTAGCGAGACGCAACCACTCCTAGAGACTCCCCTACAACACCATCATTACTACACACATTCACGGGGCACGACAAGTCTCTATCCGAGACACAATTACTCGACAAACTATCATGCTGGCTCGCAACGGTGTCCTTGGAGCTACCCATTATTCTAAGGCATGCATCTACTTGAATATTCAAACTACAAGTGGGTTATTCGAAGATATACCTCAAAAATTCAGTGAAGGTGATGAATGCCCGAGTCTAGCTTGAAGGCTCCTTCCAAGTGCTCTCTACCTCACTTTGAGAATCGTTTTGTGAATAACGAAAGAGAAGCACCAAGAGACGGGTTATATAGAGCTCCCTTCCCGATCGGTCAAAATCGGTTGAAGTCGAGTATCGTCTCCTTGCACAAGACCGAATTTGAAAATTCAAAATTCAAAATTTGAATTAACAAATTCCGGTTTCCCGCTCAAGCAAAAATCAAATAAAAATAAAAACTAAAATATCCTAGGGTTAGAGTTAGGGTTAGGGTTTGGGGTGTTTTTGGCGTTTTGCTTCGGTAGAGGCTGGTGTAGGGGCGAGGGTCGGTCTTGGGGGTCGGGTTGAGGGGTCGGTCTCGGGGAGCGAGTGTTAGCGAGAGAGTTAGTGAGCGAGAGAGCTAGCGCGCAGCGAGGGGAGGGTTCAGCGAGGGTCGGTGGAAGGGGTCGGCCTTAGGGGTTGGGGTGAGGGGTCGGTCTTGGGAGAACCGAGTCCGAACGAGAGGAGCGAGAGGGAGAGTCGAGCGTGCGAAGAGCGAGCGCAGAGTGTGAGCAAGAGGATGAGAGGGTGAGGGGTCGGTGTGAGGGGTCGGGGAGGGGTCGGTCTTAGGGGTCGGGGTGAGGGGTCGGTTTTGGGAGAGCCGAGTGCGGGCGAGAGTCGGTGAGCGAGAGAGCGGGTAGAGAGTGTGTGCGAGAAGGTGAGACAGAAAGGGGTCGGGGTGAGGGGGAGGGGTCGGTCCGGGAGGATCGAGTCCGACCGAGAGACCGCAGGCGAGAGAGAGTAGAGCATGAGAGTGGCGAGTGAGAACCCGAGAGCAAGAGTATGCGTGAGGGGAAGGGGACTCGGGTTGAAGGGTCGGTCTAAGCGCTCGGCTCCGGGGTCGATGCACGGGGAGGGGGTCTAGCCGGGTGCGGTCTTAGAGTGGGAGACAAGCAGCAAACAGGGGGCTGAGGGAGAGAGGGTGAGCGAGAGTGAGGGGAGGGGTCAAGACCGGGGTAAAGGGGGCGAGTAGCGCCAGAGAGAGAGGGAGGGTGTGCACCGGGCTCGGTGGCGAGTAGCAGCGGCAGCTGGAGGAAGCAAGCTGTAGAGGCAGCAGAGAGAGAGGGCGTGCGGCAGCTAGGGCAAGGGAGCGAGAGAGGCGGGAGGTGAGATGATTCGAAAGTGTGGGCCAAGTAGGGTAGCAGCGGGCCCGGGAGGGGGAGATAGCCGCGGGAGTGAGAGAGAGCCGAGGGGGAGGGAGAGTGGGCCAAGGTGGGGGAGGGCCCAGCGAGGGAGAGAGGGAGCCGAGGGGGAGAGAGTGGGCCGTAGGAGTGAGAGAGTAGGCCCAGCGAGTTAGCGAGGAGCTGGGCCGCAGAGAGAGCTAGGGCCGGGAAGCCTAGGCAGCAGTAAAGCAAGTGATCGATTTTAGGAGTCGGCTTTAGGGGTTGGTCTTAGGAGTCGGTCTTAGGGGTCGGTAGGACGGGTCGGTATGAGTGGTCGGGTTTGAGAGTCTTAAAAAAAAAACAAAAATCGCAAAGAATTGCAACAACAAACAAGCAAGACCAAAACGCTCGTCAAGCAATGACTTGGCCTCCAGGGGCTAACAAGTCGCATCTCTACCTTCACAAGGGGCTATCCTTTGGGGTTCGGGGTCAATTTGCACTCAACGACAACTTGGCCTCCGGCGACCGAAAGTCACACTCTCAGCCCCATAAAGTGGTATCCTTCAAGGAGCTATCTCTCAAGCACTTTCAAGCCTCCGGGAGCTGAAAGGTCGTGCAGAGACCCATTCCATCATGGGCACTAGCACCCCTAACGGAAGGTTGGGGGTTGCGTTCTCCGTGAGATGTTCCCTAGCGAGACTCACGCACTTTTGAACCTTCGGGAATCGAGAGATCGCGTAAAGACCCATTCCGTCATGGGCACTCGCACTCCTAACTTAAAGTTAAGAGGTCGCGTTCTCCGTGGGATGTTCCCTAGTGAGATATTCATACTCAAGCACTTTCAAGCCTCCGGGAGCTGAAAGGTTGCTCAAAAATTTCTTTCTAAGCCAAAGGGGCTAAGTAGAAATCATTCTTCACAACAGAATATCAACGACAAGACAGAAGCGAAGAAAAGCAAAGTTAACAAAGCGAACTTCATTCATTCATTCATTCATTCATTACAACAAGAGAGCATAACGCGCCATTACAAGGAAAGAAAAGCGTCTAAAAGTTAAAGATACTACGCTACAACACCACAGTTACCCGACTACACTACGGTTACACTACTCGGATGAAAAGATAGCAACGACCGTCACCTCACTTCTCTTTCGGAAGATTCCTCTTCTTCTCCGTCGGAAGATCCCTCCTCTTCTCCGCCGGAAGGTTCCTCCTCTGCTCGGCCGGAAGATTCCTCTTCTTCTCGCCGGAAGCCACTTCTCTTCTCCTTGGGCAAGTCCCTTCGGCCATGATAAGAGGAAGTAGGAGGGCCACCTACCGACTCATCGCTCTCAAGGGAGGGTCGGATGACGAGCCAACACCGGGAGCGGTTACACCTATGGTAGCCGCGTTCGCCAAAAATAAAGGTTCGCCGATTGACGCTCGATGATGCGATCGTAGTGGCGCTCCACCCAAGCCTCAAGTATACCCCACTCGGGCGGAGTGCAGCTTGAAACAACCTAAGAAACTCCGCCCTCTTGGTGACCAATCCCATCTTCGAAGCATCGACGATGAGAAGTCGATAGAACACCTCCACGACAAAGGATGGTTGGCGGCGCTCAATCGCTGCCTGCTCGGCCTCGGCTCGGTTGAAGCCAGGGCATAACTTTTCGTACCCAATAGGAAGCTCTTCGACAATCATTGTCTCCAAAGCAAAAGAAAGGAGAAGAATAAAGAAGTGGAAGTTGGCAATCCTTCTCGGGATTCACCCCCTATTTATAAGAACCGGGGGTCATAAAGGCATCTCGGAATGGGCTCCACATTCCACCTACCTACCTCGGGAGGCATGCGAGCGAGAATGTGAGGGGCTAAATGATTCGGGTATTTCCCGGATCGTTCCAGCTCAACCGACATGTCACCGGCCCACTGGGCCTAATCGGTTGGATTAGGGAGGAATCGGCCCAAGATAACCCTTAACGGGTCGAGTAAAAGCCCCAAAGCCCACTAGGACTAGGGTTTCCCTAACCCATGGTAAAGTACCGTTTTACCCCTTTAAAATCTCCTATAAATACTCATCTTTTCTCACATCCCAAGGCATGTTATGTTCATTTGACAAGACATCTCACCTTTTGGATAATCCCGGTTCTCAAGCTCCTAAGCTCTCAACACTCATTCACATTCATAACGTTCATAAACGTTCATCGGCACTCATCCCGAGAACTTCCATCTTTGGAAATCTTCTCGTCTCCCAAGGAATCCCCCACGCACATCGAGGAAGATCTCCTCGACCCATTCAACTTAATCGGATACTAACTGAGCGTCGGAGGGCGTTCCCGGGATCCACCACCCGGGGCTTCGCCTTTTGCAAGTTCAAGTAGTCGTCACTCGGACTCGGATCAATCGTGCCACGTCCTCGAACCGGAGTGGTAAATCTTTCCTCTCTTCGAATCATCAATCCACATCATCAACTCGGTTTTCTCCGGAAACATTATGCATTTGGTAAGTTAAAATTTCTTGAGAGTTTTTAAGAACGGGCTCAAACTTTTGATATCCGAGTCAATATGTGCTTATGTTTCAGGACAAAAATTGTGTCCTCTAGTTAAACAGTTAAGCCCTCTAGGATTCCCTTTAGATGTCCTTCTATAACCCATGGTTCTCGGAAGGTATGTCAAAAAGATATGCTCAACTAAAGGGGGTAAGTGAAAAGGACCTTCGTGGTATTTTCAACGGGAATAAAGTTAATTTTATGGTTTTAATATGGTATTTCCGATAAGAAACTAGGCGAACTCTAGAAGGGATACATAGGCAAAGGGCGCTTATCCTTTATATGCTGGGTGCTTTGCTATTCGTCGACTACTCGAAAGATTGCGGACCTCCGACGTTGCTCGGACGTCGTAAAGGGAATCCACCTTATGCGCTCACCATTTTCACTAATAATAGCGCAAACAATTATGTGCGTATATCGAATCCATTAGAGACCAAACAACTTTTTCTTAGATAATCAATTGTTGCTTAAGGTAAAATGGAATTGCGGGTATACCGGGAATCGGGTTATTCGGTTCGAGTTCGGTTCGGGTTAGTTCGGTTTCAGTGAATTTTGGGTAGATCTTGTTCGGGTCCGGTTCGGTTTCGGGTTCGAGTCAACTTTGGTTCGGGTAAACATCGGGTCTATGGTATTCCGGAGACTCGGAACCGACTCTTACCTGGATACTCGAGACGCGGACTACGCAGGATACAAAGTTGATCGAAAGAGCACATCCGGAGCTTGCCAATTTCGGGTCAATCCCTAATATCTTGGCACTCAAAGAAGCGGAACTTAGTAGCTCTATCAACAAGTGAAGCTGAATATATTGCAGCTGGAGCCCGTTGCGCTCGATTATATGGATTAAGTAACACTTGAAGGATCTTGGACTATTCCTCAACTCGGTTCCAATCAAGTGTGACAACCAAACCGCAATCAGTATCACCAAGAATCTCGTCCGAGCACTCGAAAACAAAGCATATCGAGGTCGAGATATCACTTCTTACGCGATCAATGAGAAAAAGGTGATATTGAACTAGAGTTCATTCCTACTAATCTTCAATTAGCTGATATCTTTACTAAGCCTCATGGTGAAGATTAGTTTTGTTTTATTCGGAATGAGCTTGGTATGTTAAATGCTTAATTATATGATATCCATTGCAAATTTTGTGTTTTTTCACTTTTAATAATCATTAGCTCGGTTGATTCGGTGATACTTGGGCTGGTAGTTATTTCGTGTTTCGAGTCACTCGAAACCAATTTGAGTCAAACTCGGACGTAGAGAAACTTGGACTTCAAAGTTCGAAACTATCTCCGGATCGGTGGAGAGTTTCGGATCTTATTTTCAAAATCCTTCTCTTTCTCTATCGAACGCTGTGATCGATTTTAGCCGTGGATTTCTAACCGATGAAATCTTAACCGTTGAAGAGAACCGTCACACCGGTCTTTGGTGACTGATGGACAAGCCGAGTCGAACGGAGTTATATTTAACGAATAGTTGACGGGCGCGCTTATTTTCTATAAATAGCGTCTATTCATCTTCGTCTCGGTACTCTACACTCCATATCTCTCAAACGAAACTTTTCGCGGAAGATTACTACGTGAACAGTCATCCTTGAACGTCTGCAAGCATCGAAGAAGCCATCTCTCTTAAGTTTCGATCTGCTCTCATCTTTTTCTTCTACACCTTTTTTGTTTCTTCTCTTCTACCTCTCCTTCTCTTTTCTACTCGAATGTTTCATCCTTTCTTCCTTCTCTCAAAATGCCTAAAAGAGGAAACCATCCCGACTTCCAGGTTTCCTCCTCTTCCAAAAAGCCTCGCACCAAAACTCCGAAGGCTCCACCCCTTCCAAACCCATTGTCACCCGAGCACCTTGTGCTCGGACGACAAGTTCTTTCCTACAACCAAACTTTCTTGGTTGTCCCACATTCAAACCACCGGAGCATACAACTTCATGTGCTTCGACGAGTTTATCTATCCCGAACTCGTTTCGAGTTCTACACTCACCTCACCCACTCCGAAAATGTTCTAACTTCTAGGGTTCGAACATAACTGTTCGTCTAAACACCTCTCTCCTCCACCGCCTCTTCAAGGTCTCCTCTCTCTTCTCGAATGGCAAACCCATTCCTTTCACTCGAAGTCGCCGATGACTTCTTTGAAAAATAGGCCAAAGAGTTCCCCGAGTCCCGGAAAAACTTTTACGTGACTCAGTTGAAGTCAAAAGCTCGCTTTACGTGCTTTCTGCGATGAGAACCTTTTTCTCACGAGCATTCCAGACAAGGAGAACCCCAACTCCAAGCACCTCAAAGCTCTTTTTGACATTCTTGAGGGCTACGAAGTAGACCTCTTCCCCTCCATCATTAAGCGGATGGCCGCTGTGCCAGCTCAACTCCAATCCAAGAAGAACACCTCCCTTCCTTTCGGTGCTCTTCGACCCTTGTCTTCAAACAATTCCAAGTTCCTCTCCCTCGGACCCAAACGTCGTATTCGAGGCTGCCATTGTGGTCGGCAAAAGGAACTGCGAGGGTATGGATACCGGAAATTGAACCCGGTGTGCGGGTGCATAACTCGGAGCCGAGGCCTCCTTCTCCGCCTCGGACTCGAAATCAACTCCTCTCTCTCTCCCTTCTCCAACTGGTGGTGCCTCCACCTCGGGTGCCTAAAAATCTCTCTCTGCTCTCTTGTCCCCTATTTTTATGGACAAGATCAACTCCGTGTCTTCGATTTCGGAGACATGCTCCAATCTTTCAAATCTGTTCTCCAAAATCTGACCATCAATCTCAAGACTGGTCAATCCCAAATTCGAGAGCAGCAGTCTCTAGTTCTTGAGATGAGGAAGCGGTAAACGAGCGAAGGAGCTGGTCGAGCTCCTCGGAGAGAGACGGTCTAAGGCGGCTCGGGACCATGATGACTCGAGACGCGTCCGAAGCGTCTTCGAGCCCGAGTCCGACCTCCTCGGACAGCGGGGATGAAGAAGAAGAAGCTGCAGATGCAGAAGCGGCAGACGCCGAGGACCCTGCGGCTGAGGCGAGTCCATCCGGGCAAGGGAGGATCACCAAGAAGAAGCGGTGGGAGCTGCCGAGGGTCAAACTGCTCCACAAGCTCAAATAGCAGTACTCGGCTCGAGACAGCGGTGCGAGTGGGTCGAAGACCTCGCTACTCCAGCGGGTCGGACGGAGCAGCCCCCTCCAGCTACGAGGTTCCAAGGGAAGAACCCTCGATCCACTCACTCCGGGTCGGCTACTCGAGCCGAGCCCACGACGATAATCCCGGTTCTCCCTTCGCCGCGCTCAAGCACATCGTCAAGATCATATCGGCGCGGCGAACCTCCACTCCCTCCGCCTCCACTCGAAATCTCCCTCTCTCTCATAGGCGCCATGCACCGAGTCACAATTCCTCGGTCTGCGAGTCTTCTTCTTTCGAAATTTTTTTTTTTCTATCCGGACATCTAAGTTGTACTACTTGCTATTTTCTTCCCTTCTTTTTCTTGTTGTTTTTCTGTTGAAAGGCAAGGGGAGAAATAGAGAAATAGAGTCGAAAAACTTGTTGTCTTGTTTAGGGGAGTTTTTCCGCCCTTTTGAATTTTTAATGGACTAATGCATTTCATTATTAATTTACGAGTTCATTATTGCTAGCATATTTTTTTGTTAATAATAATTATTTAATATAGCATACTTTACTTTTTGCTCCGATACATTAAGTATTGTTCGATACATTGAGTATGCCTTACTCATCTCATCTCATGCGCAACAACTCGGAATCATTTTCTAACAAAGTTTCTGTTTAAGTATGGAATGCCTTTCATCAAAAGGGGAGATTGAAGACTCACACACTACTCAATACTTCTCCGAGTTGTATGAAAGGAATCGGGTATAACAATCTCATATCTACGAGTTTTGATTCCAAGGCATTCTCCGTATCTCGAAACTTCTTTCGAGTAAAATAGTATCTTTTCTAAGTGATACACTTCTTACTTTTTATATTTCTTGCTTATCTATAAGTGACTCGAAAAGCTGGTTCTTTGATTCTGAGTCCAGACATCACTCAGATTTATCGCAAATTGAATAGACTAGTATTTCGTCTTTTCTCACTCAGAATCGACTTGTGGTTATAAGTCCTATTTTGTTATAGTCAGTATTTTTAGCGTGTTTCATGCTTAGTCTATATCAAGTTAATCCTCTCGACATTCTTTATTGAACTTGATTCTTCGCTTAGACTAAGTCGGATGGAATTCGAGTATAATGGATATTGGACTCGGAAAATTCCATTTCGTTTCGACTCGGATAATCGGTTGGTTTATTTATCGTAATTATTTTATTATCTGTGTCTAATCTTAGGCCAAAGTATTTTATACTTTGAGAACCAAAATTGATTTACTTTTGTATGTTATTCAATCGAGGATACACGTTTCAAACTACAAAAGTAACCGGCTTCGAACGTCAAATCACCAGCGAGACATGGCTCTTCACCTTCTCTCGCTCCAGTCCTAGTAGATTGTGTCGAGGCATGTCTGTTTCCAAATCTGGAAAAGCTGAACGCTAAGCTTAACGGTGGTTTCCACCTTATGTTTCAAGACACCGCTAATGGTTTTAGGACTTCCAAGAGAGTTAAACCGTTGTCCAACGTTCACATTACAACGGATACTTTCGAGTGACTCGAAAGCTTCTATCAACGGTCACGAGAGGACTCTCGGTCAGCGAGATGAAGATAACGGCTACTCTGCCTGGTCATCTATAAATAGAAGCCATCTCACAAGACTTGAAGGTTGCCGAACATATTGCTAATACACATACTTGCTCAAAGTTATTGTATTTACTTTCAATCTTCAACTTACAACTCCCACTCTGTAATTCATTACTTTCGAGTTGTAAGGTCTTGTACTCGATTACAAACTCTTTCTTACATTCTTTGTAAGGTCCCTTGACTAAGCTGTAAGGGTTAACTCAGCTTAGTTGTCCCTAACTATAAGGGTTATCTCAGCTAGGAAGTACTAGATCAGATTAGGGAATTTCGAGTCTAGGAAAACTTGTATAGAGTTGTCTAAGGGAACAACTCGGGTTCGATCGATTCACGGTATTTTGTGGACTCAAAATAATGAATTTGACTTCGTGTCCGGATTGGCACGGTCCGTGGTTTTATGCCCCGGGAGCGTTTCCACGTAATCTCTAGGTCTTATCTTTCCGAGTTCATTCTAGACTCGGACATTTTTACGGCTCTTGCTCATTCCGCTTAATAGCCTTCGAGTCCAATCTTTTTGACCTCGTTGTTAGGCTCGGAACTGGTCTCTGTCTGTTTTTGGCAGAAGAGCTAAAGCTTCCACGAAAAACTTCTATCACCCTATTCACCCCCTCTAGGGTGACTCGGACTCTCCCCGAGCAAACCTTCAATTGGTATCGAGCCTAGCCTTTTAGAAAGGATCTAACAATCCAAAGGTTTAAAGATCAAATGGCTCAGAACACCGGAGAGTTCGACAAAGGAAGATCTTCCAACGAGCCACTAAAATTCAAAGGATCAAACTTTGGGCACTTGGAAGAAGCTCATGGAATGTTTTCTTATGGATCATGATGAAAAGGTATGGGAAATCATATAACAAGGAAACTATATTCCAATGAAGACAGATGAATTCAGAATCATTCCCAAGACGAAGGCTGAGTTCACACCAGGAGAAGCAGAGAAGTTCGGAAAGAAATTCAAAGCAATGAACATCCTTATGTGCGCCATAAGCTCGAGAAGAATATAATCGAGTCTCCGCTCGTGACTCTGCTAAAGAGGTGTGGGATACTTTAGTCAACACCTACGAAGGTACAAGTCGAGTAAGACAAGCAAAGATCAGTCGAGTATCTTCATAAATATGAGCTTTTCAAAATGGAGACAGAGGAGAACATTACTCGGATGTTCATTCGCTTCACCGAGATTACCAATAATCTCAAATCTCCGGGAAAGAAAATTTCCCATGAAGAAATGTGCCTGGAAAATTCTCATAAGCCTACCCAAGAGACGATGGGGTCCGAAGGTGACTGCCATAGAGGAGGCTCACAACCTTTCACTCTTAAAGCCGGACGAGCTCATCGGAAAGCTTCTAACTCATGAGATCCATCTAAAAGAAGAGGATGTTGAGGGCGTACCAAAAGAAACTTAGCACCGAAAGCCTCGGAATCCAAAGAAGCAAATCCGAGCTCTTCGACTCGGAAGACGATCCCATGGCACTCATTGCAAGAGGCTTTAAGAGAATGATGAAGCACAAAAGATGGGACAAAAGGCCAAAAGAAGAATTCTACAAGAAAGATAAGAAAGACAGAAAAGGTAAGTTTACTTCCCGTCTAAATTTTCTTTGACTAAGAATTCTGGTTGTTTTGAATGTGGTAGCAAAGACCACATTGTCAAGGACTGTCCAAAAAGGAAAAGGGACAGAAAGAAGAAGAAAGCCATGATGGCAACATGGAGTGATGAGGATTCATCGGAAGATGATGAGGATTTAGATGACTCGAAATGTCTAATGGCAATTTCGATTCGGAAGCTGAACAGAGTCGACTCGGACTCGCACAATGAGGAAACAAATCCTCGGGAGGTAATCGAATACTTTCTTAAGTTCTCCAAAGTTGATTTAGCTAAGTATATTTTTACGTTGGAAGAAAAGTCCAATTCGATTCTTCTCAATTCAAAGAACAACTTGAGTTAATTACTTCGAGGGCACTTCTTTGAAAAATGAATTAGAAAAATTGAGACTATCATTCGAGAGAACTCAAGACTAGTGCTCAATCTAATGAGACCGAGTCCGAGCCGCTCAGGAAAGAAAATGAGCAACTAAAAAGGAAGCTCACTGAGTCTCAAGATCTGGTTTTAAAGTTTACTCAAGGTCGAAGAACCTTGACATGCTCTTAGGATCACAATGTGTCTCTTTTCGAAAAGAAGGTCTTGGTTTCAACAAAGAGGAAGAATCCAATTCTTACTCGGAATTGTTCAAAAGGATTCCGAACTCGTAAAGTTCAGGAAAGCTGAGCACGATCCCATTCACGAAATGAAGGGAGGACTAAGCCCGTAACTATTTACAAAAAGAAACCATTCTCTCCTGTTTCAAAAGGAAAGGTTTTCAAAAGAAAGAGACACGGACTCAGCTTCTCGAGAGGAAGACTCAGAATCCGACAAAACCCAAAGTCATTCAAATTTGGGTTCCAAAACACCTTCTTCCTCAGAAAAGAACCACAGTAAGGAATGTTACTGGGTTCGTTAGAGGAAGTGAGAAGGGTTAGATTCTCTCTGCTTTTTCAGGTCACTCGTAAAAGATCAAAAGGACATTGGTACTGGACAAGTGGATGTTCACGACATATGTCAGGTGACCAAGGACTCGTTTTATGAGCTAGAATCATACAAAGGAGGAAAAGTGACTTTTGGAGATGACAGCAAAGGCAAGATAGTGGGTATTGGTAAGATTGGAAATGGAAGCAATCTGGTGAACCCAGTCTACCTTGTCAAAGGACTAAAATACAATCCGCTTAGCATCTCCCAGCTATGCGACAAAGGTTAGGAGGTAAGATTCACTCAATCTAAGTGCTACATCTCGGATGAGACCACCAAAGAGATAAAGCTCTCGGGTAAGAGATCCAGTAACACTTATATCATTCCTCTCTCTAACCCAAGCCAGAATTTATCCTCGCTTAAAAGCATCTCTTCATGATGATTCTTGGTCTTGGCATCGTAGATTAGGTCATATTAGCATGCATACTATCAAAAAGCTGGCATCTCATGGTCCGGTTAGGGGTTTACCTAATCGTGTCTTTGAGAAAGACAGAATTTATGAAGCATGTACAAGGGGAAACAAGTTAGATCCTCATTCAAGTCTCTCAAGACTGTTTTGACAACAAAGGTGCTTGAGCTACTACATATGGATCTATGTGGTGAAATCCCAAGAAAGAGCCTCGGAGGTAAATCCTACATTTTTGTCATTATTAATGACTTTTTAAGATTTACCTGGGTGTGTTTTCTCAAACATAAAAATGAAGCCTTCAAGGAGTTCAGCAAGCTCTGTAGAAAGATTCAAGTTGAGTCTCGGACTCAGATTCAAAAGATTCGAACCGACCATGGAAGGGAGTTCGACTACTCAAAATTCTCGGAGTTCCGCGATCGAATGGAATCTCTCACAACTTCTCAGCACCAAGAACTCCTCAACGGAATGGAGTAGTAGAGAGAAAGAACAGAACCCTTGAAGAAATAGTAAGGACGATGATGATTGAACACAATTTGCCTTACTATTTCGGGCCGAGGCAATCAACACAGACTAACTACATTTTAAACAGATGCCTCATCGGACCCATTCTGAAGAAAACACCCTACGAGCTCTACAAAGGGAAGAAGCCAAACATCTCATACTTTAAGCCCTTTGGTTGCAAGTGTTTTATTCACAATAATGGTAAGAATCACTCGACCAAGTTTGATGCTAGATCGGATGAAGGTACTTTTCCGGGTTACTCTTCTCATAGTAAAGCTTATCGTGTCTTTAATAAAAGAACTAACAAAGTGGAAGAAAGCATCCACGTAGTGTTTGATGAGTTTGAACAGGAGAAGCCAAGTGAGTCATCATACTCGAACCGAAGCTCTCTAGAGATGATGATGACGCCGAGACTACAAAGACTCGGACTCAACCTCGCTCAAAATGAGGTCACTCGAACGAGGAAACTCGTAATGCGACAACTCAAGAGCTCACTCGTAACGAACAAGCCAATGAAGAAGATCACTCGGAACAAGATGAAGTGGTTCAACCCACAAATGTTGTGAATCGGAGAACAGGTAAAGCATTCAAGTTTACTTCTAGTCATCCACTAGAGAACATACTCTCGACATCAACACTCGGGGTAAGAACTCGCTCCTCTCTACATAATCTATGTGCATTCACCGCATTCATTTCATTAAATGAACCCAAAAATGCACTAAAGGCCCTTAATGAACCTGAATGGGTAGAGGCAATGCGAGAAGAACTCAATCAATTCGAGAGAAACCAAGTCCGGACTCGACCAACCGACCTTCCGACCACCCAGTTATAGGAACCAAATGGGTTTTTAAGAACAAACTGGATAAGGATGGTGTAATAATTAGAAATAAGGCTAAACTTGTGGCTCGGGGATATAATCAAGAAGAAGGAATTGATTATGGGGAAACCTTTGCACCAGTAGCTGAATTGAAGCCATTAGAATATCTGTTGGCATTTGCATCCAAGCATGCATATTAAACTATATCAAATGGATGTTAAGTGTGCATTTCTCAATTGGTTTATTGAAGAAGAAGTCTATGTCGAGCAGCCTCCTGGCTTTGAAAACTCGGAATTTCCAAATCATGTTTTCAAACTTCAAAAGGCTCTCTATGGTCTTAAACAAGCACCTCGAGCTTGGTATGAAAGACCGAGCAGCTTCTTGGTTCAAAATGATTTTAAAAGAGGTCGGATCGACAAGACTCTCTTCATAAAGACCAAGGGGAAAGATTTCCTTATTGTTCAAATCTATGTTGATGATATTATCTTCGGTGCTACTAATGAGTCTTCGTGCCGAGAATTTTCCGAGTTGATGAGTCAAGAATTCCAAATGAGCATGATGGGGAACTTAATTTCTTCCTTGGCTTACAAATCAAACAAGACAAGGATGGAATCTTTGTTCATCAATCTAAGTATACCAAGGAATTGTTGAAGAAATACAAACTTCTAGATGCAAAGCACGCATCTACACCCATGAGCAAGCAGAGATAAAGCTTGACTCGGACGAGAAAGGTAAAGCAATAGATCCAAAACATTATCGAGGTATGATTGGATCTTTGCTATATCTTACTTCCAAGCAGGCCGTATAAAATGTTTAGTGTCTGTCTATGCGCAAGATTTCAAGCTAATCCAAAAGAATCACATCTCACTGCGGTGAAGAGAATATTCGGATATCTTGCAGGTACTCGGAATTTAGGTCTATGGTATTCCGTAGACTCGTAACCGACTCTTACTGGATACTCGGACGCGGACTACGCAGGATACAAAGTTGATCGAAAGAGCACATCCGGAGCTTGCCAATTTCTGGGTCAATCCCTAATATCTTGGCACTCAAAGAAGCGTAACTCAGTAGCTCTATCAACAGCTGAAGCCGAATATATTGCAGCTGGAGCTCGTTGCGCTCGCATTCTATGGATTAAGTAACACTTGAAGGATCTTGGACTATTCCTCAACTCGGCTCCAATCAAGTGTGACAACCAAAGCGCAATCAGCATCACCAAGAATCCCGTCCAAAGACTCGAAAACAAAGCATATCGAGGTCAGATATCACTTCTTACGCGATCACCGAGAAAAAGGTGATATTGAACTAGAGTTCATTCCTACTAATCTTCAATTAGCTGATATCTTTACTAAGCCTCATGGTGAAGATCAGTTTTGTTTTATTCGGAATGAGCTTGGTATGTTAAATGCTTAATTATATGATATCGATTACAAATTTCGTGTTTTTTCACTTTTAATAATCATTAGCTCGATTGATTCAGTGATACTCGGGCTGGTAGTTATTTCGTGTTTCGAGTCACTCGAAACCAATTTGAGTCAAACTCGGACGTAGAGAAACTTGGACTTCAAAGTTCCGAAACTATCTCTAGATCGGTGGAGAGTTTCGGATCTTATTTTCAAAATCCTTCTCTTTCTCTCTCGAGCGCTATGATCGGATTTTAGCCGT
Source organism: Talinum fruticosum (assembly GCA_021018815.1). Classification (NCBI taxonomy): domain Eukaryota; kingdom Viridiplantae; phylum Streptophyta; class Magnoliopsida; order Caryophyllales; family Talinaceae; genus Talinum; species Talinum fruticosum. Next base: position 5,003,520 of record JAITYX010000025.1, on the reverse strand, counting down.
GGATTTCTAACCGATGAAATCTTAACCGTTGAAGAGAACCGTCACACCGGTCTTTGTTGACCGATGGACAAGTCGAGTCGAACGGAGTTATATTTAACGGATAGTTGACGGGCGCGCTTATTTTCTATAAATAGCGTCTATTGATCTTCGTCTCGGTACTCTACACTCCATATCTCTCAAAAGAAACTTTTCGCGGAAGATTACTACGTGAACAGTCATCCTTGAACGTCTGCAAGCATCGAAGAAGCCATCTCTCGTAAGTTTCGACTGCTCTCATCTTTTTCTTCTATACCTTTTTCGTTTCTTCTCTTCTACCTCTCCTTCTCTTTTCTACTCGAAAGTTTCATCCTTTCTTCCTTCTCTCAAAATGCCTAAAAGAGGAAACCATCCCGACTTCCGTGTCTCCTCCTCTTCCAAAAAGCCTCGCACTAAAACTCCGTAAAGCTCCACCCCTTCCAAACCCATTGTCACCCAAGCACCTTGTCCTGGACGACAAGTTCTTTCCTACAACCAAACTTTCTTGGTTGTCCCACATTCAAACCACCGGAGCATACAACTTCATGTGCTTCAGCGAGTTTATCTATCCCGAACTCGTTTCGAGTTCTACACTCACCTTACTCACTCCGAAAATGTTCTAACTTCTAGGGTTCGGAACATAAGTATTCGTCTAAACACCTCTCTCCTCCACCGCCTCTTCAAGGTCTCCTCTCTCTTCCTGAACAGCAAACCCATTCCTTTCATCGAAGTCGCCGACGACTTCTTTGAAAAATACGCCAAAGAGTTCCCCGAGTCCCGGAAAAACTTTTCTATGACTCGGTTGAAGTCAAAGCTCGCCTTCGTGCTTTCTGCCGATGAGAACCTTTTTCTCACAGACATTCCAGACAAGGAGAACCCCAACTCCAAGCACCTCAAAGCTCTTTTTGACATTCTTGAGGGCTACGAAGTAGACCTCTTCTCCTCCATCATTAAGCGGATGGCCGCCGTGCCACTCAACTCCAATCCAAGAAGAACACCTTCCTTCCTTTCAATGCTCTTCCGACCCTTGTCTTCAAACAATTCCAAGTTCCTCTCCCCTCGGACCCAAACGCCGTATCCGAGGCTGCCGTTGTGGTCGGCAAAAGGAACTGCAGGGGTATGGATACCGAGAAACTAAACCCGGTGTCCGGGTGCATAACTCGGAACCGAGGCCTCCTTCTCCGCCATAGACTCAGAAATCAACTCCTCTCTCTCTCCCTTCTCCAACTGGTGGTGCCTCCACCTCGGGTGCCTTAAAATCTCTCTCTCGCTCTCTTGTCCCCTATTTTTATGGACAAGATCAACTCCGTGTCTTCGATTTCGGAGACATGCTCCGATCTTTCAAATCTGTTCTCCAAAATTTGACCATCAATCTCAAGACTGGTCAATCCCAAATTCGAGAGCAGCTGTCTCTAGTTCTTGAGATGAGGGAATTGGTAAAGGAGCAGAAGGAGCTGGTCAAGCTCCTCGAGAGAGACGGTACAAGGCGGCTCAGGACCATGACGACTCGGACGCATCCGAAGCGTCTTCGAGCCCAGTGTCCGACCTCCTCGGACAGCGGGGATGAAGAAGAAGAAGCTGCAAATGCAGAAGCGAGCAGACGCCGAGGACCCTGCGGGCCGAGGCAGGTCCATCCGGGCAAGGGAGGATCACCAAGAAGAAGCAGTGGGAACTGCCGAGGGTCAAACTCGCTCCACAAGCTCAAATAGCAGTACTCGGCTTAGATAGCGATCCGAGTGGGTCGAAGACCTCGCTACTCCAACGGGTCGACAGAGCAGCCCCTCCAGCCTACGAGGTTCCAAGGGAAGAACCCCTCGATCCACTCACTCCGGGTTAGCTACTCGAGCCGAGCCCCGACGATAATCCCGGTTCTCTCTTCGCCGCGCTCAAGCACATCGTCAAGATCATATCGGCGCCAGCGAACCTCCACTCCCTCCGCCTCCACTCGAAATCTCCCTCTCTCTCATAGGCACCATGTACTGAGTCACAATTCCTCGGCTTTCGAGTCTTCTTCTTTCGAAATATTTATTTTTTTCTATCCAGACATCTAAGTTGTACTACTTGCTATTTTCTTCCCTTCTTTTTCTTGTTGTTTTTTGCTGAAAGGCAAGGGGGAGAAATAGAGAAATAGAGTCGAAAAACTTGTTGTCTTGTTTAGGGGAGTTTTTCCGCCCTTTTGAATTTTTTAATGGACTACTGCATTTCATTATTAATTTCGAGTTCATTATTGCTAGCATATTTTTTTGTTAATAATAATTATTTAATATAGCATACTTTACTTTTTGCTCCGATACATTAAGTATTGTTCTAATACATTGAGTATGCCTTACTCATCTCATCTCATGCGCAACCACTCGGAATCATTTTCTAACAAAATTTCGTTTAAGTATGGAATGCCTTTCATCAAAAAGGGGAGATTGAAGACTTAGACACTACTCAATACTTCTCCGAGTTGTATGAAAGGAATCGAGTATAACAATCTCATATCTACGAGTTTTGATTCCAAGGCATTCTCTCGTAACTCGAAACTTCTTTCAAGTAAAATAGTATCTTTTCTAAGTGATACACCTCTTACTTTTTATATTTCTTGCTTATCCGTAAGTGACTCGAAAACTCGGTTCTTTGATTCTAAGTCCAACATCACTCGGATTTATCACAGATTGAATAGACTAGTATTTCGTCTTTTCTCACTCGGAATCGACTTGTGGTTATAAGTCCTATTTTGTTATAGTCAGTATTTTTAGCTTGTTTCATGCTTAGTCTATATCAAGTTAATCCTCTCCGACATTCTTTATTGAACTTGATTCTTCGCTTAGACTAAGTCGGATGGAATTCGAGTATCATGGATATTGGACTCAGAAAATTCCATTTCGTTTCGACTCGGATAATCGGTTGGTTTATTTATCGTAATTATTTTATTATCTCGTGTCTAATCTTGGGCCAAAGTATTTTATACTTTGAGAACCAAAATTGATTTACTTTTGTAGGTTATTCAATCGAGGATACACTTTTCAAACTACAAAAGTAATCGGCTTCGAACGTCAAATCACCAGCGAGACATGGCTCTTCACCTTCTCTCGCTCCAGTCCCAGTAGATTGTGTCGAGGCTGTCTGTTTCCAAATCTGGAAAACTGGAACGCCAAGCTTAACGGTGGTTTCCACCTTATCTTTCAAGACACCGCTAACGGTTTTGGGACTTCCAAGAGAGTTAAACTGTTATCCAACATTCACATTACAACGGATACTTTCGAGTGACTCGAAAGCTTCTATCAACGATCACGAGAGGACTCTTAGTTAGTAGATGAAGATAACGGCTACTCTGCCTGGTCATCTATAAATAGAAGCCATCTCACAAGACTTGAAGGTTGCCGAACATATTGCTAATACACATACTTGCTCAAAGTTATTGTATTTACTTTCAATCTTCAACTTACAACTCCCACTCGTAATTCATTACTTTCCGAGTTGTAAGGACTTGTACTCGATTACAAACTATTTCTTACATTCTTTGTAAGGTCCCTTGACTAAGCTGTTAGGGTTAACTCAGCTTAGTTGTCCGTAACTCGTAAGGGTTATCTCGGTTAGGAAGTACTAGATCGGATAAGGGAATTTTTGAGTCTAGGAAAACTTGTATAGAGTTGTCTAAGGGAACAACTCGGGTTCGGTCGGTTCACGGTATTTTGTGGACTCAAAATAGTGAATTTGACTTCGTGTCCGGATTGGCACGGTCCGTGGTTTTCTCGCCCAGGAGGGTTTCCACGTAATCTCTAGGTGTTATCTTGCTTGAGTTCATTCTAGACTCGGACATTTTTACGACTCTTGCTCATTCACGCTTAATAGCCTTCGAGTCCAATCTTTTCGACCCTGTTGTTAGACTCGGAATTGGTCTCCGTCCTGTTTTTGACAGAAGAGCTAAAGTTTCCACGAAAAACTTCTATCACCCTATTCATCCCCCTCTATGGTGACTCAAACTCTCCCAGAGCAAACCTTCATATATACATATATATATATATATATATATATATATATATATATATATATATATATATATATATATATATATATATATATATATATATATATATATATATATATATATATATAGATATGTATATATATATAGATGTATGTATGTATGTATTTGTGTGTATGTGTTAAAAAAAATAAATGTTAGAATTCTATTGGTCCAGGTAACCTCGATTTGATTTCACTAGGCCTAGAATTGTTTTTGGTTTTGTGCTATCTATACATTATATAATGTTAATCTTATCAAAAAGATGACACGGCGGTCCGAGAGTGAATTTAGGAGTTTCGTCCAATAAAAAAATAATAATTTATCATTGAAAAAAATAGGTTTCCACTCATATATGGACACTTTTTTACTCCATGTCAAAATAAATATAATAATAATAATAATAATAATAATAATAATAATAATAATAATAATAATAATAACAATAATATATAACAATATATACAATTTTTCAGAAAAATTAAAAATAATAAAATAAAAACATAATCTTAAACAAAAAGTTAAACAAATAATAAAATGCATAAATAAATACGAAAATAAATAATTAAATTACCAAAATATTAAAACTATTTTATGTACCTAATAGCTAAAAACCTAAAATACAAATGAAAAAACTAAATTTATAAATTTATTAAATTAAAAACATGCTTTAACCTAAATTAGTAAATAAGTCTGAAAATTTATCAAATCAGTTATATATTATAAAATTATCTAATCTTAATATGAAAATTAAATAATAATTAATTATCCTAATCAATTCATAAAAATATAAAATAGAAAATAAAAACAAAACAAAGTAGAAAATTAGTAAATAACAAATATACAAAATTATATAATAAATTAAATAAAAAATCTGAAAAAAATATAAAAGTAACCTAAAACCCAAAAATATTTTTTTTTAGTTTTCCAGAAAAATTAAACAAAAGTAAAACAAATAATAAATTACACTAAATAAATGAGAAAATAAATAATTAAATTACCGGAATATTAAAATTATTTTTGGACCTAAATATATTCTAAACACCTAAAATCAAAATGAAAAAACTAAATTTATAAATTTATTAAATTAAATACCTACTTTAACCTAAATTAGAAAAAATCTAAAAAATTATCAAATCAGTTATAACAACTAAAAAAATTAATACTAACAGATTAAAAAGATTCTTACTAAACCCTATAGTAATATAAAAATAAAATTAACCGAAGAAGACTAATTTTATTCTAACTTCTAACACACTTATTAAAAAATAACAAAAACGAAAAGCAAAGTAATCTGAAAATTAAAATATATTAAGACATAAAATAAAATTAATATATATAGTTATGTATTTATTTATTTAGGGTTTACATTGTGTATTTTCTCTCATTTACTATTATGTATATTGAGATACAATATTGTTTTGGGCCTAAAATATAATAATTTTGTCTAACATTATTAATTTTTCCTTATTGATGGTGTTTTTGACTTGGTGTCATAAAATTTTATTAGTTCAAAATATATTTATTATAAAAAAATTTTAAATTAAAATCAATAGGAACATGTCATAAAAATAATGTTTAAATATTTAACTATCCGAGGGAACAATTTGGTTAGTACTTTGATCCTATGTACAGAATGATTTAATAAACTTTAATAAATCATAAATTAATATAATAAAATTAAAAATAATAAAATAAAAACATAATCTTAAACAAAAAGTTAAACAAATAATAAAATGCACTAAATAAATACAAATATAAATAATCCGAAAAAATATAAAAGTAATCTAAAACCCAAAAATATTTTTTTAAGTTTTCCAGAAAAATTAAACAGAATTAAAATAATAAAATAAAAATATAATCTGAAACAAAAAGTAAAACAAATAATAAACTGCACTAAATAAATGAGAAAATAAATAATTAAATTACTAGAATATTATAATTATTTGTTGTACCTTAATATATCCTAAACACCTAAATTTAAAATAAAAAAACTAAATTTATAAATTTATTAAATTAAATACCTACTTTAACCTAAATTAGAAAAAACTCTAAAAAATTATCAAATCAGTTATAAAAACTGAGAAAATTAATACTAACAGATTAAAAATATTCTAACTAAACCCTAGAGTAATATAAAAATAAAATTAACCGAAGAAAACTAATTTTATTCTAACTTCTAATAAACTGACTAAAAAATAACAAAAACGAAAAGAAAAATAATCTGAAAATCAAAATTTATTAAGACATAAAATAAAATTAATATATATAGTTATTTATTTATTTATTTAGGGTTTAGATTGTATATTAGCTCTCATTTAGTTTTTTCTATATTGATGTGCAATATTATTTTGGGCTTGAAATATAATAATTTTGTCTAACATTATTAATTTTTCATCATTGATGGTGTTTTTTGACTTAGTGTCATAAAATTATATTAGTTTAAAATATATTTATTATAAGAATTTTTAAAATTCAAATCAATAGGAACATGTATAAAATTAATATTTAAATATTTAACTATATGAGGAAGCAATTTGGCTATTACCTTAATCCTATGTACGAGAATGATTTAATAAACCTTAATAAATCATAAATTTATATAATAAAAATAAAAATAATAAAATAAAAACATAATCTTAGACAAAAAGTTAAACAAATAATAAAATATACTAAATAAATACGAAAATAAATAATTAAATTATCAAAATATTAAAACTATTTTATGGACCTAATACCCTAAAAACCTAACATAAAAATAAAAAAACTAAATTTATAAAATTAAAAACATACTTTAACCTAAATTCGTAAATAAGTATGAAAGATTATCAAATTAGTTATATATTATAAATTATCTAATCTTATTATAAAAATTAAATAATAATTAATCATCATAATCAATTCATAAAAATATAAAATAGAAAATAAAAACAAAACTAAGTAGAAAATTAATAAATAACAAATATACCAAATTATATAATAAATTAAATAAAAAATCTGACAAAATATAAAAGTAACCTAAAACCAAAAATATATTTTTTTACTTTTCCAGAAAAATTAAAAAGAATTAAAAATTATAAAATAAAAATATAATCTTAATCAGAATGTAAAACAAATAATAAAGCTGTACTAAATTAATGAGAAAATAAATAATTCAATTACCAGAACATTAAAATTATTTTTGGACCTAAATTTATCCTAAACACCTAAAATCAAAATGAAAAAACTAAATTTAAATAAGTTATATATTATAAAATTATCTAATCTTAATATAAAAATTAAATAATAATTAAACATCCTAATTAATTCATAAAAATATAAAATAGAAAATTAAAACAAAACTAAGTAGAAGAGTAATAAATAACACATATAATAAATTAAATAAAAAATCCAAAAAATATAAAAGTAACCTAAAACTCAAAAATATTTTTTTATGGTTTTCCAGAAAAACTAAACAGAGTTAAAAATAATAAAATAAGAATATAATCTTAAACAGAAAGTAAAATAAATAATAAATTACATGAAATAAATGAGAAAATAAATAATTAAATTACCATAATATTAAAAATATTTTTGGACCTGAATATATTCAAAACACCTAAAATCAAAATGAAAAAACTAAATTTATAAATTTATTAAATTAATGACCTACTTTAACCTAAATTAGAAAAAAATCTAAAAAATTATCAAATCAGTTATAAAAACTAAGAAAATTAATACTAACAGATTAAAAAGATTATAACTAAACCCTATAGTAATATAAAAATAAAATTAACCGAAGAAGACTAATTTTATTCTAACTTCTAACAAACCGACTAAAACATAACAAAAAGAAAAAGAAAAGTAATCTGAAAATTAAAATATATTAAGACATAAAATAAAATTAATATATATAGTTATGTATTTATTTATTTAGGGTTTGGATTGTATATTAGCTCTTATTTATTATTATGTATATTTATATGCAATATTATTTTGGGCTCGAAATATAATAATTTTGTCTAACATTATTAATTTTTCATTGTTGATGGTATTTTTTGACTTGGTGTCATAAAATTGTATTAGTTCAAATTATATTTATTATAAGAATTTTTAAAATTAAAATCAATAGGACCATGTTATAAAAATAATATTTAAATATTTAACTATCCGAGGAAGTAATTTGGTTATTACCTTGATCCTATGTACGGAATGATTTAATAAACCTTAATAAATCATAAATTAATATGATAAAAATATAACAATTACATATATACTTGATATTAATACTTAAAAATGCGGACAAGATAGAAAATTATGATTCAAATATGTTGTGGAATAAAACGTAATGAATAAAAAGTTAGGAATTATATTGCTTCGGTTCGTAATTTGTGTACTTTCGGTTCGTAATTTGTGTTATGTTTAAAAGATTGCAAACTTAATATGCCAACTTCTATTAAGCCCATAGGACTTTAAATAAATTCATTTGTTTCAAAATTTTTGCATAACATACGAGATCAATTTTTTTTTTTTTACAAATACAGTTTATTTTAGTTTCTTCCTAACATGTCTATATGTGACTTATTATTGACAAACATATTTAAATAATATCTTTTACTATTGTAAGTTTTCTAAATTATTAAAAGATGAGTATTTGTCATCAAACATCTCCGGCATCTTGAAATAGAACTCATGTTACTCTTATTATGTTAATTAATTGAGAGGAAGAGTTGTGTCTCGAGGAAAGCAATTGGTTGTTAATCGAGTAAAACATCTATTTCTAAAATCTCGATTGTATCAATATTTTTGCCCCATTGATTCACTACTAAAATCGCGATTAATTTTCAATATAAGTACAAAATACGAGATAATTTTATTACCCTACGTCGCGAATTGACCTATTATACCCTTTACTATGTTACAAATTACCTATTATTGTGAAATATATTTGGATCACTTATATCATTATAATATTTTTCACTATTAATCTCAATATAAGTAGTTATTATATGTTTAATTATCTTTGTGTGTAGAGGTAGGTAAGAATGGATACATCATTGTATTCACTTTATAATTTTTAAAAAATGAGATCCCATTATGGGTATATGTATACTTTTTAAGAGTTCGTGTATTATTTAAGTCAATGATATTTTAGTAGGTTGGTTGCATATAAATATTTATCTAGGTGTCTATTAAGTTAAATTAGTATTGACTTTGTAAAGAGTTATGAGTTATAAGTTTGATATTCTTTTATTGATGTACTTTGTATTGTAATATTAATTTGTGACATAATAATATTTATTATCATCTATAGGTCATCTAGCTCAATATCTACCAACCATATATTATTCATTTTTCTACTAATATTTACCTTTTGGTACCCAAACATATTGTCACACTATTTCTACAACTGTATGAGTTAGGATTATTTAAATTGTTTGATTCTTGAAGAGACTCGACTTCTTAATATTCCAAATCACGTATGTAATCTTAAAACCTTGATGATATTTTTCAACATTCTTTTTTATTTATTATTTTAGATTATTTATTTATTCTTTTGAAATTTAGAATGATTGGAAGATGAATGTGTATTGGGCTCTAATGATTTTTATACGTTGGGTTCTTTTAACTTTGATGAGTCACAAAAGCGTTTTCATTATGAGGGGATAACATGTATAAGAATGTTGTTGAAAGTGAAATCATTCAATAAAATTAAATGATCGAGAAAAGAAACTCACAAGTACAACATTCGTTGCGTAATCCAATAATTTCTTAAGTTATGCATTATACAACATTCTTCCGTGCATAAGACGGGTCCGGACTAAGTATTTTGTAACTGTTGGCTTCATGTGAGCTGATGTTGACCATGCAAACCGAATTTGATTCCTACAAGGCGTGACATAATTTTTTTTTGTATTGAGATGTTGGACAATGACAATCGGGCCTCAGAACTTGCTTTGGTTCTAGTCTTATGGTTTTTTTGTCGTGTTTTGTTTTAATTTTATGCTTGTTAGGCTACTTGACCCAATTTGTTGGGCTTTAGGTTACTGATTGCATTGGGCTGATGCTTCAACATTTTGTAGATTTGGTTGATGGACCATCTTCATATGAACGAGCCTCTGCCGAACTTGGATGTCGATTGACTGGTGCCTTTCTATCAACAAAAGCGGATTTTCAAGGATCATGCTGTCGTAGAATGGGTAGAGGAAGGGCTCACTAATTTGTTGGACTGTACGGTGGTGGTATGTACCACAATTTTTCAGGCAGGACAGATTACAGAGAGGATCTTCAATTATGTTGCCAACTATTCAACGAACCCAGACTTATGGCACCTCGTCTTTTGTTGCATGTGCAAATATAACTACTACCTCAGACTATGCAGTGGTGGCATGTGCCATAGTTTGTAATATAACATAGCCATTGCATCTGACATATTCACATTTTGCCCCCAACTTTTAAAATTTTCATGCTAAACCCCACCATATATTATGTTAAGTGTTCTTTAATATTATATGAGTTAATTTTGTTATTTTGTGTCTTAAAATTTTAATATATTTGGAGAATTTTCAAACTCCTCGCGATGCCTTGAGAGCGGAAGCCATGGCGAAACGAGGACGGCCCAAAAACACAGTCACTCGCAGTTGATGGCCCCGAAGCCCTCGTCCTACCTTGTTCCTGTATCACCGGTGACTACAGTAACGGTCTCCCGGCAGTTGCTGTTTCTCCAGCACCATCTGCCCCGCCGATTAACCCTAGCCCGCAGAATCATGTGGCGTCTCCACCTAATTCGCCTCAAAGGGTGGTCGGAAATGGTCTGGAATCGCCTAAGGACAGCCGGGAAGTTGGAAGGGCCCTAGAAACTCAGCCGCCGATAGAGACTTCACTGACCACAGTTACAATTCAACCCACCTATACATCGATGCTGAACACAGATGAAGGTATGGAATTGGACTTCATTACCTGTGCTGAAATGAATGGAATTTAATATACTGTAATTGATAAGGAAGATGTTAAAGACGAGATTGAATATTGGTCCTCCTCCCTTGTGTGCTGTGTTGTGGGTGCAAATCCCCTTACAGGGTGTTCTCTGGGTTCATTCAGCATATTTGGGCATCCTTTATGATTCATAAAGTTATTGCATTGAGAAATGGTTTATTTTTTGTTCGATTTCATAATGTGGAAGACAGAGATACTGTACTCTAAAAGGGACTAATTTTTTTTGACAAAAAACCAGTACTCATGCAACCTTGGAGTGAAAATTTGGAATTCAAGAGGGATCAAATTGAGAAATTGCCAATTTGGGTTCAACTTCCGAATTTAGATGCCAAGTACTGGGGACCTCCTAGCTTGAGCAAACTTGGTAGCTTGATAGGAAGGCCTATTAAGACGGATAAACCTACAAAGGAGAAATTAATGCTGAACTATGCGAGACTCCTCATTGACGTCAAGATTGGTGACTCACTACCTGATTTTATCGAGTTTGCTACTGAAAATGGGGAATTGATCTTGCAATGTGTGGAATACGAATGGAAGCCAACAAAATGCAACTTTTGCAAGATGTTTGGTCATATGGAACCAGAATGCAAGCAGAAACACCAACCTGTAACTCACAAAGTTTGGAGGCCTGTTCAAAAAGAACCCCTCCAAACACATGAGGACCAAGATGTAGTTGTTCAGCATGATCATGATCAATCACTAGTGGATCAAGCAACGCAGAACACACAAAACACACTGATGGATCAAGCAATGCAGAACACACAAAACTCAGAGGCTTTTACCCCTGTACCAAGGAAGTCTATGGCTAGAAATTTGGAGAGAAATACTAATGTTATGCAAGAAGTATGAAAGAGTTTCAACTGCCTTCAAACTGTAGTGGAGGCAAATGACCCCCATGAAATTTCTGTGCTGGAATGTACGAGGCCTAAATAGGCTTAATAAACAAGAGGATGTTAAGTCATTCTTGAATAAGGTTCATCTTGGACTAGGGGCACTAGTGGAAACCAAAGTCAAAAGCCCTAATGAGGAGACAATTTGCAGGAGGGTCCTGGCCGGCAGAGAGTATTACACTACCAATACTCACCACCCCAATGGAACAATTGTGGTATTTTGGAACCCGAGGCATTATGCAGTAAGTATAATTTGTAGCTCAGCTCAACATGTTCACTGTGAAGTGACTTATAAGACCGGAATGGTTTTTATTGTTACATTTGTGTATGGTTTCAATAAGGACTATCAACGGAGACCACTATGGGATAGCCTAATGACTCTTAGCAATGGTATGACAAAGCCTTGGTGTGTAATTGGAGATTTTAACAATGTGTTGTACCCCGAGGACATATTAGGGGGAGTGTCATAACAGCTGGAGAAATAGCAGATTTCAAATATTGTCTACAATACTGTGCATTAACCGAAATGAATTATGCAGGAGCAGCTTTCTCATGGTCTAATAGACACAAAGACACTCGGTTGGATCTTTTCCAAAATTGACAGATGCTTCATAAATCAACATCTGGTTGCTTCACTATGATACAATGGCTGAATACCTACCGGAAAGGATCTCGGATCACAATCCCATCTTGGTAAAATTCCATGACACAAGTATGACACCGGGAACTTTCAAATTTTGCCACATGTGGATTACACATCCGATTTTTAAAATTATAGTTGAGAAAGCTATGGCAACAGAAGTCAAAGGTTGTACAATGTTCAAACTTCTCTAGAAGTTGAAAGCAATGAAGGGTCCCTTAAAGCAACTCAATAAGAAAGCATTTTCTAACATACACCACAATAGGGAGATACTAAGTGCTCGGTTGTCAGCGAGTGCAAGATAGCCTTTTGAATGATCCGAGAGAACATCATGCTACAACAGATCGAGACCACAATTAGAGAGGATTATATCCAAACTCTTGAAGCTTCCTGCACACTAATGAAACAACAGAGCAAGGCTGACTGGATTAACTGGGAGATCAATGTTCCAGCCTTTTTTCTCAACTATGAAACAAAGAAGGCGGAAAAACTTCATCAATATACTACAGTCAAACGGTTGCAACATTGAATGTAGGATGGAGGTCAACACTCACATGGTTCAATACTTTCAAAGCATGCTAGGTACGAATGATACATCCCACTCTTCCGTACAAAAGAAGATATTTCAATTTGGTCATATCCTTTCTATTGAACAACAACTAGCTCTTTGTACACCCTTTACCGAGAAGGATGTAAAACAAGCTATGTTCAGCATTCCGGATCGCAAGTCCCTAACTCCGAGATGGGTTTAACAAGTGGTTTTTATAAACATAGCTGGAAGGAAGTTGGTGGTATAGTTACGGACGTTGTTTTAGACTTCTTCAAAATAGGGAAGCTACTGAAACAAGTATGTCACAACAATTTGGTCTTGCTTCCGAAAGTACCATGCCCTCAAGTGGCGAGGAGATTTCGGGCCTATAGCATGTTGTTCCACATTGTATAAATGTATCTCAAAACTCATATGCACGAGATTGAGAGAAGTGCTTGGAGGATTAGTGGAAGATAACCAATGTGCTTTCATTCCCGGAAAAGAATTGGTTCAAAATGTAATGTTATGCCAGGAACTCACTAGGGGATATACAAGGAAGAATGGCCCCGCTAGATGTATCATGAAGATTGACTTACGAAAGGCATACGACTCAAGTACAACATGGTTTTATAGAAGAGATCCTACAAGGCTTCGGGTTCCCACATAAATTTAGAAGTTGGATCATAACTCGCTTAAGAACCGCATATTTCTCAATTACTCTCAATGGTGAATCTCATGGATATTTTAGAGGGACAAGGGGACTACGACAAGGTGATCCAATGTCACCTCTACTATTTGTGCTAGTTATGGAAGTCTTCAATAGATACACCAAGTTCCAAATCCGAACTCTACCTTCGGTTATCACACAAGATGTAAAGAGTTGAGATTATGCCAACTGTCCTTTGCAAATTATCTTATTCTTTTCGCAAAGCCAATACATCCTTTGTCACTTGCCTTTTGTAGGCTTTTGAGAATTTTGCTATGACCTCGGGGATGCAAATTAATCATCAAAAATCAATCATGGTTGTGGCTGGTGTTTCGGACATGGACAAGCTGCACTACTACAAATAACTTGATTTATGGAGGGTAAACTCCCTTTACATACTTGGGTGTCCCCATAACTCGCAAGTAGATTGTCTTCATCTCGACCGTCAACTCGCTGGTGGAAAAAATTGTGGCTAAACTTAGGACTTGGCAAAGCAAAAACCTTTCATATGCTCGGGAGAATGACACCGATCAACAATGTCTTATTGGGTGTATTTGGATTCTGGGTAGCAAACTTCATCCTCCCAAAAGCAGTACTTAACCGGGTAAATGCCATATGTAGGAACTTCCTATGGAATGGTAATGAACATTACACAAGAAGACCTCTAATATCATGGTAACAGGTATGCTTACCTAAAAAGATGGGTGGATTGGGGCTCAAAAACTTGGAATGCTTGGAACAAAGCACTTGCTGCAAAATATGTTTGGGCTATTGCCAACAAAAAGGACTCGCTTGTGAGTAAAGTGGATTCATTCCCATTATCTCGAAGAAATGCTCCTGGTGGGAGTTCATTCCTAAACCCGATAGTTGTCTGGTATTTCAAAAAATAGCCAAAATCAAAGATTCAATGAATTTGGGATTTCAAAATGGAAGGTGGAAAGAGGAAAAAGATGGTGTTTACAGAGCTCGAAGTGGTTACAAATGGCTTCTACAACAAAATAAAGGAGTTAGCTGGTCAAGAACAGTTTGGAATGTTGCAAACGTTCCAAAACACACATTCATCCTCCGGCTTATCATGCAGGACAGACTCCAAGTTCGCATTAAGATCGGTAAATTTATACCATCCTTAGATATAACTCTGTCCATTGTGTTCCTCATGCGATGAAACACAAGAACATCTATTATTTGACTGCAACCTTGCTAGCACTATCGGGCAATATGTTTTCAGCTGGCTACATCTTTCTTATCAACCACAATCATATATTTGTTTCATTCGATGGCTGCAAAACATGAACAAGTCGAGACAAGAAAAGGCTATAATCGGGCGACATGTGCAGAGCAATGTTCTATGAAATCTAGAGAAGCCGCAATGACTTGATCTTCAACAACAAACCTCCTAATGCTTTTAGGTCCTTTATTACTATTAAGGAGAATATGATTGCTAGGTTTGATTTCCTAAGCAAAATAGGGAAAATGTTTCGTCGATGTAATCAGTGGTTAAGGCCACATTCGGATACGTGAATCATAAACTTATGTACCGTAATGATCCCTTATTACATTAAGTGTTGAGAGTGGTAATGAAAATTCTAATTTTCTACCAAAAAAAAAAATTATTGAAGACTTGTTCTATCTAGTATCGAGTTTACATTGTCCTAATAATAATTATAGTTAGTTATAGTTAATGTATTATATTAGTATAAATAATGATTGGATCATCATTTGCTTACCATGTCTCTATGTTTTCTCAAATAATGCATACTCTTGAAGGATTTACGACATAAGTACCTCAATTAAAATATATCATTGATATAGTTTTAGAGCTAAACATTGAATTATAATAGAAGGTATTAAACTCCAGATTAAAGAAATTTAGAACCAATTATCATTAATACATCTCTTCTTAATTAATGAGGTTTTTCATAGAGGTAAGTTTGATCTACATAAGAGTGTTCCTTTTCAACATAAATGTCCATTTCAAAACCCTAAAAAGAATCAATTTCCTTTGCAAGAATTAAAAACCCTAAAAATTAAAGAGAAACCAACTGTGGAAAACACTTCAAAAAAAATGGAATTTAAAAATTATTATCTAGATAAACTTCAAAAGATGTTTGATGATGAACAAGACCCGGAAAAATTAAACAAGATGATAAGTTCTATGATTGATAAGCAAGAAGTACTCAATATTTCTAAAGAAGAATGAATTATTTCTCTTGAAGAAGAGGTCCATCAACAAATGAATATGATTAAATTAGATGAAATTAATTCTCTATCATTAGAAGAAGTAAAGAGATATCTAAACAAGAAATATGAAAAAATGGTGGAAAAAAGTGAGTTTAATGAAGTTTGCGAAGAGCTTAATGATGAAAGATTTGGAATCTACTTTGGTTAATAATATGGTCTCCAAACCTAAAAACTTTGGACAATCGTCTAGAAAAATTTAAATTTTTTATGACCAAGGTAGTAAGAACCATGATCAGCGCCGAAGGGCGAATTACGTTCCCATGAATGTTGATTTTAAGGAGCTACATTTACCAAGAATGAAGGCTCTAGATTTTTGAAGTTATTTTTGGCTGGTGAGTTTTAGATACCATGTTATTTTCGAATACCGTAAGAAGTCTCGGGATATGCAACACATAAAAGACCATTCTGGAAAGACCATAGTGAGGTGCACTGGGCCAAGCAACTTGGACTACTTGGGCCAGGTGCCAAGCTTGTAACTACTATGGGAGACATACGTGAGTTACTTGTGGTAGAAAACCGGCGTAGATATTCCGGCCCGGATTGGTGAGAGCAGCTTTGGTCGAAAGCCCTTCAAAATAGTTTAATTTTTCAAAAGATACCGAGATGCATATTAATAAAAAGATATTAAAATAGGAGTCACCAAGTCAATTTTGAATAAAAACTAACGAAATAAAATCAACTTTCCTTATTTGTGCTTAAACGAAGGAACCACCAAAAGAGATAAATAAGCTCAAATTAGAAAAGGTTTTGAAAAATGACTCTATTGGCCTAAACCAATGATCCGGTGTTCGGGAGTGAAAGTACGGAATGAGGAAGGTTGCTGCTTATTATTTCCATTTGAAAACAACATCTACTAATTAAAATGAGAAGTTAAAATTGTATTAAAAATAGAAATAAGCAAATATTGTGCTAATATGAAAATTAAACAAATCAAAGTATGCAAATAAAAGTGTTAAAGAAAGTAATAAATCTAAGTTATCACATTTGGCAAGGAGGAAAGTAAAAAAAATTACATAACCTTAAATCGACAATACAAAAATTTAAATAAAGGAAAAAAGAAATAGTAAAAAGTGATAAAGCAAAACTTGAATGTCCGGATCTGCATCCTCGGGTAGATCCACCTATCGATCTCCTAAGCTCGGATTGGATTTCTCCATTGTAATGGCAGGGAAATTAGAGTTTTTGTGGAAGTAAGGCTTCCTCTTTGAGGGATTTAGATGAGAAGAGTAAAGGGTACGATTTAGAGAGAATGAGGAAATGAGGGAATGAGAAAGGAGAGAGTGAAAAATTCAACAAAATGGGGCTCATTTTGTCTAAATAAGGTGTGAAGTAAAGTGTGTGTAAGGGGACCTATTTATAGGAATGGGTTAGGTTTAGCATACCCTCATTCAGCCTCCAAATGGTTGAATAACGACATAGTTTTTCTCCTAAAAACCAACTAGAAATCATATGAGGATATGCTAGTTTTGAATGGGTCAAAAGGGTAGTGCTTTGATGGGTTGGCATGCGATTTGGGGATCCGTGCCTAGCTTGGTGCGATCCAAGGCTGAGGTTGGGGACCGACATGGGTTGCCCGGTAGAAATGTTTTCTATTATAAGACTTTTTATAGTGCTAGAGGGAAAAGAATGAGTTCTTTCTTAATCCAATCTTACCAAGAATACAGTTTAAATTAAGTTTCATGATTGGGGTTATCAAAGATAACAAATCAATAAAGTATTAAAATTGTGACACTTTTTGGTTGTGCACAATGGTATGTCCAAGCTGGAAGAACAACAAATTTTTCTTTTGAATTCATTCCAAAAAACTTCATTTGAAGAGATTAGCCTTACTCTTATAAACCAAACTAGTTATATGTTAAATATAGATGAAACTTGTAATGGAGAAGAAATATTCAAACATTGGAAGAGGGGAATTAACAATATCTTAAATCTAAATACCATTTATATAAACATAACTTTCCGAGTACTCGTTGTCGATCGATATGATTTACTAAATGAAGTAGGAAAAGATGAGTTAAAAAGAATTAACTTATTATAGTCTGCTATATTTACAGACTTTATGTAAGGAAATTGATTCAAAAGAAAAAGTTAGAGAGAGCAAAGAAAAATTAATAATATAGAACTATGAGACATGAGGTACTGGCAAAATTACATAACTGAATTTAGTCGGTTATACTACAAAATTAGTCACAACAACACTAAACTAAGAATTTTCTACGATAAATTACCATACCTCATTAATTAAATGGTTAATGAGAAATATGTTAGATGGTTTGAAAAGGAAGATGTTGCCCATACCCTAAGAACAAAAATACATTTCTTAAGAAAATGGATTAGTGACCAATGTCTAGATATCCAAAAGAAGAAGAAAATGAAGAAACAATTTCTCGGTGGTTGGGATGCTTGACATCGAGTGGGGAAAAGATCCTGAAAGAAGAAGAAAATGAAGTGTTTATAAGAAAGAGCTTTAATAAGCATAGAGGTGAAAAATATAAGAGAAAATATTATTAAAAAATTATGGAACACCCTAAACTAAGAAGATTTTTTAGAAAGGTTGCTTAGTGTCCAACATGAAATAATAGTTGTAAGGGTTCGGAATGTGGAGAAGTAGGACATTATATCAATGACTGTCAAAATAGAAAAAACAAGAAACTTATCAAAACATTAGGAAGCTTAAACTATGTTGAGCTTAGTGTTAGCTTGCCGTACAGTTACAAATTAAACCACTACTTAGGCTTATAATTAACAATATAGCATAGGGAAGTAGGGATCGAATTCACGAGGAAAGATAATGTAAAAATCAAACTTTCAATCTAATTAAACTTACTACTCTAGTTATTTTGTTTAACTTTGTAGAACTCAAACAACTCAAATTAAACTACTAAATTTAATTATGAGAAAGACTTCTGAAATTATGCAACTTTATTCTTATAATCTAAATTTGACGAAACTATCCTAATTAATTCTGGAAAATTCAAAACAGAAAAAAATCAAATAAAAACTTAAACAGAAAATTAAAACATAGAATAACTCAGAATTTAATAACTAAAATTAACAGAAAATTGTCTAAAAATATAAATAAATAACCTAGACAGAATATAAAATTTATAATAACCCAGAAATATTTTTTTATATTTTTTAGAATAATTGAAACAGAAAACTAGAGCAGAAAATACACAAATTCTAAAACAGAAAATTAAATAAGTAAAATTCTGCATCAAATTAATTACGAAAATAAATACTAAAATTATCTAGAATAATAACACTAATTTTCTAGACCTAAACAGACCCTAAAAATATAAAAATAAAATTTAAAATTGAATTTATGAAATTATTTAACTAAAAACCTACAATAATTAAATTCAATAATTAAATCTGAAAATTATCAAATTAATTCCAAAAATTCTAAAATTTAATCACATAAAACTAGGACTCTATCTAAATCCTAAAAGAAGATAAAATATAAAAAATAATAAAAGAAATTATTTTTAAACTAATTTCTAACAAACTGACTCAAAAATAATAAAAAATGACAGAAAAATAATCTGAAAATTAAAATATATAAAGACTCAAAATTCAACTAAGATCAAATTAATAAAACTAACCTAAAATACTGATCTTTAGGGGGAATAATTAATTTGATAATAAAAGACTTTAAATTTATAAATAAAAATTAACAAACTTAAGAAAATAACTAAAAAGCAAACAAATAATTATCAAAGATATCAAATTTATAAAAACACTTATATAATCTATATCCACCATGAAAATTATTATTTATCATTAACACACAAATTGATCTACCCATGAGCTAAACTGTGGAAGACAACCACTAGCGGATCTTCCCCGTTTTTCCTTAAATATTAGTTTACTTAGGTTTAGCCCTAATATAAACCCTACTAATATTGATAACCCTAGCACTAGCACTAGAATTTAATCAAATCAGAGCATCAAGTATTACAAAAATATCATCTAGCACCTAATAACCAATCTACTAGCAAATTGATTTAAGAAGGATTTATGATAATTTCCTAATTAAAAGAAATGGGTATGAGCCATCCATGATTAACTAGGGTGATACTTATGTCTAAAAGATCAAGGGATTACGTACTTAAACCATTTAAACTATCATATGAATTTGTATAAAACTAATTAGTGTGCACTCTAATTAATTAGACATAAAATCATAAACATTAAAATCAAATTATCATAAAATCATGGATTGAATCAATAAGACAATAAAGATCGAAACTTTGTTTCAAAATAAATAATTTAACATGGTTTCAAGTAGATTATACTAAGTATAAAAACTAGTCACACATGATGTAATTTAAAACACGTGATCTAAATAAAAATAACATCTTTAATTTTAATCTAATAATAAAAATTCAATCTTTACTAGTAAAAAATTACAATACTAAATAATACTACCGATATTAGTTTCTTCAGCCACGGGATGATGACGTTGATGATGATTAGCAACGATGTAGATGGCTGGCCTGTGACGTTGAAGATGATGAAGATGATTATGGGATTGTATGAAATATTATGATGATGGTGGATAAGAAATGAAGGGCAGCGAAAGAAGTTAGGCAGCGAAGGAAGTGGATGATGAACAGCCAGGCAAGAGAGGTGATGGTGTGAGATATTGTGAGCAACTGAGGAATGGCAGCGAAGAAGGGGCAGCTGGTATATGTGTCCGGCCAGCCAAGAGCTCTTCCGTAAGGCTGTAGCTATTAAATAGCTAGTGAGGTTCTAGGTTTGGTTCCTCTTTCTTCTCATCCAACTCTAAAGAAGAGTCCTAATAGGTTTAGAAGTATGATTATCTTCCCTCTCCTCTTCAAATTAAGAATTCAAAAATATCATGTCATAAAATAAATATTTTATGACACATTATTTTTATGGACCGATTTCATGTCTTTTCTTGAACGCTTGTCGGTAGTTAAAAATCCGCTTTTAACATCTTTTCTTTTCTTCCCCACTTTATTTGATAATTACCTATAAATAGTCAAAATAGGATAAATTAGATAAAATAAACTATATAATATAAACTAAATAACTACTAAAAATATGTATAAAATACGACTTAACAAATTCCCCCACACTTAGACTTTGGACGTCCTCGTACAAAGAAATCTAAGACTCGATCTAATATTACGCTTTCTTATAAAGATAAACATAAAACATAAAGTATACACTAAGTTTGCCTTTCTTTCAAAAATAGTTTGATGAAAATTTGTCTTTCCCAAGCAAGTGAAAAACTAAACATTTCATTGTCATCGGAGAGTTTATTCATCAGCCTCACAATATCTCTTTCAATTAAGCAACAATCAAAAATTTATCCATCTTTTTCAAACAGAACATTCCGGTTAAGATGTCTAAAATGTTTTAGGATGGGAACAATTAAGGTGTAGTATGGTTATAGAGACACCTGAATTAGCGAGATAGCTCACTAAAAATCGATAATAAACTTGTTTTGCAAAATATTTTTTTAATATATATATAACTCCATTCGAGCACATATTCGAGACCCATATAGGGTTTGAGAAATATAACACTCTCTGTCTCCCACTCACCCAAATAGAGGTGCTGGAGTTAATACTCTATTTTTTTTCTTTTCGTAGTATGGTTCAAGCCATCGATCGGCCCAAAAGGTGCATGACTCTCCTAGCATAGGTTACTCCATTCATAAGGCTCAATTTGAGACCTAAACTTAAGGGGAAATGGCGCCGAGCCACCAACTCCGACCCATGTTGGCAGACTAATATTTTGTTTTTTTTTTTGTTTTGAAAGGCAAAACAAGAAAAATCAAAATTTTAATAAGTCAATCTGCTAAGTTCGATAGTCTAGGTGAGCGGTTTAAGTCAATTTATCGCCTCTATCACGATTATATAACATGATCAAACTGATAGAAAAATTATGATTGTCACTAATTGGAGAAATACATGAGGATCAACTCAAACAATTTGGAATAACAATTAACATGTTCAAATTTCTCACTTACAAAGGGAAAGAAGAATTAAAATTCATGCATTTCTTTACAATTTTTTTTTAAAAAAAGATAAGATAAAAAATTCATAGAATTAAAATGCGGGATGCACTTCCCCACACTTAATTCATGCATTGTCCCTAATGCATGCAAAATAAAAATAAAAGTAAAATAAAAGTAAAAATTATAGAAACTTCCCTGAAAATGTTGGGTTGCCTCCCAACCGAGTGCCTTTGTTTACCGTCTTTGGCTAGACATCGTTGTAACTCATGGATCTTCTAAATGCATCTCCTCTACTAAGCAAATTTGGCTTCCTTCATAAAAATTCTTTAACCTATGACCATTCACCTTAAAAATTTTGTTAGTAGAATAACTTTTAATCTCAACGACCCCATGTGGATAAGTCTTTACTACCTCAAAAGGTCCTAGCCATCTAGAGTTTAACTTACCAGGAAAAAGTCTCGGTTGTGAATTGAACAATAACACTTTCTCCCCTTTTGAAATTCCTTCCTGACAAGCTTAGCTTCATGAAATGCTTTGGCTTTACCTTTATAAATTACTTGAATTGTCATAAGCTTCCATATGAATCTCTTCTAATTCTTGCAGTTGCAACTTATGCTCCTTTCCTGCTAGGTCATAATCTAAATTGCACTTCTTTATAGCCCAATATGATTTATGGTCTAACTCTACAGGAAGATGCCATGCTTTTCCAAAGACTAGCCTCGTAAGGGGTCTTGTATGCGGTTCTATAAGCCTAAAGAGCTTCATCTAAGCTAAGACTCCAATCCTTCTTATCCGGCCTAAAAACTTTTTCTAGAATTCCTTTGATTTCTCTATTAGAGATTTCAGCTTGGCCATTTGTTTGGGGATGATAACTTGTAGATACCTTATGAATTACATAGTATTTCGCTAGCAAGGTACCTAAAGTTTTATTAAAAAACGTGTCCCTCTATCACTAATGACTACTCTAGGTACTCCATATCTATTTAGAATACGAGATTTAACATGTTTCACCACAGTCTTAGCATCATCGGTTTTAGTAGCTACCGCTTCAACCCATTTAGACACATAATCAACAAACAGGAGTATGTAAGTAAAACCAAAGGAAAGGGGAAACGGTCCCATGAAATCCACTCCCCACACATCAAATATTTGACACCCATACACATTATATAGGGGCATTTGATTCCTCCTTGATACATTTCCTGTCTTTCGGCATGTTTCACATTTTTGCAAAAATCATAAGCATCATGAAAAATAGAAGGCCAATAAAATCCACATTCTAAGAATTTGTGTGCTTGTTCTTTTTGGGCCAAAATGCCCCCACTTTCAAATGAGTGACAGAAAGTTAAACTAGAATAAAACTCACTCGTCATCTACACAACGCCTTATAATTTGATCTCCACAAAATTTCCACAAGTATGGGTCATCCCAAACATAATATTTAGCTCTGAGATCTTATCTTTTCTTTTTGGGCTCTAGACATGTCCCTCGGAAAAGTTTTGGCAACTACGTAATTTACTATGTCAGCATACCAAGGTAATCTATCTATGACAACATATAGTCTCATCAGGAAAACAATCACTGAAAGGGTCACTACTTTCCTCATTTTCTAGCCTACTCGGATGCTCTGCGACTAAGTTTTCAGCTCCTCACTTGTTTTTAAAAACTATTTCAAATTCTTGGAGTAATAAGACCCATCTAATCAACCTGGGTTTAGAGTCGTTCTTATTCAACAGATATTTAATAGCGAGAATGATCGGTATAAACAGTAACTTTCACACCTAGCGAGATAAGGACGAAACTTTTCAAGAGCAAAAACAATAGCATAAATTTCCTTTTCTGTTGTGGTATAGTTACATTGTGCTTGGTCAAGAGTTCTAGAAGCATAATGAATTACATGAGGTATCCTCCCTACTTTTTGACCTAGAACGACCACTCATCGCCTTATTACTAGCATCACACATTAACTCAAAAGGTAAGGCTCGGTTAGGAGGTTGCACAATAGGAGTAATGGTCAATTTTAACCTCAATTTATCAAACGCCCTCTTACATTCCTCATGAAAATCAAATTTAGCATCTTTTGCAAGTAAAGCACATAAAGGAGAGCCTATCTTTGAGAAGTCTTTAATAAATCTCCTATAAAATCCAACATGACCTAAAAATGATCTTACATCATTCACACATTTGGGATAAGGTAAAGATTGAATAATGTCTACTTTTGCCTTGTCAACCTCTAAATCCTTCGATGACACAACTTGCCCCAATACGACCCCTTGTTCAACCATGAAATGAAACTTTTTAAAATTAAGTACCAAATTAGTTTCAATGCAACGCCTAAGTACTAAAGTAAGATGATGTAAGCACTCATCAAATGAATCACCATGCACAGTAAAATCATCCATGAAAACTTCCATAATTTTGGTGATAAACTCAGAAAAGATACTCATCATACATCTTTGAAATGTAGCAGGAGCATGACATAAACCAAAAGGCATTCTCCTAAAAGAATAAGTGCCAAAACGACATGTAAAAGTGGTCTTTTCCCGATCTTTAGGAGTTATAGGGACTTGAATATACCCTGAATACCCATCTAGAAAACAATAATGTGTTTTCCCAACTAATCTTTCTAACATTTGGTCCATAAAAGGCAAGGGAAAATGATCTTTCTTTGTGGCTTTGTTCAATTTTCTATAGTCAATGCACACTCTCCAGCCACTCTGGACTCTAATAAGGACTAGTTCATCTTCCTTATTTTGTACTACTGTTGTACCCCCTTTTTAGGAACTAGATGAATCGGACTAACCTATTCAGATTGAGCTATGGGGTAGATCACTCCAGCATCTATCCACTTAAGAATTTCTTTTTGCACTACCTCCATCATAGGTGGGTTTAGTCTCCGTTGAGGGTCTCTCTTAGGCTTAACCTCTAACTCTAATGTGATTTTATGTGAACACAATGTTGGGATGAGCCCTTTCGGGTTTGCTAAAGTCCACCCTAATGCTTCACTATGTTCTCTAAGCACCTTAATAAGCTTATCTTCTTGTTCAAGTGTTAGTGCATTAGAAATTATAACAGGTAAAGTCTCATTATCTCCTAAATGGTTTCAAATCTAATTTTGGGGGGGAACACGAGAGGGTAGCAACTTTTCATGATTTACAGGCAGCTCTATCATACTAGGTCTTTCCATTACTTGCAACTGTAATAAAGACTCTATGCTATCTACTAGTCCTGAGTTAACATGATAGGGTATAGCATGAAATACAAAATGATCCAACCCTTTGGTAATCACAGTTAACAATTCATCTTCTTGAGACAAATCATAAACTTCTTGGGACAATTCATCAATTGTATCAAGTGCACAAACATAATTCACATCCGTAGGAAATCTCAGGGCATCAAAAATATTGAACTTAATAACATCACCATCAAATTCCATAGTCAATGTTCCCCATGCGGATCTATTTTTGTCCTAGATGTTTTAAGAAATTGTCTACCAAACAAAATAGGAATGTCGTGGCATGCATTACCCATGTCCAATACATAAAAATCAGTAGGAAAAATAAGCTCATTGACTTGGACTAAGACATCCTCTAAGACTCCATCCGGATAAGTACTACTCCTATCAGCCAACCGAATTACTAGCCCAGTTTTCTTCAACTCTCCCAAATTTAGTTTATCATAAATAGACCAAGGCATCACGTTAATAGAGGCACCTAAATCAAGCATGGCTCTATCAAAGTATAGGTTTCCAATCTTACAAGGGACAGAGAACACACCTGGGTCCTTACATTTAGGAGGGAGCTTCTTTTGAAAAACAGACAGATGTATTCTCCCCACGTTTATCTTCTCATTTCCTTTTAATTTTCTTTTAGAAGTACAAAGCTCCTTAAGAAATTTAGCATAACAAGGAACTTGTTTAATGGCATCTAGGAGAGGAATGTTGATTTCTGCCTTCCTAGATATTTCTATGATATCTTCATTTGCCTCGTCTATCGTAGGAGTTGTGCTTATTAATGTACTAGGAAAAGGTGGGATAGGCTTGTAAAGATCTTTTTATTTTCACGTATTTCCTTAACATTAGAGGCGTCATCTTTATTTTGGTCAAGTTTAGATTCCTTAACCTTTAATTCCGGCTCTACCTTTATGTTTTTCATAGGTTCCTCCAACTCTTTCCCCTACTAAGTGTTATGACACTCACATTTTCTTTTGGATCTTGGAAAGGTTGAGATTGTATTTGGGCTTGCAGGTTACTAATTATGGTAACATTGGCAGTCTGTCTCTCTTGAACCCGCTTAATGGTCATATCTAAGCTTTGGAACCTAAGGTCGAGTCTCCTTTTTCTGGTCATCCATCTTCTTAA
Organism: Talinum fruticosum; assembly: GCA_021018815.1. Lineage (NCBI taxonomy): Eukaryota > Viridiplantae > Streptophyta > Magnoliopsida > Caryophyllales > Talinaceae > Talinum > Talinum fruticosum. The sequence goes on along the minus strand of JAITYX010000025.1, from coordinate 4,977,160 downwards.
TGATTTGCTCTAAAAGATAATTAGTTTTGTCCTGAGCAATCAATTGATCAAATTCTAGGGGTTTTCTTCAAATCCATACCTAAGGTTATGATAGTCCCTCCACTCTTCATAAGTGTTGGAGAATGGGTTATAGTTCATTTGACCTTGGTTGGAAAAAACAGCATTCACATGCTCTCTTTGTTGTGTAGGGCATGAATTAGTAACATGACCCTCTAAACAACAAATACTACAAACTACTACTTCTTCTCTGTTCACCAATTTAACAGTAATTTGGGACAATTGGGTTTCTATAGATGGACCTAAATTGAACTCATTAACATTCCTCAATTGGGTATCTCCAATTCCAAATTGTTGAGTATTTTGGGCCATAATATTAAACAATTCTCTAGCTTGAACTGGAGTCTTATTAAACAAGACCCCTCCACTAGTAACATCTACTATATTTCTATCTATTGGAAATAAACCTTCATAAAAATATTGAATCAATAAATGCTCGGAATTTTGATGTTGGGGACAACTAGTACATAATTTATTTAAACGTTCCCAATATTCGGAAAAAGTCTCCCCGAGTCATCTGTTTAATACCACAAATTTCCTTTCTAATGGACACTATCCTAGATGCGGGAAAAAAATTATCTAAAAATGCTTTATGAACTTCGGTCCATGTAGTGAATGTTGCAGGGGGTAGGTAATAAAACCAATCTTTAGCCTTATGCTTGAAGTGAAAAGGGAAAAGCTCTTAACTTAATTTGGTCTTGGGTGATTCCCTCAAGTTGCGTAGTGGAACATGTAATAATAAACTCATTGATATGACGATATGGGTCCTCACCGAGCAGTCCATGAAATTTAGGTAACATATTTAAAAATCCGAGTTCAATTTTAGTGGTCGGTCCAATGCGGGATATGAGATAGGTAGAAGTTGTGTATCCAAGTTAGGTGCAGCAAGCTCACCTAAAGTAGTCATCTCAATAATTTCGGAACTTACGAAACAGATTTAAAAACACTTGGCTTTCAACTTTTTCAAATGTATGCTCCTTGTTAAAATAAAACAAAACACTAAATAAAAATAAACTATGAAAATAAACTATTAAAGTCCCAAAGAAGTAATAAAAGTAGTAAATATAAATTAAATAAAAACTAACAACTATTATTTTCTTCCCAGACAACGGTGCCAAAATTTGTTAGCTTGTCGTACAGCTACAAATTAAACCACTACTTAGGCTTATAATTAACAATATAGCATAAGAAAGTAGGGATCGAATCCACGAGAAAAGATAATGTAAAAATCAAACTTTCAATCTAATTAAACTTCCTACTCTAGTTATTTTGTTTAACTTTGTAGAACTCAAACAACTCAAATTAAACTACTAAATTACTAAATTTAATCATGAGAAAGACTTGAAATTATGCAACTTTATTCTGATAATCTAAATTTGACGAAACTATCCTAATTAATTCTGGAAAATTCAAAACAGAAAATCAAATAAAAACTTAAACAGAAAATTAAAACATAGAATAACTCAGAATTTAATAACTAAAATTAACAGAAAATTGTCTAACAATATAAATAAATAACCTAGATAGAATATAAAATTTATAATAACCCAGAAATATTTTTTTTATATTTTTTAGAATAATTGAAACAGAAAACTAGAGCAGAAAATAAACAAATTCTAATACAGAAAATTAAATAAGTAAAATTCTGCATTAAATTAATTACGAAAATAAATACTAAAATTATCTAGAATAATAACACTAATTTTCTAGACCTAAACAGACCCTAAAAATATAAAAATAAAATTTAAAATCGAATTTACGAAATTATTTAACTAAAAACCTGCAGTAAATAAATTCAAGAATTAAATCTGAAAATTATCAAATTAATTCCAAAAATTCTAAAATTTAATCACATAAAACTAGGACTCTATCTAAATTCTAAAAGAAGATAAAACACGAAAAATAGTAAAAGAAACTATTTTTAAACTAATTTCTAACAAACTGACTCAAAAATAATAAAAAATGACAGAAAAATAATCTGAAAATTAAAATATATAAAGACTCAAAATTAAACTAAGATAAAATTAACAAAACTAACCTAAAACACTGATCTTTAGGGGGGAATAATTAATTTGATAATAAAAGACTATAAATATATAAATAAAAATTAACAAACTCAAGAAAATAACTAAAAAGCAAACAAATAATTATCAAAGATATCAAATTTATAAAAACACTTAGGCTCCGTTTGATTCTAAGAAAATTAGAAGGAAAGAAAACAAATGTGGAAAATAAATTTCTTTCCCATGTTTGAATTGAAGAAAAATGAGAGAAAAAAAGTTTAATGGAAAAACTCATGGAAACTTTTGTCAATTTAGTTAATGATATTTTCCTTCCAAAATTGAGAGAAAAATGGAAGAAAAAACTCACAAAGAGAGAAAAATGGAGAAAAGAGAGAGACTTCTATTAAGAAAGAACATTAAAAAATTTCTTTCTCCTCTCAATTAATCAATACTATTAAATATTTTTCTCTCCTCTCCATGATAATGTGGTGGATGGGTAAGATGTTGGAAAAGAATTATAATTTTTTTCCCTCTATTTTTTCCTTGAACCAAACACAAGAAAAAGAATCAATTTCCTCTTAACTTTTTTTCCTCATCACTTTTTTTCCATTTAAATTTTCTTTCCAACCTATTTTCTTAGAATCAAATAGAGCCTTAGTATAATCTATATCCACCATGCAAATTATTATTTCTCATTAACACACAAATTGATCTACCCATGAGTTAAACTATAGAAGACAATCACTAACGGATCTTCCCCGTTTTTCCTTAAATATTAGTTTACTTAGGCCTAGCCCTAATATAAACCCTACTAATATTGATAACCCTAGCACTAGCACTAGAATTTAATCAAATTAGAGCATTAAGTATTAGAAAAATATCATCTAGCACCTAATAACCAATCTACTAGCAAATTGATTTAGAAGGATCTATGATAATTTCCTAATTAAAAGAAATGGGTATGAGCCATCCATAATTAATTAGGGTGATACTTATGTCTAAAAGATCAAGCGATTACGTACTTAAACCCTTTAAACAATCATATGAATTTGTATAAAACTAATTAGTGTGCACTCTAATTAATTAGACATAAAATCATAAACATTAAAATCAACTTATCATAGAATCATGGATTGAATCAATAAGACAATAAAGATCAAAACTTTGTTTCAAAATAAATAATTTAACATGGTTTCAAGTAGATTATACTAAGTATAAAAAACTACTCACACATGATGTAATTTAAAACACATAATCTAAATAAAAATATAATCTTTAGTTTTAATCTAATAATAAAAATTTAATTTTTACTAGTAAAAAATTACAATACTAAATAATACTACCGATATGTGGTCAGCGATGATTAGCAATGATGTAGATGGCTGGCCTGTGACGTTGAAGATGATGAAGATGATTATGGGATTGTATGAAATATTATGATGATGGTGGATAAGAAAAGATGGGCAGCGAAAGAAGTTAGGCAGCGAAGGAAGTGGATGATGAACAGCCGGCCAAGAGCTCTTCACGTAAGGCTTTGTAGCTACTAAATAGCTAGTGAGGTTCTAGGTTTGGTTCCTCTTTCTTCTCATCCAACTCTAAGGAAGAGTCCTAGTAGGTTTAGAAGTATGATTATCTTCCCTCTCCTCTTCAAATTAAGACTTTAAAAAATATCATGTCATAAAATAAATATTTTATGACACATTATTTTTATGGACCGATTTCATGTCTTTTCTTGAACGCTTGTCGGTAGTTAAAAATCCGCTTTTAACATCTTTTCTTTTCTTCCCCACTTTGTTTGATAATTACCTATAAATAGTCAAAATAGGATAAATTAGATAAAATAAACTATATAATATAAACTAAATAACTACTAAAAATACGTATAAAATACGATTTAACACTTAGCGAAATGAAACATTAGACCTTGCATTAAAAAACACAAAGGAATATTGTGAATTGTCACGAAAGATGAATATGAAGACAATGAATATGAAAAGAATAGTTTCATGATGAAAAATAATTAAATTACCCTAGGAAATTTATGTGGTCAAGACTTTCACACTACAGGAATCACTTTTAACTACGGTTAAAAATGACATTTAACGACGGTTAATAGGTGTCGTGTATGTGGGCCGTCGTTGTATGTAGCATTTTTAACTATAGTTCTCATGTAATACTCGTTGTCATAGGTGCCTATATATTTACATATGACAACAGTTCTATTTGACGAATCGTCGTCATAGGTCCTGCCTAGAAAGCCAAATTGTTTTAGGCTTATGACGATGGTTGTAATGTAAGAATAGTTGTAATAGGTATGTATTTTTTTAATAGCTTTTTTTTTTGTATTTTTTGTCCTCCTGTACAAAATAAACTCCAAAATACATCACAACTTACATAGCAACAAACCAACGACCTCAATTTTCCAACATAAATACAAGAATTTTTAGTAATACAAGAATTTCCTGTTTGTATATTACTTTTTCAGGAAGAGAGATGTGTTATGTTTTTATGACTATATTACTTGTTTGGAATTGTTGTAGAGGTAGCATGGACAATATAATACATCATATTTGCGAGTCCATGCTACCTCTACACGAACTCCAAATAAGCAATATAGTCATAAAAACATAATACCGCATCTTTCTTCCCGAAAAGGAATACACAAAGAGGTGGACAACATAAAAATTCAATGATCTCGCCCACGAACCTATCAAGAGTGAGCTGACATAACTAAATCTATTACGAAAGGATCAATTTAGGAAAATAGATGACCCGAGAACAACGAAGTGCTCGAGAATAGCGAAGTGCCGCAGAAAGTGCGGAAAGTAATACGAGTTCTTGGTCCTCACGAGCAATCTCTATTTTCTTTGTCGTCGTCCCTAAGTGATGCTCCTCTTATGTATTTTGCTTGCTTGGAGTTCGTGTAGGGGTAGAGGTGCACAACCTCACTTCTTCTTAGGGAGGTTCCTCTTCTTTTCCTTGGGAGGTTCCACCCCTTCTCCTTCGGTAAGTTCCTTCGGACCGGAGAAGAACGAGAGAAAGGGCCCTCCACCGATTCATCTGCTTTCCAAGGGGGACTCGACGTTGAGCCCATGCTTGAAGTGGCACCTCCGCCCGCCGCGTCATTGCTGATGAGTGCAAAGGAAGCTCTCGTAACTCATTTTCTCTATGATCGAAGGAGAGAGTTAAGTTAAAGAATTATTCTTACTAACTCCCTCAATAAAGCATCTACCTCTCTTCCCATTCAAAGAATTTTTAGCTTCCAATTGGTTACGTATATATTATATTATATTATATTTTATATATATATATATATATATATATATATATATATATATATATATATATATATATATATATATATATATATTAAAGTCACGTAAAACTTAATAAAATATGAGTAAATAAATAATAACAGATGATTATAAATAAACTTTAAATTTTATAAAATATAAAATACGAAATTGTAAGTAGAATACTTACAATATTTGTCACGTGAAATTAGAAAACTTGCTTAAAGAAAATTTGAAACTAGTCTTCAAAATATAGAGGAAGCGAGTACACTTTAGTGGAATCTAAACTCACTCGTAAAAATTTATGCTTTCTCCGAATAGAGATACATCCTTACATAACAAATGTAAAGCATCTTTTGGCAGGAAATGACAATTATCTTTGAAAGACTACTTGTCTTTTTCCTTCTTTGTCATGATGTCTTTATGCTATTGCTTCGCAAAATCACGTTCCTTCCTTTTCTTCTTTATGTCTTTGTGTTACACTTTGACAATTCTTTTTGAAAGACTACTTGGCTTCTTCCTTCTTTGTCATGACTTTTCATCTTTATGTCACAATTTTTTATAGCCAACTTTGTCCTTTTTCGCAAATTTTAGATGAATTTCGGTAGGATTCTTTCATACCTGCAAAATGACAAAGGTTAGAAAATGACCCTTACTTTTGTCGGGGATGACCTGCGAGCTCTTTTTATTTTTATTTTTATTTTTTATGTCTCAAAGGGGTCTTGCGAACAAGGACCTCCAAATGGATCAGGGTGTGTAGAAGATGCTTGTTGAATCGGCATCCTCATCACTGTCCGAATTGTCATGTGTCGTAAGCTTACGTAAATAATTTTTCGAAGTTTAGGTTCATCTTTAAGGATTTCTAAAAGATCACGTTGCTTTTGTGATAGACCTTTTGAACAGGATTTTTGCGATCCTTTGGTACTTGAAGAATTTTCCTTTTTGTCGGAGCGAGATGGATTAATAGGAGATGGTTCAATCTTGTTTGGTTTTGATGCTTCAGCCTATGGTAGATTAAACAATGTATATTTCTTTATTTTTGTCTTTAGAAAATGTTGAACATTCTACTTCTTGCGAGTGTAGTCTTATACTTTAGCCACCATCTAACCTTGTAGATACGGAACATTAAAAGTGGATAAGGATTACGTAGGTAATTTTGAAATCGGTATTCCCAACGAAAAATCCATGCATCATTGAACGTTCGAAAGAATTGTACTTCTTTTGCAATAGGATCAAAAGTTGAGCCTTTGAGCTATTGATCCCATCCTTCTCTAGCTTTTGTAGGAAAAATAGAGGAAGTGGCACCAAAAGGGTCCACCAATGATAAAACCATACTTGGTAAGTTTGTAGTTGCAAGTGTCATGAAAATTGATGAACCGAGAGTGGACATCCGGTTTATAAAGAAATACTCTATACCAAGCCATTTTGTAATCGTTGTAGTTGTAAGATTGTGGTTGATAGGGGATAAAAAATTGTCTCTCTTCAAATGGATTCTTCCACTCATGGGAGCCAATAACTTGTTGGATGATGGACTTGGAATAAAATATGTAGTCGGGATTTGTTCTGTCTTTTATATGGGTAAAGTCAATTGAATGCAAATTTACAAGAATAAACTCGTAGACTCGTCGGTATGAAAATGGAGGTTTCCAAAACTTCGTTGGATAAATTGTTGGAAAAGATCATTGGATGGAGGGGACTTATAATTTGTAAGAAACAAATGTTCCGTAAATTTAACATAGTAATGGGTAGCGGTAGGATTTGTGACAGCAGTTTTGTAGGGTAAAGGAGGGAAATTTATAAGGGTTTGAAATTTATTATGAACTGGTATTTTGATATCTTGAAAGGTTCCCTGGGTGAGAAACCAACTATTTTTCTTCGGCTTTTTGTATACCTTTTCCTTGATCCTTTTGCTTACTCAAGGTGACTCCTGCAAAAGTTTTGTTTTGTCTCTCTTTCCTTTTAAAAAGTCTCTAGTAAGAAAATCTGGAAGTGAATTGCTTTCTCCTTTGATAAATTCCTCTTCGAAATCAAAAGAAGATAAAATTGTTTGCCATGTGGTAAATATTTGCTTAGAAACCAAATTTTTAACGTGCTTTTGTAAAATATCTTTGGCGACTTTTCCATTAATTCTTAAAAGAAATTTTTTATAAAATAAATCATCCTGAAATTTTGAAACACAAAGAACAATAGATAAAATTTCTTTTTTAATAGTAGAATAGTTTTGTTGAGGACCGAGCCATATTCCCAAATAAAATCAAACAAGTTATTCTTTTTTGTCGGGATCTGTCATTTTTTGCTTGAGTATACTACCATATCCTATATCGGACGCAGCTATTTCAACTATCATATGTGCATTTAGATGAGGTATGCTAAGACAAGGTAAAGATTTAACTCTATGTTTAATTTGTCTAACTATTTCGGTATATTGTTACTGTCTAGGGAATGGGCTTCTTTCTAAGCCTTCTAAAAAGAGGAGCACATGTCTGTCTTAGATTCGGGAAAAAATCATAAACATAATTAAGACATCCTAAAAACCTTTGCAATTGTTTTTATCTTTTATTTCATGTGGAAATTTCTCAGCAAAAGTGAGTGCTCTCATGATAGGTTTTATAGTTCCTTTGTAAATGTCATGTCCAAGAAATCTCATTTTTGTTTGAAATAAAATTATTTTTGAACTTGGAACAGCTAATCCATTTTTCTTAGTAATATGTAAGACTATCTATAAATGTTTAAAATGTTGATCAATGGTTTTGGAAAAGACCAAGACATCATCAATGTAAACAATAATAAAAGAGGTATATGGGTTAAAAATGTCGTTCATAATATTTTGAAATTCGAAGGAGCATTTTTTAATCCAAAGGGCATAACATTCCATTCATAGTGTCCAAATGGAACAGTAAATGATGTCTTCTATCGATCGACTTCTGCAATTTGTATTTGACGAAGCTGGATTTCATATCAAAATTTGAAAATATTTTAGCGTCAAATAATCTACTTAGTAAATCTCTTTTGTTAGGAATCGGATACCGAATCCATTGGAGAACTTTATTGAGGGGTTTGTAATTGATAACTAGTTTGGGAACTCCACGTTCCTTTTCTGCAACATTATTAACATAGAATGATGTACATCTCCAAGGATACTTTGAAGATCTAATGAGTTGTTTGTCTAAAAGGGATTGAATTTCACTTTTACAATATTCGAGAATTGGGCGAGCTTTTGTGGAATATTTATTTCATCAAAATCTTTTATATAAGGTAAGGAAACTATGTGCTTTTTTCTTTCGTAGAAAGCATTAGGGACATCGGAACATATCTGTTTCTTTATGATTTGTTCTAGATCAAGAATTTTTTTTTGAATTGAAGGATTTTGCAAGCTGTTCTTCGATCTCGAGATAAGAAATCCCTTCTTGTAAATGGGCAATTGTAGTTTGCTTATATTGTAAACTGTTAATTTGTCGAAAAATAGAGGATATTTGTAAAAGGGAGACATCTCTTTGCTTAGCGAGATGATAAGAATTTAAAGGAAATTTGTTTACCCATAATATTATGTGCACTTCTAATTCATTAACATAAAAAGGATAAATTTGAGTGAGGAAAGGAGAACCAAGAATGAGATCATTGGTAATATTGTCAACGATTAAAAATACATTTTTAAAACAATAGTCATTGTCTTGGATATATCCATTATTTAATTTATATCTAATCTTTAAAGGTTCTCCATTTGCGCTACAGAGGTTTTCTTTAGTCCTTTCTCAATATTTGGTTGGAACGATTCTTCCTCTAATGCAATTTTGATCGGCTCCACTATCAATTAGAGCAACTGTACTTATACGAAAATCACCAACAGCTAATTTGACTATAGAATACCATTTTTGGAAGGTAACTTGAGATAAGGTTTGTAAGAATTGATCATTTGGAACTTCTTCTATTGATATATGAGGTATAGAGGTATCATCCTCTGGAATATAAGAATTAGTCTTATAAGATTCTAAAATAACGAATTTGGTTTCAAGCTCAAGGTCTTTAGTTTTTAGTTCTAGAATATCTTGCTTAAGGATTTTCACTTGAACCTTTAATTCATTAGCTAGAGCTTGAATCTCTTTTGTAGTAATTTGTTGGAAAGGATTTCGAATTGGGTATTTTTATATAACTTAGAGAGATTTGGAGTTTTATGGTCGAGTTTAAAGGGTTTTGGTTCTTCATCGAGAATAAGTTGTTTTAACTTTTCTAGATATTCTTTCTTTATCTCTGGGTCAGAAATTTTTCCCATTAAATCTAATAAGAATTCCTTTTGACTTTTATCGGTGATAACATTAAGTTGCTTAATTGGAGAAGACTCATAACTCGAGTCTTCGTCTTACGTAATAAGGTAATAATCTTACTCATTATCGAGTCGGAAGAATTGTGGGCTAAAATTGATAATAGTTGCTTTTGTAAATCGGGATCTTTAGCAAAAAGTTCTTTAATTTTCTTTTCTGTTTTACATTGGAAAGCTTTATGACCCACCTTACCGCACTTGTAACAAACAATTTTCTTCTTGTTAATTTTTTTTCTTTAGAAATCTTTGTTTATGAGTATCTGTTTTTGAAGTAAAAGCTTGAGAAGATTTTCGTTGTTTTCTAGTAAAGACTCTTCCAGCTTTTATATTTTTTATAGACAGGGCTTCAATTTTTGTGATATCAAAAGTTTCACAAAAGTTCCCATCTCTCTTCGAGACTGGGCTCTTTCGATCTATATTTGGCTTGTAATTTGAATTCGTTACAAATGACAAGTCCTTCACCTTTAACTATTCCAAAAACTTGTCGAAATGTAAGACGACTAAAAGGACTGTCATCCGTGTTGAAATGTTATCTTAATTCGTTCTCCAAAGAGTTTAACAAGACCAATAATGAATCTTTCTTTCCAAAAATTTTGGATTCCGTCTTCATGTTTAAGGCCATTAGTAAGGAAAACGTCTTTATACCATCTATAATCACTTAAAGTTGGACATCTAAGGTTAGTAAGGACAGATTTAGTGATCGCTTGTCCTTCATTTGGGTTGCCAATGAAATGAAGAGTAATAATATGAATTAAAAGTTCATAACCATCTTCTTCATCTCTTTCTATCTCATTTTCATGTTTGATTTTTGTAGTGTGATTGAAGATAGAAGTTTTTCTTCGTGGGTCATGAAGTTGTCCCACCATTTCTTAAGTTATCCTGTAAAACCTAAAGCAAGTAGTGAGGCAACATCTTTAGTAGTATATCTTTTTGCTTTGTAGGCAACGGCTGCCATACCCATTTCTTGTAATGTGGATAAAATTTCATGTTAGTATTTTCCATCTATGTTCCATTCATAAATAGAATTCATCATATATCCTGTTGAAAATTCTCCTCTTTGTTCATATTGAATGTCCGGAGGAGTGGGCTTAGGGTACTAATTTCTAGTTTTGGAATTTCTCCATGATTTAATTTTGTTTATTGAAGGCTGCTCATTATCCTCTTCGGAAGTGTTTTGGAAGGTCTTAATTGCAAATAGCTCGTTATCTAAATTTGATTCAGATGTAGAAGAAGACTCATTACTTTGTAGTTGGTAAGTAATATCAAGACAACTAATAGATTTGCCTTTAAGAGCGATGTCAATATCTTTTATTTGTTTAGATATGCTATCCAAAAGACTATCATTAGTATTTGAAGCAACTTTAACAAGAGATTCTTCATTTTGTTTGGGAATACTATCAAGTTTAAAGAAAGGTTTAGAAAAATTGTCTACACATTCGAAGGTTTTGTATTACTAATAGAACTTTCGGAGACTTAAATTTTTTGTATCTAATTCTGTCGACACAAAGGTTAGTTGCTATGCTATTATTAAGAATTGCGTTTGTATAGTTTGCTCGTTGATGGACCTTTTTAAGATCATCAGCAGTAGAAGTGTCACCCTTCGACCTTTTTTATAAGGTGATGCAATGACTTCTTCATCATTAATTTTGAGTGTAATTGCTTCACTCTTAAGAGGATGAACAACAACAAAACTAGTGCCATTTTGAAGATACCACACTTTAAGAAGTTGTGTTTGGACATTAATACAAGGAATCGAATAAACATTTTGAAGTCCTAGATGTGAGGAAAATGTAGGGAACCATATAAAAAAGGGAATATTGGCCGATAATCTTGTCATATCGGCTCTCCATTTTGTTTTAATTTTGGCTTCAAGGTTTTCTTCATATTGTTGAAACCATTTTCTATAATGCATATTTTTCTAGGAATAATAATCTTGTTTTAAAAAGACCAATTTATTTCAAACCCTCATTTTGTAATGACATTAATTCCTCCTCCTATCCTAGAAGACGTGGGAGAGGAACAATGCGGAACAGAGCTTTGGGATTGGAGCTGTAAGCCTATATCTTTGGGAATTGCTAAGAGTATCCATTCTAATAGAAGAATAATCGGGGAAGGATTTTTAGAATTGGAAGAGCTAGGTCTGGAAATGTTTTCCTTCATAAATGTAAATCTGATAAGTACTCTACCATCAGGTTCTTCTATAATTTGATCTATATCTTTTTCTTTTAATTGTGTAGGAGGCTGAGCATTTTCTAGTTCGAGTTCATCCGGGATTGTAATTTCATCCCATTTAAGGAGTTTTGGGGTAAAGACAGCGAGGTTTCTCATCAACTATTTCAAGTAAAACTGTTTCTTTTGAGTTGGAAGGAAGAGGACTTAAATATTTTGTGTTAAGGTTTGTAGACATAAGTCTAAAATAAACTCTATACATAACTCGCTAAGTTTTTAAAATCATAAAATTTGTCACCTTGTGCATGAACATCTAATTTTAACAATTCAATTGTCATTGCACAGGTAAGATCAATTGGGAAATATGGATAGCAATGAAGAAAACTGGACCATTACAAATATTAGTATGAATCATAGCTAATAAAGAGGACTTACACTTTTTAATCGTTTGTCTCTAAGAGCCATATAAATAGGAGCGTTAATTCCTTTTTGAACAAAAGGTTTGACAGACAACTTGAACAAGACCTATATGCATGAATCTATAATTTTCCTTTAAATGATTATTAATAGACTCTGTTTGATCAATGAAATTGTTTGTAGACCATTTTGTAAACTAATAATTTCTTCATTAGTTTTGACTAAATAAGTAGTGGAAAAATCAAATTTACCTATTTTGTAAATTGTCTCGGGCTTGACCTTAGGTATAATCCAATTATGATATTCATTAGGTGATGAGGCCTTAAATAAAGGTTCTGTTCTAATTTCTTGACTATTAATTGTGTCACTAGAATTACTATCGGACCCAAACGAAAATAATCCACGTAATTTAGAAGCCATTTTAATACATTCTAACTAAAGTACTCGCTGCAAATAACGGGGACCAACGGGACTACCAACCAGGACCACCTACTATTGGTCGACCAACAGATTTAAGGCTGACCAACGTTTAACCAACGTCTAGATGCAAAGACAATAATAACAATGCGGTAATAGCTCGATACCAGCTTGGCGGGATCGTAAATTAAAATACTAAAGTCACGTAAAACTTAATAAAATATGAGTAAATAAATAATAACGAGATGATTATAAATAAACTTGAAATTTTATAAAATATGAAACACAAAATTGTAAATAGAATACTTACAATATTTGTCACGAAATTAAAAAACTTCCTTAAAGAAAATCGAAGCTGGTATTCAAATTACGGAGGAAGCAATACACTTTAGTGGAATCTAAACTCACTCGTAAAACCGATGCTTTCTCTCAATACAGATACATCTTTATATAACAAATGTAAGGCATCTTTATTAGCTATGATTCATACTAACATTTGTAATGGTCCAGTTTTCTTCAATTGCTATCCAGATTTTCCGGTTAATCTTACCTGTCCAGTGACAATTGATTCGTTAAAATTAGATGTTTACCTATAAGGTGACGAATTTTATGATTTTAAAAACTTTGCGGTTATGTGTAGAGTTTATTTTAGACTTATGTTTACAAACCTTAACACAAAATATTTAAGTCATCTTCCTTCTAACTTCAAAGAAACTGTTTTAGTTGAAATATTTGATGAGAAACATCGTTGTCTTTACCCCGAAACTCCTTAAATGGGATGAAATTATAATCCCGGATGAACTCGAACTAGAAAATGCTCAGCTTCCTACACAATTAGAAGAAAAAGATATAGATCAAATTATAGAAGAACCCGATGGTAGAGTACTTATCGATTTAAATCTATGAAGGAAAATATTTCAAGACCTAGCTCTTCCAATTCTAGAAAATCCTTTTCCGATTATTCTTCTATTAGAACATATACTCTTAGCAATTCCCAAAGATATAGGTTTACGGCTCCCATCGCAGAGCTCGTTCCGGATAGTTCCTCTCTCACGTCTTCTAGGATAGGAGGAGGAATTAATGTCATTACAAAATGAGGGTTTGAAATAAATTGGTCCTTTTTAAAACAAGATTATTATTCCTAGAAAAATATACATTATAGAAAATGGTTTCAAGAATTTTAAGAAAACCTTAAACCCAAAATTAAAAAAAATGGATAGTCGATATGACAAGATTATCAGCCAATATTCCCTTTTTATATGTTTCCCTACATCTTCCTCACATCTAGGACTTCAAAATGTTTATTCGATTCCTAGTATTAATGTCCAAACACAGCTTCTAAAAGTGTGACATCTTCAAAGTGGCACTAGTTTTGTTTCTGTTCATCCTCCCAAGACTGAAGCAATTACACTCAAAATTAATGATGAAGAAGTCATTGCATTACCTTATAAAAAAGGTCGGAGGTGACACTGCTACTGCTGATGATCTTAAAAAGGTCCATCAACGGACAAACTACACAAATGCAATTCTTAATAATAGCAAAGTAACTAACCTTGGTATCGACAAAATTAGATACAAAAAAATTGAAGTCTCTTGAAAGTTTTACTAGTAATAAAAAACCTTACGAATACATAGACAATATTTCTAAACCTTTCTTTAAACTTGATAGTATTCCTAAAGAAAATGAAGAATCTCTTGTTAAAGTTGCTTCAAATTCTAATGATAGTCTTTTGGGTAGCATATCTAAACAAATAAAAGATATTGACATCGTTCTTAAAGGCAAATCTATTAGTTGTCTTGATAATACTCTCCAACTACAAAGTACTTGAGTCTTCTTCTTCATCCGCATCAGATTCGGATAACGAGCTATTTGTAATTAAGACCTTCCAAAACACTTCCGAAGAGGATAATGAGTAGCCTTCAATAAACAAAATTAAATCATGAAGAAATTCCAAAACTAGAAATTATTACCCTAAGCGCACTCCTCCGGACATTCAATATGAAGAAAGAGGAGAATTTTCAGCGAGGACATTATGATGGAAATTCTATTTATGAACATAACATATATGGAAAATCCTAACATGAAATTTTATCCACATTACAAAAAATGGGTATGGCGATCGTTGCCTACAAAGCAAAAAGATATACTACTAAAGATGTTGCCTCACTACTTGCTTTAGGTTTTACAGGATAACTTAAGAATTGGTGGGACAACTTCATGACCCACGAAGAAAAACTTCTATCTTCAATCACACTACAAAAATCAAACAAGAAAATGAGATAGAAAGAGATGAAGAAGATGGTTCTAAACTTTTAATTCATAATATTACGCTTCATTTCATTGGCCACCCAAATGAAGAACAAGCGATCGCTAATTCTGTCCTTATTCACCTTAGATGTCCAACTTTAAGCGATTATAGATGGTACAAAGACATTTTCCTTACTAATGTCCTTAAACGTGAAGACGGAACCCAAAATTTTGGAAAGAAAGATTCATGTTGGTCTTCCTAAACTCTTTGGAGAACGAATCCTTAATAAATTAAGGCAACATTCCAACACGAGATGACATTCCTTTTAGCCGTTTTACATTTGGACAATTTTTTGGAATAGTTAAAGCTGAAGGACTTGTCCTTTGTAATGAACCAAATTACAAGCCAAATATGGATCAGAAAGAGCCCGAGTCTTGAAGGGAGATGGGAACTTTTTGTGATGCCTTTGGTATCACAAAAATTGAAGCCCTGTTTAGAAAAAATAAAAAAGCTGGAAGAGTCTTTACTATAAAACAACGAAAACCTTCTAAAGCTTTTACTTCAAAAACAGATACTCCTAATAACAAGAAGAAAATTGTTTGTTACAAGTGCGGCAAGGTTGGTCATAAAGCTTTCCATTGTAAAATAGAAAAGAAAATTAACGAACTTTTTCCTGAAGATCCTAACTTACAAAAGAAACTATTATCAATTTTAGCCCACAATTCTTCTAACTCTAATAATGAGGAAGATTATTACCTTAGTACGGAAGACAAAGACTCGAGTCATGAGTCTTCTCCAACTAAGCAACATAACGTTATCACCGATAAAAGTCAAAAGGAATTCTTATTAGATTTAATAGGAAAAATTTCTAACCCGAGAGATAAAGAAAGAATATCTAGAAAAGTTTAAACAACTTATTCTCAATGAAGATCCAAAACCCTTTAAACTCGACCATGAAACTCCAAATCTCTCTAAGTTATATGAAAAATACCCAATTCCAAATCATTTCCAACAAATTACTACAAAAGAGATTCAAGCTGAAGTTAATGAATTAAAGGCTCAACTCAGAATCCTTAAGCAAGATATTCTAGAAATAAAAACTAAAGACCTTGAGCTTGAAACCGAATTCGCTATTTTAGAATCTCAAAAGACTAATTCTTCTAGTCTAGAGGATGATACCTCTATATCTCATATATCAATAGAAGAAGTTCCAAACGATCAATTCTTACAAACCTTATCTCAAGTTACCTTCCAAAAATGGTATTCTATAGTCAAATTAGTTGTTGGTGATTTCTCTATAAGTACAATTACTCTAATTGACAGTGGAGTAGATCAAAATTGCATTAGAGGAGGAATTGTTCCAACTAAATATTGTGAAAGGACTAAAGAAAACCTCTACAGCGCAAATGGAGAACCTTTAAACATTAGATATAAATAAAATAAAGGATATATCCAAAACAATGTTTTAAAAATGTATTTTTAATCGTTGACAATATTACCAATGATCTCATTCTTGGTACTCCTTTCCTCACTCAAATTTATCCTTTTTATGCTAATGAATTAGGAGTGCACACTAATATTATGGGTAAACAAATTTCCTTTAAATTCTTATCGTCTGCTAAGAAAAGAGATGTCTCCCTTTTACAAACATCCTCTATTTTTCGACAAATTAATAGTTTATAATATAAGCAAACTACAATTACCCATTTACAAGAAGAGATTTCTTATCTCGGGATCAAAGAATAGTTGCAAAATCCCTCAATTTAGAAAAAATTCTTGATCTAGAACAAATCATAAAGAAATAGATATGTTCCGATGTCCCTAATGCTTTTTGGGAAAGAAAAAAGCACATAGTTTCCTTACCTTATATAAAAGATTTTGATGAAAGAAATATTCTTATAAAAGCTTGCCGAACTCAAATGAATTTAGAACTTCTCGAGCATTGTAAAGTGAAATTCAATCACTTTTAGACAAACTCATTACATCTTCAAAGTCTCCTTGGATTTGTGGAGCATTCTATGTTAATAATGCTTGCAGAAAAGGAATGTGGATTTCCCAAACTGGTTATCAATTACAAACCCCTCAATAAAGTTCTCCAATGGATTCGGTATCGATTTCTAACAAAAGAGATTTACTAAGTAGATTTTTTGACACTAAAATATTTTCAAAATTTGATATGAAATCCAGCTTCGGCAAATACAAATTGCAGAAGTTGATCGATAGAAGACATCATTTACTTGTTGCATTTGGACACCTTGTGAATGGAATGTTATGCCCTTTGGATTAAAAAATGCTCCTTCGAATTTCAAAATATTATGAGCGACATTTTTAACCCATATACCTCTTTTATTATTGTTTACATTGATGATGTCCTGGTCTTTTCCAAAACCATTGATCAACATTTTAAACATTTATAGATAGTCTTACATATTACTAAGAAAAATGGATTAGCTATTCCAAGTTCAAATTATTTCTAACAAAAATAAGATTTCTTGGACATGATATTTACAAAGGAACTATAAAACCTATTACGAGAGCACTCACTTTTGCTGAGAAATTTCCACATGAAATAAAAGATAAAAAACAATTGCAAAGGTTTAGACGATGTCCTAATTATGTTTATGAATTTTTCCCGAATCTAAGACAGACATGTGCTCCTCTTTTTAGAAGGCTTAGAAAGAAGCCCATTCCACTGGACAGAACAATATACCGAAATAGTTAGACAAATTAAACATAGAGTCAAATCTTTACCTTGTCTTAGCATACCTCATCTAAATGCACATATGATAGTTGAAACATATGCATCTGATATAGGATATGGCGGTATACTCAAGCAAAAATGACAGGTCCCGACAAAAAGGAACAACTTGTTCGATTTTATTCGGGAATATGGCTAGGTCCTCAACAAAACTATTCTAACCTTAAAAAAATTTTGGTCTATTGTTCTTTGTGTTTCAAAATTTCAGGATGATTTATTTTACAAAAGGACGTTAAAAATTTGGTTTCTAAGCAAATCTTTGCCGGATGGCAAGCAATTTCATCTTTTTTGATTTCAAAATAGAATTTATCAAAGGAGAAAGCAATTCACTTCCAGATTTTCTTACTAGAGATTTTTTACAAGGAAAGAGTGACAAAACAAAACTTTTGCAGGAGTAACCATGAGTAAGCGGAAGGACAAAGGAAAAGGTATACAAAAGGTTGAAGATACCAGTTGGTTTCTCACCCAGGAACCTTTCATGATATCAAAATACCGAGTTCGAGAACAAATTTCAATACCTTACAAATTTCCCTCCTTTACCTACAAAGCTGTCGTCACAAATCCTACCGCTACCCATTATCATGTTAAATTTACAGAACATTTGTTTCTTACAAATTATAAGTGCCCTTCATCCAATGATCCTATTCGAGAATTTATCCAATGAGGTTTTGGAAACCTCCATTTTCATACCGACCATTCTCAAAAGGATCGACGATTCTACAAGTTTATTCTTGTAAATTCGCATTCAATTGACTTTACCCATACAAAAGACAAAACAAATCCGGACTACATACTTTATTCCAAGTGCATCATTCGACAAGTTGTTGGTTCCCATGAGTGGAAGAATCCATTTGAAGAGAGACAATTTTCTATCCCCTATCAACCACAATATTATAACTACAACGATTACAAAATGGCTTGGTATAGAGTATTTCTTTATAGACCGAGATGTCCACTCCTGATTCTTCAATTTTTATGATACTTGCACTAAAAACTTCCCGAGTATGGTTCTGTCATTGGTGGACCCCTTTTTGGTGCCACTTCCTCTATTTTGCCGACGGAATCTAGAGAAGGATGGGATCAATGACTCAAAGGCTCAACTTTTGATCCTTTTGCAAAAGAAGTACAATTCTTTCGAACATTCAATGTTGCATGGATTTTTAGTTAGGAATATTGATTTCAAAATTACATATAGAATCCTTATCCGTTTTCAATGGTCTCGTATCTACAAGGTTAGATGGTGGCCAAAGTATAAGACTACACTCTGCAACAAGGAGAATATTCAACATTTTCTAAAGATAAAAACTAAGAAATATACATTGTTTAATCTACCCCAGTTGAAACATCAAAACCAAACAAGATTGAACCATCTCCTATTAATCCATGTACTCCAACAAAAAGGAAAATTCTTCAAGTACCAAAGGATCACAAAAATCCCATTCGAAAGATCTATCACAAAAGCAACGTGATCTTTTAGAAATCCTTAAAGATAAGCCTGAACTTCGAAAAAATTATTTACGAAGCTTATGGCACATGACAATTCGAGACAGTGATGAGGATGCTTGATTCAACAACATCTTCTACACACCCTGATCCATTTGGAGGTCCTTCTTCGCAAGACCCCTTTGAGTGATAAAAAACAGAGCCTGTAGGTCACCTCTGGCAAAAGTAAGGACCATTTTCTAACATTTGTCGCTTTATAGGTATGAAAGAATTCTACTTGAAAGAATCCTACCGAAGTTCATCTACAATTTGAGAAAAAGGACAAAGTTGGCTATCAAAAATTGGGACATAAAGATAAAAATCCATGACAAAGAAGGACGAAGCCAAGTAGTATTTCAAAAAGAATTGTCAAAGTGTGACACAAAGACATAAAGAAGAAAAAGAAGGAATGTGATTTTGCGAAGTAATAACATAAAGATGTCATGACAAAGAAGGAAAAAGACAAGTAGTCTTTCAAAGAGAATTGTCATTTCCTACCAAAAGATGCCTTACATTTGCTATATAAGGATATATCTCTATTGAGAGAAAGCATCGGTTTTACGAGTGAGTTTAGATTCCACTAAAGTGTATTGCTTCCTTTGTATTTTAAAGACTAGTTTCAGATTTTCTTTAAGAGTGTTTTCTAATTTTTGTGACAAATATTGTAAGTATTCTATTTACAATTTCGTGGTTTATATTTTATAAAATTTGAAGTTTATTTATAGTCATCTCTTATTATTTATTTACTCATTATTTATTAAGTTTTACGTGACTTTAATATTTTATAAATAAATATATATATATATATATATATATATATATATATATATATATATATATATATATATATATATATATATATATATAGTTTTCTTTTGCTTCCAATGTTGATGTATTTTGTACATTATCATAAACTAGACATGATTTTATTCGAAATTTTACATAATGCATAGGACAAATTAATATAAATAAAATGTTGAGGTCATCTTTTTAATTCATTTTAACAACCCAAGACATAACTAGAATTGATGTTCGATAACCCTTATTGACTTTAGTAATGAGGTCGGATTTACTAGGCAAGACATAGAGTCTATATGCAACGTGGGTCGGTACATGAAGAAAGGATAAAGGGATAAAGGATTCATCGAGAGAAACAGGTGATAAACAATCACAAAACTAATAATAATTCCCTATTATTTGTCACCTTTTTCTCCAATGAATCCTTTATCCCTTTTCTTTTCTTTGTGTCCGAGCCACGCTGCATATAGACTCTATGTCTTGCCTAGTGAATCTGACCTCGATGTTAAAGTCAACAAGGGTTATGGGAACTCCGGTTCTATTTATGTCTTGGGTTGTTAAAGCAAACTGAATGGATGACCTGAACAATTCATTGATATTCATTATTATCTTTATACATTACATAAACCTCAAAAAATCATGTATTACGATCATGTATAATACAACAAACTTGCACGCAAAAAGGAAACCGATAATTTAGGTAATTGGATAAATTAGTCCACCCCCAACTTCAACTCATCAAAATAAATAAATTTGATAGTAAATTTATCTTTATGACAAGTAATTGGAGAGATCCTTATATCCAAATACCTCTTCAATTTTTTTTGCATTTTTACATATGTATCTTTCTCTCTATTCGTTGTGTAAGAAAATTGTTTACGTATATAATAATATATATATATGGTTTCCTTTTTGCTTCAAATTTTGATGTATTATACATTTATCATAAACTAGAGGCCATGATTTTTTTGAAATTTACGTAATTCATAAGACAATAATGAAATTATGAATGAAATGTGGAGGCCACCCCTTAATTTCCTTTAACAACCCAAGATATAACATGAACCAGAATTCTCTTGTTGTGATTAACAACGAAGTCGGTTTTACAAGATAACACATGAAATGTACTTTGCAACATAGGTCGATCCACAAATAAGGGTAGAAGGTCGAGGAGTCAAATGGAAACAAAAGGTCATAAACGAGTAATATTTGACTCCTCGACCTTCTACCTATGTTGCAAAGTACACTTCATATGTTGTCTTATAAAATCGACCTCGTTGTTCATCACAACAAGAGAATTCCAGTTCATGTTATATCTTGGGTTTTAAAGGAAATTAAGGGGTGGCCTAAACATTTCATTCATAATTTCATTATTGTCTTATGAATAACGTAAACGTCAAAAAAATTATGGCCTCTAATTTACGATAATGTATATTACAACAAACTTGCACCCAAAAGGAAATCGGAAATTTGATACCCCCAACTTCAACTCATCAAAATAAATAAATTTGATAACAAATTTATCTTTATGACAAGTATTTGGGGAGATCCCTATATCCAAATACCTTTCCAATTTTAGACATATTCACATTTATATCCTTAAATATATAACCACAAATTTTTCTATTTCCTCAAACCCTAAACAATAAATATTTTTATTTCTCTAAACTCTAACCATATTTTGATACCAATTTTGATAATTTGATAAATGAGTTCACCCCAACATCACCTCATCAAAATAAATAAATTTGAATACAAATTATCTTTATGAGAAGCTTTTTGGGGATGACCTTATATCCAAATTATTTTTCTATTTCTCTAAAACCTAAACAAATTTCGATGCACTCTTTTGATCTACCATCCTTACCCATCATATTTTGCTATAATTATCATAAATCCTAAACTTCTAAACCCATTTCTCAAAATTTCAAACATTTCACGAATTTCCAACTTAATAAACTAAACAAATGTTACCTACATTCTCAATATTCAATATTTTAATAAAGATTCAACATTTCAACAATCTCAAACATTACCCACATTGTCAATATTCACATAATTACCGCAAATACATTAAACTTTAACTATAAAATAGTTTCCTAAATAACTTAAAGCGTAAAATAAGAGAGGATAGAGATTCATACCTAAGAACCGACAATGGCGAGGGTGGAGAGGTTTGACAGGTGAGAATTTGAAGAGATCCATACTTAATGAAACGAGATGAAACTAAAATGAAATAAAAGATTAAGAGAGAGGAGATCTACACGACGAGAGTAGGGAGAGGTTTACCAATTCAAGTTGACCGATGGCGAGGAATGAATTCCAAATCTGATGAAGAGGTTCGTGGAGGAGAGAAAACTATAGAAAGCGATAAGACCGAGAGTTGTAAGTAGGCGTGGAAACAAGCAGATCGCGTTTTCAGCTGATCCGAAAGACATATGACGACGATTCCGTCATAGAACCGTCGTTATATGTCACATTTAACGACGGTTGTGTTACCGTAACCATAGTTAAATGTTTTAGCAACATATATGACGACGGTTCTTACGTTAGAACCGTCGTCATATATGTTAAACAATGGCTATTATTTACGAAAATGCCACCTGTTCAATTTTCATGACGGTTTGTCTTTTTAATCATCATTAAAGACCCGTCGTTAAAAGTAGTTTATGTAGTAGTGTTTGTCATAGATAATGAAAATAAAAATGAATAAGCTAAAGGAGATTGGGTGATCCCAATTATCCTAAAAGATATAATATACAAGAAATATTTATTTCAACTAAAGAACAAATATGTGTGTGAAATTATGGAATCGATATTTTAGAGATTGTCGATACGATATGAGCAAAATTAATCTCATTAATCGGGATAATATCCTTAAGAATAAGGATAAAAAATATAGATATATGCATGTTCGTAGTGTTCAAGTGTCAATCACACCATTACAATATTATGGTAAAGGTATTGATCTTTATGCTTTACTTTGTGATATTAGGCGAACCAAGTTTAATTAATCAAATAATCACAAGAATAAAAACAAACTTGTGTAATGATTCTATGTGTATTTAATTGCCAACCTAGATATTATTTAAGTCTAAATGATGAATTTTTTAAAAATTTCAAATCCTTTATCCGACTTGATTCTCTTTTAGACTGTCTCGGATGGATTTTGAGTCTCATGGATATTAGACTCGGAAAATTCCATTCCTTTTCCGACTCGGATAATTATTCACTTAACTATCTTAATTAATTTTTTATCTGTGCCTAATCTTGGACCAAAGTATTTTATACTTTGAGAACCAAATTGATTTACTTTTGTAGGTTGTTCAAATGAGGCTATCCTATTTTTGAATTACAAAAGTAACCGGCTTCAAAACGTCAAATCACCAAGCAGACAAGGCTTTTTCCACTTCGACCAATGCCCGGACATCGTGTCGGGGTTGTCTCGTTTCCAAAGCTGGAAATCTACAACGCTAAGCTTAACGGTGGTTTCAACCATACTTTTTAAGACACCACCTGTGAATTGGGACTTCCAAAGGAGTCAAGAGCCGTTGCCCAACGTTCACACCTCAACGGATATTTTCCGAGTGACTCAAAAATCCATTACAACGGTCACAAAGGATTTCCAGTCAAAAGATGGTCACAATGGCTAATCTGCTTGATTATCTATAAATAGAAGCCAACTCTCAAGACTTGAAGATTGCTTGAACCAACTTTCAATACACTTACTTAAGCAAAAGTCTTTGTATTCATACCCAATCTTCTACTTACAACTCCAACTCGTACATTCATACTTTGTGAGTAAGGTCCCTTGACTAAGCTGTAAGGGTTAACTCAGCTCGGTTGTCCCTAGCTATAAAGGTTATCTCAATTAGAAAGTACTAGATCGGATAAGGGACTTTCCGAGTCTAGGAAAAACTTGTAAGGAGTTGTTTAAGGGAGCAACTCGATGAGTCATTCCGTCGTATTTTGTGGATTCAAAATAGTGGATTTGACTTTGGGCTTGGATTAGCACGGTCCATGGCTTTCTGGCCCAGGAAGGTTTCCACGTAATTTCGAGTTGATACTTTTCCGAGTCCAATCTAGACTCGGACGGATATAAAGTTCTGTCCAATCCGTATCTTCATCTTCCTCTTAACTTTGAGTCGGTGTTTTTCGAGTTCATTCTTGACTCACATTCTCCTCGGAGTCATATCTAGTGCTTAACTCGAGCGAATTTCCTTATCACCCTATTCAACCCCCTCTAGGGTGACTTAGCTTCTCCGAGAGCAAACCTTCACAAACAAAAAAACCATTATGAACGCACTGCAATAAGGCTCACTGGGCCAAATAATTCGGGTTGTTAGGGCCGGGAACCGGGCTCGAAATTTGTCGTAGGAAGCCGGACCGACTTTCTACTCATAGAACCAATTCAAGTTTTCGACCCGAGCTATAGGAGCGAGTCTTAAACCGATCTTAAACCATTTTGATGTAAGTTAGGTTAAAAATGATTTAATTTTCTATCAAAACTTGAGATGCATTATTAGAGAGAAATAAAAAAAAAAAAATAAGTAGTCACCATTCAGTTTTGACCAAAAACTAACAAATGAATTTTAGTTTCCCAATTCGATCTTAAATTCAAAAGGACAACCGATAAGGGACAAAACACTTAAAATAAGAAATGTTTTAGAAAATGGCACTATAATAAAATACAAAGTTACGTTTTTAATGCTTTATTTATTTTTTATGCGGGCCCGATGATGTAAACTTAGCTTCATTTGTGCACTCGGGGAAGATAAGATTAACGAAGATTTCCTTTTCTTTACTCAAGGCCAAAAACTAAAGCCAAGAGCACGCTCGCATCACAAAACACCTCGGAACGACCCAAAATTCGGCCCAGGTGACCATCGCTAGTCTTCTAACCTTAACATTGGATTGTGTCAAGCTAGGCACGGATCCCTATACCACATGCCGCCCCACACCGGTCCTCAATGCCCCAAAATAAGCTTTTGAGTCGTTCAAAGTCGTCGATTCTTAGCTGATTTTCAGCTGGTTTTTAGGAGTAAGACTCTCTCGTTATCCTTCCGGTTGCGAGAATAAAGTGAGGGAACCCTAAACCTAATTCACTACTATAAATAAGGCCTTTCACCCCTCATTTCTACACACCTAATTAAGATAAAGTCAATCCCATTTTGCTAAATTCTTCTCTCCCTTTTCTCTCATTCTCTTTGTTCCTCATTCTCTCCAAATCACCCTTCATTCTTCTCACTAAAAAGCACCTCAAAGAGAAAGCCATACTTGCAAAACTCTCATTTAATCAAGCTCAAGAGATAGACATGTACGTCTACCTAAAGGCATGATTCAAACATTCAAGTTTTGTTTTATCATATCTTTTATTTCTTTTATTTTCGTTATTTCGGTTTTGGCATTGTGGTTTTGGAAGTTATTTTCGTTATTTCGGTTTCAACATTGTTGTTTTAGAAGCGATGTAATTTCATATATGTTGTACCGCCCGATGTAATAACTTGGATTTACTTGCTTTCTTTATTGCTTATATTTAATCTTTATTTGATTTTAATTTTCTATTTGCATGATATTTGCTTGTTTTTCTAACCATAATGTTTACTTCCCTTTCTAATTAATAGAGGTCATTTTTTAAATAGACAAAACAAGGAGTAACTTTTCTTATTTTGTACATTTAGTCTTGAACACGGGATTATTAGTTTAGGTCAATTGAGTCCTTTTTCAAAACCCTTCCTAATTTGAGCTTTTTGTACCTTACGGTCCTTCCTTCGGTTCAAGCTCAAATTGGGAAAGTGATTATTTTGTTAGTTTTTATTCAAAACTTACTGGTGACTCTTATTTAAATATTTTTTTCTTTTTAATAATGCATCTCAAGTTTTTCAGAAAAGTACACAATTTTGAATCAAAACTACAACGTTGACTTTTTGACCAAGACTTCTACCATAGTCTAGGCTAGAAAACCATGTCGATTCCTTGTTACCCTAGCTTTTTGTAGTGGGTTCTAAGCTTGGCTCCTGGCCAAAGTAGCCCAAGCTGAAGACTCGGTCTTTTACTTACTCGTTTCGAGTTCCATCAAGGAATCAGCTATAAGACTTTATCTCTTATAGGGTTTTGACTTCAAGACATTCCATGCATCTTAGAAACTTTTCGAGTGATATAACATTTCTTCGAGTGTTATAGTATCTATTATGTCTGTTCTCGCCGACTCCGATTGACTCGAAAGCATAACTCTATATGCTACTTCTCACTCGGTTCCGAGTCACCCAACACTCGGATATATCGCATGATTCAAACACTATCTTTTCGCGGAATAAACTCGGGTCCGACTTCGTGATTCGAAATTACATTGTTCCAAGTCAACATATTTTAGTTTGAATTTTGTTTAGTCTAGATCAAGTTTGTTTACTCGATATTCTTTATCCGACTTGATTGCTTTCTAGACTAACTAAGATGGAATTTGAGTTTCATGGATATTAGACTCAGAAAATTCCTTTTCTTTTCGACTCGGATAATTAGTCACTTAATTATTTTAATTATAATATTATCTCTGTCTAATCTTGGACCAAAGTATTTTATACTTTGAGAACCAAATTAATTTGCTTTTGTAGGTTATTCAAACGAGGCTATCCTAAATTTGAATTACAAAAGTAACCGGCTTCAAAACATTAAATCACCAAGCAGACAAGGCTTTTTCCACCTCCGACCTAGGCCCGGACACCGTGTCGGGGTTGTCTCGTTTCCAAAGCTGGAAATTTGCAACACCAAGCTTAACGGTGGTTTCCACCTTATTTTTCAAGACACCACCGAGTGGTTTTGGGACTTCCAAAGGAGTCAAGAACCGTTGCTCAACGTTCATATCTCAACGGATATTTTCCGAGTGACGCCGAAAATCCTTTACAACGGTCACAAAGGACTTCCAGTCGAAGATGGACACAACGGCTAAGCCGCTTGGTCATCTATAAATAGAAGCCAACTTTCAAGACTTGAAGAATTGCCGAATCTATTGTTAATATACATACTTGATCAAAAGTCATTGTATTCATTCTCAATCTTTTACTTACAACTCCAATTCCGTATTTCATAATATTCCGAGTTGTAAGGTTTTATACTCGATTACAAACACTTTCCTTCTTATTCTATAAGTAAGGTCCCTTGACCGAGCTGTAAGGGTTAACTCAGCTCGCTTGTCCCCGACTGTAAGGGTTATCTCGAGTTAGGAAGTACTAGATCGGATAAGGGAATTTCGAGTCTAGGAAAACTTGTAAAGAGTTGTCTAAGGGAGCAACTCGAGTCAAGTCGATCTACTGTATTTTGTGGACTCAAAATAGTGGATTTGACTTCGTGCTTGGATTAGCACGGTCCGTGGTTTTCTGCCCCGGGAGGGTTTCCACGTAACTTCTAAGTGTTTACTTTACGAGTTCATTCTAGACTCGGACAGGTTCAAAGTTTCGTTTAATCTGTTTCTTCACTCTTCACTGAATTACGAGTTAGTGCTTTTCTAAGCTCATCCCCGACTCTTTCTCACCTCGGATTCACATCTATATTAAATTTCAAGCAAATTTCATCATCACCCTATTCACCCCCTCTAGGGTGACTAAAAAGAATATTGCTTTGAAGGCCTCGGAAAGTAGAGAAGAAACTATGAGTTCATCGGACTCGGAAGAAGATCCCATGGCACTTATCGCTAGAGGCTTCAAAAGAATGATGAAGCACAAGAGATGGGATAAACGGCCAAGAGAAGAGTTCTTCAAGAAAGATAAGAAGGATAGAAAAGGTAAACACTCTTCCCCTTCAAAATTATCTTTAACTAAGAACTCTTTCTGTTTTGAATGCGGCAGCAAAGATCATATAGTCAAAGACTGTCTAAGGAGAAAGAGGGACAGAAAGACGAAGAAGGCTATGATGCCCACATGGAGTGATGAAGATTCATCCGAAGAAGATGAAGACTCGGATGACTCAAAGTGTCCGATTGCACTATCGGACTCGGAAGATGAATCCGAGTCGATTCGGATCACTCGAGAGCGAGGAAACGAATCCTCGGGAGGTAATTGAATATTTCCTCAAGTTTTCCAAAGTTGATTTAGCTAAATATATTTGTACTTTGGAAGAGAAGTTCAATTCCGATTCCTCTCAATTTAAAGAACAACTATTGTCTATCACTTCGAGAGCATTTCTTTGAAAAATGAATTAGAAAAGCTGAGACTTACTCTAAGAGAACTCAAGACTAGTGCTCAAGCTAATGAGACCGAGTCCGAGTCACTTAGAAGAGAATATGAGCATCCGAAGCAAAAGCTCAATGAGTCTCAAGAACTTATTTTGAAGTTTACTCAAGGTCGGAAAAACCTTGACATGCTCTTCGGGTCTCAATGTGTCTCCTTCGGAAAAGAAGGACTAGGTTTTAACAAAGAGGAGGAATCTAATTCCTACTCGGATCTTTTCAAAAATGACTCCAGAAGCTGTGAAGTTCGGGAAGGCTTAGCACGGTCCCATTCATAAGAATGAATAGAGGATTGAGCCCGGACCAGCCTACAGGAGAAAGCCTTCTCGACCGGTTTATAAAAGAAAAGATTTTCAAAAGAAAGAGACACGGACTTAGTTCTCTAAAAGGAAAACTCGAGATCGGACCAAACCCAAAGTTATTCAAATCTGGGTTCCCAAGAGTCTTCTTCCTCGAAAAGGACCACAGTAAAGGGGGTTACGGGGTTCGTTAGAGGAAGTGAGAAAGGTTAGTTTGTTCCTGGCTTGCAGGTAGCTCGAAAAGAACAAAAAGGCATTGGTACCTAGACGGTGGATGCTCACGCCACATGTCGGGAGATTCAAGACTTTTTTCGAGTTAGAAGAGTACAAGGGAGGCAAAGTCACATTTGGAGATGATAGATAAGGCAAGATAATTGGGATAGGAAAGATTGGAAAATGAGACAATCTGGTGAGCCCAGTCTACCTTGTCGAGGGATTGAAGTACAATCTACATAGCATCTCTCAATTGTGTGACAAAGGTCAAGAGGTAAGATTCACTCGGACCAACTGCTATATTTCGATGAAACTACCAAGGAGACTAAGCTCTTAGGTAAGAGATCGGGTAATACCTACACTATTCCTCGCTCCGACCCAAGTCGGAATTTATCTTGTTTAAAAGCATCTCTACATGATGATTCTTGGACATGGCATCGTAGACTAGGTCATGTTAGCATGCACACCATTAAGAAGCTTGCATCTCATGGTTTAGTTAGAGGATTGCCTAAGCTGTGCAATTAAGAAAGATAAAATCTATGAAGCATGCACAAAAGGAAACATGTCGGATCATCTTTCAAATCTCTCAAAGCTGTTTCCACATCCATTGTGCTTGAAATGTTGCATATGGATTTATGTGGTGAAATCCTCGTCAAGAGTCTCGGAGGTAAATCATATGTTCTTGTTATTGTCGATGATTACTCACGATTTACCTGAGTTTGTTTTCTTAAGCACAAAAATGAAGCTTTCAAAGAGTTCGAGCAAGCTCTGCAGGAAAATTCAAGTTAAGTCTCGGACTCGGATCAAAAGAATTCGAACTAACCATGGAAGGGAGTTCGATTACTCAAAATTTGCAGAGTTCTATGATAAGAATGACATCTCTCACAACTTCTCAGCACTAAGAACTCCTCAACAAAATGGAGTAGTGGAGAGAAAGAACCGAACTCTTAAAGAAATAGGAAGGAAAATGATGATTGAACATGATCTACCTTACTATTTACGGGCTAAGGCGATCAACACAACAAACTACACATCGAAGAGATGCTTCATCGGACCTATCTCGAAGAAAACTCCATACGAGCTCTACAAAGGGAAGAAACCCAACATTTCCTACTTCAAACCCTTTGGATGTAAGTGTTATGTTCACAACAATGGTAAGGATCACTCGACCAAGTTTGATGCTCGATCGAGATAAAGGTATTTTACTTGGTTATTCATCTCATAGTAAAGCATATCGCATTTTTAATAAAAGAACTAACAAAGTGGAAGAAAACATCCACGTTGTTTTTTATGAGATTGATCGGGGAAAACCAAGGGAGTCAACATTCTCGGATCCGAGGCTCAGTCGAGATGATGATCTTGCGAAGATGAGCTTAGAAAGAGTCAAGGAAAAGTCACTCGGAATGAGGTCACTCGGAACAACCTGACTCAGAATGAAACTACTCAAGAACTAGCTCGGAATGCTGAAAGCCAATAAGAGGAGCAAGCTCAATCGGATCAAGCATCGAAGATCGACCAATTCAATCTACAAATCTGGTGAACCGAGAGAACATGTAGAGCTTTCAAATATGCTTCGAGCCACCCACTCAAAAACATCCCGTCCGATATCAACAGTGGGGTGAGAACTCGTTCCTCTCTACAAAATCTATGTGCATTCGCTGCATTCATATCGTTAACCGAACCCAGAAATGCACTAGAAGCCCTAAATGAACCTGAATGGGTAGAGGCCATGCAAGAGGATCTTAATCAATTTGAAAGAAACCAAGTCTAGACACCGACCAAACGGCCTTCGGACCACCCAGTCATAGGAACCCAATGGGTTTTCAAGAACAAATTGGATGAAGGTGGGTTGGTAGTCGAAATAAGGCTAGACTTGTGGCTCAAGGGTACAATCAAGAAGAAGGGATTGATGGCTAGGATTGAAGCTATTAGAATCCTATTGGCATTTGCATCAAGCATGAATATCAAACTGTATCAAATGGATGTTAAATGTGCTTTTCTTAATGGCTTTATTCAAGAGGAAGTCTATGTTGAGCAACCCCGGATTTGAAAACTTAGAATTTCCAAAATCATGTTTTCAAGTTATAAAAAGCTCTTTATGGTCTTAAACAAGCTCCCAAAGCTTGGTATGAAAGACCGAGGAATTTCTTGGTTGAATATGATTTTGGAAGAGGTGTCAGATTGACAAAACTCTTTTTCTAAAAACCAAGGGGAAAGACTTTCTTATTGCTCGGATCTATGTTGATGATATAATATTTGGAGCTACTAATGAAAATCTCTGTCGAAAATTTTACGAGTTAATGAGACAGGAGTTCCAAATGAGCATGATAGGAGAACTCAATTTCTTCCTTGGTCTACTAATCAAGCAAGATAAAGATGGAATCTATGTCCATCAATCAAACTATACCAAGGAACTGCTGAAGAAGTACAACCTTCAAGATGCAGAGCATGCAGCGAACACTTATGAGCGAGTAGCATAAAACTAGACTCATAAGAAAAAGATAAAGCGAGTAGATCGAAACTCTACCGATGTATGATTGGATCTCTGCTGTATCTTACATTCAGTAGGCCAGTCATAATGTTTAGTGTATGTGTATGTGCAAGATTCCAAGCTAATCCAAAATAATCACATCTCACTCGCGGTGAAGAGAATTTTCGGATATCTTGCAAGGACTCGGAATCTAGGTCTATGGTACTTAAGAGACTCAAAACTAACTCTCACTTGAATACTCGGATGCTGACTATGCTTGGATACAAAATTGATAGAAAGAGCACCTCAAGAGCATGCCGGTTTCTAGGTCAATCCCTTATATCTTGGCACTCAAAGAACCGGAACTCAGTAGCTCTATCAATTGTTGAAGCTGAGTACATTGCAGCTGGAGCATGCTTTGTGCTAAGATTTTATGGATCAAGCAACACTTGATAGATCTTGGATTGTCATTCAAATCAATTCCAATCAAGTGTGACAATCAAAGTGCAATCAAGATCACCAAGAATCCGAGTTCAGCACTAGAAAACAAAGCATGTTGAGGTCAGGTATCATTTTCTAAGAGACCATTCGAGAAAGGTGTTGTTGAACTTGAATTCATCCCTACCAAACTTCAATTAGCTAATATCTTTACTAAGCCACTATGTGAGTTTTGCTTCATTAGGAATAAACTTAGCATGATTCATGCATGATTATGTGTTTTTCTAAGTGAAATTACTTTGCATATTATGTGTTAAATGTTTCTTTTCTATGCTTAAATAACAATTAGTTAAGTTGATCCAGTGATATCGAGCTATGAGTTATCGATTGCTTGCGGTTTCGAGTCACTCGAAACCTTACCGACTCGGACTCGGTTTTTAGCAAAATGGACATCAAACTTTTGAAATCATCTCTACATTAGTGGAGAATTTCACAAATTTCTTTCAAAATCTATCTTTCTCTCTCTCTCTCTCTCTCTCTCTCTCTCTCGCGTATCGATTAGAGAACTAGCCGTTGGCAAACCAACACTAGAATTCTAACCATTGGAGAGCGGAAACAGTCACACCGGTCCGAGGCGATCGTTGAAGAGTTGGGTCGAACGAATACTTGGAGGATATTTCTTTCTCTATAAATAGACCCCTTTTCCTTCATTTCGCTATTTTAATCTCTACTCACTCACTCTCTCGCATACTACACATCAAGCAAGTTCGGTGTTTTCGAATCGCAAATCATCTCTCTCAAGCAAAGCAACAGACATCTCAAGTAAGCACCGATAGGTCGCGACTCTCTCTACTTTCTTATTTTCTTTTACTCTGTACTCTCTCTTCGACCTATCTTATCTTCTCTCTCTATCTCTCAAAGTTCATCTCCTCTCTTCTCCAAAATCCTCAAACATGCCTAAAAGAGGTTCTCACCTAGACTTTCTTGGTTATGCAACCAAGAAGCCCGAACAAAAAGCCAAGAAAGCCCTTCCGAGTCCCTCAAAAATTCTTGTCACCTAACACTTGACATTGGATGACAAATTCTTCCCAACCACAAAATTTTCGTGGTTGAATCATATTAAAGCCACAGGGGTTTATAATTTCCTCTATTTCAGCGAGTTCATCTACTTAGAACTCGTTTCGAGTTTTATTCAAACCTTTCTAGCTCCGAAGGTATCCTTACCTCCAAAGTTCATGACATCGTGGTTCGAATCAACGTCTCTCTCCTCCACCGGGTTTTTAAAGTCTCTTCTCTTTTCCTCAAAAGCAACCCTATTCCTTTCAATGAGGTTGCTGATGAATTCTTCGAAAAATATGCAAAGAAATCCACGAGTCACGCAAAAACTTCTTAGAGACTTAGATGAAGTCGAAGCCCGTTTTCTTTGTTTTCTATCGATGAGAACCTTCTTCTCTCAGCATTCCAAGCAAAGAGAATCCCAACTCTAAGATTCTCCAAGCTCTCTTTGACATTCTAGAGGGCTACAAAGTAGACCTCTTTCTTGCTATCATTGAGCGGATGGCTGCTGTGCTAGCTGAGACAAAGAAATCCACCCCTCTTCCTTTTGAGGCTTTTCTTACTTTTATTTTCAAGTAATTCAAAGTTCCCTTCCCCTCGGATCCTAACGCGCTTTACGAGGCTGCCATAGTAGTTGGTAGAAAAGAACTTCTTGGGTATAGATACCAGGAGACCCAACCTCGGTGTCCGGCTCCATAGCTCGGAGCCGAGGCAACCTTCTCTTCCGCCTCGGACTCGGACTCGGACTCCTCTCTCTACCTCCTCCACCTGGTGGTGCCTCCACCTCACGCCCTCCTCCTCAAGCAACTCTAGCTTTGTCTACCACAATGATAGATAAGCTCTCCTCCGTGTCCTCGAAATCAAAGACACTCTCCGGTCATTCAAGACTGTCCTTCGATCAATGACCATCAACCAAAGGATCGCCGAGTCTCAAATACGAGAGCGATGAAGACGTGCTACTTGAGATGAAGTCGATGGTCCAGGAGCGGAAGGAGTTGATCGAGCTCCTCCAAGAAAGACACTCTAAAGCGGCTCGGGACCCGGTCGGCTCATACACATCGAACAGTCCTCGAGCCTCGCCAAGTCTCCTTCCGGAGAGACGAAGAAGAAGAAGAGGAGACTGCAGGTGAGGCAGCTCCTTCTAAGGGACAAGGTGCTCTCGCCCTCCAACCGGAATCGATAAGCTCAAACAGTGAGTCCGAGTGAGTCAAAAGACCCCGCTAACAAAGGTCGAGTCGGCAGCAGTCGGGCTTGAGCAAGCACCTCCCTCCCTCGAGTTCTAAGAGGATAAACCTCCGGACGACCTCGTTCAGGGTCGGTCACTCAAAACTAGGCCAATCCCGAAGATCCTAGTGCTGCCCCCGCCTAGATATACCACATCTTCTCGCTCATACGAACGAAGGCGCATTACTCGTTCATCCACTTCGACTCGGACCGGTCCCACTCTACCATCCTAAGTTTTTTTTTTCGTTTTAATTTTTTTTGTCCAGACATAAAAATTGTATCTACTTGATACATTCTTCCTCTTTTTTTTGTTTTTGCGAAAGGCAAGGGGGAGAATATTTAGAAATTTGTTGTCTTGTTTAGGGGTAGTTTCCTCAGCCTTTTGTGTATATTTTTTATGTGAATATTAATGAAGTTTCTAAGTTCGTACGACTTTCCGAGTTTCAATTTCTCTTAGTGCATCTTGCTTTGTTTTATCAACTCAATTATATATTTTTTGCTCCGATATAAGTAATACTCTACGCTCGAATCACTTCATTAATTTCCACGCGATATTTCATTCTCGGCTCTAATGCAATCTTAGCATAATAGCTCGATAAAATCTAAGTTTGAATTACTCTAGCTATTTTCTATGATTCTATCTCTAAACTATGATGTTCTACCCGAGAAGGAATGAAAACTCGGGACAGCTTTCACTAACAAAGTTTCTATCCGAGTATGGAATGCTTTTCATCAAAAAGGGGAGATTAAAGACTTAGACTTTGTATGTATATCATTTTGAGTACTACAAAAGAATCAGGTACAAACTTAATTTATTCTAAGTTTTGATTACAAGTCATTCCGAGTACTCTAGAAACTGCTATGAGTGGTATAGAAACTTTTCCGAGTGTTACAAATACTATTGCATATGTTTTCATTCGTTTCGATCGACTCGTAAAGCAAACTCTTGCTCATCATTTCACACTCGATGGTTCCGAGTCACTCGGACAACACTCAGACTTATCCCATGTTCAAACAATCTCACTAATACTTTCAAACTCGAGTCCGACTTTATATTCTAAGTTCAAGTGAATTACACGTTAATTCAACTCTCTAAGTCGACATGTTTTGTTTGAACTATATTTGTCTAGATCAAGTACTCATTCTCTAATATTCTCTATCTAATTTGATCTTTTTCTAGATCGACTCAAATGGAATTTAAGTATAATGAATATTAGACTCGGAAAATTTCATTCTTCTCCGACTCCGATAATTATGCTCTTCATTATCTTAATTAAAGTATTATTTGTGTCTAATCTTGGACTAAAGTATTTTATACTTTGAGAACCAAAATTGGTTTAGTTTTGCGGGTTATCTAAACGAGGTTATCCTACTTTTGAAATACAAAAGTAACCGGCTTCAAGCTGTCAATCACCAGCGAGACAAGACTTTTCTACTTCTAACCAAGGCCCAAACACTATGTCGGGTTTGTCTGTTTCAAAAATAGAAATCTTCAAGACTAAGCTCAACGGTGGTTTCCACCTTCCTTTTCAAACACCACCAGTGAATTGGGACATCCTAAGGAGTCAAGAGTCATTGCACAACGTTCACATCTCAACGGATCCTTTCGAGCGATCGAGAAAAACCGTTACAATGGTCACGAGAGGACTCTTATTCGGATGATAGTCACAATGGCTAATTTGCTTGGTCATCTATAAATAGAAGCCATTTCACAAGACTTGAAGATTGCTTGAACCTATTGCTTGAAATTATATCTCTTTGTATAATACTCATTTAATCTTCTACTTACAACTCCAAGTCCGTACTTAACATCTTTCTTAGTTGTAAGGTCTTGTAATTAGTTACAAATTCTCTTTCTTGCTTTCGAGTAAGGTCCCTTGACCGAGTTGTAAAGGTTAACTCAGCTCGGTTGTCCCTAGTTGTAAAGGTTACCTCATTTAGGAAGTACTAGATCGGATAAGGGAATTTCGAGTCTAGGAAAATCTTGTAAGGAATTGTCTAAGGGAGCAATTCTGGTTAAGTCTCGTCTACTGTATTTTGTGGATTCAAAATAGTGGATTTGACTTGGTGCTTGGATTAGCACCTGCCGTGGTTTTCTACCCCAAGAGAGTTTCAATGTAATTCGAGTTCATACTTTTTGAGTCCAATCTAGACTCGGAATTAGCTGCTTATCCTTTTCAAGCAAAAAGATTCTAAGTTCGTTCAAATTTCCTAATCACCCCTGTTCACCGCCCCCTCTAGGGTAACTAAGACTCTCCAAGAGCAGACCTTCACAACACATAAAATACATGTTCAACAAGCTTACGCCACTCGGAACTAGCATTAATGCAAGTGGTTCCAAAATGCTAAAGGTAAGAGACGAATAACTTTAAGAAGGACATGCAACTCAAGAGTAAATATACGGTGGGTGAGCGCTAAACCTCTCGGTGAATAGGCTTATACTCTTAAAATAAAAATCAGCGTCACATAAATATACATACTAACATCCAGTGTTTAATATCATCATACTACATTTTCATTTTCATAACATCCTTTAAAACACGAAAAACTAAAACGTTTACACATCTTTACTTCTACCAAATGCTCACACTAAAACAAAGGTAAAACTCAACATTCAACTCACATAATTTCAAACTGAAATCATTTGTCAACTATGTCCTCTACACATCAACAACTCATTCTGAAAACCAGCATCTTTCTAGGGCTTTTAGACTTGAACTAGCACCGAGATAGTTTATGAGGTGCGACCCTTGACTCTAGCTCTTGGGACCTAGTTCTAGTGAAACTCTTGGAAGTCTCTAGTCGGACATCTTGATACATGAGGGCCGTAGTTAGAACCCTTCCTTAGAAGTCTATGGTAGGGTATCCCGATACACGAGAACCCTAGTTAGAACCCTTCCACTATGCTAAACAATCCTTAGCCCGAAATCAATTGAAACCACATTCACTCATCAATTCTCGTTGCGAACAACATTCTCAAAGTAGTTTACACAATAGAAGACATATCACAATTTGCGACCCTTCCAAATTGAGTTTCACTTCTTTGGAACATATATTCAAGTTTAAAAAGCAATTATCAAGAAATCATACTCATGATCATTTTATGTAAACAAAACGCTTTTCAATCCTAACCATAAAAAATTGAGTTTAGCTAAAAATTCATTGAGAAACACAATCAACTTCAATCATTCACACTCGGCACATTCTTTCATATACTTACAGCCAAACACTTGGATTAGAGTTAATACTCCACCTCTAAATTAAGAATGTACAAGTATATATGCATACTAACATTTACTTACGCAAAATCCTCTTAACCCAATACACATGATTAAAATCCACAACACTCATCTTGTTTCGGGTTTGATTTGATTCAATTTCGGTTAGTTTTTAATGGGGCACTTCGAACTCAAATTTCATTCAAAGCTTTAATTTGGTTCAATGATTTGATGATTCTAGATGCATCCCAAACTACGTTAAATACCATCAACAGAATACCGAGGCCCTGTTTGGACCTAAGAAAATAATTTGGGAAGAATGTTCATAGTAAAAAACAAATGAGAAGGAAAGAAAGTTTGGAGAACCTTTTTTTTTTTTTCGTTATTTCGATTAGAGAAAAATACAAGGAAAAATGATTTTCCAACTAACTTTTTTCCATTGTTTGCAAATAGGAAAGTTAATTGGGAAAAAAAAGCTGAGCTAGTGAGTTTCTAACTTCTTTAAACTATGGTATGCAAGCTCTCATATAAGTGATGTAAGTTAGCCATGACTAAACAAATCACTTGTAACATATAAGAAATCACCATCACGTTGAATAATTAAAAACTAAATTTTACAAGGAGCTCATAACCGTTTTTAATATTATCATCAAAAACCGAATGCTAGAATTAAATGCCCAACAATCTCAAAAGTCACACTATACTATCGATCATCTCTCCAAATATTTTAAGAGTAAATTTTACAGTCCATGACAGATAAAAATGCTACCAAATTAGATAACATCATTATCAAACTTTAATTTCAACCACAACGCATGACGAGCACTCAGGCAGGCGAGGAAAGCTTTAGCTGAATTGGGATCGATAGAAAGAGCATGATAGACCTTTGTTTATGATATATCACTTAAGCCATCAACTTATTTACCCAAGAAATCATTATAAACAAATTTGGATACAACAAGATAAAAAGTCCATATCACACTAATAGCAATGAACAAAGAGCAAGCAACAATGATACTTGGGGATATCATACATCCCTCTTAGTTAAGATATCATACATACCTCCCTCTAATTTGAAACTACTAAAGAGGGAAATGCTTAACAAATGAAAATTATTCGCTAAACATCAACAAGCAGAGGCCTAGATTTGCAATGTATTCACATAGAGAACATGAAACAACCACAATAAATAGAGAGCATGAAACGTCTAGGAAGAACTTTATTTTCGAGGGGAGGAGCAAGATGGTTAGCAGCTTTTCTCCTCTGCTTATAAGGTAGTCCCAAATCTAAAAGGGAGGGTGAGGTCACCATATTTTTAGGTCTACAAACTCAGGACTATATAATAGATTGTATCCTTCCTATTATGGATTATTATCATTGATGCATGTTATGAGCAGACTCTAATAAGGGGAACCATGATTGAATAAAAATACTAATATATGAACTAGGTTTTCAATAGGATGTTTTTAGAAAACTATTATCTTTAGGCCAAGGCAGTTTGGGTATCATGAAATGACTAAATGGGCAGTTTTTGTACTCCTATGAGAGTTGTCAATGGTCAATTTTATTGACTTCCAATGGAAGTAATTTAAGACC
Source organism: Talinum fruticosum (assembly GCA_021018815.1). Taxonomy (NCBI): domain Eukaryota; kingdom Viridiplantae; phylum Streptophyta; class Magnoliopsida; order Caryophyllales; family Talinaceae; genus Talinum; species Talinum fruticosum. The sequence goes on along the minus strand of JAITYX010000025.1, from coordinate 4,938,464 downwards.
CGAAAAAGCCCGTTGAAATCCTTTGTGCAAACGAGTAAGAGGCTTGGAACAAGCGTACAGAGCAACTTAACTAAGTCTAGCATCAAGTATACAGAGTGGCTCAAATAACCACAAATCTGAGGTGCGTCTGACTCCCAACACAAAAAAAAAAAAAAAAAAAAAGACAGAATGTAGAGAGATTGCAAAGGAGTTCTCATGAACTTCCAACGCAAAAAAATAATACAGATTGATAGAAGGTTGAGAGATTCATAAACTTCCAGCACCAAAAAAAAAAAAAAAAAAATGGACAGAAGACAAAGAGATTGCAGAGGAGTTCAATGGCTAAACCTGAAAGCACATACTAGATTGTCCATTAGACACTTTAAGAAATAAGGGATAATCTAGTTAGTAAAATCAACCCCTCAAAACCAGGCGATGAAAGGAAACACTATAATCAATCACAAAGGTGTTTAGGCATCTGAATCTTCAATCAAATCATATCATCAAAGAAATCACCATAATGTTATAGAAGCTAAAAACAACTACAATTAGTACAAAATAATGAAAATTCAGAACTTCGCAAAACTCAAGGATCCTAAAATTTTAATGTAACTTATAAAAAAATTGAAACTCTACCCAAAAGAAATTTCAAAAAAGCTCGACCAGATATTTAAAGGGACAAATTTCAACTTCACATAATAAAATGAAGTCCACAAAACTAATAAACACAAGACACTAAGATACTAGAGCTTTATAATATCAAAAGATTGGCAGCTACAAATAAGAAATAAATAGGTAAACCATAAGCATATTGGGAACAAATAGGGAAAAGGCAACACATTTTTCCATTGGCGATGTCAATCTCTAACTGAGATACTCAAAATGCAATAATAAATATGTAAACTGAAGTTTCTACAATAATATGAACTCAACCAATGAAGCCATCATCATCATATGATCTTAAAACTGAAGTAATCCAAAGTTTATTCATAGAAAAATTGCAAAGTAAACAAGTTCAAGAATAAGAAAAATTAACGCCATAAAAATTCAATTGAAACTAACCTAGATGGATAAATCCACTTAATCAAAAACACATAGCATCATGTGCCCACAAATTCACACAATTTGTCCAAATAAACCCAAAAACGTTTAAATTCAGATTGAACCCTAAAACGCTTACGGAATATGAGAAGGGGACGGGTCACGGGAGAGAAGAGAGAGAGCGAGAGAGAGGGCAATAGATTTACTAGAGGAGACAGATAGCTGTCGAAGGAGAGAGATCGTCGGTAAAGAAGAAAATCGGCAAAGAAGAGCGCAAAGAGAGAAGAGTCCAAGGAGAAGAGATAGCTCGGTTGAGGAGAGCGAATAGTGAGAACCAAGGGGGCTCGAGGGAGGCCCTTATTAACACCAATAGAGAAAAACATAAGGAGAGCAAGCGAGAGGAGAGGTGAGAGCTCGGTCAAGGAGAGCAAAGAGCGAGAGGCAAGAGAAGGTGTTGGGGTAGGCCCCTCACAAATGTTCCAAGAGTTTTCCTTATGTTTTAATGAAGAAAATACTTTACACTAACTTTCCTTTACTTTTTCCTAAATTCTCATATCAAAAATTTTCCATCCGTTTTTCTCGTACTCCAAACGAAGGAAAAAAAGTAATTTTTATATATTTTTTCTTTCAAAGTTATTTTCCTAGATCCAAACACACACTAAATCAAATGTTAAACTTCACGAGTCACCTCAACCATCACTTGCAGTTTCGTAATTCATTTTGAACCTCTATACTTTTAATTCGCTTTCCTTCTCTTCGTTAAAACTCACTTTCTCATTGAATTCATTCAATCTAGCAAAATATAGCAAATTTAAGTAACCATAGATTTCAATAACAACGAGCCTCAATAACCACAAACACGAACTGTCCCAAATGTATAGTCCATAAAATTGTCAATTTATTCATTGAATTTCCACTGAAGCCACAATAACCACAAATAGTCACAAATACTCCCTAAAGCTGCTAATTTACTAAGTTGATTTCATATCCAACCATAATAACAACAAACCCTCACAAATAGTTACAATTTAACCCAAGGATTCACAACTCATCACAAACTATGAAATTCGATTCAAATTCTCATATTATGTCTCATTAACTTACCAATTCACTAATTTAGTTTCCCACTATAAACACCTAAAACATTTCATCCTTATTTGTTTTATTTATGTATTTTATTTTGTTGGCCCGATGATAAAATCCCAGTCCTGTTTGTCGATTTGGATTACTGGTCGATATCTAATTGGCATGACGGAATCCCGAAAACCACAAAAACCCTTTAGCACCAAAAATAAACCTTTTTGCCTTAGGTCGGTCTAAAAATTCATTTTCTTCGGACGGTCAAAGCCCGGGTCAACCCTGTAGAGTCGGTAGTGGCCGGCGCCCATGTACAAGGCCTTGTTGCACTCAAAACATCGCGTTTCATCATCAATGTCCAACCGAGACACAAAATTAATCTCATTTGTATGACGTCGTATGGTCGGCGTCGCATTTCATGGTAAGAATGACCAAAACACTACGTTTTGCTCCAAAACGTCCAATTGAGACACGAAGCTAATTTTCACAAAACGACGTAAGTCTTGAGTAGATATAGAGGTAACTATCAATCTAAGGACAAGAAAACCTCTAACCAAGGCGAGCATCGAGCAGGGTGCGAGATGTCAATGTCCTTAACGGTATAATGACTACACTCCTATTATTACTACATATGCTCAAGCCCTCGATCGCCTATTGTCGCGGGGAAGATTGAAGTGCCACCTATAAGAGTAGAATTAGAAACCACGGAACAATAAAAAATCTAGGACGCAAGAAAGTCCTATAAATACCATTGTGCATGAGGAAACGACACCGAGAAATGTTGGACATTTAAGAACAACTTGGAGAGCATGTTCCGCAATGGTCAACTCCATCTCCCTAAGGACACCCGTAAGCCAAATCACAATAAGAATCCGTTCGGTGGTACCTTAATTATATTCTCTAAACCCATTATAGGTCGAGTGGGACCCATCTGTCTTAATTCAAGATATCAATAAGTCCAAACCACTTGCTAGCTTGCCTTCCCTAGACCTAGAAGTCTATGGATTATGTGTAACACCCCAAAACCCACCCTAAGAGTATTACATTGCCAGAGATCCTCAAAAGGAACTCCCAAGGCTTATTCAAGTGCCTAGGTTTGGCTTTCTAATTCCAAGTTAAAGGTAATTGTCTATTTTAGTTGAAAATTTTTTAAAAATTTCAGCAGATTTCTGTTTGTAACATGGTTTATCCTCTAGGTTTAAAGCCTAAAAAACACCGCTTAACAATCACAATATAACCGAAGGAGACATACGCTCGGAGTATACAACTTAACGGCCGCACGCCGGAGTCCAACTAAATTCATTAAGACCTAGAGCAATCTAAATAGTTCATAATCCGAGCTAATACAACTATATGAACTTAGTTACAAACTACAATACTTAGAAATACATGGAATGCACGTCACTAACTTGAGTCACTCAGCAAGCGAGCAAACAACATGTAGGAGTCTAGAATATGCTAAGTACGAGACACGCCACCTTAGAGAGTACCTGCAACTCCAACCGGGGAGGGGGATGGATATGTTGGGGGTGACCACCAATCGTCTCTATGGAGAGTCTTACACTCTTAAAACGAAAATTCTTTATGCATACTAATGATAATGATGAAATTGGTAAAAGTATAATAACGTAATACAAATCTTGATACTTTTAAATGAAATCCCCGCGAAATCCCTTACGACTTAAAGATCATAACCTTTCAATCATTTTAAGACATAGTTTCACAATCATTAACAACGTTTTTGGAACTAAATCCACTTTAAACAAGGTGGTACAACCACCTACACTTTCTCCGAAATGCTTTCGATCGAAACCGAGTTACTTCTATTGAATCACTTCCTAGGTTGTCGACTTGAACTAGCACTTCATTGTTTCTCCGGGCGCGACCCTTAACTTAGGCTCCGGGACCTATATAGGAAGATTCCGACCGGGCATCCTGCTACACCGGGAACCCTAGCTAGGGACCCTAAGCTATGAAAACTAAGACATCGCACAACACTTTCGAGTTGTATAAAAGGAATCGAGTATAATAATTTCTTACTAATTGAGTTTTGATTCCAAGGCATTCTCTCGTACCTAAGAAACTTTTCTAAGTGATATGGTATCTTATCTAAGTAATATAGCTTTTTACTTCGTGCATTTCTTGCTTATCCTTGAGTGACTCGTAAAACCGATTTGCGTATCTCACTCGGTTCCGAGTCCCTCATCACTCAGATTTATCGCATGTTGAATAGACTAGTATTTCGTCTATTCTTACTCGAAACCGACTTACGGTTATAAGCTCCATTCTCGTTATAGTTAGTGCTTCTAGTCTGTTTCATGCTTAGTCTATATCAAGTTATTTCTCTTTTATATTCGTTATATAACTTGATTCCTTGCTTAGACTAAGTCGGATGGAATTTTGAGTTATATGGATATTAGACTCGGAATATTCCATTCTTTTTCCGACTCGAGATAATTACCAACTTAATTATCTTAATTATTTTATTATCTCGTGTCTAATCTTGGACCAAAGTATTTTTTACTTTGAGAACCAAAATTGATTTACTTTTGTAGGTTATTCAAACGAGGATACACTTTTCAAACTACAAAAGTAACCTGGGTTCGAAACGTCAAATCACCAGCGAGACATGGCTTTTCACCTTCTCTACTCCGAGTCCCGGAAGATTGTGTCGAGGCCGTCGTTTCCGAATCTGGAAAACTGGAACGCCAAGCTTAACGTAGGTTTCCACTTTATCCTTCAAGACACCGCCAGTGGTTTTGGGACTTCCAAGAGAGTTGAGAACCGTTGCCCAATGTTCATATCACAACGGATACTTTCGAATGACTCGGAAAGCTTCGTCAATGGTCACAAAGGACTCTCGGTGAGCGAGATGAAGATAACGGCTACCCTGCTCGGTTATCTATAAATAGAAGCCACCTCACAACACTTGAAGATTGCCGAAATCATTGTTAATACACGTACTTGAGCAAGTCATTGTATTTACTCTCAATCTTCTACTTACAACTCCTACTCGTAATTCATTATTTTCGAGTTGTAAGGTCTTGTACTTAGTTACAAACACTTACTTACTTTCTCTGTAAGGTCCCTTGACTAAGCTGTAAAGGTTAACTCGGCTTAGTTGTCCCTAGCTGTAAGGGTTATCTCAGCTAGGAAGTACTAGATCGGACAAGGGAATTTCGAGTCTAGGAAAACTTGTAAAGAGTTGTCTAAGGGAGCAACTCGGGTTCGATCGATTCACGGTATTTTGTGGACTCAAAATAGTGGATTTGACTTCGTGCTTGGATTAGCACGGTCCGTGGTTTTCGCCCCGGGAGGGTTTCCACGTAACTTCTAAGTGTTTACTTTCCGAGTTCATTCTAGACTCGGAGCGGCTCGACGCCTCTATTTACTTTGCCACTTTACTCAAGCGAGCTTTTACGTGTCCATACTTTTCCGACTCGATTTTAACTCGGAATCCATTTCCGTATCTTATTTGGCAAAAGAGGTTGAATTTCTCCGAAAAACCTCCTTCACCCTATTCACCCCCTCTAGGGTGACTCAAACTCTCCTCGAGCAAACCTTCAATTGGTATCGAGCCTAGCCTTTCGTAAAGGATCTAACCATCCAAAGGTCTAAAGATCAAATGGCTCGTAACATCGGAGAGTTTGATGAAGGAAGATCTTTCAGCAGACCACTAAAATTCAAAGGATCAAACTTCGGGCACTCGGAAGAAACTTATGGAATGTTTCCTCATGGATCATGATGAAGATGTATGGGAAATCATACAACAAGGACACTACATTCCAATGAAGACAGAAGAATTCAGAATCATTCCCAAGACAAAGGCCGAATTTACTCCTGGCGAGCGAGAAGTTCAGGAAGAACTTTAAGGCAATGAACATTCCGATGTGCGCCATTAGCTTAGAAGAATACAATCGGGTGTCCGCTGCGACTCAGCAAAAGAAGTGTGGGACACACTTGTCAACACTTACGAAGGCACTAGCCAAGTCGACAAGCGAAGATCAGTCAGTATCTTCATAAATACGAGCTATTTAAGATGGAGCCGTAAGAAAACATCACTCGGATGTTCATTCGATTTACTCGAGATTACCAACAATCTCAAATCATTGGGTAAGAAGATTTCCCACGAGGAAATGTGCGGAAAGAAACTCGAAGCCTACCCAAGAGAAGATAGGGTCCCAAGGTGACTGCCATAGAGGAAGCTCGGAACCTCTCACTCTTAAAACCAGACGAGCTCATCGGAAAGCTTCTCACTCACGAAATCCATCTAGAAGAGGAGGATGCTGAGGGCAGTACAATATAGCACTGAAAGCCTCGGAATCCAAAGAAGCAAATCCGAGCTCCTCCGACTCGAAGACGATCCCATGGCACTGATAGCTAGAGGCTTCAAGAGAATGATGAAGCACAAAAGATGGGATAAAAGGCCAAGAGAAGAATTCTACAAGAAAGACAAGAGTGACAGAAAAGGTAAATATTCTTCCCCTTCAAAGTTATCTTTATTTAAGAATTCTGGATGTTTTGAGTGTGGTAGCAAAGACCACATAGTCAAAGACTCGTCCGAAAAGGAAAAGGGACAGAAAGAAAAAGAAGGCTATGATGGCAACATGGAGCGATGAAGACTCATCGAAGACGACGAGGACTCGGACGACTCGAAATGTCTAATGGCAATCTCGACTCGGAAGCCGAAAGGAGTCGGACCCGGACTCGAACAATGAGGAAACTAATCCTCAAGAGGTAATTGATTACTTCCTAAAATTTTCCAAAGTTGATTTAGCTAAATACATTTTTACTTTGGAAGAAAAGTCCAATTCGATTCTTCTCAATTCAAAGAACAACTTGAGCTAATTAGTTCCGAGAGCATTTCTTTGAAAAATGAATTGGAAAAGCCGAGACTCACTCTCGGAGAACTCAAGACTAGTGCTCAATCTAATGAGACCGAGTCCGAGTTACTTAGAAAAGAAAATGAGCAACTAAAGCGTAAGCTCATTGTGTCTCAAGATCTGGTTTTAAAGTTTACTCAAGGTCGGAAGAACCTTGACATGCTCTTAGGATCTCAATGTATCTCCTTCGAAAAGAAGGACTTGGTTTCAACAAAGAGGAGGAATCTAATTCCTACTCGGAACTGTTTAAAAGGATTCCCGAACCGTGAAGCTCGAGAAAGCCGAGCATGGTCCCATTCACAAAAATGAAGGGAGGACTAAGCCCGGATCTGTTTACAAAAAGAAACCATTTTCTCTTGTTTCAAAAGGAAAGGTTTTCAAAAAGAAAGAGACACGGACTCGGTTCTCTGCAAGGAAGACTCGGAATCGGACAAAACCCAAAGTCATTCAAATCTGGGTTCGGAAAAACCTTCTTCCTCGTAAAAGAACCACAAGTAAAGAATGTTACTGGGTTCGTTAGAGGAAGTGAAAAGGGTTAGATTCTCTCTGTTTTGCGAGTCACTCGGAATAGATCAAAAGGACACTGGTACCTTGACGAGTGGATGTTCACGCCACATGTTAGGAGATGCGGGACTCTTTTCCGAGTTGGAAAAGCATAAAGGAAGAAAGGTCACGTTTGGAGATGATAGCAAAGGCAAAATAGTTGGGATAGGGAAGAAAGGAAAAGGATGTAATCCGGTCGGTCTAATCTATCTTGTCAAAGGATTGAAATACAATCCGCTCGGTATCTCTCAACTTTGCGATAAAAGTCAAGAGGTAAGATTTACTCGGACCAACTGTTACATTTCGATGTTACCACCAAGGAGATCAAGCTTTCGGTAAAAGATCGGGTAGCACCTACATCATCCCTCTTTCGACCCGAGTCGAATTTGTCTTGCTTAAAAGCATCTCTTCATGATGATTCATGGACTTGGCATCGTAGATTAGGACATATCAGCATGCATACTATCAAAAAGTTGGCATCTCATGGTCCAGTTAGGGGTTTGCCTAACCGTGTTTTCGAGAAAGACAAAGTTTGTGAAGCATGCACCGGAGGGAAACAAGTAAGATCTTCATTCAAATCTCTCGAAGACAGCTTCCACATCCAAAGTACTTGAGCTACCGCATATGGACTTATGCGGTGAAATCCCTGTGAAGAGCCTCGGAGGTAAATCATACATATTTGTTATTATTGATGATTATTCTCGATTGACTCGGGTGTGTTTTCTTAAGCACAAAAATGAAGCTTCCAAGGAGTTCAGCAAGCTCTGCAGAAAAATTCAAGTTGAGTCCGAGACTCGGATCTAGAGGATTCAAACCGACCATGGAAGGGAGTTCGACTACTCGGAATTCTCGAGTTTTGTGACGAAAATGGCATCTCTCACAACTTCTCGAGCACCCGGAACTCTTCAACAGAATGGAGTAGTAGATAGAAAGAACAAAACCCTTGAAGAAATAGAAAGGAGGATGATGATTGAGCACAATTTTCCTTACTATTTCTGGGTAGAGGTAGTCAACACAGCCTAACTATACTTTGAATAGATGCCTCATCGGACCCATTCTGAAGAAAACACCTTATGAGCTCTACAAAGGAAAGAAGCCAAATATTTCCTATTTCGGACCATTCGGATGTAAGTGCTACGTTCACAACAATGGTAAGGATCACTCGACCAAGTTTGATGCTCGGTCGGATGAAGGTATTTTTCCGGGTTATTCTTCTCACAAAGAAAGCTTATCGAATTTTCAATAAGAGGATTAACAAAGTGGAAGAGATCATCCACGTTGTGTTTGATAAGCTTGAACAGGAGAAACCAAGCGAGTCTACATACTCGAGTTGAAGCTCGGTAGAGATGATGACGAAGCCGAGCCCACAAAGACTCGGACTCAACCAGCTCGGAATGAAGTCACTCGTAACGAAGTGACTCGTAATTAAACGATCGAAGAGCTCACCCGAACGAACAAGCCAATGAAGAAGATCACTTAGAACAAGTTTTTGAAGATCAAGCGGCTCAGCCCACAAATCTCGTGAATCAAAGAACTGGTAAAGCATTCAAGTTTACTTCTAGTCATCCACAAGAAAACATAATTTCGATATCAACAAGTGGGGTAAGAACTCGTTCCTCTCTTCAAAATCTGTGTGCATTCACCGCATTCATTTCATTAACTAAACCCGAAATGCACTAGAGGCCCTTAATTAACCTAAATGGGTAGAGGCCATGCAAGAGGAACTCAATCAATTTGAAAGAAACCAAGTCCGGACTCTAACCAACCGACCGTCTAACCACCTAGTTATAGGAACCAAATGGGTCTTCAAAAACAAACTGGATGAGGGTGGAGTGGTAGTAAGAAACAAAGCTAGACTTGTGGCTCAAGGTTACAATCAAGAAGAAGGAATTAATTGTGGAGAAACCTTTGCACCCGTTGCCGAATTGAAGCGATTAGAATATCGTTGCCATTTGCATCCAAGCATGCATATTAAATTATATCAAATGGATGTTAAGTGTGCATTTCTCAATGGTTTTATTGAAGAGGAAGTCTATGTCGAGCAGACTTCTTGGTTTTGAAAACTCAAAATTTCCAAATCATGTTTTCAAACTTCAAAAGGCTCTCTATGGTCTTAAACCAGCTCCTCGAGCTTGGTATGAAAGACTAAGCAATTTCTTGGTTCAAAATGATTTCAAAAAGGTTAGATCGACAAGACTCTCTTCATAAAGACCAAGGGGAAAGATTTCCTTATTGTTCAAATATATGTTGATGATATTATCTTCGGTGCTACTAATGAATTTCGTGTCGAGAATTTTCTCGAGTTGATGAGTCAGGAATTTCAAATGAGTATGATGGGAGAACTCAATTTCTTCCTTGGTTTACAAATCAAACAAGACAAAGATGGGATCTATGTCCATCAATCCAAGTATACCAAGGAACTGCTGAAGAAATACAAACTTCAAGATCCAAAGCATGCATCTACACCCATGAGCAAGCAATATAAAGCTTGACTCGGACGAGAAAGGTAAAGCAATAGATCAAAAACTTTATCGAGGTATGATTGGATCTTTGCTATATCTTACTTCCAACGAGCCGGATATAATGTTCAGTGTTTGCTTATGCGCAAGATTTCAACCTAATCCAAAGGAATCACATCTCACTGCGGTGAAGAAAATATTCGGATATCTTGCAGTACTCGTAACTTAGGTCTACGGTATTCCGGAGACTCGTAACCGACCCTCACTGGATACTCGGATGCGGACTACGCCGGATATAAAGTTAATAGAAAGAGCACATCTTGAGCTTGCCAATTTCGGGCCAATCCCTAATATCTTGGCACTCAAAGAAGCGGAACTCGGTAGCTCTATCAACCGCTGAAGCCGAGTATATTGCAGCTGGAGCGTGTTGCGCTCAGATTTCATGGATAAAGCAACACTTGAGAGATCTTGGACTATCTTTCAAATCGGTTCCAATCAAGTGTGACAATCGAGTGCAATCAGCATCACCAAGAATCCAATCCAAAGACTCAAAGACAAAGCATATCGAGGTCGGATATCACTTCCTAAGAGATCATTCTCGAGAAAGGTGATATTGAACTTGAGTTCATTCATACTAATCTTCAATTAGCTGATATTTTTACCAAGCCTCTTGGTGAAGATCAATTTTGTTTTATTCGGAATGAGCTTGGTATGTTAAATGCATAACCGTGTAATATTCTTGTGATAATCTCATTGCATGATTATGTGTTATGTGCTTTCAAATTTTTTAAATAAACATTAGCTCAGCTTGATTCAGTGATACTAGGTTAGTAGTTATTTCTTGTTTCGAGTCACTCGGAACCCATTCCGAGTCACACTCAGCACGTAGAGAAAATTTTGGACTTCAAATTTTCCGAAATTATCTCTAGATAAGTGGAGAATTTCGGACTATATTTTCAAAATTGTTTTCTCTCTCTCTCGAGCGCCGTGATTAGACGATAGCCGTGGATCTCTAACCGCTGAAATCTTAACCGTTGAGAAGAGAACCGTCACACCGGTCTACGATGACCGATGGATAAGCCGAGTCGAACGGAGTTATACTTAACGGATAGTTGACGGGCGTGTATTTCTTCTATAAATAGCGCCTATTCATCTTCGTCTCGATACTTTACATTTCCTCTCTCTTAAATGAAACTTTTCGCGGAAGACTTCTACGTACACAGTGATCTTTGAACTTCTTCAAGCGACGTAAAAGGCCATCTCAAGTAAGTTTCGACTGCTCTCATCTCTTTCTTCTACTCTTTTTCGTTTCATCTCATCTACCTCTTCCTCTCTCCTCTTACTCAAAAGCTTCATCTTTCCTTCCTCTTCTCAAAATGCCTAAGAGAGGTAACCATCCCGACATTCAGGTCTCCTCCTCCTCCAAAAAGCCTCGCACCAAAAATCCGTAAAGCTCAACCCCTTCCAAACCCATTGTCACCCAAAGACCTCGCGCTAGATGACAAGTTCTTTCCTACAACCAAATTTTCTTGGTTGGCTCACATACAAACCACCGGGGCATACAACTTTCTTTGTTTCAGCGAGTTCATCTATCCCGAACTGAGTTTCGAGTTCTAAACTCACCTCACCTACTCGGAAAATGTTCTAACCTCCGAGGTTCGAACATTACCGTTCGTATAAACACCTCTCTCCTCCACCGCCTGTTCAAGGTCTCCTCTCTTCTTGAACAAGCAACCCCATTCCTTTCACCGAAGTCGCCGACGACTTCTTTGAAAAGTACGCTAAAGGGTTTCCTGAGTCACGGAAAAAGTTTTCAGTGACTCGCTTGAAGTCGAAGCAAGCCTTCGTGCTTTTACTCGATGAGAACCTTTTTCTCTCAAGCATTCCAAGCAAGGAGAACCCCAACTCCAAGCATCTCGAAAGCTCTTTTTGACATTCTTGAGGGCTACGAAGTAGACCTCTTCCCTTCGATCATTGAGCGGATGGCAGCTGTGCCGCCTAACTCCAAACAAAGAAGAACACCTCTCTCCCTTTCGGTGCTCTTCTCACCCTTGTCTTCAAACAATTCCAAGTTCCTCTCCCCTCGGACCCCAACGCCGTGTCCGAGGCCGCCGTTATTGTCGGAAAAAGGAACTTCGAGGGTACGGATACCAGGAAACTCAACCTGGTGTCCGGGTGCATAACTCGTAGCCGAGGCCACCTTCTCCGCCTCGGACTCGAAATCAACCCCTCTCTCTCTCCCTCTCCACTTGTTGGTGCCTCCACCTCAGGTGCCTCAAAGTCTCTCTCTCGGTATTTTGTCCCCTGTTTTTATGGACAAAATCAGCTCCGTGTCCTCTGTTTTCCAGGACACACTCCGGTCTTTCAAACTTGTCCTCCAGAACATGAACATCAACCAAAAGACCGCCCAATCCCAAATCCGAGAGCAGCAGTCTCTGGTTCTTGAGATGAGGGAACTAGTGAAGGAGCGAAGGAGCTAGTTGAGCTCCTCGAGAGAGAAGGTCCAAGGCGGCTCGGGACCATGGTGACTTAGACGCATCTCGTAGCATCTTCGAGCCTAGGTCCGACCTCCTCGGACAGCGGGGAAGAAGAAGAAGAAGCGATGAGACGCCGAGGAGCTCGCAGCTGAGACAGCTCCATCCGGGCAAGGAGAGGAAAACAAAGCGAAGCAGTGGGAACTGCCGAGGGTCGATCGCTCCGCAAGCTCAAATAGTCAGTACTCGGCTCGGACAGCGAGCCTGGGTGGGTCGAAGACCTAGCTACACCAGCGAGGTCGACCGAGCAACTCCCTCCAGACTATCGAGGTTCGAAGGGAAGAACCCTTCGATCCACTCGTTCCGGGTCGACCACTCGGAGCCGAGCCCTTGACGATCATTCCGGTTCCTCCGCCGCACTCAAGCACATCGTCAAGATCTTACCAACGCCGACGAACCTCCAATCCCTCCGCCTCCAGTCGAAATCCCCTCTCCCTCGTAGGTGCCATGCACCGAGTCACAATTCCTCGCCCGCCGGATTCTTCTTCTTTCGAGAGATTTTTACTTCTTTCTTTTGTCCGGACATCAAAGTTGTACTCATTGTTCTTTTCTTCCCTTTTTTTTGTTGTTTTTCTTGAAAGCCAAGGGGGAGAAATAGACTCGAAAAACTTGTTGTCTTGTTTAGGGGAGCCTTCCCTCTTCTTCGTGTATTCTCTTTGATTTTTAATGAATTAATGTTTTCTCCTCAATTCTATCTATGTTTACAAGCACCAATTCCGAGGTAACATTATTTCATTGTTAAAGCATACTTCATTTTACGCTCCGATACACTAAGCTTGCTTTACTCATCCGACTTCAAAGTTTCGTCTAAGTATGGAATGCCTTTCATCAAAAAGGGGAGATTGAAGACTCGGACATCGCACAACACTTTCCGAGTTGTATAAAAGGAATCGAGTATAACAATTTTTTACTAATAAAGTTTTGATTCCAAGGCATTCTCTCGTACCTAAGAAACTTTTCCGAGTGATATAGTATCTTATCTAAGTAATATAGATTTTTACTTCGTGCATTTCTTGCTTATCCTTGAGTGACTCGAAAACCGATTTGCGTATCTCACTCGCTTCGAGTCCCTCATCACTCGGATTTATCGCATGTTGAATAGACTAGTATTTCGTCTATTCTCACTCGAACCGACTTACGGTTATAAGCTCTATTTTGTTATAGTCGAGTGCTTCTAGTTCATTTCATGCTTAGTCTATATCAAGTTATTTCTCTCGATATTCTTTATATAACTTGATTCCTCGCTTAGACTAAGTCGGATGGAATTTTGAGTTATATGGATATTAGACTCGGAATATTTCATTCTTTTTCTAACTCGGATAATTACCAACTTAATTATCTTAATTATTTTATTATCTCGTGTCTAATCTTGGACCAAAGTATTTTTTACTTTGAGAACCAAAATTGATTTACTTTTGTAGGTTATTCAAACGAGGATACACTTTTCAAACTACAAAAGTAACCGGGTTCGAAACGTCAAATCACCAGCAGACATGGCTTTTCACCTTCTCTCGCTCCGAGTCCCGAAGATTGTGTCGGGGTTGTCTCGTTTCCGAATCCGGAAAACTGGAATGCCAAGCTTAACGGACGTTTCCACCTTGTCCTTCAAGACACCGCCAGTGGTTTTGGGACTTCCAAGAGAGTTAAGAACCATTGCCCAACGTTCATATCACAACGGATACTTTCCGAGTGACTCGGAAAGCTTCGTCAACGGCCACAAAGGACTCTCGGTCGGCAGATGAAGATAACGGCTACCCTACTTGGTTATCTATACATAGAAGCCACCGCACAAGACTTGAAGATTGCCGAAATCATTGTTAATACACGTACTTGAGCAAGTCATTGTATTTACTCTCAATCTTCTACTTACAACTCCTACTCGTAATTCATTACTTTCGAGTTGTAAGGTCTTGTACTTAGTTACAAACACTTACTTACTTTCTCTGTAAGGTCCCTTGACTAAGTCTGTAAAGGTTAACTCAACTTAGTTGTCCCTAGCTGTAAGGGTTATCTCAGCTAGGAAGTACTAGATCACATAAGGGAATTTCGAGTCTAGGAAAACTTGTAAAGAGTTGTCTAAGGGAGCAACTCGAGTTCGATCGGTTCACGGTATTTTGTGGACTCAAAATAGTGGATTTGACTTTGTGCTTGGATTAGCACGGTCCGTGGTTTTCTCGCCCAGGAGGGTTTCCACGTAACTTCTAAGTGTTTGCTTTCCGAGTTCATTCTAGACTCGGACTGTCTCGACGCCTCTATTTACTTTGCCACTTTACTCAAAGCGGCTTTTACGAGTCCATACATTTTTTACTCGATTTTAACTCGGAATCCATTTACGTATCTTATTTGGCAAAAGAGGTTGAATTTCTCTGAAAAACCTCCTTCACCCTATTCAGCCCCCTCTAGGGTGACTCGGACTCTCCCTGAGCAAACCTTCAAGCTAGAATCCTACCTTATGCTAAACAATCCTAGCCAAGTCGATTCAAAATAATTTCTTTGAACACATCCACTCATCAAGCTTGTTTCAATCAATAATCTTCAAACAATTTCAAAACGGTTTTATCATAATATAAGGCATAAACTGTTTTGCCATCCTCCTACTCGATTTCACTTCTTTGGAATGTAATCGCAAGTTTGAAAAACATACATGAAGAGATCGCATTACTACTTTAGTAGTACCGGATGCTACCTAACTAGTATTTTCATGCACACATTCATAACAACTTGCTTGGTTTGGCAACCTTTCACCAATATTTAACTCAATTACTTACACTTCTCACTTGTGTGCTTATGCTTTCCAGTCTTCTTAACCGTAATTCACATTATTCACTTGTTTTGAGTTATCGTTACTCATCATTTATCACACTCAATACATAACACAAACAGACCACAAATCAGTATCAATAGCTATTCTCAACTCATTTCGACTATGCCTCTCTAAATATGCCATTTCGAGTAAAGTTAATTCCTTTTACGAGCCATAATAACCACAAATAATTACTACCTAACTCAAACGTCTCAACTCCCGACAAATTGCCATCTTTACCTCAAATTCTCATATGATGTCTCTACCTTATTAATCAACTCTTTCTTGCCCGGACTCGGCCATATAACTCTTAATTTCACTTCGCCACTTAAATTCCTCTAGCTTTGTTATCTTCAAATTTAATTCAATCTTGAAGATGTAGATATGTTCTAAACTCGGTTTGACGTAACAATGACCTGTTGCCATTTCTCTACCTCAATTGTGCATTAATTAGGATGAACTCACACACCCCCTTTATACTCCAAATCATTGTTTCCCAGTATCAATAGTTACCTTCCAACGTAGAGAATTCGGGAAATCCCTAAGGCTAAATTAACTCATAATTCGCATCCAAATCACAACTTCTTCATCCTTAATTACTAACTAAAACATCCATATTACTCCTTAGACCTAAGTAATCTAATTCCATCAAAAATTTCTAGCTTTCCAATTCAGCCTTAACAAACTCAATCAGATTCTCTCATGTCCTAACTTAGCCCAAACTACTTCCTAAATTCATTATATAGCACAAACATTCAATATTCACAACAAAATTAAATTTGAGTTTCGAAATTACTATTAATTTTAGAGTATAAGATCACCCACCTAGAATTTTAAGGTTTAAGTAATTGGTTGAATTGCTTGTTGCTTACCCCTTCTGCTCTTACTCGCACTCGTGTTCCGTTTCGGGGATCTCTCACTCTCTTCTTGCTGCCTTTGGGTTTTCGGCTTCCCACTCTCGGCCTACTCCTCTTGGTCCCGCTTTTCGGTTTCACGCTCTCCCTCATTTTGCCTCTCGCTCGCCATTTTCCCTCGTCATTTGCCCCTCTACTCGCTGGCCGCTTCTTGCTGTTGGTCGTTGTTCTTTCGCTCACCATTTTGGCGGGCATGCCGGCTTCTTTATCCTGGCCTATCTCGGCCCTCGAACCCTTGCCTTCGCTCTCTCTGTTTCTGCTCTCTCTTAGTTCCTGCTCTCTCTTAGGTCTTACTTCCTCATCTGTCTCAGCAAGCTTCTCTCTTCCTCTCTATGTTCATGTTTTGGTCTTCGGTCTCCCGCTTTCCTCGATCTCTCGCTCCCTCTTTTGGCCTCCCTCTCTGTTCGATTTTCTTCTTCCTTTTCATTCTACTATGTTCCCTCTCTTTCTTTTTCTCGTGGTCTTGCTCGAGGGAGCAACCCAAAAGGCCCCTCCTTTCTCTCTCTCAAACCCTTTCTCTCTCTTTGTGGCTTCTCCGGAAAGGCCACATATTTTCACTTTATACTAATCTAATTCCTAACCTCACCCATAATTCCCCTTTTTCTTTTGATGTGGCTTCCTTAGATATTGCAAGCACACCTCTCCTAACACAAATCTCCTTTTCACCTACCCACGTTAATAGTCATCTTTTCCTTTATTATTATTCTTTTCTTTTTTTCTTTTCTTTTTTTATTAGGATAATCTTATGTAAAATATAAATTGTTAATCACACACTGCCTCAAGTTTTTATTTAGCTAGTCCGGGTAGAAAAATTAAGGGGAAAGAATTAATATATTTTACTAACTATAGTTACGCAAGCTAATAATAATTCTCTTAAATAAAATCACGAATACATACTCACATATATTTTTAATTAGTCGACCTGATTTATTTAATTAAAACTAATTAATTAATTTAACTCATATAACCACTTCAAATAAAATTACGGGTATTACATTGCTTCCCCATTAAAAGAATTTCGTCCCCGAAATTCGCAATAAGTAGTATCTAAAATACATAAGGTACAATCACATATACATGAAGCACACTAGTATTACTTTAATCTTAGAACAGAACTTAATTAGACAACTATTTCTAAGCACAGCTATTAGAATTTCTATGGAAGTCTCTATGTGTTAGGGTAACTATCTTCTCGAACTTCACAAAGAAACAAAACACAATTACAATCTAATGGCATATGAACTATAATAATTTCAAAATCAATAGAAGTAAGTTACGAGAATATTATAAGAAGTTTATGAGTTCCGACCTCCTCTCTCGCCATCATTTGAGTATGTCTGTTCACTTAATTGTAGGGCACCAAGGAGTAAATCACACCAGAAAAAGGCAAATAGTTGGCTTGGAACGATTCCACCACTCATTTTAAATTGAATACTAAATATCTCAACCAAATACTTAAGCAACACGCATTACTTTATAGCAATGCATAGATATTTATTTGTTAATTAGGATTTTCCACACCTAATGATCCAATCATTCCGTAACATCTACCCACTAATGTTAATACAATGAAGACAAAGTACACAGAAATTAGCTATTCCCCCAATTCATTCGTTTAACTTAGTAGGACTTGTAGTACTCCTAAGCTTGGGAGGTTGCAACTTCAAAACCTATTCGGAATGTTAGTGCCTATTAGTGGATCGGTTACATTGTTGTGCACATCAGCCTTACCACTTCCCTTCCCACTAGCTATCTAACAAAGCTATGTTACATGGTCACTACTAGTTCTTAACTATATTACCCTAAGTGTACCCATAAAATCACACATGCACGGAAAACAAGTCATATAAAATTCAACCATTCACACCTATGTTCACATAGGTTCATAAGTCAAATCACATAACTCATCTTTCGGTTAATCACATAAGCAATCAAATGAAGGAAGTCCTAGTGGTAGAGCTTTCTAGTTCACAACTCAATGAAACCAACGAGTAATAAAACGGAAATAAAATTTTAGCCACACTCAATTACACACGTAGCATGCACAACTTACTCACATACCACCTTAATAAGCGGTTTACAATCAATTAATTTAACTAAGTTAACTAGGTCAATGCCTACGAGTCAAAAGTTACACTTAATGAGATACGTCTATTTGTTACAAATAAAGCACATCATCACATAACAAAAGATCCTAGACGGCTATATGCAATGCAAACCCAAGGTCATCAAAATCTATGCTCTAATACCATATTTGTAACACCCCAAAATCCACCCTTGGAGTATTACATTTCCGGAGTTCCTCAAAAGAAATTCCCAAGGCTCATTCAGAGTGCGGATTTGGCTTTCTAATTATAACTTAAAGGTAATTCTCTATTTAGTTGAAAATTTTCTAAAAATTTCGGCAGAGTTCCGATTGCAACATGGTCTCATCCCCTAGGCTTAAAGCCTCAAACAAACCTACATAACAATCATAATATAACTCAATGAGTCATATGCTCCGAGTACACAACTCAACGACCACACAACGAGTCCAACCAAATGCATTAAGACTTAGAACAATCTAAATGGTTCATGATTCGGCTACTACAACTATATGAACTTAATTACAAACTACAATACTTAGAAATACATGGAATGCACGTCAACAACTTGAGTCATTTAGCAAACAACAAATAGCATGCAGGAGTCCAAACCACAGGCGAGATTACCCGCATCTCCAATTCGGGAAGGGGATGGATATGTGGGGGTGAGCACCAATCTTCTCAAAGGAGAGTCTTACACTCTAAAAATGGAAATTCTTTACGCATACTAATGATAATAATGAAATTGGTAAAAGTATAATAATGTAATACAAATCTAGATGTTTTTCAATAAAAGCCACTTAAATCCCTTGCAGCTTAAAGATCATAACCTTTCAATCATTTAAAGACATAAATTCACAATGATTAGCAACTTTTTTGGAACTGAATCCACTTTAAACAAGGTGGTGCAACCACCTACACTTTATTTGAAATTCTTTCACTCGAAACCGAATCACTTTCTAGGTTGTGGACTCAAACTAGCACTGCATAGTTTCTCCGGGCGCGACCCCTAACTCGAGCACCGGGACCTATCTAGGAAGATTCTGGTCGGGCATCCTGCTATACCGAGACCCCTAGCTAAAATCCTTCCTCGTGCTAAACGATCCTAGCCAAGTCGATTCAAAACATTTTCTTTGAACACATCCACTCATAAAGCCTGTTTTAATCAATAATCTTAAATTAATTTCAAAATGGTTTTATCGTAATAGAAGGCATAGCCTGTTTTACCATCACTCCTACTCGATTTCAGTTCTTTGGAACGTAATCGCAAGCTCGAAAACAAACGTTAAGAGATCACATTACTTGCTTTAGTGGTACCGGATGCTACCCAACTAGTCAATCGAAGACTAGGAGCATGCATCCCGTACCAAAATTGAAACTCGCCAAAAATAAAAACCTGCTCAAAATTGAAACTTTTCATTTATGGAAAGTCTGCTACAGCTGGCGCTCGCCACCCAAAAATTTTAAGTGGAATGTTGCGTTTTGCCCGGAGACTGCATTGGAAGCACGCTAGGGCACGAAACCTTAGAAATCCCTTTGTGGCCGGCGTAATGAACAGGTCTTATCCCTTCTCGATTCTATCCGTTTTAATCTTTACAATATCTTGCCCGGTTTTGTACCTTATTACGGATGGTTGGCCGAACTAACCCTAGGTCTTTTCCTTGACTTAGCATCTCCCTATAAGTAGAGAGCCTTGGCTCTCATTCTCACAATATCTCATCCCTCACTATTACTCTACTGAAATTTTCCTAAGAGCTACTGAATACTCCTTTACGTATTTTTATCTCTTGGTCCCTTTCAAGCATATTCACATTCTACTCCTCACTCCTGCTACATCCGTACTCGAGACCTCCATCAATCATACATCATTTTACCTACCTACACACAAACTCACAAAAAGCCTTCCTTGATTCACCATCGTCGCATTCGGAGATCGAGATTAGCGAGTGGGACAACCTAAGGGCACATATTCGATTTTTAACAGTTTATTTTATTTTATGCTTTCTTTATCGCTTTTCGTATTGTGGAATAAACGATGTATCGCTTTTAATCCTCCCCGCCCGATAAAATCTTTTTGTTTTTCGCTTTTCTTTTCTTCTCGCTTTTTTGCTTTCTTTCTTGCTTTCCTTTAGTATGTTTGGTTGCTTTTAATTCTTGTCGCAAGTTGCATGCTTGCTTTTGTTGCGTTATTTTAATTCACTACTCGGATTAGTAATGGTCATCTTCGGATGGGCGGAATGGAAAGGTTTATTCGTACGTTTCGTACCCTCGCCCCGAATATCATTCTCGGTTCAAAGAGCAATGGAGTCATTTTTAGCCTCGTTCAGTTTGAGTTTTTCCATACTAAGACTATGAGAGCATTTTATTTTATTTTTGTTAGCTTTTCTCTCCTAAAAACTAAGTCACGACCCCCTTTTCGATTTACTTGTATTAATCGCTTCCGGCTATTTACGATAACAATGTAAGAAAACATGTTCGGATCTCGCAAGCCAAGCCGGAGGCCGACGCTGATTTCTTTAGCCTTGGTCCTCGGCCAACGCCGGCCACCACTTGGTGCAGGCTGCCGCTGCACCGAGTGGTCGGTAGGCGGGGCTCGGGCTCGGGTCCAAACCGGTGTTTTCACACCGGCTTTGCCCTAAAGCCTCATGACAGAAACAAAAACCCTAATTCATATTTTTCGGTTAAGAGATAATATCTCGGGACTTCTTAAAATAATTTCTAAAATAAAATGATTAATAAAAATCGTCAATCAAACTTTTTTTAATTCATTTTAAATCGGGTTTAATAAGATTAAAAAATCTTAATAAAAGGTTCATTCCCACTTTATAAATCTCATCTTCAAAACCCTAAAATCATTATTTCCTCTTTCTAAAACCCTACCCCAAGCATTCGTGGGGAAGCTCGGTCCGGTCCGGTCCGGTTCGGCCGTGGTTCCTACTGATTATGTATTAAAGAGCAACAAATCTCTAAACAAACTGTTTATCTCCGAGCCTATGATAATTCTAAAAGGATAGTTCTAGGAATGATAACCCCGCCAATCAATGTTATACCTATAGTAAAGAACATTGATTTCCAAGTTCTAGACATCCTAACTACATTTAACCTTCTATTAGGATGTCCGTGGCTATACAACTATCAAGCGAGTGCCTTTACACTGCATAAAAAAGTCAAGATGATCATCAAAGGTTAGGTTGTAACCGTCAATGGGGACAATCTACGTGCCACTATCAGCTCCGAAGAGTTTGTCATCAAAATTGAATATGACGTCGATGACGAAGAGCTTTATGGGTTTGATACTATCGTCTGCTTTAGATAAGGATGAAGCACCTTTCAAGTTCAATCCTTATGGTAACCCTAGCCTACATTCGATGCTTAGGATAAAGAGGTATTTTCGAGGGCATACCACCCAACCTTTCTAGCCCTTGCACCGCCAACAACTATAAGTTTGGGCTAGCCTTTCAACCTTTTGTAAGGAAATAGCTAAAGCCAAGTGGGAAATTTAAACTAGGAGGACTGCACTATACACAATTCGTTCAATCAAGCCCTTTCCTAGTACCCTAAATGGGCAATTCCTGAAACAAGGGGACAATTTCCTTTAATACGGCTTTCCTGAGCCTTACTACCTTAAAGAAAAGGGCATTCTGGTACCTGGTTTGGAGGTCTTTAGTGACTGCTATATACTCGGAAATGGAGGCACGTTACCGACTAGATCAATATGGTCGAGAGCAATATTTTTGGTCTACTTTTAAGATATGAGAAGAACCTAGAGGCGAATTTAGTTTCAATATCTGTCCTAAGCCATGTCAATGTCGTAGTTTGATCCGTTCATCACCGACATCGACAAAGGGTCCAAGCATGTTACTTAGATTGATGCTCGAGGAGGGCCACAAATTTGCTTGTTAGCTTAGGAGAGCATCCTATTCCCGAGTCTAGCACTAGGGCTGTTATTTCTTTTGTCATTTCTATTAGTTTATCTTCCGGTTCTGTCATTTCCAATTCTATAATTTTTGTTTTTGAGTCCGATGTACTTATTTCATCATTTAATAAGTTGATCAATCCTAAGAGGTCAAAATTTGGAAAACACTCGAATGTAGAAGAGCGAAGTAATTCACTTCGCTCCTCACGGAATTCATAGATGTCTTTGCATGGTCCTACAAAGACTCGCTCGGGATAGATCCAAGTATAGCGAGAACACAAAATTCCACTTTATGAAGACGCCAAGCCGGTTAAGCGAAGCTCGGGAGGATAAAACCCGAAAGGGCACCGAAAATTAAGGAAGAGGTCCGGAAGTCTGTTAGAAGAAGAGTTCATCAAAGTGGTCCACTTACTTAAATTTATTTTTTAGTGTCTTTCTTGTAAACAAACGCATGAACATGAATATATGTTGGGTTAACTCGCTTAAATTTTTTTGTTTATAATTTTTTTCCCCTTTGTAAGTGAGAAATTTGAGCATGTTAATTATCATTCGAGTTGTTTGAGTGGATCCTCATATATTTCTCCAATTAGAGACAATCATAATTTTTACGTCGGCTTGATCATGTAATATGACCAGTGATAGAGGCAATAAATTGACTTAAAGCGTTCACTAGACTACTAAATTTAGCGAGATGACTCATTGAAAATTTGACTTTTCTTGTCTTGCCTATTAAAGTTTAGAATATGTTGGTTAACCAACACAGATTGGTTCAGGTGGTATGACACTTGTTCCTCTTAAGTAGCTTGTATATAGAAAAGACCTGTGTTGGAAGAGTCAACCCCATTAAAGGCCGTTTCCAACTCGAAACATGCCAACAATAAAAAAAATGTCGACTTACTACCATGGGTCCGAGTTGGTGGTTGGGCACCATTTCCCCTTAAGTTTAGGTCTCAAGTTGAGCTTTTATAAATGGAGTAACCCATGCTGAGAGTGTCATGCCCCTTTTGGGCCGATCAATGACTCGAACCACACTAATGAGGAAAAAAAAAAAAGAAAAGAAAGTGTTAACTCCGAACCTCTATTTGGGTGAGTGTGAGACAGGGAGTGTTATATTTTTAAGACCCTATATAGGCCTCGAATATGTACTTGAATGGAGTTCGAAAAAAATGAAAAAAAAGAGAAAAAGAAATTAAGTTGGAATAAAAGTTTGCAAGGCAAGTTTGTTATCAGTTTTTAGTGAGTTATTTGTTGATTCAGACTTCTCTATAACCATACAACACCTTAATTTTTCCTATCCTAAATCTTTTAGACCTCTTGACCGGTATGTACATGTTTGAATAAGATGGATAATTATTTATTATTACTTAATTAAAAGAGATATTGGGAGGCTGATGAATAAACTCTCCGATGACAATTTAATGTTTGGGCTTTTCACTTGCTTGGGAAAGACAACTTTTCATCAAACTGTTTTTGAAGCAAGGCAACCCTAGTCTATATTTTATGTTTCATGTGTGTTTTTAGGAGCAAACGTAATTTTAGGTCGAGTCTTAGATTTACGTGCAAGAGGACGTCCAAAGTCTAAGTGTGGGGGAATTTTTTAATTCGTAAATTATGCATATTTTTAGTTATTATTAAGTTTATATTACATAGTTTATTTTATCTAATTTATCCTATTTTGTCTATTTTTAGGTAATTATCAAATAAAATGGAGAAAAGAAGAGAAGACATTAAAAGTGGATTTTTAGCTATCGACAAGCGTTCACGAAAGGATATGAAGTCGGTCCAAAAATAATGACTCATAAAATATTTATTTTATGAGAATTTATTTTATGAGGTTTTATTTGAAAAGGAAATTGAAATAATCGTACTCTTACTACTAAACCTACTAGATTCCTCTTCATCTTATATTTCATCTCTCGCACCTCTTGATAAAAAACCTACCTCTATTTATCATCACGTCGTTCATCCATTAGCCCTTCTCTCCCTCTCCACCCACGCAGCCCTGACACCCATCACCACCTCCACACCAACACATTAACGTCCCTCATCACCGTCATAATCAACCAGCTTCATCATCATCTCACCTCTCCATCTCACGCCTTGCTTCTCACCAACTTCAAGCCACCCTTCGAAGCCTTATCATCATCATCTCACAATCACGCTTGATCACCTTTTTCTATCTTCATCATGAACCCCTTCTTTTATAATCTCACCACTTCAATTCCACGCAGCCCTCATCACCGGCCCTACTTCATTCATTATCATCATCTTGATCATCACCACTATGGGAAGGATTATGTTGGTATTATTATTGTTATTGTAATGTTTATTTTCAAGACCCTATTTTTATTATTAGATTAATATTAAAAATGTTATTTTTATTTAGTTTATGTGTCCTAATTTATATTATGTTTGAGTAGTTTTTATACTTAGTATAATTTACTTGAAACCATGTCAAATTAGTTATTTTGAAACAAAGTTTCGATGTTTATTGTCTTAGTAATTTTATCCATGATTTTATGATAATTTGTTCTTAACGTTTATGTTTTTATGTCTAATTAATTAGAGTGCATGCTAATTAATTTTATATAAATTCATATGATAGTTTAAAGGGCTTAAGTACGTACTTGCTTGGTTTATTAGATGTAAGTATCACCTTAATTAATCATGGATGACTCATACCCATCTCTTTTAATTAGACAATTATCATAGATCTTTTTTAAATCAATTTGCTAGTAGACTGGTTACTAGGTGTAAAATACTTAGTTCTATAATTTGATTAAATTCTAGTGCTAGCGCTAGGGTTGTCAATATTAGTAGGGTTTATATTAGGGATAAGCCTAAGTAAACTAATAACTAAGGAAAAACAAGGAAGATCCGCTAGTGGTTGTCTTCTATAGTTTAACTCATGACTAAATCAATTTATGTGTTAATGATAAATAATAATTTGTATGGTGGATATATATTATACTAAGTGCTTTTATAAATTTGATATCTTTGATAATTATTTATTTGCTTTTTAGTAGTTTTCTTTAATTTGTCACTTTTTATTACAATTTTATAATCTTTTATTATTAATTTCGTTATTCCCCCTTCAAGAATAGTCTTTTAGGTTAGTTTTACTATTTTTATTTTAATTTTATTTTGAGTCTTTATATATTTTAATTTTCATAATATTTTTCTATTAATTTTTGTCATTTTTTAGTCGGTTCGTTAGAAATAAGTTTTAAAATAGTTTCTTTTATTATTTTTCATGTTTTATTTGTTTTTAGAGTTTAGATAAAGTCCTAGTTTTCCATGATTAAACTTTATAATTTTTGGAATTGATTTGATAATATTTCAGATTAAATTCTTGAATTTAACTACTACACATTTTTAATTAAATAAATTCATAAATTAGGTTTTAAATTTTGTTTTTGTAAGTTTAGGGTCTTGTTAGCTCAAGAAAATTAGTTTTTAATATTCTAGATAATTCTAGTATTTATTTTCGTAATTAATTTAGTGCAGGATTTTACTTATTTAATTATATGTTCTAAAATTAGTTTATTTTCTGCTTTAGTTTTCTGTTTTAATTATTCCAAAAAATATACAAAACTATTTCTGGGTTATTATAGTTTTTTATTATTTATAAATTATTTATTTAGTAGTACATAATTTGCTGTGATTTATAGATATCAATTTTCTAATTTATATTTTTTTATTTTGTTTTAAAGATTAGTAAATTTAATTAGATTAAGGCTTCCATATTATTATATCTTTCCTCTTAGATTTGATCCCTACTTCCATTTGTTATATTGTTTATTATTAGACTAAGTAGTGGTTTAATTTGTGGTCTGTACGACAAGTTAACAAATTTTGGAGCCGTTGCGAGAAAATAATTGTTTTTAGTTTTTATCTCATTTCGATTTACTACATTTACTATTTTATTTTGAATTTTGTATTTTATTTTTATAGTTTGTGTTAGTTTTTTTTTTTTTTTTTTACAAGGAGCATACATTTGACGAAGTTGAAACCAAGTAAGTATTTCGATTCTCGTTTCGTAAGTTCTAAAATTATTAAGATGACAACCGTACATGAACTTGCTGCACCTAACTTGGATACACAACTTCTACCTATCTCATATCTCGCATTAGACCGACCACTAAAACTAAATTCCGGATTTTTAAATATGTTACCTAAATTTCATGGATTGTCTAGTATACCTGGCAATCGGGTCATTCGGTTCGGGTTCGTTCGGTTCGGGTTAACTTCGGGTCAATCTTGTTCGGGTTCGGTTAGGGTTCGGGTTCGGGTCAACTTCGGTTCGGGTAAACTTCGGTCGATCTCGTTCGGGTTCGTTCGGTTTCGGTTCGGGTCAACTTCGGTTCGGGTCAACTTCGGGTCAATCTCGTTCGGGTTCGATTCGGGTTAATTTCGGATCTAGTCGTAATCGGGTCACTTTTTGGGTCAAAATCGATTCAAAATTGTACCACTATAGGCACTAAAGTACATCCCGAGAGACCCAACAAAAAAATGTGGGTTGGGTCACTTTTATTGGGGTTAAATCGATTCGGATCCGATTCGGTTCGGGTCATTTTGGGTTCGGTTCGGTTTCGGTTCGGGTCATTTTGCATTCGGGTCGGTTTCGGTTCGGGTCATTTCGGGTCGGTTCGGTTCGGGTCGGTTCATTTCGGTTTCGGGTCAAAATCGGTTCAAGCTGTTTCGGATGTCGGTTCGGTTTGGGTTTCGGTCGTTCGGGTTGACCCGTTCGGTTGAGTCGGTTTTGCCAGGTCTATTGTCTAATGAGGACCCATATCGTCATATCAATGAGTTTATTATTGCATGTTCCACCATGTAACCCGAGGGAAGCACCCAAGACTAAATTAAGTTGAGAACCTTTCCCTTTTCACTTTAGGATGAGGCTAAAGATTGGTTGTATTACCTACCCCCTGCAACATTCACTACTTGGACCCAAATTCATAAAGCAATTTTAGAGTTCCCCTCCCTAATCTAATAAATTAAGAGTAAGCCTAATTTTCATCTCATGAGTTAACACATTGGGTTTTAATTAAATTTATGAGGCCCATTAACATAAGTCGAATTCCGTTCCGATGTTTAAAATCGGGACACCTCTTTATTTATTTCGTCCACAATAGTAACACGTAATATTATGTCAAATATATAATTAGGTATATTGTAATTAATCGATCTAATTTATTTAATTAAAATAAATTAATTTATTTAACTTATATAATCACCTTAATAAAAATCACGAGTTGTAGATTTTTTCCCCTTAAAATAATTTCATCCTCGAAATATGTACAAAATGATAACATATAGAATAAGTAAGGTATAAGCATAGATATATAAACCATACTAGTATTACTTAACAGAGAATATATCCTATATAACTTAATCATACAACTATTTCCGAACATGATCACTTTCATACGCAAGTTCTCTTCACATATATTACTGTAACCTTCTTGAAATCTAACATCCAAAATATCATTTAAGTAGCTTTCAAAAAAGTTTTTTAACAAGAACACTAATTCAATCTAATGAAATATGAACTGTAATAATTTCAAAGTGAACGAAGTACATTCTAAAAGATTTAAAGATTTAATAAGTTCCAGCCTCTTCTCTACCATCATTTACGTACGTCCGTTAACTAAATTGTACGGCTTGAGGAGTAAATTGTACAAGAAAAGGGTAAAAAGTTTGCTAGTAAGTTGCAGTTTCAAGACTTGTTTTAAAGTGAACGCCAATGTCCGAACTATATGTCAGCAACAAATACATTAACTTTCTTGCTATGCATGGATATATACTTGATACTTAAGGATTTTTTCATGTCGAATAATTTAGTAACATAAACCAAATCATGTAATTGAAGTCACATTAAATCAATTTCATCCTAAGGAATACAAAAACTAGTTATTCCCTCATTTTTTTACATACTAACCTAGCAACATAAGCTAACTAAGTCCAAATATATCATAGGGTTTTCGATTATGCACATTCACATCACATTCGTGGTTCCTATCTTCTAAAACTAAATAGGGTTTATGGTCAAACTAGTTCAGCAAATTATCCATAGTTCTATTAATGACAAGCACAATGCACAATAGTAATGAGGTACCTAAAATTGTAAAGTCAACATGCCTACTAGGCAACAACAATAGAGATGACAATTGACGGAACTCGAAATAGAATGAAACTGTCGATTTTAACGAAGTCAAAACACAAGGGCAGCAAACTATATGTGATTATACCCTAAGCAACAAGAACATTAAACAGCTCATAATAACTATAATAGGTAGTAGGAAGTCCTTATGTCGAGTCTTTCCCCTTTATGGATGTTAAGTTCAAACCTAAGATCTTTATGTAAAACTTAAATATATCTAACTCCCAAATAACTTATGGCTAACTCCAATAAGCACCAAGAACACAAATGAACACCAAATGAACCACGCAAGTAATGTAAAAATTTCCATATTCCATTTCTAAATGAGGCAAGCAACATACAAAATCTTTATCAACATCCGTCACGACTAACATATGTCATGATCCATCCCAATAATGCTTCCTAGACTTAGCACACTTCATACTTGCAAAGAACATTGAATGTAATCTTTAGATATAAGCCTATCTAAAAACAAGAAATTCTCCCAAAACAAGTTAGATTTCAGCTAAATTAAATCATGACAAGAGTCCTTTAAAAAAAAGTAGCCCATTGAACTTCCAACGAAACTAATGAGGCCACCATGATCCGGTATCACTAAAAATGGACTCCTAATAATGAGAATTCAATTTATCATTGTCCACCACAAGGTTCACAAGCCAAGAGAAGGGAAAATTCCTGAATGCAGCACTATCAAATCAACTATTACCGCTTGAAATAAATATGAATTTATATTTAACCTCATAAGAAATTTATAAATTCCACTCTTATCCTTTTTTGATAAACATGAAAAGACTCCCTACATTTGGAGTAGCCAATCAATCAATGATATAACAAATCTTCTAAGTTGTCTTTCTCACTAATTTCCTCTCCATAGCTTGCATTTCTCGTTCATAAACTTTCACATGTACTCATCTAGAAGCATCTCACTAAATGTATAAGTATCCCTCAACACTTAAGTTGTTTAGCTGTATCCTATTCAACGACGTGACAATTTGATTCACTCCTTAACGACAAATTCTAGAAAATAGACAACTTTAACATCTAAATCAATGAATAGAATCATAAGTACATAACAAACGCTAGTGTACCATATCCCTTTTCTTCTATCTCTTTCAAAGGCTTAAAATAAATTATACATTACATAAGCTCACTAGAATGATATATATGTAAGGATAATTAATACATAATTGAATACTTGTATACTTCTTAGAGGTATAGGTCTCTAGTTCGGTTAACGACTCTACAACCCTATCACAAAACAATTGAATAATGGAACGGAAATAAAAATTCAGCCACACTCGGTCACACACTTAGCACACACAAGTTATTAGCATATCACCTTAATGGGTAATTTAAAGTTGGCTAATTTAACTAAGTTAAGTAGGTAAACATGTATGAGTGAAATGTTCCACTTAACATCACACGTATACTTGTCGTAAACGAATCATATTATCACATAACAAAGAATTCTAGACTACTATGTGCAATGCGAGACTTAGGGTCACCAAAATCTATACTCTAATACCATAAATGTAACACCCCACTCCTGCCATTGGAGTATCACATTGCCGGGGTTCCTCGAAATGAAACCCTAAGGCTAATTAAGGTGTGAGTTTGGTTTTTAGCTTCCGATTAAAGGTAATGGATAGGTAATTTTTAGTTTTTCTTGAAACTTTTTGAAAATTTCGGTTGAGTTCCGTTTGTAATATGGCTTATCCCCTAGGTTTAAAGTCATGCACAAAACCTTAATAAAACTCAACGAGCCACATGCTCATAGTATACAACTCGACAACTACATGCTGGTGTCCAACCAATATGCATTGAAAACTTAAAAGTAAACTAGTTGGCCTATGACACGGTTATGAAAACTATGTGAATTAATTTACAAGTTATAACACATAAAACACACATTGAGCAATCTTGTGCCACTCGGAACTAGTGTCAATGCAAGTGGCTCCAGAATACTAAAGGTACGAGATGAATCACCTTAAGGACTACCTCCAACCTGGAGAGTAAATATGTAGGGGTGAGCACTAAACCTCTAAGTGATTAGCCTTATACTCTTCAAACAGAAATCAACTTTACATAATAATACACATGCTAGCATACGGTATTTAATATCATAATACTACATTTTCATTTTCATAACTTTCTTTAAAACACAAAAAATTGAAACGTTTACACATCTTTGCTTCTACCAAGTACTCGCACCAAAACAAAGGTAAAATTCAACACTCAACTTACATAGTTTCAAATTCAAAATTATTTGTCAACCATGTTCTACACACAACAACAAATCATTCTGAAAATCTCGGGTAGTTTCTTGGGCGGGACCCTTGACTCGGACTCTCGGGACCAAGTTCTAGTGAAACTCTTAGAAGTCTCGGGTTAGGCATCTTGATACACAAGTACCCCAGTTAGAACCCTTCCTTGGAAGTCTCTTGTTGGGGTACCACGGTACGCAAGGATCTCGGTTGAAACCCTTCCACTATGCTAAACAATCCTTAGCCCGACAACAATTCAAACCATTTTCAACACATTCACTCATCAATTCTCGTTTCAAAAGCAGTCTCAAATTAGTTTACACAATAGAAAACATAGCACAATTTGCCACCCTTCTAAACTCGGTTTCAATTATTTGGAACACATATTTAAGTTTGAAAAGCAATTATGACGAAATCATACTTAAGGATCGTTTTGTGTAAACAAGCTCTCTTAAAAACTAATAACGGAAAATCGAGTTTGGTTAAAAAGTCATTGAGGACAAAAATCAAGTTCAATCATTCATGCTGGCACATTCTTCCATGTACTCATAGCCAAACACTTAGTGTTAGAGTTAATATCCCACCTCTAAATCAAGCATGTACAAGAATATATGCATACTAACATATTACTTATTCAATATCTTCGTAACCCAATATACATGATTAAAATCTACATTACACTATTACAGGAACCACTTTTAACCGTAGTTCAAAATGACCTTTAATTACATTTATCCGGCATCGTGTATGTGGTCAGTAATTACAAATGGGCATCTTTTACTACGATTAACAATTGTAGTTAAACACACCCCTATTACTACGGTTGTTGTGAACAACCGTAGTAAGATCGAACCTATTACTACTATTATAAGCCAACAACAGTAGTAATAGGCTAAGATATTACTATTAATATGTATGGCCCCATTTGGCAAAAATCGTAGTAAGAACCACGAGTAATAGTCATAGGTTGTCATTCGATTTATAACGATGGTTGTTCCTTAACAACCGTTATAGTAGGTATAAATTTTTTTAGAAGTTTTTTGTGTTTTCGTACCCACTATACGAGTACAAATAACATATACAACCATTTACAAAAGCTCTTTCAAAATATATATAAACCACAATCCAACGAGTCTTGACCAGAATATATACAAACCAGATTCATCACACGGTTGTATATAATACATTTAAAATAATGAAGTTAGTGTAAAATATATATACCTATGTAAATATATATACCTACGTAAATATATACCTATGTAACTCGTATGGTCGTGTAAATCATAAACTTGACTAATAAAATAATAAATAATAATTGTAAATATATACCTATGTCTTAAAACGGTTATATACAAATTCTCCCCAACCTTGTGTTAACTTGTTGAGCACTTCATCTATATAGGGAGTGGGTGGGTCCTTTCCCAGAAATATTATGACCAATATTGTAAAAGATATATTAATCAAGTGCAAATGTTAATCAAGCTGAGAAGAACATTAAAAAAATTTAATTTTTCATAATCAAATATAAGTGCAAGTGCAAGTACCTCTTTGGGATTAAATCGAGTTAGGTCATAATCTCTTTCATATACTAGAGAATGTAGAAGTTTCACTCTACATTCCCCAATTGTTTATGGCACTACAACAATTAAAATAGATTCCCAACATATGAAGAATTAATTAACACGTTATGTAGCTAGCATGTAATATGAAATGAAAAATAATTAAAGTAGACTCTAAGCAAGAGAACCTCATAGTCACAGAGACAATTTATGAGTTTGGTTTCACACGTGAGCCTCTCAAGTCTCCCTTATAATAATAATTTACTAGAGCACTATTTTTTAATTGAAAAAATAAATTTAAATTAGACATATTGAAGACTCGGGTTTTGACTCTAAGTCATTATGAGTATTACATGAAGACTCGGTATAAATCCTATCTCTTTTAAATTTTGATTCCAAGTCATTCCGAGTGTTGTAGAGACTCTTATCTAATTTTTCATTCTATTCTAACCGACTCGAAAGCGCCTTATTGCATATTTCCTAGGCCGGCGTATCCGACTCACTCGGACATCACTCGGAACTATCGTATGCTCAAATAATTTTTCTAAATCTTTTATTCCGAGCACTGAATTTGTATTTCAACGCAAAGAGAATTACAACATTAATTCGTTATTCTAAGTCGACTTATTTCATTGAGATTTATTTGACCGGATCAAGTCGTTATACTCGATGTTCAATTCTTTTAACTTGATCATCTTTAGGATTAACTCAAGATGGAATTTGAGTATATTGAATATTAGACTCAGAAAATTCTATTCTATTAGGGCAAAGATAATTAAGCATTTAATTATTTTGATTTAATTACTATCTATGCCTAATTTTGGACCAAAGTATTTTATACTTTGAGAACCAATGTGGTTTGCTTTTGTAGATTATTCAAACGAGGCTAACTTATTTTTGAAATACAAAAGCAACCGAGCTTCTAGCCATTAAACACCAAGCAAACAAGTTTTAGCTACTTTTGGACATGGCTCGGACACCGTGTCGGGGTTGTTTGTTTCCAAAACTAGAAAACTCCAATTCTAGGTCTAGTAGTTCTTTCCACGTTAGCTTTCAGTGACCACCAATTGATTGGGACATCTTTTTGAGACAAGAGCCATTACACAACGATCATATCCCAACGGATCTTTTCGAGTGATTCGGAAGAGCCGTTACAACGGTTAGTTAAGACTTTTGTGCGGAACCAAGAATCAACTGGTCACTTTGCCTGGTTGACTATAAATAGAAGCCACTTCATAAGACTAGGATATTGCTTGAACCGAATTTACTATTGAACTAATTGTTGTTCTCATTCTTACTCAATCTTCTATTTACAACTCCAAGTCCGTATTTAATATTTTCTAAGTTGTAAAGAATGTCTTGTAATCGGTTACATTCTTTTCTTACTTTCTAATTAAGGTCCCTTGACCGAGGTGTAAAGGTTAACGTAGCTGAGTTGTCCCCGATTATAAAGGTTACCTCGACCAGGAAGTACTAGATCGGATAGGGGACATTTTGAGTCTATGAAAACATTGTAAGGAATTGTTCAATGAAGCAATTCTGGTTGAGTCGATCCTCTATATTTTGTGGATTCAAAATAGTGGATTTGACTTGGTGCTTAGAATAGCACTGTCCGTGATTTTCTCGCCCATAAGGGTTTTCACGTATATTTGTGTTATTGCCTTTATGAGTCCATTCAAGACTCGAATATGCTTTTAGTTTGTATTGGTGTAAAAATTGTTTAATTTTCTTCATCACCTTATTCGCCCCCTCTAGGGTGACTTAGACTCTCAAAGAGCAAAACTTCAATTGGTATCGAGCCTAGCCTTGCGAGAGGATCTCACCATCCAATGGTATAAAGATCGGATGGCTTAAAACAATGGAGAGTTCGATGAAGAAAAATCATCCACGAGACAATCGAAGTTCAAAGTGTCAAACTTTGCCCATTGGAAGAAGATGATGGAATGTTTCTCGATTGACAACGATGAAGATGTTTGGAACATCATCCAAGCTGGCAACTACACTCCAATAAAGACGGAGAATGCAACCATTGAGGAGATCGAGAAATTCGAAAGAATTTTAAAGCTATGAACACACCGATGTATGCCATTATCACGGAAGAATACAAAAGGGTCTCGACTGTGACACGACCAAAGAGGTGTGGGACACTCTTGTCAACACCTATGAAGGAACCACCCAAGTGAAGCAGGCGAAGATAAGTCAACATCTTCATATGTATGAGTTGTTCAAGATGGAGCCAGAAGAAAACATCACTCAAATGTATTATAGTGATAGGGACATTTTATGCTTTACTTTGTGAGCTTAGCCTTTAGAGAACACTCGGAAAATGGAAAGACAGACTAAGAGAAAATTGTAAGCCTGTCATTAAGGGATATATAATCACATATCTTCTATAAAGCTTAACGCTTAGACCTAATCATATCATCTTCTCATTTCATTACTACTTGCATATTGTAATTATTGCGATTACTATAATATTTTTTGAAGTTATCCGGATACCAATATCAAAAAGTACTCGAAAACTAAGCAGTACAAAAAACAGTACAAAGAAACATCATTAGAGAACAAACATCATCAAAGAACAAAGTACATAGACAGGGTTGAAATGGATGAAGAGTAAGCATTACTTGTAATTTTCAGATTCCCTACATCATTAAGAAACATGGAAGTACATATCCCCAACTCGATGACGAAAATCAAGACATGCAGTGTTCCAATGCAGTTCTTCTTTCTCTTCCGTTCTCCTTCAATTTCAGCTCCAAACCCTAGGTTTTTATCCAACAGTGCCGGATAGGGGACTACAGAGAAAGAATTTTGCCAAAATTAGAAGGTTTGAGTCAATTTAAAGTAAGAAGATGACTTCTTAATGTAGAATCAAACTAAATGAAAAGTGTAAAATTAGGAGTTGGCGTGAGAAGTTAGAAGGGACTGAAAAACAAAAAAATTCACACACACCTGTGAAATTGAGCAACTGGGAAATAGCAAGAAGAATAGAATTAGTTTTCTAATGCCACAATTCAGCGATGAAATTGAGCCACTGCGAAATTGACGGACGACAGAGATGCAACTGAGCGAAAACAGTCCTCAATTTAGCAAAACTAAGAGTAATTGATGAATTACGAAATTTATGGATAACTCAAACAAAAATGAGAGATGCCAGAGCGAAGGATACTAGAGTACAGACGAGAGAGAAACTGAAATTGGGATGCCAGAGTAGATACGACAGAGCTCGAAAACTTGAGAGAGTATAAACGAAGTTTATGCCAGAAAAAATGGAATTTGTTTTCTTTAGGCTATCATTTGTTTCCTTTTCTTTTTTTTTTTTTTGATAGAAATCGTTTATTTCCTAATTGAATTAGTTTTATTTTTTTAAAATTTTGTAAAAATTTTTATTTTTGGGATTGAGTGTTAGGAAATAATATAAATACTTTATATTATCACTTTTATTTTTCCCGCTATTGTCTCGCTAAACTAATACCAACATAAAAATTTTTTTATATAATATTATTAGTAATGTGATTCAATACCAATAAATAGTTAGATTGTTGGTAATATAGTAACAATACCAACAAATCAGTTTTCATTTGTTGGGAATATTAATAATACCAACATATTAATTATTTATGTTACAATTATTGGCATCAATTTAGGTGTCTAAGTCTTAAAACTTTTATACCAAGAGATAGATGCATCTATTGCTAATATGATCTTTTACCAACAGAAAATATAACATGTCACTAGATTTCTATTGCAACAAGTCATTTTTTTTGAAGTGATTACAACGTGAAATATAATACAAAAAGTACTCCTGTTTTAGTATTTATGTCAAAAGTTAATCTCTTGTCTCGAAATTTTATGGTATAAATGATTTCAATGTTTAGGTCAAAAGAAAAATCTCTATTTACCCAAAGTGATGATTTTTGTACTTGATTTAGTTACGCTATTGTCTTTGCGCCAATATTGCTTACTTGGAGTTGTTGCACCGGTAGTCTATACAACATATATACATCATATTTGCTATCCACGCTATCTCTACACAAACGGTGATACCCCTAATTTTAATTTAGGTAGTTATATGAGTTAAATTAGTTAATTACTTTTAATTAAATAAATTAGGCCGAATAACAAATACGTGAATATATATTCGTAAATTTATTTAAGTAAATTGTTATGAATTTGCATAACTATAGTTAGGGAAATATATTAATCTTTTTGAGTTTTTGCAGACCGAAATAACTTAAAATGCGAAACAATTTACACTATTTATTTTGGGTTCGTACCTAAATTACACCTAACTAAAAAGAAAAAAAGAAGGGGAAGATAAGGAGGACAACCAAGTGTAACATTAGGTCAATAAATTAGTGTAAAGTTACGGTGAGTGGCTTACTCAAGTAAACCCCAAAAGAGTGAGGGAACCGACTAAAGAGGGACAGAGAGAGGAGTAAAGGAGAAGCAGCGAGAGAGAAGGCTCGGGGGAAAGATAGAGCGAGAAAGAAGAAGACGCAAAGGCGGGAAAAGAAAGAAAGAGTCGAGACCGATAGCGAGGATGAGAGTAAGAAGAAGACGCAGAAGGTGAAAGTGAGATTTATATGGCTGAATGTATTCATGAAATTCAATGGTGAATTGATTATTGATACATGCTTATGGATTGGAGTAGTGAACTAAGAATTTGGAATGGTTAGCGTTGAAATGAGTTAGAAAGGATACATGTGATTTTGGGTAACAAATAATTATTTTTTTGAGGTCAAACCCTATGTGTTCTCGGAAGCTTATGTTTGAGAATGTAATGGCTTAATGTGTGGAAGCGAATGAGAATTTATGAGAATTTAAGTTTAATCAAACGTTAAAGGCGATAAATTACTAATATCGTGTTTGGTGTGGAGTTATCTTTTAATTGAGGATTACTAGGACTCAAATATGGATTTGATGAAGGGGAGTCGCCCTATAACGAGATAGTGGAAATATGAGCTCGAAGTAAATAGAATAGGTTGAATTGAACCAAAACCCGAAAAGTTGTACTTGAATTGAATATACATGCTTTTTAACTTGAATTTATGAGTTAAGTGGATGATTTGAGGAATGTATGTTCATTTGAATATGATATACATACGTTCTGTTTAACTTGTTTATCCATAATGGTTTTACACCTATATAGGGAAGTTCCGATCCTTCACAATCTATTTTGAATGCTTTTGATAATTTTAGAAAATGATTGGGAATTGAATTCAAGTTGTGGTTTTTAAAAAATAAATGGATTTGATCTACGGTAGTATGATTCAATGGTTTACATGGTTTAATTGTGATGTGAATGCCTTGAAAGGAAAATTGAGATGGTTTTGAATCTTTGAAAGGTTCTATCTTGAAAGAAGATTGAATTGAGCTGGTTATTGAGAAATGTGATGGGAATTTGGAAATGCAGTCTTCCTAGATGTCCTCTTTAAAGTAAATGTATTGATGTTGAATGGCTTTAAGAGCCGAGGAGTCTAGCACCGTAAGATACCATGCGATCCTGTACTCTTGATTGACCTGTGCGGTCCGGGTTAATGGTTTGGTACTAACGAAGGGCTTGGTTGTGAGGTCCGACCTTAGCATACTGTGTGGTCCGATATTCCTTGAGAAGAGTTCCTCCTTACTTTAGTAGTTCCCGGAATTCGAAAAGGTCAAATTTGGGTTGCTTGTCACCCAAACGAAGATGGTACTATTGATTTGATGCTTTGAGTATAACCTTTATTCAATTAGGGAATTCGATAATGGTTTACATGTTGGAAAATGCTTTTATTCAATTCGAGAATTGAATAAGCTGTTTGATGTTTGAAAATACCTTTATTCAATTAGAGAATTGAATAATGGTTTGCAATGCGACTTTGAAAATTTAAAAGTTAAAAGAAAAATAAACTTGTGTTTTGGTGTGATTCGATTCATTTAGTCATCTTTTTAGAAATATGAGACATATTTATTCGAGAAATATGTGTAGTGCATGAGGTTTTGAACTGGAGTTGAAAACAAGAAATTGGAAGATACAATACGATTGAGGGACTGTGCTATTAAACTGCTAATACTCTATGGTTTCTATGTATGCATGTAAAGTATAAATGTTGTGATTTTTGGGATAATATTACCCACTAAGCTTGTGGTTTGCTCACCCCTATCTTTTTAGAATTGCAGGTACTCCTAAAGGTGAATTGCCTCATATCTTTAGCTTACCTTGGACTTATACGCGTGATGTTGTTGCTTGAATAACCAAGTTGCTGATGTGTGTATTCTATTTGTTTCTAGTGGTTGCAATTTGTAATTAAGTTCATATAGTTTGTATTAGTTTTGTCAAAGACCAAGTAAGTTGTTTTAAGTTTTAGTGCATATTGGTTGGATTATGGCTTGTGGCCATTGAGTTGTGTACTTCGAGCATGTGGCTCACTGAGTTATATTGTGGTTTTTATGTAGGATTTTAAGGCTTTAAGCCAAGAGGATAGGCCATATTACGGACGGAACTCGACTGAAATTTTTAAAACAATTTTTAAGTAATGTGAAAAATCGCCACTATTACCTTTAAGTTGAGGTTAGAAAGTCAAACTAACATGTTAATTAGTGTCGAGAGTTCCTTTTGAGGAACTTTGGCGATGTAATACTCCTTGGGTGGGGCTCAAGATGTTACATAAACTCCAAGCAAGCAATATAGTTATAAACACAAGCACATACCACAATCTACCAAAAAGTATAACTTTGAGGAAATAGAGATGAACCTTTTGGCATAAATTTGGAAATCATTTAAACCATAAAATTCTAAGACAAAGAGATGGAATTTTTGGCATAAATACTGAAAAATGAGTACACAAGGAGGACATCTCACCAGAAATCTCTATTTCCTCTTCATTGTCCCAAAGTGATGCTCATCTTATAACTACATAAAAACTAAGGAAAGCGTTAAGCAACAACTTATCCACAAAAACATAACAAACGTAAAAGGATCACAAATTAGAAAGGACATCAACACTAACATTGGTCGCTATTCTCGCTCCCGCTTATCAACTAGAAACTTCATGGTATAAATCACTTGATCTTAATTTATACCAAAAATTCCTAATTGAAAAGCGGGAGCTAAGATTTGCTACCAAAAAGGGTATAAATCACTTCTTTACCTGAAAAAACTTGTCATCATCAACTACTTCAAAAGCTATATCCTTGAGTTTTGGATGATCGACAAAACTCATGTGCCTAAAGCAACATCTTTTATATAAGAAATAGAACAAACATAGGAGGATCATAAATGAGAAAGGAAATGAGAACTAACATTGGTCGCTAGTCTCGACTTACGCTTCTCAACTAAGGAAATGAGAACTAACATTGGTCGCTAGTCTCGGCTTCCGCTTCTCAATCGAACAAGCTTTCTACCTTTCGATTTAACAACTTCATCCTTTTGATCACCATCGAACAATGATCTGTTACGGGAAAGTGTTAAGGTCAGAAATACTAAAAAGAAAGTTGCGATTACTTGAAATAAGCAAAAATATGGATATCCATCAATAAAATTATTCTACAATAATGTTCTTACTTAATATAATTACATGGTTTATGCCATTTTTCCCCTCCTTGGGCCTTATCTTCAATATATATGCCCTCGTTATGGTCAACCCTTGAATGCAATTCTTTATAATTGGCATCCTCATTTGTGAGTGGAATTTCCAAGGAAAAGGGTGGGGTCTCCTTAAAAAATCACACACATCTTCACCATCCCCACCAGACAACGTGCCTCTTCCCTTGAAAAATAATAGACCACTTATCATTAGTCGGGTCCTCAATGTAGAACACTTGTCATGCTTGGGAAGCCTTCACGAATTGATCCCCTTTAGGCCCTTCCCTTGTGAGATCGACCATTTTCAATCCCATCTCATTAACTTGGACACCGTTGTTATTGTCAACCCATTTGTACCGAAAACGAGGCTCACGGAAGTCATTATAATCAAGCTCTCATATCTCCTTAATGACTACGTAATATGACATTTTAGCTACATATTTGCCCTTGGAGATGGAAACATGAAGTGCATGAGCCTCTAATGTGACCACACTATTTTGCACACTTGCTCTCATTGTCCTGTCTCTTTGTGCGAGAAAGAGTATCCATTGTTGTCATACCCACGTTGTGATATAACTACCAACTAGGGCCCTTTAGCCAAGCTTACTAATGTTTACGAGATATGTTCTCGTGATTCTTCCAATTGGCTAGTGATGACTTTATCTCGTGAACCAGTTGACAAATGTGCTTTATCTCGTGACCACACTATATCCCGATTAATTGTTAGAATAATCGGATCCAATTTCCCCGCCCAACGATCTTTCACATAAATCAATGTTTTGGAATAGCAATAACTTCCATTTGGGGGTAGTATTCAAAGCGGAACTCAAGGCACTCTGTAACACCCCGAATCTTAATCGTATTTAATTACTCCGAGTTGTATCTCATCATCTTAATATTGTTTAAAAGCGAGTGACCTTTGCGAAAAAAAATATATATAAATAAAATAATAATAATAAAAATAAAAATTTGAAACCAAAATAAAAGGTGCGAATAATTTAATAATTGCAAATAATAATGGGTAATTCGTACAAATTTACATTTGTACCACAAAATGTATATATGTTCGAACAATTTCATTCCGAATACGAATAATTTAAAATGATAAGAAAATAAATAAATAAATTAATTAATTAAAATAATAATAAATAAATAAATAAAAGAATAAAAAGAGAGAAAAGAAAGGGGAGAGTTGCTAGAAGTATCGGGAGTTAGTAAAAGGAGGGGATGTCCTGCATCTACTAAGCATAAAACCAAATACAAGTTATCTCCCACACATCTCCTCCTGCACTTCCCTCACTCGCTGCCACTCTGTTGCCGCTGCTAGCACCGCCAGCCAGCCGTTGTCGGCCCCTGCTCCCACCGGTAAGTCGCCACCGGCGCCCCGGCCGCCACCACCTCACTGCCGCCGGTTTCCTCCCTCTTCTTTCCCTTGTCTCGCGCCAACGAGGCAAAACAGCCCCTGTTGCTGCTTCGCCACCGACAGCCGCCATCCCCGACCGCCGTTCGGTGCCTAAAGCCGCCCACCAATGTCCGCGGCCGCTGCCTCGACACTCGAACTCCACCACTGAGCCACCACCATCCAATTTCACATTTAACCCAATTTGAGGTATATCTCCAATCCTTAATTTCTAAGAAAATTTTATCACAAATTTATGTTATCATTGAATAATTAGACAAGTATATGTGAATTGTGAATTGATTATGGTGGAATTGAAGGAATTGTGGGAGAAAATGAAAGTGGATTTAGGGATTATTATGTGTTGATACGAGAATGAGAAATTAATTGGGCATTTCTTTATAATTGTAAATGTGCTTCTTTGATTTTTATATGATTAGAATGAATTGTTTAGTTGTGGTGGAATTGGATGAACTTTGGAGAGTAGTGAAATATGGATATATGTGAAATTGGACTTCCTTTGGGTTTGTTGTGTGCTAAATTGGTATTAGAGATAAATTTGGGGTATTTATAGTTGTGAATATGTTTATCGAATTTTTATATGAGAATGGGTTTGCTTGATTTTACGAAGATCGTTTGAGTTGTAAAGGCATGTTAGGGAAGTGATTTAATCAAAATTAGATGATGTTAAGAGAGAGGAATAGATGAAAGTATATCTGAAAGTTTAATTGGATTTGAGGTGGGTTTGTGGAATTTAACTAAGTAATTATGTGCTTTATTAAAATTAATTTGAGGAGTATGTAGTTGTGAATTGGGTAGGTCATGCTTGAATTTGAGAGGAAGAGTAATTGAATTACTTAGATTGTTTCTATAAAGCGTTATTGTTAGTTGGATGAGGTTAAAGGTTGGAGGAATTGATTTGGTCGCAACATAAAGCTTGTATAGAGTAAATAATGCTTGTTGGGATAGCTTGTGATATATGAGTGTTACAACAATAAATTTTAGGATATATTTAGGCTAAAATGTTAAGTAAGAGTTCCATGGAATGAAAGTATTTCGTGTTAATGATGGGTGGAAATGATGGTGTGTTGGTATTACGGGTTAATTAATGGAATTGTGAAGTTTGGGGATGTAAAATTCCATGGCCAAAACAATGAAAGGAAAATAGGAAATCGCTTGATTATTTGGTCATAGAACTTATCGGAAAGTATTAAGTTGTCGAGGGGATTCTTTAATAAATAATTAAGGAAGTAAACAGACATGAAAGTCTTTAAGAGTGATAAGGAAAACAGTTAACTTAAATAACAAGAGTTCAAAGAATACAAAGTATATAGGTAATATTGATAACTTATTAAACGAATTTGACTTATAAAAGTCTTGCCTTAAACACAAACAGGTCACAAACATGGTAATCGGGAAGCTTGTATAGGAAGTGAAAATGCATTAAAAGGTACGTTATTGCTTGTACCTTTTTCCAAAGTGTTCCATCTTTATTATTGAGTTTACTTGTTTTAATAATACAAATAATTTGGACCACTTCACAGTCACAATTCACAGTTTACGATTACAGTTCACATTTACAGCTTACGAGACATAGTTACGATTCACGATTACGATATACGGTTCACGATTCATGATTTACGAACACGATTACGGTTTACGAGACACAATTACGGTTCATAGGGGCCTCCTTGATCGATCAAGATATATGAATTGTTTATACAATCATAGTTACATATATGATGATTTCACAGAATCGCCATGACATCCACATGTACGAAATGAGTCCTAAACTATTTCAATGATTAACACATAGTAAAATTACTTCGATTTTACACATAAATAGCTTTCGAAATAGAGTTTAATTATCTGCGTGTGCTCACTGACTTTTATAATATGTATTTTTATAGTACAAGGGTAGCGTCTTGGGCCTATGGCTCATTCTTGTTTTTATGTTTTCTTAAACGTTTTTAGGGAAAGAAAAGAAGGTTAATGTCGGTAGGAAGTGACAAGAGCAAAGGAACCCGAAAGTGTTGACTCGGATCGGTGATTGGACTTTGATTTTGTTCACGAAGTGTTTATGGTTGGCTGTTGATGGTTGTGTTTTTTTTTGGGTTAAGAAATCCATGTGCATTTAATTTGCTAGCAGAGTTTATTCCTATTGACGGTAAAATTGTTAAATGCCATAATATATTTTGGGGCGAATAAGCTAATGTTTGGTGATTGAAAATTATGTACATATTGGGTTTGATGTTACGAGACTTTAAATGTAAGTATTTGGGTAAATTGAAAGAATGATCGTGTGTTTTGTTGTAATGTTAGCCTAGTCTCTCGAGAAGGGACGACAGTAATGCCCTAATATGACATTGTTTTTTGCTGTCTTATTATATTATATGTACTCATTAAGCGTGTTTTATATAGAGATTATAATAGGGCGTTACAACTCCTCAATTGTGTATGCCTCAACAATGCACCATTCCGGTCCATATTGATTTCTAACATACCCTTTGAGAATTTTAATAAAATGTTCAAAAGGGTAGATCCATCGATAAAAACTCGGGCCATAGAATCGCAATTCTCTAACCAAATGGACAACTAGGTGCACCATGATATCAAAAAGAAGGTGGGAAGTACATCTCAAGTTGGCATAATGTAATGATCACATCACACTCAAGATCACCCAACTTCTCCAAATTAACAATTTTTCAACATATGGCATTGAAGAAGAAGAAAAGTCTTGTAATCGACTGTCCGACATGTTTGGGCATCACAGCTCGGATAGCAACCGATAGAATTTATTGCATCAAGCATGACAATCGTGAGATTTAAGATTGAGTAGTCTATAATGAGACATCAAAACGAGTCTACTAATGTTTGAAGAATATCCCTATGAGACATTGAGTTTCTTCAAAGTCTCACACGAATGTTGTTTTTCCCTTCTACTCAATGTTTAAGATGCCGGAGGCATATACGTTGTCTTCCCTAATTACTCCCGTATTCCCATTTCATACAAATCTTATCTTGCTTTTTCTCCGTCCTTGGTCTTCCCGGTATGTTCAAAAGAGTGCCAATGAGACTTTCGCATATGTTTTTCTCTATGTGTATTACATCAAGACTATGTCTTACATACAACTCTTTCCAATATAGAAGATTAAAAAAATTGATCTCCTTTTCCACTCACTTGTTTTCGAATTAACGTCGATATGGCTTGCCGAATTCCACATGAAGATTCTTCACTTGATCATAAATTTGATGTCCTGTTAATGGAGTTGGAGCAAAATCCATATTAGTTTGAAAGACTTCTTTTTCTTATGATATTGATGGGGAAAGGGAAGAAACTTTCGATGTCCGAGATAGGCCGTCTTTTTCTATGCTTAAGTTTACAGGAGCAAGTACCCTCTGCATAAATGGGCAATGCATTAGGGCCTTTGACAATGAATCCAAACATGTTTCCGTATGTGGGGAAGTCATTGATTGTGGTAAAGATCATCGCTCACAACGTAAATTACTCTTGACGGTATGCATAAAAAATCGAAACACCTTCATCCCACAACAGTTTTAAATTTTTAACAAGAGGCATTAAGTACACATCAATATTATTTCTTGCCGTTTACGCCCGTAAATGAGCATTGACAACATAATGTACTTACGCTTCATACACAACGACGTTGGTTGGTTTTAGATAACTACAAAAACGCGCCAAGTGATGTGCTTACTACTAAGT
Source organism: Talinum fruticosum (assembly GCA_021018815.1). Classification (NCBI taxonomy): domain Eukaryota; kingdom Viridiplantae; phylum Streptophyta; class Magnoliopsida; order Caryophyllales; family Talinaceae; genus Talinum; species Talinum fruticosum. The sequence goes on along the minus strand of JAITYX010000025.1, from coordinate 4,893,552 downwards.
TCACCATGGTGGTTTACTCCATCCATACAAAGACCTAAACGTAGATTCCGATGGGGAGGGCATCCTAAGCCAAATTCTAATTGATAATGAGAACCAACCAATGCCACTCGAAAACTCTAAGTCCTCATAATCTACTGCTTGAGTCCTCACTTTTGACACAAGTGTCAAAGTAGTTTTGGCAACACTCAAAAATACTTGTCTACCTCCTTAGACAAAAGTAAGGGGCCAAGCAGGACTAAAGATATTAAGCGATAATAAGTCCAAGTTGATCTTTTCCGAGTTAACAGTCTTCCGAGCTCAAACCATTTTGCAGCTATACTTAGATCAACTTGGGCAACATAAGTAGAGCTAGAAAGGGAAACTTTGAGGATTAGAATGCGTAGAGATTGTGGTGATATCGATTATAGCTACCACCACTCATATACCAAGGAGCCTAATGGTAAAAGGGTTTTAGAAACTAAAGAGAAAGGTTCAAACCAAAAATTTGTACTTTCCTAGATTTGCGGTTGTTTGTAGTTTGGGTGTATGGAGGGCGGTTACGTGGGAGTTTCAAGATGAAAATTGGTAAAGAGCAGGTGGACTAGTAGGAATAGAGGAGGGGGTGGTTTGGGGTTACATCCAAAGTCGGGGATAAAAGATGGGGAAGCCCCAAACTAGAGTTACGCTCGCCGATCCGTACTGCGGACAGGTTTTGGGAAATTTAAGGAGGGGCCCAAAGGAGGTCTTGGATGGGGTTTAAAATGGGTTTGATGAAAGTAGTCTGATGGGGAAAGAAGAGGGGAAGAAAAAATGGCATCCAAGGCCTTGGTTAAAAGAGGGAAAGCCTCAAACTTAAGTAATCCACACATAATTCCAAAAGTGGGCAGCTTTTTAATCGGCGAGCAGGGGTTGCAAACAGTCTTGGTTAGAGGTGATTTACGGGGAAATGGGAGTTAAAAGGTAAGGGAGTTATGCAGAAAAGGTAAAGTGCAAAAGTCTAAGGGTTTGAGAGAGGAGAAATCTGCAAGTCAAGTAACCTGGATAGCGAGACTAAGCACCATAGGATAAAACATACCACCTATGAACACTAAGCGCACCTAAGCATAAGACACACCACTCAAACTCACCAAAGACTTGTTAGAAGACCACATAGCTTGCCAAGGTTAAGATAAGAAAATAAGAATTTTAGGCCAAGGATCTAAGCTCAACTCTAATCATTAATTTACCAAAAGACCCTTAAGCATTCTTAAACTTACAGATTTATAGTCCGAAACTCTTAGGGTTAATACAATCAGTCCAACAATTCATATACAACATTTTACATCTAATGGTTGAGTATACAAGCAGTTGAATACATCCCTTAAATCATAAAGCATAATGCAAAAATAAGATACATAAGGTAGCAACAAAAGATTGAAAGTGACAGAAAGTCGTTTTCAATCTGCCGAGGTGCTTTGGGTATCTCTGTCGAACGACCATATCTTATTCGGTGGAGCTTCCAATGTTGATCCTAAGGTATGTGTGAAAAGCTTGGCTCTTCCTTGGTCACATGTGGGTAAATTTTAGGGTTTAGCTTGGCTCTTCAAGCTTGTGGGGGCTTGATTTAGAGGGTTGGGTGGGGGTAAGAGGGAATAGGGAATTTTGATGGTAAGCATTTGGAAAAAAATAAACATCCCTAAATCTGTCATGGGGCTACCCTCTTATTAAACAACCAAGGCCATCTCAAAATAACATGACAAAACATCCACTAACATGGGACCGCACCATACTTCAATAACACTTTATTTTCCATGGCAAAAAAAGAGTAAGCAATGAGGATGAGCTAGGATGTTTATACCTTGGTAGAGCCATGGGAGGTCATGTGGGAGAGGGTAGATCGAGGCTTTAATCTCCAAGCTCTCCGCCATGCTTAAAGATGTCCTGTTGGCACTACTTCTATTATTAACAATGAGGGAACAACCTTCATTTTGGTTCATCTCTCTAGCGCTAGGAAAGCTCCTTTTTGCTCCTCTTGGAGCTCTTCATTTTCAGTCGAAACATTAGCCAATTTGGGGTGTTCCAACTCAAGCTATCTTATCTCTACACTAGTTGAACCCCTTCTAGTTGTGTTAGAGAAGGGGAATTTTGGGGCTGCAAGTTAGGAAAATTTTATGGTGGGAGGGAAGGAGGGGAAGTGAGTTTCGGTGAGGAAGGGAGGTGGCTCTTTTGGTGGGAGGGTGGGGCAATTTGTGGTGGAAAAGGGGTTGGACATCAGGGGATGGGGTCAAGGGGTTTTTGGGTGGTGGAGGTGGAAGTTGGACAGCTTGTTTCGATTGCAAAAGGGGCTTGACAGTAGGTGTTGTTGAAGGATAAGAGGTGAGGGTCGAATGTTTGAAGGGAAGAGGAATGAGACTCTCCTTGTTGAGGGTTTTATCCTGGTTGGAGGAGGTTTGGGAAACTTACCCTTGGAGACTTACACCTCCATATGTTTGCGTCTCTTGACTTTTCCAAGCTGATCCAAGAGCTTTGCATTGAGATTTTCTCCTCCTCAAATGCCTTCATCATCTTCACAAACTTCTTCTCAAGAAAATCACATCCACTCATCTTGGGCTCCGATTTTATTATTATTTTTTGGTTCTTTTAAAAGCTGAAGTGTGGGGTTTTTTGAGATGTTTGGGTAGTGGCCTAGGAAGGGCACTAAGAGCTTCGATACCAAAGATGATGTACCAAGGATCCTAAGGGTAAAAGGGTGGCAGAAAACAAAGAGAAAAAGGTTCAAACCGAAAATCTGGACTTGCCCGATTTACGGTTGTTTGTAGTTTGGGCGTGTGGAGGGCGGTTTTGTGGGAGTTTCAAGCTGAAAATTGGTAGGGCAAAGGTGGACTAGTAGGAATAAAGGAGGGGGTGGTTTGGGGTTGCATCCAAAGTCAAGGATAAAAGGGTTTGAGAGAGGGAAATATACAAATCAAGTAACCGGCTAGAGAGACTAAGCACCATAGGATAACACATACCACCTATGAACACTTAGGGCACCAAATGAAGCTTGAGATGAGACGCATCATTCAAACTCACCAAGGACTTTTTAGAACACCACTTACCTTACAAAGGCTAAGATAAGCAAACAAGAATTTTAGGATAAGGAGCCAAGCTCAACACTAACCATTAATTCGAGCAAAAGACCCTTAAGCATTCTCCGACTTACATATTTACAGATGTAGAACTCTTAGGGTTAATATAATCCATCCAATGGTTCATATACAAAATTTTACATCTAATGGTTGACTATACAAGCAGCTTAATACATCCTTTAAAGCATAAAGTATAAAGGAAAAGTAAGATACATAAGGCGAAGCAACAAAATGTTGAAACCGATGACAGTCGCTTTTAATCTGTCCGGTTGCTTTTTGGTCTACTTTCAAACGATCATAGCTTCTTGGGTAGAGCTTCAAAATCTAATCCAAAGGTATGCTTGGAAATTTTGAGATATAAACTTTTCATACATATGATATTTACCTCCATTGACCAAGAAATGAGGAAGATATGACCCAAAATGTTGTTACTAGTAAGTCGATTATCCTGTTGGCACCGACTTTGGAGATTCGACTTCAAAAATTATTTATCCGTCTTGAATTGGAATGCCCTGATGTGTCCATTACACTAGACATGTTCAAGTTCTTCTATGCCAAATTTCAGGCCCATAATTCAAGCCACGGCTAATTAATCATGCTTGGAAAATGCCCCTTATGCACTACGGTCGTTGGTTGTTGTTTAAAAGCGGCCCAACTTAAATCCCTTGTACCTTTTTTACCACAGACCCATTTTGGCTCCAAAAGATGTCATTTGAAATATTACGAAGTTATGTTTCCAAGTGATACCTTGTACACGCCATTTGGCTGGGTAGAGTAGGAGTTATACCCTCAAGAATTCGGACAGACCATAACTCGACCAATTCTACAAAACTTGGATAATTGGACCGGTCTTATTATTTTCTCTAGCCTACCATGAAATTCCCATAATGTCTCCTGAGACTAGACATCTTAATGTATTTCACTAAAAATGTGGAGTCCAAAATCGGTGCCCTTTGTGAATTAAGGCTATCCTATTTTCTACTCTAATGATCCTACTTTTTGTCCTTTTTTTGTCCTTTATTTTTGCTGAATACATCACAACCTTTGGATTGTACAAGGGGATTTATAACACTTGGATTAGAGTGATGTAACCTAGGTCAAAGGCCCTATAAATATGCGTAGGCCTTCTCTTGTAAGGGACAACCGATTTTAAACATTATCTATATGCTAAGTAAAGTTGATCGAGCTCCTTCCAACCTTAAATTCTCTTTTGCTTGTCTAATTAATGGCATAATTAGGTTGTGTATAAAGAGTATAGTTATACTTAGAGAGGTGTGACTATATATCTCTAAGTGTGATTAGTGTCCTAGTTTTATCCATGGTCGTGTGACTCGTATCCTTCGGTAAATCTAGTCTATCTTGATCTTATTCATTCCGTCTTGGTTTCCATAGTTAATCATTTCTTATAGGTTGATTAGCTATGTTCTTGATATCTCTCTGCCCAGTTGTTGTTTCTAAGTCCTTTCTAAGTCATTCGAGAGTGCGCATGTTCATACTCGTTTCGGGATCGGTGTAGCCTTGCATCTTGGCACATCGGTTTGGGTATCGAGCTTTGGAACCTTTCCTAGGCTGAGCTTCCTTAACCCCAAACACAACCCTTTAAGCCTAAATACATTACTCCACAAAGAACTCGTAAACCGAAAATGAGTGGAAGTATACCACTAGAAGAGCGTTTTGAGATGCTCATGGACAACTATGATGAGTAGCGTGCTTCGAAAATCTATTTGAGAAAGAAATTGAAAGATATGATGAAAAAGAAGCGACATGAGATAGAGGAGTTACCTCACAGCTCACCATCTCATACCAACTCAAGCGGGGATGATGAGGATGATAACAATCCTTTTGCTTCTTCCAAGTAAGCTAGAGTAAGGGACTGCAAGGAGAGGGAGAAGGCATCACTCACCTCATCCAAACTAAGATTTCAAAGTTAAGATCCCGAGTTTGAGGGCTACCTAATCCAAATGAGTTTCTAGATCTGGTTGTAGACAGTCGAGAGTATCCTTCGACTACAAAGAAGTGAAAGATGAGAAGAAGGTTAAGCTTATTGTTATCATGCTCACAGGATTTGCCTTAACTTGGTGGGAAAATCTAGTGAAGAAATGTGCAAGTCGAGAAAACCCAAGATAAGGAGTTGGGAGAAAAAGAGATCTAAGTTGAAGGCTTGCTTCCTTCCACCAACATAAATCCAAGACAACTACTCTAAGTTGCATAACATGCAATAGGGTTCATTGAGCTTGGAGGAATATTCCAAAGAGTTCGAAAGGTTGATGATTAAGTGTGAATTTAAATAGTCTAAGGATCACAACATAGTCGGATATCTCGAAGGACTTGATCCGAGGCATGCTAATGTGGTAGATCTGCAATAGTATTCAACATTTGATGAGGTGTGTCTTTCTAGCACACAAGGTAGAACAATAAAGGAAGGTCGGAACCTTTAGGAGGGAAGTCCTGAAAACTCAAACATCAAAGCCTACCTAGTTTGATAAGAGTGTTTCGACCCTCGGTTTCAATACAAGTCTACTGTTCCCAAGCCCGAGTTCTACACCTAAGCCAACTATTACTACTCGGACTAAACCTCAAAACAAACCTATTAATGAGTTTATTGTGAGCCGCAAGTGTTTTAAGTGTAAAGGTTTTTGACACTTTACTTTTGATTGTCCTAACAGAAAGGTAATCACTATTGTTGAGAGTGATGAGACATTGATAGAGGAAGATGAGCCGAAACGAGAGTTATGCCTTGTTGAAGGAGTAAAAGAAATTGTCAAAGAAGCTGATAAAGGAGAGTTGTTAGTGACACTGCGGGCCTTAAGTAGATATAAGGATCTAAAATAGGCTTAGAGAAAGAACATATTTCACACAAGGGGAACAATACTTGGAAAAGTTTGCTCGATCATTATTGATGGAAGGAGCTGCACCAAAGTTGCCTTGTTGAACATGGTAAAGACGCTTCGGTTCCAAACCGAGTTGCACCTTCACCCCTACAATATTCAATGGCTGAATGAAGGTAAAGGCCTCAGAGTTAATTCTCGTTATTTGATATCCTTTAGTGTTGGGAAGTCATATGTTGATGAGATATGGTGTGATGTTATACCTATGGATGCATGTCATTTAATTTTGGGTAGACCTTGGTTGTTTGACCGTAGAGTTATTCATGATGGGTTTAAAAACACATACACTTTTACCAAGGATGGCAAAAAGATAACCCTAGCCCCACTTGAACCCTCACAACTACCGAAAACTAAACCCCCTCAAACACCTAACCAACCTGAGCTCTTTTTAACCCTAGGGAAAACTTATCTATAGTCTTTCCATCATGAACTCGGACCCTTACAAGAGTTGATTCATCCGAATCAGAATGAAACTAAGTCCTTAGAAATTAGACACATCCTAGCTAAAACACCGATTACTCAGTATGCCCATGTGTTTCCCAAGGAAACACCTCTTTGTTTTCCCCAAAACTAAATATACAACACCACAAAGATTTTATCCCAAGATCTATATTGCTTGAACAAACCAGCATATTGAATGTGAAGGTTTGCTCTTGAGAGTCTTAATCACCCTAGAGGGGCTAAATAGGGTGTGAAGGAAATTTTGTGGAATTACAAAGTTTTCTGCAAATAAAAGACTTAGAAAACTATTTTCGAGTCTAGATTGAACTCAAAAGTGGAGAACTCATAATAGACACGAAACCCTCCTCGGGCGAGAAAACCACATATAGTGTCAATCCGGACACTAAGTATAGAGTTAAAAAGCTAGAAGATTGAGAGAGGGTAGATTTTATTTAGTTCCGAGCAATCTTCAAGTCTTGTAGGAAGGCTTCCATTTATACACAACAAGACAGAGTAGCCGTCATGATTGACTCTAAACTTGGAAGCTTCACTAACCGTTGTAATAGATAGTCCGAGTCACTTAGAAAAAGAGTCGTTGTAAATGTCAACGTTGTGCTTAGGTCCTTAGCTGAAAAGTTAGTCCATCCACTGGTTGTGACTAAAATCTTAGGTGGAAACAACCCTTAGACTCAAAGTTGATGTTTACCAAATTTGGTAACAAACAACCTTGACACCATGTCCGACTCTTGTCCTTAAACGAGTGCTTTTACATGCTGTTAGTGGTTAACGGTTAAAAGCTAGTTGCTTTTTCTTCTCAAAACAAGATTAAAATAGTTTAATCACCTTGCAAAAGCAAATCAAAGTGGTAAATAATTTTGTTCACCTGAAAGAATATATAGATACCATGCATAAAAAAGATCGAGTAAATAATTTCATTGAATAAAACTAACTTAGAAATAAGAACTAACATAGTATTTCATTTTCATTTAACTCATAATGTCGGTGCTCAAAATAAGATATGCACGTGAAATTATTTACTCATGACAACTGTTTGAGTTGTATCCGAGTAGGTCGAAACCCGAGTCACGAAAAATAAAGATACTCTTCTCAAAGACTGAGAATGACTTAAAATCAAAATCATGGAGAGATGGAGAGTTACACCGGAGTCTTCAATGTCCCCTTTTTGATGAATGGCTTTCAACACTTAAGATAGAAGCTAGATGTTCGGAGAGTTAAGTTTTTATTACTCGAAACAAATGATTATAAAATGTTCTTTGTTAAACTAAGTTAGAATTCGTTGTAAGAGCATATTGATGCAAAAAATATATGTCGAGCAAAATCATCGGAGCATAAAATCAATTACTAGAGCATAAAATCAAAGCATAAATAAAGAGATCCGAATAATAGAAGTCAATAATGCTCGAGAGATAATGATATATTCCCGAAAAAAATAACTACAAAGACATGAAATAAACATACAATGAACTCCCACTAAACCAAACATCTATCTAGCCTTTCTCTCCCCCTATGTATTTCATCAAATGAATTTAGTAGGGAGGAAAAGACATACGAAATGTTGGACAAAACGAGGATTTAGTTATGTTGCTTCTTCTTCTAGAAAAGAAGAGTTCAATCCGAAAGTTGAATTGTACTCCTGCGTACCGCAGGTACTGCTTCTTCTATCTTCTCTTCGAGCCCTCAACCTCTTCAGCTTGAGATGGTTATGTAGAAGGTTCAGCCGGGGATTGACCAACATCCCCAACCTCTTCGAGGTAGACTCGGTGTGTTCGATGAAATTACCTTAGGTTCCTTCTCTTATGGCCTTCAGCTTGGCCTCGCTCTAGTTTCTTCTTCTTCATCATCTCCTTCTTCTTCTTCTTCTTCTTCTTCTTCATCTTCTTCTTCTTATTCTTCTTCTAACTTAGAGTTAGAAGCACTAGAGGACTCCGAGGATGATTCTTCTATAAAGTGAGACTCTAAGTCCTCGGTATCCTTTGATCTATGCTCATGAAGACAACAAATCTCATCTTGGCGTTGCTTGATGACTTCTTTCAACTCATTAACCAGGGCTTGACTACGATCAATCGCTTCTAAGCCAAGCTCGAAGCTGAGTCAAAATAGGCATGAAAGCCTAGAATGTGCCAAGAGTTAATTGTAACACTTTAGCAAGAGCACCAAACCGAGACGCCACCTTACGAAGTCATTCCATAGAACTGTTTTGACTCTTAGGAGGAGGTGGAAGCTCAAAAGAATGAATCTAGACACGAAGTTAAGTTTCCTAGTATCCTAGACCAATTAGCTCATTCCTGCCTATACGGACACATGACTCAAGACATTAGAGTGGATCATTAGGGAGATTGACTTTGAAATGAGTAAACACAGCGATGCTGCAGAGCCCTAAAATCAAGAAGAGGTTTCTTCTAATAGGTAGGAATAGAAGCTATTTGCTCAATAATAAAAGGGAAGAGGTCAAGCACATACCCTTCAAGAATGTCATAAAGAACTTTAAGAACCTTGATGTTGGGGTTTTCCTTGGAAGGATAGAAATAGAAAATTTTTCTCATCGGAATAAAATAAAGAAGTCCGGCTTCGGACTTCATCCGAGTCACACAAATGTTCTTTCTAAACTTTGGAATAATTATGGCGTATTTGTGAAAGAAATCGTTAGCGATTTCATTGAAAGGAATGGGGTTTAAGTTCAAGGTCCGAACATCGAAAGCTTGTGATGTAGAGAGAGGTTAATGCGAATAATTTTCCTCTTTCCTCCTCTTGGTTATACCCCGAGCAACTAATCGGCCTTATTTAACTACCAACCCTTCCTCATCCAGTTTGTTCTTGAAAACCCATTTGGTTCCTATTAAAGGGTGGTCAAAAGGTCGTTTGGTCGAGTCTATACTTGGTTTCTGTCAATTTGATTTAGCTCTTCTTGCATGGCCTCTACCCATTCAGGTTCAGCTAAGGCTTCTAGTGCATTTTTAGGTTTAGTTAATGATATGAATGTAGAGAATGCACATACATTTTGTAAAGAAGAATGAGTTCATACCCCGGTGTTGATATCGGAATGTACTTTCTCAAGTGGGTGACTAGATGCGTATTTGAATGCTCTACTTGTCCTCTAGTTAACTAAGTTTGTTGGTTGAATAGGTTGATCTTCGGTTGGTTGCTCTCGCTGAGCTTCTACATTAACATGTTCTTCAACACTCTAAGCTGGCTCTTGCACTTGTTCATTACGAGTCAAAGCATTATGAGTTGCCTCATTTTTAGCGACCTCGGTTCCTCTGTTTGGACTCTTTTTGAGTTCATCCTTAGCAATGTCATCTTCATCTCTGTTAAGCTTGAGGTCCGAGAATATGGATTCACTTATCCTGCCAAGATCAATCTCATCAAAGACAACGTGGATGCTTTATTCCACTTTTTTAGTTCTTTTGTTAAACACATGATAAGCTTTACTATGATATGAGTAACCCGGACATATACCTTCATATGATCTACCATCAAACTTCGTCGGATGTTCCTTACCATTGCTATGCACAAAGCATTTACATCCGAATAGTTTGAAGTAGGAAATGTTGGGTTTCTTTCCCTTGTTTAACTCATAGGTTATCTTCTTTAGGATGGGTCCGATTAAGCATCCGTTGAGTGTATAGTTTTTGTGGTGATTGCCTCAGCCTATAAATAGTAAGGTAAATCATTTTCAATCATCATCTCCATTATGTTCGGGAGTTCTTGGTGCAAAGAAGTTGTGGGAGATGCAATTCTTGTCATAGAAGTCCGAAAATTTTGAGTAATCAAACTCCCTTCCATGGTCGGTTCGAATTCTTCTAATCCGAGTCTCATACTCCACATGAATTTTCCTACGGATCCTAGTCAACTCTTGGAAGCCTTTATTCTTGTTCCCGAGAAAACACACCCAGGTAAATTGTGAATAATCACTAATTATAAGAAGCACATATGATTTACCTCTTAAGCTTTTCATGGGAATTTCTCCACACAAATCCATGTGAATCAGCTCAAGCACATTGGATGTAGACATAGTTTTGAGTGGTTTGAAAGATGATCCGACTTGCTTCCCTTTTGTGCATGTATCACAAATTTATCTTTCTTAAATGCACGATTAGGTAAATGCAAGCTTCTTGATAGTATGCATGCTAATATGACCTCGTCTATGACGCCATGTCCACGAATCATCATTAAAGAATACTTTTAAGCAAGATAAATTTTGACAAGAATATGAAAGAGGAATGGTATAAGTGTTACTTGACCTTAAACCCGAGGGCTTTGTCTCTTTGGTGACTACATCAGCAATGTAGTAGTTGGTCCGAGTGAATCTTACCTCTTGACCTTTGTCACAAAGCCGAGATATGCTAAGGAGATTGTACTTAAGGTCTTTCACAAGGTAGACGGGATCGACTGAATTGTTTCCTTAACCAATCTTGTCAATCCCAACTATATTGCCTTTGCTATTGTCTCCAAATGCGACTTTTCCTCCCTTCGAGATCTTGTAACTTTGCGAAGAGTCCCGAGTCTCCGGACATATGGCGTGTGCGATCCACTGTCTAATTACTGGTGACCCTTACGTTTCGAGTCATCTATAACACGAAACAAACCAACCCTTCTCACTTCCTCTTTCAAACCTAGTAACTCGCCTTTACTGTGGTCTTTCTTTGAGGAAGAGCACTTTTGGGAACCTAGATTGAATGATTTTGGGTTTGATCTAATTATGTATCTTCTTTTTAAAAACTAAGTCTATGTCTCTTTTCTTTGGAAACCTTTTCTTTTGTAAACAGGTTGAGAAGGCTTTTTCCTGTAAACTAGTATGGGCTCAGTCCTCTTTTCATGCGAGTGAATGGGACCATGCTCGGGATTCCGAGAACTTTACCGTTCTTCTTGGTTATTAAAAAGAAACAGATTCGATAAGGTTCAATTGTCCGGAATGAATTTCTAGATTTTTGGATTTATCAACATCAAGTTCGTAACAAAAACAAAACTTTTGTTGACAATTCTTCGACAATTTTGGATGATCAAGACATAAAAAATGACGAGAAGGTTCTTTTCTTGTTTATACTATTTTTCTACTTGCACTGTTGCTAGGATTGAGGTAATCAAAATTCTCTTAGCATTTGAATCTAATATAAACATCAAGCTATATCAAATGGATGTCAAATGTGCATTTCTCAATGGTTATATTCAAGAAGAGGTTCATGTTGAGCAACCCCTGGATTTGAAAACTCGGAATTTCCAAGTTCTGTTTTCAAATGGCAAATGACTTTATATTGTCTCAAATAAGCTCCCAAAGCTTGGTATGAAAGACTAAACAATTTCTTGGTTGAAAATGATTTCAAAAGAGGTTAGATTGACAAAAATCTTTTTCACAAAAACTAAGGGGAATGATTTTCTTATCATTCGGATATGTGTTGATGATTTTATTTTTGGAGCTACTAATGAATCTCTATGCCAAGAGTTTTCCGAGTTAATGAGTCATAAGTTCCAAATAAGCATGATGAGATAACTCAATTTCTTCCTTGGTATGCAAATCAAAGAAGAAAAGGATGGAATCTATGTCCATCAATCTAAGTACACCAAGGAGTTATTAAAGAAATACAAGCTATAAGATATGAAGCATCCACGAGGAAAGATATAATACCATGCAAGCTTTAATCTAATTAAATTTACTACTCTTAAAAACAAAATAAAAAATATAAACTAAAAAAATCAATAACTAAAAATCATAAAAAATTATCTAACTAAATAAATAATTTATACATAATAACAAAACTATAATAACCCAGAAATATTTTCGTATATTTTTTAGAATAATTAAAACAGAGAACTAAAGCAGAAAATAAACAAATTCTAAAACGAGAAAATTAAATAACTAAAATTCTGCACTAAATTAATTACGAAAATAAATACTAAAATTACCTAGAATATTAACACTAATTTTCTAGACCTAACCAGACCCTAAAAATATTAAAATAAAATTTAAAACCGAATTTATGAAATTATTTAACTAAAAATCTACAGATAATTAAATTCAAGAATTAAATCTGAAAAATTATCAAATTAATTCTAAAAATTCTTAAATTTAATCACATCAAACTATGACTCTATCTAAACCCTAAAAGAAGATCAAACATGAAAAATAATAAAAGAAACTATTTTAAAACTAATTTCTAACAAATTGACTCAAAAATAATAAAAACTGACGAAAAAATAGTCCGAAAATTAAAATATATAAAGACTCAAAATTATATTAAAATAAAATTCCTAAAACTAACCTAAAAGACTGTTATTTAAGGCGGATAATGAAATTAATAATAAAACATTGATAACTCGACTTTCTTATATGGGGGAAGAAAACGTTTTCGAAGGGCGTAAGCGACATCTAGCTTAAAATACATCCCTACAAAAGTTAATGTTTCAAAATTCTATGTATTAAATTCACATAAGACAAAAACCCTAAGTATTAGAACAAATTTTCAGGCCAAACTATATCTTCTAGAACATGAAATCCTCTTGAAAGTGCATCGTTTAGCACTTCATAATCATATACTAAGCCTTCCCAACCAGCTAGGACATATGTCAATTTGAGGTTGTCAAATGATACGGCAACCACAACATTTTAGGATAACATACCTTTTGTATTCCTATACCTATTTTGATCATCAATTGGCACAAATGCTTGTACATGTGTTCCATCTAAAGCTCCTGTACAATCCTCAAACCATGGAGAAAAGCTAGTGTTGTTTGAGATTTTGGATGGAGTTGAGGAGCCGGGAGGGTTCACGGAATCGGGATACAAATTTAAGATGGCCTCCAAAACTGAATAAAAATAATTATGCACAATCCAAATAGAATGGAAATCTCTCACCAATTGCCCTAAACCTCACATTGTGTCCTATTAAATACAAAAACATTAGAAGCTTCTCTTTTACACGCACATACACTGTGTTTCTAAGAAGACCCCTCTCTTTAATAATTTCACACAATCTAAAAAAGGCACCCAACCTTATTCTGATTTTCTTAAGGCAATGAGTGTCCCTACAATACAAAACACTATTGATGTAACTCTCTCTCACATCATATCTATTATCAAGAGGTTGAAGTGGGATGTGAGGAATGCTATGTTCACTTTCGGTTTATTATCTCTTATAGTTTCTAAGAAATGCTTTCATAGCCCCCAAGCACTAATAAGCACAACTTCTTCCTCATTTGATTCACTGGCCATCTAAAACCACAACATAACATTTAATGAGATACTTTGAGAATAAACAAGCATGAATGATATAGGAATGAGTTTCATTAGAATGCCCTTTCGGGTTAAAGAAAATCATAAATGCTTATAGTTTTAATAAGCTCAAGTGTAGATTGTCCTCTACAAACATATCCAATGTGTATCTTTGATGTGTATTGATTGGATAATCAAGAGATAATGAATTGTGATTTTCTTACATCTAAGTCGAGTTAAAATATTGAGGGGAAAGAATAAAAATTAATAGCAACAATTTCAACAAAATTTTATGAATTTTTAATTACGGTTTCCTAGCAATTTTCTGAAATTTAATTTGCCATGAAGAGTAGATGCAATACATACTAAAAAGAAAGACTGAAGACAATGGATTTTGAGTACATATATAATAGAACATCATACACTTGATATTACAATGTGATACAAACTTTTTAAAGCACCATCTTACACAAACATTCATACAATATAATACAATGGCAACTTCTTTTGCAAGACAAATATAAACCCTAAGATTTGCAAACCAAAATCAAACACAAAATTTCTGAAATAGAAGTAACTAAATCAAAAAGAGAAAGAGTGTGTGTTTTACTAGAGAAGAGACTAGCAGATGAAAGACAAAGACAATGAAAAATGCTTGCTTTAATTCAGCACTCCATAGTCATAAACCCTATAATTCGACAAGCACAAGCAAAGTGAAAATTGAAAAACCAAAACCCTAAAATTGGCAAACCAAAACGCTAAAATTTGCAAACCAAAGCCCTAAAATAGAAACAACTGAACCAAAAAGTGAAAGAGAGTGTGTCTTACCGACGAAATTGAAAACAATGGACAGAGAGTTTTGTGAAGAAGCTGTCTCGAGCGAGGAGGGAGAAACACTACTATGTGAGGAAGGCTTGGAGACTAGAGAGAGAAAGCCGAGAAAGAATGGAGACTCGGAGATTGAAAGGGAGCCGAGCAAGGATGGAGACTGAGAGAGAGAGAGAGAGAGGTAGAGCAAAGATGGAGACTGGAGAGAGAGAGAGGTGGAGCGGGGAAGGGAGTAAAGGGAGCGAGAGAAGGAAAACGTAACTTCCCTCTACTGAAAGGGGAAAATAATTTCTTTTTTAGGGAGAAAATCCATTTTCTCTAAAAATAATTTTCTGAAATTTCGGTACTAAACACATAAAAATCGAAAAATCATTTTCCGATAAAATGATTTGCCCCCAACCAAACATACCCTAATTCTTGGGATGTATTTTTAAACGAAAAAGTAAATAAAAAATAGATCTCTGCAAAGCTTAATGGCTCAAATAGTCATAGCTTCCTGGACTAGGAGCTAAGCCCAGCGAGGTGTCTAGGCCCCGGTTTCAACTACCAAACTAACTAATTGGTGTCGGTCATCTAGCATGGACTCTCGAGGTTGTCATAGTTGATTTGCCGAGATGGCGAGGCTATACCGATCCTAAAAAGAGTATGAATAGACGCAGAGTTGAGGGACTTAGCAAAGGACTCGGAAAGAACAACTAGGTAGTGAGATACCAAGAACATAGCTAGTCACTCTATGAAAGATGATTAACTACGGAAACCATCACTAAGGTAACAAGGTAAACTAGATTTACCCAAGGATACAATCACACCATAAAGGATAAAACTAGGGCACTAATCACACTTAGAGATAGAGTCACACCACTCTAAGTATAATTAGACTCTTCAAACACTGCAGCCTGTTACGCCACTAACTAGACAAGCAAAAGAGAATTTACGGGTTGAAAGGAGCTCAGCTTAACTTTGCTTACCATATAGCCAATATTCAAAATGAGGCTTTTCTCTTACAAGCAAAGGCAAATACATATTTATAGAGCCTTTTAATCTAGGTTGTGTCACTCTAATCCAAGGGTTATAAATCCCTTTTTTTTAATCCAAAGGTCGTGATGCATTCAGCAAAAATAAAGGACAAAAAGAAGGACAAAACGTAGGATTATTACGGCTAAAAATAGGACGAGTAGAAAATGGATGGGACCAAAGAACCAACCAACGTGAATAGTAAGAAATAGTACAATTCCGAGAATGGTGACAGCTGTAGTCAATATCACCACATTCTCTATGCATTCTAATCCTTAAACTTTCCCTTTTTAGCTCAGCTGAAGATGTCTAAGTACATCTAAGTGTAGGCTGCGAAATGGTCCGAGCTCCGAAGACTCGTCAACTCGTAAAAGATCAACTTACACTTATTATCTCTTAATAACTTCAGTCTTGTTTGGCCCTTTTACTCATGTCCGAGAAGCTAGACAAGTATTTTGATGTTTTGTCAAAACTCTCTTGAGACTTGTGCTAAAGCGAGGACTCAGCGATGAGATTCCGAGGACTCGGAATTGTCGAGTGACACTTGGCTGGTTCTTATTAATAGTTAGAATATGTCTTGGGGTGCTCTCCTCATCATCATCCCCGACTTGAAAAGAATTTTCCCTCAATTCTCGAGTGAATTATCTTCTAAGTAAGGAGATAAATTGATAATATTGAAGGTAGGTGAGACAGACGATAATCTTCGAGCAAGTTAACCTTGTAAGCATTGTCATTGATTTGTTCAAGCACTTCAAAAGGACATCTCGCCCTTGGTATCGGCTTAGACTTGCGCTTAGAATGGAAACGCTCCTTCTTCATGTGGAGCCAAACGAGATCACCTGGCTAAAAAACCATCTTCGTGCGGTTTACGTTAGCGCTAGTCCGGTAAGTTAGATTAGCTTGCTCAATTTTTGCTTTCACCTTCTCATGTAGCTCCTGAATTTGAGCGACTCTCTTTATCGCATCGGTATGAGGCCTTCTATCAAAAACTATTGGGTTTAGATCAAGTGGTGACAGTGGTTCCCCACAATACACAACTTTGAATGGAGACACATTGGTAGTTTTGCTTAGCGTGCGATTGTAAGCAAACTCAACATGTGCAAGAAGTCGATCCCACGCCTTAGAATTAGACTTGATCAAGGTTCGAGTAGGACTTCCAAACTTCGTTGGTGACCTCGGTCCGCCCATCTGTCTAGGGATGGCAAGTAGTGTTATACTTCGGTTTAGTTCCGAGCTTATTCCACAAGGTGACCCAAAAATGACTAAGGAAGTTTGCATCCCTGTCCGAGACCATTGTTTTCGGGATCCCATGTAATCTCATCACTTCTTTGATATATAAATCAACAACGAGTGTAACATCATTGGTTTTGTTTCAAGCAGTGAAGTAAGCCATCTTTAAAAATCGATGAACAACCACCTGAATAAAATCTTTCCCTTTACGAGTCCGAGGTAGACCTAGAATAAAATCAAGACTTACATCGACCCGGGGCTAAGTTGGAACAGGCAGTGGAGTGTAAAGCCCCGAGGTAAGGAATGACTCTTAGCATATTGTCATACCACACATCTCTTGATGATGTCTTGTACATCCTTATCCATGCTCGGCTACAAAAAGTGCTCCTTGAGCGTCGAGTTATCTTATTTTCTCCAAAATTGCCAGCTAAACCACCTGAATGTACCTCTCGATAATCAACTCCCTCGTGCCACAACTAGGCACACACAATCTTATACCCTTGAATAAGTATCCTCCTTGGATTGGGAATTCACCTTTAGGTCGAGCTTGACATTCTTGGTATAAAGTTCCAAAATCCTTATCATCCACACATAAACCTTTTAAATCTTCAAAACCATTTGAATCGAAAACACAAGTTTCTAATTAACTGTAGATAAGAATATCATCAAAGTAGACCACAACAAACTTCCCAGTGAATGGTTTGAAAACATTATTCATTAGATGCATGAAAGTACTTGGAACATTAGTCAAAGCAAAGCGCATAACAAGAGGAGATACATCTTGGTTTGCCACCCAAGTGAAATATCCAGCACCACATAAGCCTTATCCTAGATTCCATTCTCGCCAAAAGCCTGCTTATATAATGAACCCAAAAGACACCTTAGAAGTGCAAAGGCAAGTTGAGGAGTTGCTTTGTCTAAAGGTTTGCTTGAGAGAAAGTCTGAGCCCATGTGTCTGTGCCAGCATTGTTAGTTCCAAAGAAAGATGGTTCTATGAGGATGTGTATAGATAGCCATGCCATTAACAAAATCATGATCAAGTATCTACACCCTCAAAAGCAACAAGAATTAACTCCGAGGTCTTTTCTTATATTGACCTCAAAAGCGAGATATTATCATATTCAAATTAGAGAAGAAGATGAATGGAAAACTGCTTTCATAACCAAAGGAGGATTATCCAAAAGAATCAACTCTTTTAGGGGTCTAAGTTAACGATGCATTGATTGTAGACAAGTTTCCCTTATGGTCATAAAGAGCTCGGAATGATTGGGTGTCTAAGAGGGTTTGATTTTTGGTAGTTGTGATGGTTCAAGTGGGGCTAGGGTTGTCTTTTTCCCAACCTTACCAATGTTGTATGTGTTTTTGAACCCATCATGAATAACTCTACGGTCAAACAACCAAGGTCTACCTAAAAGTAAATAACATGCTTTCATAGATATAAGATCACACCATATATCATCAACATATGATTTCCCAACACTAAAGGATATTAAACAACGAGAATTATCTCTTAGGCCCTTACCTTGACTCAACAACTCGAATATTGTAAGGGTGAGGGTGCAACTCGAGTGTGCAACTAGGGCTCATCTACCATGCTCAATGAGGAAACATTTGTGCAACTCCCTCCATCAATAATGATCGAGTACACTTTGCCATTTATGGTTCTCCTGGATCCTTGTATTCGCTCAAGGCCTGCATAATCACAAGCAATTCTCCTTCATTAGCCTCTTCAACAATTTCTTCTAGACGTTCAACAAGGCATAGTTCTCTTTGTGGCTCATCCTCTTCTATCAATGCCTTATCATTCTCAACAATAATGATACTCTTTTATTTGGACGAGTCAAAAGCAATGTGTCCTAAACCTTGACACTTAAAACACATACGATTTACATTAAAACCGAGTAGCAGCGTTATTACGAGGTGTAGTCTAAGTAGTAGTAGGCTTGGGTGCGGAACTCAGGTCTATTCCTCCCAGATATTTGACTATAGTATAATCCTCAAACTCTTAACGATCATACTTGATCATCATCCTTTCGAACTCCTTTGAATATTCCTCCATACACATCGAACCTTGTTGTAAGTTATGCAACTTGGAATAGTTGTTCTAGATGTATGTGGGTGGTAAGAATCGAGTCTACAACTTAGATATCATTTTCTCCCAACTCTTTATCTAGGGTTTTCTCTAATTATCACACTTTTTCACCATATTTTCCCACCATTTGGAGGCAAATCCTCTAATAGCAACAAGGTTAACCTTCTTCTCATCTTTCACTTCTTTGTAGTCGAAGATCCTTTCAACTCGTTTATAACTAGTGCGGAAACTCATCTCGGGTTATGGCGGCCCTCAAACTTTGGGATTTCAACTTTGAAATTTGAGTTTGGACGTGGCGAGTGATGCCTTCTCCCTCTCTTTCTCTCCCCTGCTCTCACTAACTGGAAGAAGCAAAAGGATTGCTCTCTTCTTCATCATCCTCGTGTGAGTGGGTATGAGGTGGTGAGCTTGGATGTGACTCCTCTATTTCACGTTGCTTCTTTTCCATCATATCTCCTAGTTGCTTTCTCAAATAAATGTCCTGGGCACGCAACTCATCATAGTTGTTTATGAGCATTTCAAAACGCTCTTCCAACGGTATACTTCCACTTGTTTTGGTTTATGTGTTCTTTTGTGGATTGATGTGTTTGGGATGAAGGGTTGTGTTTGGGGGTTAATGAAACTGAACTTAAGAAAGGCTCCAAAGCTCGATATAAAAACTTTTGTACCAAGATGATAAGCTACACCTATCCTGAAAGCAGTATGAACCGCCGCAATTCTTAAGGACTTAGAAAGGACTCAAAAAGAATAACTAGGCGATGAGGTACCAAGAACATAGCTAATCACTCTATAAAAGATGAATAACAATGGAAACTAGCACTAAGGCAATAAGATAGACTAGAATTACCCAAGGATACAGTCACACCACTAAGGATAAAACTAGGGCACTAATCACACAAAGAGATACAATCGCACCACTCTAAGTCTAATAAGACTCTTCAAACACAACCTAATTACACCACTAACTAGACAAGCAAAAGAGAATTTAGGGTTTGAAACGAGCTCAGCTCAACTTTACTTAGTATATAGCCAATATTCAAAATCAGGTTTTCTCTTCCAAGTGAAGGCCTATACATATATATAGGACCTTGAATCTAGGTTACATCACTCTAATCCAAGGGTTATAAATCCCTTTTTCAAGCCAAAGATTCCGATACATTCGAGTAAAAAGGATAAAAAAGTAATTCTAAGGATCGTGACAGGTTGTAGTCGATATCAACACATTCTCTATGCATTCTGTTCCTTAAACTTTCCCTTTCTAGCTCTGCTAAAGATGTCCAAATAGATCTAAGTGTAAGCTGCAAAATGGTCCGAGCTCGGATGACTATCAACTCGGAAAAGATCAACTTAGACTTATTATCTTAGAATAATTTCAGTTTTGTCCGGCCTTTTTACTCATGTCCGAAGAGGCAGATAAGTATTTCTAAGTTTTGCCAACACTCTCTTAAGAGTTGTGTCAAAAGCGAGGACTCAATAGTAGATTATGACGACTCAAAATTGTCGGTTGGCACTTGGTTGGTTCTCGGTATGTGTTAGAGTCCGCTGGGGTGCTCTCCCCATCAATCGTCGGATGGCTCAGACAGTCGAGACACTTTCTAAAATTTACCTAATTTTCCTTTATTAAAAAACCAAAATATAGTTTTAAGAATTAAAACATATTATAAAGAAATCACGAGTCACTTTTGAAAGAAAAACTAACAAAACTAAATTATTTTTCCTTTTCTTCTCGGTTTACCCACGGGACAACAAAAAATGGAGAAAAACTATAAAGGTTAGGAATTGTTTTAGAAAAGGACTCCATTGATCAAACTAATGTTCCAATGTTCAGGGGCAAAGATACAAAATAAGGAGGGGTGCTCCTCATTCCGCTCGTGACAAGGACATCCTCTATTAATTAGATAAGTGAGTAAAAATTGGATTAAAGAAAACAAGCAATCAACATGCCAGTACAAAAATTAAAGGCATTCAAAACATGGTATAAAGAATTAAATGAAAACAATAAAAAAGTTGATGGATCGAAGCCATGGGAATTAGTTGTTAGCAATAGTTAATAAAGCTAAGAGGTTGGAAAAAGTGGGCTTTGATAGTAAAAGCAGGGGATAGCGCCTGGTCGGCTTAGAAGGAATAATGTGTCCAACTTTGAAATCAAACAAGGGCAACAAAGAAGATGGCCTGGGATTCGACCCAACAGAGGACTTCTAAAACATAGGAGATCACCACCTTGTTGCCAAACGAAGTTCCGAGTAGCTAGGGAATTTTGAAGACGAAGTTCGATTCACTCAAACGTTCGAGTTGAAGATATACTTATAACTTTAACTAAAAACAATGTATTCAAAGAGTTGTTTTTACAAGAACCAGGCAAGCCTTATATAGGAGGCCATTTCCCACGCAAAATACCTTTCCTAACCAATAAGGAAAGATTATGACTAATCATAATTAATTAACACTAATTATAATGATTAATCTTGACTAAAAACAGAAAACTAAAATCTGCAAAAGTATTCGACTACATGAGTAATCCGAACCAATAAGAGCTTCTTCTTCGTCTTAACAAGTTGTGATTGGTTGTAAAGACTGAAAAGGCTTGACAATGCCACTAGAAGACATCCTATTGAACGACTCCAAAAGGTAGGTTGCAGCGTAAGAGCTAGCTTGTAAGTAGGGTAGTTTATGACGCTAAGAATCATGGCTTACTTGAGAGAAGTCTTCTCAATCTGATTTCTTCTTGTTTTGAAGGAAGCTTGTAGCTCTTCTAAACTCACAAAGACTCCTTCTCTATACTCGGAAACCAATCACCATTAATTGGACGGGAGTGTGGCTTCGCTTCTAACCGGTCGAAAACAGCTCAAAACCTGTGAATATAAGAAGTAGTATTTTACAACATCTGAATACAACAATTCATAAATTGTCTTAAATTATTACAAACCAAAATTATTCTCAATCAAAAGAACTAAATTGTTCAAGTAACGAGATAACAAAAATCACTCGAAATTGAGTGAGGTGAATTCTAGGTGCGGATCGATTGATGAAGTTGAGACATCCGATCTTTCCTTTGCATTGATCCGGGCCCATTAGTCTTGGACTTAAAATTTCCTTCACGTCATTGATCAGTATGGCTAAGTTCTTGGACTACTTTGTTACTCGCTCGAATTGTTGTGTTCATTAGATTTTGAGTCGATTGTTTGAAAATTTAAATGAAATTACATATTAAAAAACCACAATATGTAAGCAATAAAAATTGAATTTAAACAATGATATAAAAAAATGCTATAAAAAAACACTCGAATACATGGAAATAAGCTCTCATGCTAACCCATATACTAGGCTCGGATCTTTACATGATTTTTATGAAGTAACGGTAAGTCGGAGTGAAAAAAAAAAGCGAAATAAAGGCTTTTTAGTAAAATTTTAGAAACCAAAATTTGGAGTGTGAGTGATAGAAAGTAGAGAGAAGAGCTTGAAAGAGAGTTTTAGTACAAGTGAACCAGAAAATGGCGAAACCGGTTTGTGAGACGGTTGGCGGAGGGGAACCCTCTATTTATAAAAAATGGATAAACTCGGGCTAATATTTCCAAAAATGGATAAATAAATATTTGAGATGTTGAGTTAGTAAAAACGACACAATTAACGAAGAACCATGTACTCGGTGCTAGACTAAAACAACCATGCTTTATGGTCTAAGGAAGCATGTTATGGTTTGACGATGAAAACAAGTCAAATCGATGCATTTTTCCTAGCTTAGAGGTCGGTGCCGATTTAGAGTTGCGCTAAAGAGCCTGAACCAAATTGGGACCGACCGAGAAATAAAATTATTGGTTGGTTTGGCCCATGGAGACATGCTTTAGGTTGTGTTTTGACAATGCTTAGCTTTTTGTAGGCTGAAATGGGTTTTACAACTTTGCTTTAGTCAAATCTTATCCTCTCGTGTACAAATGAAGCTGGGTTTTCATGAGCTCATAACAAGTACTTAAAGTTCTTGCCTTTCATGAGCTTCACGCTTAAAGATGTTCGAATGCTAGTTGAAGAAGAGTTGTCTACCATAACCACAACGAGTCATGGTAAATTTATGAAATAACTACTAAAGAGAAGAAAAACTCCGGTACTAGTACAACGAAGCCTTGTACCTAACGAGTAACTTGCACTAAAAAGTTTGTGCTCTTGACTTTGGTAGACAATGGGTCAGCTGTGAGCATATGCCCCTAGAGAACTACTAAGAGGTTAGGAATAATAGAGCACAAAATCTCTAAACAAAATGTGCATCTTAGAGCATATAATAACTCTAATAGAACTATCCTAGGAATAGTATTGAAGGCTTTGGTATGCTCATCTGGTCCCTCAATTGATTTTGAGTTTAAGTCATCCGTCTAAATTTAGGATTAACTAAGATGCATCCTAAAAGAAATTCACAAGACTAAGTAATATTATATAACTAACCTAAGACTTTGTACTAAGATGTTTTTTATTAAAAGTCTAAGGACTTAATTCTACTTTAGAAAGTAGAAACTCACTAGTCATATTAATTGAGCTTGACTGAGCCACTAAGTTTTGGAAAACTCGACCAATTTAGTATGACTTAGACATCAAGTTTGCCAAATAATTTCACATTCATAACTTCCCTTTTAAACTATCATGCTTTAAGAATTGAACTAAAATTACTTGTCTTAATACTATTAAAGCCATATTCACTTCGAGAAATTAATTAACTCGATAAACATTGAAATATGTCTAAATAACTCATAAACTTATCTTTGTTGAACTTATGCATTGGGTTAAGACATAACAGGAATCATAACATATTGAATATTAGACTTGAAAATTTCTAGTTTAAAAGATTAAGTAGATTCAATCTTTAAATGCTTGATTTAAACTAATACCAACCAAATTTTTTACCAAAGTATTTTTATACTTTGATTACCATTCTCTAATTTGGTTTTGCGGGTTTTGTAAAGAAATTTAATTACAAATAAAAGCAAGGACATTAACTTCTTCATTGAAAGACTATAACAGAAAATCCATAATTCACGAATAGACTCGATCTACACTAATATGCTTATTCGTTGCTTGTTTTGGGCAATTTTTCCTTTCTAAGTCTAGTGCATTTTTGTACCTTATCTTACGGATACTTTGATATGGTAGAACAAATTCTCGATGCTAGGACCTAAGCGCAACAACTTATTTGAAATGGTCCGAAATCATGTCATAGACTGTCCCAAACAATGGCTAGTCGACCTAGTTTTTCCAGCTAAAGACACAACAACTTTCTTCCAAGCAGCCTATAAATAGAAGCCCCGATACAAGACTTACAACATTTCTAGAACCAAGTGCTTAATTATTTCATTCTTTTAGCTTATAACTCGCAGATTGTACTCACATATGTTGTCGTGAATCATAACTCTTGTAAGAAAAGTCTTATAGTCTCTCTTTCATTTCAAACACTTTTCTTAGTCATCCCTTGACTGAGTTGATATTCTATATTCAACTCATTTGTGCTATGTTGCAAAGGGTACCTTAACTTGTAAGTACTAGGTCGATAAGGGGGCCTGGGAAAATTGTAACAAATTTGCCTAAGGGAGCAAATCTAGGTAGTCATTAACTTTGTATTTGTGGATTCATCAAATAGTGGAGTTTGAATTTGTGTTTAGATTAGCACGAGTACAAGATTTTCTCGCCCCTATGGGGGTTTCCTTGTAAACAAACTATCTTTATTCTTTCGTGTTTTTGAGTTACTCTAGGTTCGGTTTCTTTGTCCGAGTTTTTATTTCATTTTTTAACTTAATTTTTGCAATTTTATTTTAACAATCCAAAGGTATAAAGATTGTGGCTCATCTATATGGAGTGTTCGATCAAGGAAGATCATTCACTAAACCACC
This sequence comes from Talinum fruticosum, assembly GCA_021018815.1. Lineage (NCBI taxonomy): Eukaryota > Viridiplantae > Streptophyta > Magnoliopsida > Caryophyllales > Talinaceae > Talinum > Talinum fruticosum. The sequence goes on along the minus strand of JAITYX010000025.1, from coordinate 4,868,875 downwards.
AAAGTTTAAGGACTCGAACTTTTCCCTTTGAAGGAAGTTAATGCATTGCTTCATTTAAGATCAAGATGATGAGGAAGTCGGGGATATCATCGCGAGATATAAACTATATCCCTATGAAGCAAGCAAGCATTAAAATTGTCCCAAACTTGAAGACGAAATTCATAAGCGATGAGAACGAAATACACAAGAAAATCATAGACCTATGAACATTCTTATATGTGCATTAAATTCATCGGAGTTGAGCAGAGTCTTAGATTGTGATACGACTAAAGAGGTGTGGGACACTTTGGTGACCACCTTTGAAGGAACAAGCCAAGTGAGACAAACCAAGGTCAGCCGAGTATCTACGCAAGTATGAATTATTTAAGATTGAGGCTGATGAGAGCATCATCAAGATGTACATAAGGTTCACTAAGATTGTAAATAATCAAAAATCTCTCGGTAAGAAGGTATCCAATAAAGAAGTTGTTAGAAAACCTATATGGTACCTTTCAAAGAAGAAATGGGGTCCAAAGGTAATGGTTATTGAAGAAGAAAAATCGAAGGCCATCATGAGAAAGAAGATCACTTTAAAAGGAAGTTAGACCATGTCCGAATAGCTAAGACTCAAAACAAGATTCGATGGTGCTTCTAAGAAGAGAATTCAAGAAGATGATAATACACAAGAAATAGTAGAAGCCTAAAACTAAAGTCTTTAGAAAAGAAAGGAACTGTAAATGCTCTTCTCTTATAAATTCCTTTTTTACTTAAAATTCTAGTTTCATTGAGAATGCCAAGAAAGAGCATAGTGTCAAGGACTATGAAGACTCGGGTTTTGACTCTAAGTTGTTATTAGTATTACATGAAGACTCACGTATAAATCCTATCTCTCTTAAGTTTGGATGCCACATCATTCGAGTGCCATAAAAACTCTTATCTAAGTTTTCAATCGTTTCTAACCGACTCAAAAACGCCTTATTGCATATCTCCTATACTCGGTGTTTCGACTCACTCGGACATCACTTAGAACTCTCGCATGCTTAAATAATATCTCTCACACTCTTATTCTTAGTACTCACTATGTATTTCAATGCAAAAAGAATTACAACCTTAATTCTTTATTCTAAGTTAGTTTATTTCCTTGAGAATTATTTGACCGGATCAAGTTGATACGCTCCGATATATTTACTCTCTCTACTTGATCAGCTTAGGATTTACTCAAGAAGGAATTTGATTATATTAAATATTAGACTCAGAAATTTCATTCCTTTAGGCCAAAGATAATTACGCATTTAATTACTTCCATTTAATTATTATTTGTGCCTAATCTTGGACCAAAGTATTGTTATACTTTGAGAACCAATGTGGTTTACTTTTGTAGGTTTTTCAAACTAGGCTAACTTATTTTTAAAATACAAAAGCAACCGGCTTCTAGCCGTTAAACATGAGCGGACAAGTTTTAGCTACTTGTGGACATGGCTCGGACACGTGTCGGGGTTGTTTGTTTCCAAAACTAGAAAACTCCAACTCTAGGCCTAAGGGTTGTTTCCACCATAACTTTAAGTCACCATAAAGTGATTGGACCATCTTTTGGAGCCAAGACCAGTTGCACAACGTTTATATGCCAACAGATCTTTTCTAAGCGACTTAAATTAGCCGTTACAATGGCTAGTGAAAACTTCTATCCGTAACAAGGCCTCAACGGTCACTTTGTGTGGCTGGCTATAAATAGAAGCCATTCCACAAGACTAGAAGATTGCTGAACAGATTGCTAGAACCGTATTTATTATTCAACTAATTATTGTTCTCATTCTTACTCAATCTTCCATTTACAACTCGAAGTCCGTGTTTAATATTTTATGAGTTGTAAAGAAAGTCTTGTAATCAGTTACATTCTTTTCTTACTTTCTAAGTAAGGTCCCTTGACTGAGCTGTAAGGGTTAACTCAGCTTAGTTGTCCCCGATTGTAAAGGTTACCTCGATCCGGAATTACTATATCGGATAAGGGAACTTCGAGTCTAAGAAAACATTGTAAGGAATTATTTAAGGGAGCAATTCGGTTGAGTCAGTCCTTTGTATTTTGTGGATTCAAAATAGTGGATTTGACTTGGTGCTTGGATTAGCACTGTCCGTGGTTTTCTACCCGGGAGGGTTTCCACGTACATCCGTGTTATTACTTTGCTGAGTCCAATCTAGACTCGGAATCTTGTGTTGAGTCGTATTGTTGCAAAAATTGTTTAATTTTCTTCTTCACCCTATTCACCCACCCCCTCTAGGGTGACTTAGACTCTCCAAGAGTAAACCTTCAATTAGTATCGAGCCTAGCCTTTTAAGAGGATCTCACTACCCAAAGGTATAAAGATCAGATGGCTTAGAACAATGGAGAGTTCGATGAAGGAAAATCATCCACCGGACCACCGAAGATCAAAGGGTCAAACTTTGCCCATTGGAAGAAAATGATGGAATGTTTTTGGATGGACAATGATGAAGATGTTTGGAACATCATCCAAGCCAACAACTACATTCCAATGAAGATGGAGAATGCAGCTCTTATATCTAAAGCCAAATCGGAGCTCACCACTAAGCGGATCGAGAAATTCATAAAGAATTTAAAGGCAATGAACACATGGATGTGTGCCATTAGCACATAAGAATACAACAGGGTCTCAGCTTGTGACATAGCTAAAGTGGTGTGGGACACTCTTGTCAACACCTATGAAGGAACAAGCCAAGTGAAGCAGGCAAAGATAAGTCGAGTATTTTCATAAATATGAGCTTTTCAAGATGGAGCTAGAAGAAAACATCACTAAGATGTATGTTCGGTTTACAGAGATTACTAATAATCTCAAATCTCCGGGTAGAAAGATCTCTCACGAAGAAATGTCCAGAAAGATTTTAAGAAGTCTACCAAAGAAGAGATGTGTTCTTAAGGTGACAACCATTGAAGAAGCTGAGAACCTATCTCAACTAAGGCCGGACAAGCTTATTGGCAAGTTACTCATTCACGAAATTTATCCGGAGGAAGAGGATGCCGAGGTTAACACCAAAAAGAATATTGCGCTGAAGGCCTTAGAAAGCAAACGTGCAAGTTTGAGCTCCTCGTAGTCAGAAGAGGATCCTATGGTACTCATAGCTCATGGCTTCAAGGGAATGATCAAATACAAGAGGTGGGAAAAAAGGCCAAATGATGAGTTATATAAGAAGGATAAAAAGAATAAAAAGGTAAATTTTCTTCTCCTTCAAAGTTATCTTTATCTAAGAACTTTAGTTGCTATGAATGTGGCACAAAGGACCACATAGTCAGAGACTATCCCAAGACAAAGAAGGACAGAAAGGAAAAGGCTATGATGGCTACCTAGAGTGATGATGACTCATCCGAAGAAGATGACTCGAAAGCTGAATCCGAGTCGGACAACGAGGACTCGATATTGATAAGGTCATTGAATACTTTCTCAAATTTTCAAAAGTTGATTTAGCATGATATATTTTTACTTTGGAAGAAAAGTCCAACTCGACTCATTCTAGTTCAAAGAACAAGTTGAGTCTCTTATCGATGAGAGCAATGCTTTAAAAAATTAATTGAAAAAGCCGAGATAAAATCTAAAAGAACTTAAGACCAGTACTCATGCAAATGAGATCGTGTCCGAGTCACTCGTAACAGAGAATGAGCAACCGAAAAGAAAGCTCAATGAGTCTCAAGAGCTTGTTTTGAAATTCACTCAATGTAAAAAACATTGATATGCTATTAGGCTTTTAGTGTGTCTCCTTCATAAAGAAGGGCTTGGTTTCAATGAAGAAGAGGAATAAAAAACCTATTCTAATCTTTTCAAAAGGGTTCCAGAACTGTAAAGTTCAGGAAGACTGAGCATTGTCTCATTCATACAAATGAATAGACAACTAAGTCCGAACCGATTTACAGGAAAAAGCCTTCTCTCTGCCCGTTTACAAAAGAAAATATTTGAAAGGAAAGAGACACAAACTTAGTTTTCCGGAAGGAAGACTCAGAATCAAACCAAACCCAAAATTATTCAAATCTGGGTTCCCAAAAGTGATCTTCCTCACAAAAGGACCACAATAAAGGAAGTTACTAGGTTCGCAAGAGGAAGTGAGAAGGGTTAGTTTGTCTATGTCTTGTAGATAATGCGGAAGAAGAAGAAAGGTCATTGATACTTAGACGGTGGTTGCTCACGCACAAAATATCGGGAGACTTAGGACTCTTCTCCGAACTAAAAGATCTTAAAGGAGGAAAAGTCACGTTTAGAGATAACAACAAAGGCAAGATAGTAGGGATTGGCAAAATTGGTGAAGGAAACAACATGGTCAGCCCAGTCTACCTTGTCAAAGAACTTAAGTACAATCTTCTTAGCATTTCTCAGCTATGTGATAAAGGTCAAGAGGTAATGTTCACTTAGACCAACAGCTACATCTATGATGTAATCCCCAAAGAGACTAAGGTCTCGGGTTTGAGGTCGAGTAACACTTACATTATTCCATTCTCATGTTTAAGTCAGAATTTGTCTTGTTTGAAAGCATCCGTGAATGATGATTCTTGGCCTTAGCATCGTAGACTATGTCATATCAGCATACATACCATCAAGAAACTTGCATCTCATAGATTGGTTAGGGGTTTACCTAATCGTGCCTTCAAGAAAAATCAAATCGTGAGGTATTCACAAAAGGTAAGCATGTCAAACCATCTTTCAAGCTACTCAAAATTGTATCTACATCCAAAGTGCTTGAATTGCTTCATATGGATTTGTGTGGTGAAATTCCTGCCAAAAGTCCGGGAGGTAAATCGTATATACTTGTTGTTGATGATTTCTCGCGATTTACTTGTGTTTTCTTAAGAACAAGAATGAAGACTTCAAAGAGTTCACTAAGCTCTGCAAAAAATTCAAGTGGAGTCTCGGACTCGGATTAGAAGGATTCGAACCGACCATGGAAGGGAGTTCAACTCGCTCAAAATTTACAGACTTCGTGACAAGAATGGCATCTCTCAACACTTCTCTACATAAAGAACTCTTCAAAAGAATGGAGTAGTAAAGAGAAAGAACAGAACTCTTAAAGAAATAGGAAGGACTATGATGATTCAATAATGATCTACGTTACTATTTATGGGCTGAGGAGCATTTGACTCGGTTTGATGCTAGGTTAGATGAAGGTATATTTCTAGGTTATTCATCTCATAGCAAAGCAACTCATAATGGAGAAACTCGGAATGTTATGACTCGGATCGAACAAACTCAAGAGCCGACGATAAAATGTCTGAAGAACAAGTCAATGAGACTCAACAAGATCAACCTATTCAACCAACAAACTTGGTAAACCAATGTAAGACCCGAAAAATTCAGGTGCTTGCTTAATAATGAATTAAGCTATTAAAAGTTAACTAAAAATTCGAAATTATTAAATTAAGTGAATTAGAATTTTTCGAGTCGAAATTAAAACCCGACAATGAAACCCGAGCATGGGCAAGCTTAATTGAGCTTATTGACATTAAAGTTGGGCCTAATTTGTCAAAGTCCAAAGCAGAAAAAATCAAAATAAAAAGAAAAGAAAAGGAAATGAGAAATGGATGTGGTCGAGTCATTTTGAGGAGGAGGAGTTGGCATATTACTAAGCAAAACAAAGGAATTGGTCCAATTGAAATGAAAGAGCAAAATGAATTAGGTGTAGAACTTAAGTGAGGAGAGTGAAAGTGTGACTAAGAACAATAAAGAAGAAAGAGAAACGAAAGAAGTACAAGGAGAAGAACGGGGAAAGCGAGAGGGAGCAGAACGGAGCAAGAGAGGGAGAGAGCGCAAGAGGCTGGTGGCCGGTAGCCGCCTGAATGGCGAGGCGCCGCTGCCGGTGGGCGAAGGGAGAGCGAGGGTTCGAGAGGCCGAGTAGAGCAAAAGAAGAAAGGGGAACAAAAGAACGCGAAGCGAAGGAAAGCGAGGGGAGCAGAGGAAAGAAGCGAGCGGATCAAAGGGAAAGAGAACAGAGGGAGACCGAGAGGTGAGGGGCCGATAGAGAGAAAAAGAGCTCAGCCGAACGAGAGGAGACATAGCAAGAAACGGAGAGGCGAAGGGCGAGAGAGCCGAGAGGAATCGGGGCAGAGCAAGAACTAGAGATTTAGAGGAAGAGTGAGAGTGTAATCAAGAACGAGAGAGGCGAGAAGACCGAGGCAAAACCAGATGCAAGAACTCGAGGGAGCGAGAAGATGAGAACCAAACCAGAAGCAAGAACAAGAGACAGAGAGTAGCAAAGAATTGAGACCGAGAGGTAGAAGAAGAAAAGGGAAATCGAAAGGCGGAAGAAGAAGCAAACCCCAATTAGAAAACCCTCCAAAGCCGAATTTCTTAGAACCTCTAAGAATCCAAGGTGAGTAATTCAAATTCATCCTCAAGAATTAAAATGAATTAGGTGGATTGAACGTGAATTTGAAGTATGAAATTGGAAACCCTAAGTTAATTGAAGAAGTTAGAGGCCTAAATTCACGAATGAGCAACTCACGAATTGAAAAGCATGTTGCGAATTTGATGTCCGATTCATGAATTTAGTGATGATTGAGCATTGTTGAGCATGATTATTGAGCTATATCTTGAGAATTTGATGAAAATGGCTTGAATAGGTTTAGTGAGAAAAATAAGAAAATCGAATTTCATGATTTAAGTGCAGATTTTCATGAATTTACCTTGTCTGTCCGAATTATTGCGAATCCATGTGTAGCCCAAAATTCCTGAAACTTTTACTATAGCTTCTTGATAATTTATGAGAGTTCTCTATAAAATTTGGTATGCATTGGATGAGTAGATTGGAAGATATGGAGTTTTGAGTGAAAATGTGCTGTTTTGGGTAAAAATCGAAATTAAGTGAGTAACTAAATTAAGAATCGAAATTCAAGAAGCTATATGGCTAGATTAAGAGATATATATCAATTAAGAAAAGTTATAGAACCATAAACCACCTATGCACATTATTACGCAATCATGAAAACGATGAGTTCATTGATTATAAATCCTAATTGACATGTTTATGTGATTATGTGTTTATCTTGAAGTACATCGATTATAAATGACATAAGCATGCCTATACGAGTTGGACTGATTGTGCTTGAGTTGGAACTTGCTTATGTGAATTGTTATCTGCGAAGATATTGCGTATGAAGTCTGTTGAGCATGAATTATATGAATTAAGTGCATCTCTTCAATCGAGTAATAAGAATATAATAAGAAGATAAGAAACATAAAGAACTAAAGAAGGGAGAGAGGATTGTGCTATTGATCTTAGACCCCACGAAATAAAGAACCCTCTCGAAGCTATGGCCATAGAATTATCTCGTCAAGCCGAAGCCACGAATTGAATTGCTTCTACGAATTCTCGACACTATGCGTCCTTCGGACTTTGAGGCTTGCCTCGAGGCCACGAATTGTTTTGCCTCGAGGCCACGAATTGTATGCCTCCAAGAACCGAGCCCACGAATTGTTTTGGCTCCAAGAACTGGGTCTTTAGAGCGGAACATAAATCTTCTTTCCATTCGAAACTAAGAAGACTTAAAGAATTACGATATGAAGAAATGAATGATTATGCATGATGAACAAGAAGGAAAGAAGCAATGATTTATGAAATGCATAATTGAACTAAAGAAGAAGAATGGGAAGAAGAACGAATCCCGATTTCATAAGAAACTAATATGATAAGAAGTAAGATGTGATTTCTCGATGAATGACTTACGTGATGAATGCCTTATATGATGAATGATTCTATGACTTACTTGCGTAGAAAGACAAATGAAGTATGTTTGATTGAATTCATGAGTAATTGACATCATTGTGCTTCTTGGTAAGTTGGTAAGTTAGAATCTCGCATGTCTTAAGCATGTATGATCCGAATCGTATGTTATGAATGAATTGTGAACTTACGTGTGTTTGTTAATGAATTAATGTGCAAAGTGAAACGAGGATTGGGTTTGGATCATTCATTGGGCTCGTGGAGCTCATGACCTCACAAAAATTTCAGTGTACGAAGTTAAGACTCGCAGGAGTTGCCTTGGCTTTCGAAATAGCGAAGGATAGGAGATGCCGAACTTACTACATTTTTTTCTATCTTTTGTTTGTAAAGATGTTGTAAAGATCAATTATATGTGAACTTAAGTTTTGACTATGGATATAAAATCCCCATGTGAATACTCGAGCGTGTGGCTCGTTGAGTTTGTGTTGTGTTTTCTCCGAGCGTGTGGCTCGTTGAGCTTGTGTTGTTGATACTCCGAGTGTGTGGCTCGTGTGTTTATGAATGTGTTTCGTGCAAGATTAAGGCTTTACGCCTATGGGATTAGCCATATTACGGAGGAAACTCTGTCGAAACTTTCGAAAAGCCTTTGAAAACCTAGAACCACGCTTCCGCCAATCCAAGAAGAGCTATTAACCCTAAGTTGAGACCCATGTAATACTCCGGGGTGGGTCCAGGGGCATTACAACCAAAGTACAAGTGAAACTTTTAATTATGCATCACACCACCCACCTGAAAACATATTATTTGATATCAAGAGTGGGGTAAGAACTCAATTTTCTTTGCATAATCTGTGTGCATTTTTGCATTCATATCATTAACGTAACCCAAAAATGCACTAGAAGCCCTAACTAAGCCTGAACGAATGGAGGCCATGCAAGAGGAGCTCAATTAATTTGAAAGAAATCAAGTCCGGACTCGACCAAACGACCATCTAACCACCCAGTCATACGAACCAAATGGGTTTTCAAGAACAAACTGGGTGAGGAAGGGTTGGTAGTCGAAATAAGGCTAGACTTCTTGCCCAAGGTTACAATAAAGAAGAAGAAATTAATTGTGGGTAAACCTTTGCACCTGTTGCTAGGATTGAGGCAATTAGAAATTTATTGGCATTTGCATCTAGCATGAATAACAAGCTTTATGAAATGGATGTCAAATGTTCCTTTCTGAATGATTTCATTCAAGAAGAAGTTTATGTTGAGCAACCCCGGATTTGAAAACTCTTAATTTCCAAATCATGTTTTTAAACCGCAAAAGGCTTTATATGGTCTTAAACAAGCTCCTAGAGCTTGGTATGAAAGACTAAACAATTTCTTGATTGAAAACAATTTTAAAAGAGGTTAGATTGACAAAACTCTTTTCATAAAAATCAAGGGAAAGATTTGCTTATTGCTCGATTTATGTTGATGATATCATTTTTCGAGCTACTAATGAAACTCTATGTCAATAGTTTTTGAGTTGATGAGACAGGAGTTCCAAATGAGTATGATGGGAGAACTCAACTTCTTTCTTGGTTTACAAATCAAAAAAGACAAGAATGTCATTTTTGTCCATCAATCCAAGTATACCAAGGTCAAGACTCGGTTTTTAACTCTTAAGTCATTCCGAGTATTACATGAAGACTCGGTATAAATCATATCTCTCGCAAGTTTTGATTTCAAGTTATTCCGAGCACTATAGAAAATCTTATCTAAGTTTTCATTCGTTTCTATCCGACTCAAAAACACGTTATTACATATCTCCTACATTGATGTTTCGAGTCACTCGACTTCATTTAGAACTATCGCATGCTCAAATAATCTCTCTACCACTCTTTTCCGAGTATTGATCTGTGTATTTCAACGAAAGAGAATTACAACATTAATTCCTTATTCAAAGTTAGTTTACTTCTTCGAAAATTATTTGACAAGATCAAGTTGTTATACTCGATATTTTACTCTCTCTACTTAATCGTCTTAAGGATTGATTCGGATGGAGTTTGAGTATATTGATTATTAGACTCGGAAAATATTATAAGGAATTGTTTAAGGGAGTAATTCTATAAGGGTTAACTCAACTCTGTTGTCCCCGATTGTAAAGGTTATCTTAGTCGGAAGTACTAGATCGGATACTGGTAACTTCGAGTGTAGGAAAACATTTAAGGAATTGGTTAAGGGAGCTATTTTGTTTGAGTCGAGTCCTCTCGCATTTTGTGGATTTAAAATACTTGGATCCGACTTGGTGCTTGGATTAGCAATATCCGTGGTTTTCTACCCTAGGAGGGTTTCCACGTAAATCTGTGTTATTCCTTTTCGAGTCCAATCTAGACTTAGAATCTGTTGCTAAGTCTGAATTATTGCAAAAATTCTTTAATTTACTTCATCACCCTATTCACCCCTCTCTACGGTGACTTAGACTCTCCACTAGCAAACCTTCAATTGGTATTAGTGCTTACCTTTTCAAGAGGATCTCACCTTCTAAAGGTATAAAGATCGGATGGTTCGGAACAATGGAGAGTTCTATGAAGGAAGATCATCAACCGGACCACTCGAAGTTCAAAGGGTCAAAATTCCCCCATTGGAAGAAGATGATGGAATGTTTGCTGATGGACAACGATGAAGATGTTTAGAACATCATCCAAGTAGAAAACTTCATTCCAATGAAGACGAAGAATAGAACTACTGTGCCAAAAGCCAAATCCGAGTTCACCACTGAAGTGACTGATAAGTTAAGAAAGAACTTCAAAGCTATGAACACACTCGATGTGTGCTATTACCATAGAAGAATACAACAGAGTTTCAGCATGTGACACAACTAAAGAGGTGTGGGACATTCTTGTCAACAGATCTTAAATCTGTGGGTAGAAAGATCTCTCACAAAGAAATGTCCAGAAAGATTTTGAGAAGTCTACCAATGAAGAGATGGGGTCCCAAAGTGACAGCCATTGAAGAAGCTCATAACCTCTCCCAACTAAGTCTAGATGAGTTTATTGGCAAGCTACTCACTCACGAGATTCATCCGGAGGAAGAGGATGCAAAGGTCAGCACCAAAAGAATATTGCTGAGCTCTTCGAATCGAAGAGAACCCTATGGCACTCATAGCTAGCGGCTTTAAGAGAATGATGAAATATAAGAAGTGGGAAAAGAGGCCAAAAGACGAGTTCTACAAGAAAGATGAGAAGGACAGAAAAGGTAAATATTATTCTCCTTCAAAGTTATCTTTATCTAAGAACTTTGGTTGCTTTGAATGTGGCAGCAGGGAACACATAGTCAAAGATTGCCCCAAGAGAAACAAGGACACAAAGAAGAATGCTATGATGGTAACTCTGGAGTGGTGACGACTCATCTAAAGAACATGATTCCGATGACTCAAAGTGTCTTATGGCACTTACTGAGTCAAAAGCTTAATCCGAGTCGGACAGTAAGGACTCGGATATTGATGAAGGAGTTGAATACTTTCTCAAATTTTCAAAAGTTGATCTAGCATGATATATTTTCACTTTGGAAGAAAATTCCAATTCGAATCATTCCGGTTCAAAGAATAACTTGAGTCTCTTATTAATGAGAGCAATGCTTTGAAAAATGAATTGGAAAATTTGAGGCGAAATCCGAAAGACCTTAAGACCAAGCACTCAAGCAAATGAGACCGTGTCCGAGTCACTCTAAACAGAGAATGAGCAGCTGAAAAGAAAGCTCAATGAGTCTCAAGAGCTTGTTTTGAAATTCACTTAAGGTTAGAAAACCTTGATATGCTATAAGGCTCTCAGTGTGTCTCCTTTAGGAAAGAAGGACTTGGTTTCAATGAAGAAGAGGAATAAAAATCCTATTCTAATCTTTTCAAAAAGGATTCTAGAACTGTAAAGTTTATGAAGGCTGAACATGGTCCCATTCCTAACAATTAACAGAGGACTAAGCCCGGACAAGCTTACAAGAAAAGGCCTTCTCCTCCCTTTTAGAAAAGAAAAGATTTTCAAAAGAAAGAGACACATACTCGGTTTTACGGAAGGAAGACTCGGAATCGGACCGGACCCAAAATTATTCAAATATAGGTTCCCAAAAGTGGTATTCCTCAAAAAGGGCCATAGTAAAGGAAGTTACTAGGTTCATAAGAGAAAGTGAGAAGGGTTAGTTTCTTTCTCTCTTTTAGATAACTCGAAGAAGAAGAAAGGTCATTGTTACTTACACGGTGGTTGCTCACACCACATGTCGGGAGATTCAAGACTCTTCTCTAACCTAGAAGATCCGAAAGGAGGAAAAGTGACTTTAGGAGATAACAAAGAAAGGCAAGATAGTAAGGATTGGCAAAATTAGTAAAGGTAACAACACGGTCAGCCCAGTCTACCTTGTCAAAAGACTCAAATACAATTTCCTTAGCATTTCTCAACTATGTGACAAAAGTCAACAGGTAATGTTCACTCAAACCACCTGCTACATATCCGATGTAGTCACAAAAGAGACTAAGCTATGAGGTCCGAGGTCGGTAACACTTACACTATTCATCTCCGATATTTAATTCAGAATTTATCTTGTTTGAAAGCATCTATGAATACCGATTTATAAACCTGTCATCGTAGACTAGGTCATATCAGCATGCATACAATCAAGAAACTTGCATCTCATGGAGTAGTTAGGGGTTGTCCTAACTGCGCCGCCTTTAACAAAGATAAAATCTGTGAGGCATGCACAAAAGGTAAGCAAGTTAGATCATCTTTCAAGCCACTCAAAACTGTATTTACATCCAAAGTGCTTGAATTGCTTCATATGGATTTGTGTGGTGAAATTCCTGTGAAAAGTCTTGGAGGTAAATCGTATGTACTTGTTGTTGTTGATGATTTCTCACGATTTACTTGGGTGTGTTTTCTTAAGAACAAGAATGAAGCCTTTAAAGAGTTCACTAAGCTCTCCAGAAAAATTCAAGTGGAGTCTTAGACTCGGATCGAAGGATTTGAACCGACCATGGAAAGGTGTTCGACTACTCGGAATTTGCAGACTTTTGTGACAAGAATGACATCTCGCACAACTTCTCCGAACCAAGAACTCCTCAACAAAATGGAGTAGTGAAGAGAAAGAACAAAACTCTTGAAGAAATAGGAAGGACTATGATGATTGAAAATGATGTACCTTATTATCTCTAGGTCGAGGCAATCAAAACCGCAAACTACACACTCAACGGATGCCTCATCCGTAAGACCGGTAATTTTGGGTTAGGTAGTTATATGAGTTAAATTAATTATTCGGCCTTAATTAATAGAGTAGGTCGAATGACCAAGTTATATACGTGCTTATACATTCGTAAATTTCTTTGAGTGAATTATTATTAGTCCGCGTAACTATAATTATTAGCGCGTATTAATTCCTTCCTCCGAATTTTCTCGCCTGTGCTAGCAAAATAAAAATCCCGAGACCACGTGTGCTACTTATTTGGGTTTAATCTAATTAACGCTATAGAAACAAGAAAAAGAAAAAGGGAAAAGAGAAGAAGGAGAATTAGGCATTTGATTTATAAGAAGATTAGTGTAAAGTAGTCGTTGTGGTGGCTTGTTCTTGAAAGGCCACTGGGTAGAGAGAGAACCAGGAGAGAAAGAGAGAGGCGAAGCGAGAGCGAGAAAGGCAGGGAAGCGGAGAGAGGGAGAACCGAGCGAGAGAAGCAGAGAGAAGGAGGGAGGAAAAGAGCACGAGAGGCATAGAGGAGGCCGGCGACCTACCCGGCGACCAGTGGGCAAAGGAAGAGGGAAGGCTCGGAGGCCTAAGCGTAAAAAAGAAAGAAAAAGTGAAGCCCGAGCACGTAGTAGAAGAGGGAAGAGAGAGAGAGAGCGAGAGCCCCGAGGCTGGTGGCCGCCTAAACGGCGAGAACGCCGGACCAGCAAGCAACGAGAAGAAGAATGAGGGGCTAAGACAGACCGAGCGACCGAGCGGAACCGGCCGAGAGAGACAGAGACCATGAAGAGGAAGGGGAACGATAACCGACGGGCACGAAAACCACTGGTCGGTGGCCAGCAAGCAAGGGTGGTGAAGAAGCGAGAAAACTAGACCGAAACAGAGAGAGATTGGGACGAGAATGAGATGAAGGGGGAGGCAGGGAGTCCGGAACGGACTTCATTCAATCAAACACTCAATCTCTAAATTCGAGGAGGGTAGTCTTATACTTTAAACTATTAGTAATTTTGAAACCTAAATGGATTTATTGTGAATATTGAATGTTTGTCTGTGAAAATTGAGTTTGTTGTGAATTTTGAGCATTTGTATTGCAGAACAAACCTAGAAGTTGTTTAAGATTGGAATAAGAGCTCGGAATGGATTTAGGGAATTGTTACTGCTGAATCGGGACATGAGAGGAGTTACTTGGGTTACCTAGTAGAATTGAATTGGGAACTTTGAAGAAATTTAGTAGTTACTTAAGGTAATTGGAAACCTGGTGATTCCGATGAAGTTAGATTGCATAGGTCAAATAAGTAGTATTGAAGTTTCGGTTGGCAGTAAAGATGAAGGAGTTGGGACATGGCTACGAATTATGAGTTAATTAAGCTTTACAGATTTCTTGAACCTATAGTATTGAGAGCTAATTACGAATATTGGGGAATGATAATTCAAAGTATAAAGAGGAGTATGAATTCATATTGATTGATGCACAGTTGAGGCATGGGAGTGAGAAATGGGTGATGGGTAGGTTAATTGAGTTTAAAATATGTTTTAATCCTCGAGGTTGAATTAAACATGAAGGTGAGGGAAGCTAGCGGAAATTAAGTGATTAAAAGTGATTAAGAACTATATAGCCGAGGATGGGCGAACAAGAATTGATCAATCGGTAAAAATGTTAAAAGGGAATTTGAGGTAGGGAAATGGCAAGTCGGGGACCGGTGAGGTTAAACTAAGCTGAAGGCATATCTAAGATCCTTGAGAATGAATTGAACTAAAAGATGAATGGAGCTAAGGGAAACTTAGTAAAGTAAGTTTAACGGTTACATGGTTGAGTATGGGCAAAAGAAGTCGATTTATAAAGTGGAACATAAAATAAGAAATTGAGGTAAAGACAATGAATTATGAGAAGTTGAGGTGTTTGAATTAGGTGGTATCCACTTGGGGTTATTGTGACTCGAAAAAGGAATTAATCTTACTAAATTGGTGGATTGAGAAAGGCATAATCGGAAAAGAGCTAAAGATGACCTTCTGCATTGAACGGTGACTATTTGTGTTAAATTATTGCATTACATGATGTTCACAAGTAGTGTTGAAAGCAGTTTTGTATTGTATGCGAAATGATCCTTCAATGCGATTTCTTGAGAACTCGCCTTTCAAACATGAATATGTTTTAAAGAAGGGAAACTTGATTGAGAAACCGAACTGGATTTGAGAAAGTGAATTTATAAGGGTGACACGTGGCGTCATGCCTTTGTTAATATTAAACCAACTTGAGAAAGTCAGTTCGAAACAAATGTGAAGAATGATTATGTGCAAACTATTTATCGTGTTGCATACCGAAGGGTTCGGACTGGGGACCCCAGCTAGAAACTTCGAGGGAAGGGTTCCAACACGGGTCATGTGGTGGCGGGATGCCCGATCTAAGACTTCCTAGAAGATAGGTCTCGGGAGCCTTTTCTCGTGGTCGCGCCCTAGAAATTAAGAAGTGCTAGTTCGAATCCATAAAAGCCTAGAAAGTTGATTCAGTTTCAAAAGAATATTTCATGAATGTGAAATCGTGCTTTTAAATGATTGAAGAGTTGTGATCTTTACATTGCAAGAAATTTCATTGAAACTATCCAGATTTGTTTTATGTTATTATGCTTTCACCGATTTCATTATTATGAGTAATACGTGTGAAGACTCGTGTATGACTGACTAACCCCTTGAATGTGTTTTGATTTCATGCATTCATCTAAATTTAGGATAAAGCAAGAAGCATCCTAAAAGAAATTCATTTAACTAAGTCATATGCTTTACAATTCATCATTTCAATATGACTTATTCTTGACTCGAACTCGGACTTAAGCATATTAAGATTATCCGACTAAGTCCGACCCACTAAGTCGACTCGGACTTAGAAAGTAGAATCTAAGTTAGTTATGATAGACTAATAAGTCCGACCCACTCGGATCCGACCCATTCCGAACTCGGACTTAGATCCGACCCATTATGAACTCGGACTCGGATCCGACCCACTCGGAACTCGGACTCGGATCTAACCCACTCGGAACTCGGACTCGGATCTAACCCACTCGTAACTTAGATTCTAACCCACTTAGTCGGACTCGGACATTTAGTTTGCCTATGCTATTATTTGTTTAATTATGCGTAATCGTAAAATGTCTATATAACTCTTGTGCCCATTAAGATTGAATGATTTATTTATGAGTTTTAGCATATCTTGAATCTGAGTATATTGAATATTAGACTTGAAATATTCCAGATTAATAGATTAAGGTAATTAGTCATTAAATGCTTTATTCGGACTAATCCTTATCTAATTATGGACCAAAGTATATTTATACTTTGAGAACCATTGTGCTTAATGTTTTTGCAGGTTTTTCTAATGTCAATTATCTGAAGACAAAGAAAAAGCAAAAGGCTTCCGACCATTAAAGCACCGCCGGACAAAAAGCTGGAATTTCTAGAAAAGCTCGTAACTTACTCGATGACCTTGTATGTTACTTGTTTTGGGTAATATTTTATTTCGTGTCTAAAGGTCTTTTCGTTTTGCTTTTCCAGTTTACAAAAGCTAGAAAAAGAGTTGTTGGAAGCTAGGACCAAGGCACAACGGTTATTTCAAGGTGGTCTAGAAATCTGAGTGACTCGGACTATCCGTTACAACGGCTAGTTGACTCGGACGGCTTCAACGAAAGACGTTGGAGGCACAACGGCTATCTCTTCAAGGCAGACTATTTACGTAAGCCTTAGCACAAGATTTCAACGGACGAATGGAAGAAAAAGAGAGACCATATTGAACATCTTCTCTAGCATACAACTCCGAAACCGTAATTCTAATATTCCGAGTTGTATTTTTCCGAGTCGGTTGTATTGCAATTCTTACTACTCTTCTACTCTTTCTCTCTGACCGAGTTGTAAAGGTTACCTCAACTTAGTTGTCCCAAACTGTAAAGGTTACCTCGGTTTGGAAGTACCAGAGTTAGATAAGGGAACTTCTAACCCTAGGAAAAATTGGAGGATCCCAAGTTGATAAGGTAACTTCAACTTGGAAGTACTAGGTCGATCGGATAAGGTAAATTCCGAGCCTGGGAAAATTGTATAGATTTGTTTGGGAACAAATCGGGTAGTCATATTCATTGTAATTAAGGATTCAATTAGTGGATTTGACTTGGTGTCCGGATTGACACTCGTCCGTGGTTTTCTCGCCCCGGGAGGGTTTCCACGTATATCCGAAGTTTACACTTTTCCGAGTCCAATCTAGACTCGGAATGCATTTCTGTCTCTATTCTCGTGCAAAAGAGTTTGATTTTCTCAAAAATCTTCCATCACCCTATTCACCCCCTCTAGGGTGACTTAACTTCTCCCCGAGCAAACCTTCAATGTGCAAAGAATTTACATTTTAAGAGTGTTAGACTTATGGTAAGCCCATGGTTTATTGCTCACCACCACAAATTTGAGTATATTGAATATTAGACTCGGAAAATTCGAATATGTCTTACTCGAGGGAATCATTACCTCACGAGTTCAAGAAAAGGTTGTTCATGTCAACCTCTCTCTTCTTCATAGACTTTTCAAAGTCTCTTCTCTTTTCTCAACTGTAATCCCATACCATTTGTGGAGATCGCTAATGAATTCTTTGAGAAGTATGCCAAGGAAGTTCCTGAGTCACATAAGCATTTCTTAGTGACTTAGATGAAGACCGAGGCAAGACTACTCTGTTTGATTTTGATGAGAACCTTTTTCTCTCATCATTCCAAGAAAGAGAATCCTAACTCAAAGATTATCAAAGCTTTATTCGATATCTTAGAGGACTACGACGTAGACCTCTTCCCCTATAACATTGAGCGAGATGACTTTTGTGCCACCTCAATCAAAGAAATCTGCTCCATTTCCCTTCGAGCCCTTTTGATTGTTATTTTCAAACAGTTCAAAGTTCCCCTTCCCTCATATCCAAATGTTGTTTCGAGGCTGCCATTGTGCTTGGCGTAAAAGAGCTTCTTGGGTACGAGTACCGGGAAGTCAAGCCCGGTGTCCGGGTTCATGGGTCTGAATTGAAACCTCCCTCACCCCTTCCCACTCGGACTTAGACTCTTCTACCACTTCCACGTCTCTCTACTAGTCCCTTTACTTCTCTATCACCTCCTCTAGCCGCTACTACTATGTTTACCATGGTGGTAGACAAAATTGTTTCGTGTCCGAAGAACTTCGAGACACTCTCCTGGTCTCTCAAAAATGTCCTTCAAGGCATGGTTATCAACCCGAAGACCGGCTAGTCTTAGATCCGGGAGAACCAGGATTTGTTGATCGAGCTTAAGGGCATCATCAATGAGCAACGCGAGCACCTCCAACTTCTTCACGAATACAAGTCCAAGGCTGCTCAGGACTCGAAACCTCGGATACTTTTGAGGAGTCCTCCAGCCCAACCAAGTCTACCTCGGCTAAGGGTAGAAGAAGAAGCTGAAGCAACAGCTGAAGAAGGAGTAGCTCAGCCTGGAGTGGAGAAGGAAGAGGAGGCCACTCAACTCGAGGGCCAAGGTGTAGCAGCTCCCGAACCGAACCGATCACCTCGGATAACGATCCAAGTGGGTGAGAACAAGTTGGGGATGTTGGTGTATCGCATGCTCAAATAATCTCTCTAACACTCTTTTTCGAGTACTCGATCGTGTATTTCAACACAAAGAGAATTACATCGTTAATTCCTTATTCTAAGTCGGTTTACATCTTCTAGAATTATTTGATCGGATAAAGTTGTTATACTATGATATTTTACTCTCTCTACTTGATCATCCTTAGGATGGACTCTGATGGAATTTGAGTATATTGAATATTAGACTCAAAAAATTCGATTCTTCTAGGTCAAAGATAATTAAGCACCTAATTTTTTAATTTAATCATTATCTCGCGTCTAATCTTATACCAAAGTATTTTATACCTTGAGAAGCAATGCGGCTTGCTTTTGTAGGTTATTCGGATGAGGCTAACTCTTTTTGAAATACAAAAGCAACCGGCTTCTAGTTGTTAAACACCGGCAGACAAGGTTTAGGGACTTCTAGACATGGCTCGAAACCATGTCGGGGTTGTTTGTTTCGAAAACTCAAAAACTCCAACTCTAGGCTTAACGGCTGTTGCCACCACAACATTCAGTCACAACCAAGTGATTGGACCATCTTTTGGAGCCAAGAGTCATTGCACAACGTTCACATCTCAACGGATCTTTTCGAGTCACTAAGAAGAACCGTTACAACGGCTAGTGAACACTTATGTCCGGAACAAAGACTCAATGGTCACTCTACTTTGTTGGTTATAAATAGAAACCACTCCACAAGACTAAAAGATTGCTAAATACATTGATCAAATTGAATTTATTATTGTTCTCATTAAATCTTCTATTTATAACTCCAAGTTTGTGTTTAATATTTTCTAAGTTGTAAAGAAAGTCTTGTAAGGGTTAACTAAGCTCGGCTTGTCCCCGATTGTAAAGGTTACCTCGGTCAGGAAGTACTAGATCGGATAAGGTAAGTTATGAGTCTAGGAAAACATTATAAGAAATTGTTTAAGGAAGCAATTCTGGTTAAGTCAGTCCTCCGTATTTTGTAGATTCAAAATAGTGGATTTGACTTAGTGCTTGGATTAGCACTATCCGTGGTTTTCTCGCCTCAAGAGGGTTTCCACGTAAATCGAGTGTTATTACTTTTTGAGTCCAATCTAAACTCAAAATCTGTTGTTAAGCTGAATTGTCACAAAAATTATTTAATTTCCTTCATCACCCTATTCACCCCTCCCTCCTCTAGGGTGACTTACACTCTCCATGAACAAACCTTTAGAAGAAACTTTTGAAGAAGTACAAACTACAAGATGTGAAGCACGGAGCAACACCTATGAGTAACAGTTTGAAACTGGTCTCGGATCTGAAAAGGTAAAGTCGTAGATCGAAACTCTACAGAGGTATGATTGAATCTCTATTGTATCTCACATCTAGTAGGCCATATATCATGTTTAGTGTCTACCTTTGTGCAAAATTCCAAGCTAATCCGGAAGAATCATATCTCATCTGCGGTGAAGAGAATTTTTCGGATATCTTGTAGGGACTCGTAATCTTTGTCTATGGTTTTCAAATGACTAAGAACTAACTCACACTCGGATACTCAAATGTTGATTATGCTGGATATAAATTTGATAGAAAGAGCACATCAGGAGCATGTCAATTTCTAGGTCAATCTCTCGTCTCTTGGCAATAAAAGAAACAAAATTATGTTGCTCTATCAACTGCCGAGGCTGAGTACATTGCAATCTGCAGCTTGCTCGTGCTCGGATTCTATGGATCGAAGCACTTGAAGGATCTAAGGCCATCATTCAAATCTATCCCAATCAAGTGTGATAATCGACCGCAATCGCCTTTATAAAGAATCTGGTTCAAGCACTAAAAAACAATGCATATTAAGGTGAGGTAACATTTTCTAACGGACTACTATGAGAAAGGTGATATTGAACTTGAATTCATTCCTACGAAATTTCAGTTAGCTGATATTTTCACTAAGCCATTTAGTGAGAATCAATTTTGCTTTAATAAGAATGAGCTTCGTATGATAAATGCATGATTATGTGATTGATTAAGTGATTTATCCTTGCATAATTATGTGTTATGTGTTTTTAATAACTAATGGATCAGTTGACGAGAATGAGACCGAGCTATGAGTTATTGGTTTTCCGAGTGTTCCGAGTTACTCAAAGAATATACCGAGTCGGACTCGGCTTTTGAGCAAAATGGACATCAAACTTCGGGATTATCTCTAAATAAATAGAGAATTTCATAAAAGTTTTTCTAAAATTTTTCCTCTCTCTCTCTCTCCGCTACATGTTTCGATAAGAGAAAACTAGTCATTGGAAGAAAGCTGCTATAATTCTAGCCGTTGGAGTGCGAACGCCACACCGGTCCGAGAGTACTGTTTGGTATTCTCGGTTAGAACGAAGGCTGAAGGTCACTTCTTTTCGCTATAAATAACATCCCTTGACCTTCATTTCTTTACTTTACTTACTCGCCTTTTTGCTCTCTCGCTCTAAGCATTTCTGTTCACTCTCTCTCTCTTAATTCTAAGCGTTCTCTCTCTCTCTCTCTCTCTCTCTCTCTCTCTCTCTCTCTCTCTCTCTCTCTCTCTCTCTGTTTCTCGAAAATCATCATGCCTAAGCGAGGTTTAGGACCTGAGTTGTTAGGGTTGGCTACCACAAAGCCCCGTGCCAAAACGCTCAAGAAGGAACCTCCATCCTTCTAAAAACTTTGTCACCCAACATTTCACGTTAGATGATAAATTATTCCCAACAATCTCTTTCTCATGGTTGTAACACATCAAAAGCACTGGGGTGTACAATTATCTATGCTTAAGTGAATTCATTTACCCGGAACTCATTGCCAAGTTCTATTCAAACATGTCCTACCCCGAGGGAATCATTACCTCAAGGGTTCAAGAGAAGGTTGTTCGTGTCAACCTCTCTCTTCTTCATAGACATTTCAAAGTCTCTTCCCTTTTTCTCAATTGCAATCCCATACCTTTTATGGAGATTGCTAATGAATTCTTTAAAAAATATGCCAAAGAAGTTCCTCGATCACGAAATAATTTTTGAGTGACTTATATAAAGACTAAGGCAAGATTGCTTTGTTTCATTTTGATAAGGACCTTTTTCGCTCATCATTCCAAGAAAGAGAATCTAAACTCCAAGATTCTCAAAGCTTTCTTCGATATCTTAGAGGGTTACGACGTAGACCTCTTCCCTTCTATCATTGAGCAAATGGCTTCTATGCCATCTCAATCAAATAAATCTATTCCATTCCACTTTGGAGCCCTTTTGACTATTATTTTCAAACAGTTCAAAGTCCCCCTCCCTAGATCCAAATGTTGTTTCCAAGGCGGCCATTGTGGTTGGCGTAAAAGAGCTTCTCGGCACGGATACCGAGAAGTTCAACCTAGTGTATGGGTACATGGGTCTAAGTTTAAACCTCCCTCACCTCCTCCTAGTCGGACTCGGACTCCTCTAGCACTTCCATCTCCTTCGCTCGTCCTTCAACTTCTCTACCACCTCCTCCACCCTCTACTCGTTGTGTTTGCCGAGTTGGTAAACAAACTTTCTTCCGTGTTTGAAGAATTTTAGACCATTCTCCGCTCTCAAAACTGTCCTTTAATGCTTGGTTATCAACCAAAAGACCGGACAGTCCCGCATCTAGGAGAACTAGGATCCGATGATTGAGCTCAAGGCCATCATCAAGGAACAATGCAAGCAGCTCCAATTCCTCAATGAACGAAGATCGAAAGCTGTTGAGGACTCGGATACCACCGATACTTCGAGGAGTCCTCTAGCCTGGCTAAGTCCACCTCAGCCGAGGTAGAAGAGGAAGCTAAGGAAGCAACTGAGGTAGAAGAGAAAGCCGAGGATGAGGAAGAAGAAGCCGAGAAGAAGGAATTAAAGGATAAAGAAAAATAAGAGGTCGCTCAACCTCGAGGGCCAAGGTGCACAAGAACCGGAACCGGAGCCGATCTCCTCGGATCATGCTTTGAGTGGGTCGAGGAGGCCGGTGATGTTGGTCAGCCCAAAGAAGTTATCCTGAAGCATGGCCCGCTAGTGTCTTCAAGGAAGACGAGCTCGAGGATGATGTGCCCTTGTTTCAAAGAACCAGGACAAAGCGCATTCCAAATATCCCGATGCTACAGCCGCAGCTGTTCCTCCATTTCTACATAAGCGTACAGGAGTAGGCGCACCGCTCATCCCTCCTCCTCTCGAAAGCAATCCCCTCTTCTTAGTTTTTTTTTCTGTCCAAAATCAATTGTACTCATTTGCTATTTTCTTTCCTCCTTTTTGATGAAATGCTAGGGGAGAAAATATAGAAAACTCGATGTTGTGTTTAGGGGAGTTCACCCTCTTTCGAGCAATGAATGAATATTTTTTCTCGAACGGATATTTCCAAGTTATAGTTTTTTGCTTTTCTACTCGACACCATCTGTTCATTTCTTTGCTCCGATTTATTATCCGCATAACCGTTCCGAGTTATAATATGATCTCAATTGTAATTTATAAGTATCACTGTCACTCTCGATCCGATACGCTCCGATCATTGAAAATGAAAACTAATGTTTTGCACTAACAAGTTTCCATCTTAAGTGTGGAATGCCTTTCATCAAAAGGGGGAGATTGAATACTCGGGTTTTGACTCGAGTTATTCTTAATATTACATGAAGACTCGGGCATAAATCCTATCTCTCCTAAGTTTTGATTCCAAGTCATTCTAAGCACCATAGAAACTCTTATCTAAGTTGTCATTCATTTTTTACTGACTTAGAGAGCCCCTTATTGCATATCTCCTACACTTGTGTTTCGACTCACTCGGACATCACTTAAAACTATCGCATGCTCAAATAATTTCTCTTAACACTCTTATTCCGAGTACCGACTATGAATTTCAATGCAAAAAGAATTATAACGCTAATTCTTTATTCTAAGTCAGTTTATTTCCTTGAGAATTATTTGACCAAATCAAGTTGATATACTCTGATATTTTTACTCTCTCTACTTGATTAGTTTAGGATTGACTCAAGATGGAATTTTAGTATATTGAATATTAGACTCAAAAATTCCATTCCTTTAGGCCTAAGATAATTAAGCATTTAATTAGTTGGATTTAATTATTATCTTTTCCTAATCTTGGACTAAAGTATTGTTATACTTTGAGAACTAATGTGGTTTGCTTTTGTAGGTTATTCAAACGAGGCTAACTTATTTTTGAAATACAAAAGCACCGGCTTCTAGCCGTTAAACACTAGCAAACATGTTTTAACTACTTGAGGAGATGGCTCGAGACACTATGTTAGGATTGTTTGTTTCCAAAACTTGAAAACTCCAACTCTAGGCCTAACGGTTGTTTCCACCTCGGTTTCAGTCACCACCAAGTGATTGGATCATCTTTTAGAGCCAAGAGCCGTTGCACAACGTTCACATCCCAACGGATCTTTCTCGAGCGACTCGGAATAGCCGTTAGAATGGCTAGTAAAGACTTTTGTCTAGATCCAAGACTCAACGATCACTCTGCCTGGTTGGCTATAAATAGAAGCCACTCCACGAGACAAGAAGATTGCTGAACGGAATGCTAGAACTATATTTATTGTTGAACTAATTGTTGTTCTCATTCTTACTCAATCTTCTATTTACAACTCCAAGTCTATATTTAATATTTTCTAAGTTGTAAAGAAAGTCTTGTAATCAATTACATTTTTTTCTTACTTTCTAAGTAAGGCCCCTTGACTCGAGCTATAAGGGCTAACTCTACTCAGCTTGTCCCCGATTGTAAAGGTTTCCTCAGTCAGGAAGTACTAGATCAAATAAGGGAACTTCTGCGAGTATTATATGGACATCATGCATCCTTAAACGGTTGGCCCTCACGAGAACCCGTTTGATTTCCATTGGATGTCATATAACGGGCTTCCTCACGGACTTCTTAATCCTCTTGGGACTATGGGGCTAGCTCTTCACAAGATGGTGGGGACATAAGAGTTTCCACGTCCATCTTGGAGGATTTTGGCAACTATATCCTTGATCGGGCCTCCAATGATGAAGATTGATCGTCTCCTTATAGGGTGAAGACTGAAGTATAACTCTCTATCTCTCTTGGTTTTTTATTCTAAGTCATTCGGAGATTTGTAGAAACTTTTATCTAAGTTTTCATTCGAACATTCTAAACTGAGTTTTTGACCCACTCGGACACAACTCGGAACTATCGCATGAGTAAATAATTTCTCCAACACTTTTATTCTCGAGCACCGACTTCATGTTTCACGAGAAAATGATTTACTACGTTAATTCTAAGTTCTAAGTCGGTTTATTTATGGAGAATTATTTACTTGATTAAGTTTGTGTATCCTGATATTTTATTCACTCTAACTTGATCATCTTTAAGGATTGACTCTAGATGGAATCTAAACCTAATGGATATTAGACACGTAAAATTCCACTCCTTTAGGCGTAAGATAATTAAGTGCCTAATTACTTTGATTTAATTATTATCTCGTGCCTAATCTTATACCAAAGTCTTTTTATATTTTGAGCACCACTTTGATTTGCTTTTGTAGGTTGTTGAAACAAGTCTAATCTATTTTCGAAATACAAAAGCAACCGGTTTCTAGCCATTAAACACCAATAGACAAAGATTAACCATTTCTCGGACATGGCTCGGACAATCGTGTCAATTGTTTGTTTCCAAAACTGAAAAACTATAACTTTAAGTCTAGCGGTTGTTTCCACCCTAGACTCACCACCAAAGGGTTTGACTACCTTTGGAGCTAAGAACTGTTAGCCAACGTTCACATCTCAACGAATCCTTTTCGAGTGACTCGGACTAGTCGTTACAACAGCTATCGAAGATCACCAGTCCCAAACAAATCTCAACAGTCTTTTCGCCTTGGTGCTTATAAATAGAAGCCACTTCACAAGACTTGAAGATTGTTTAACACATTGTATAATACTTACTTAGTGCATTCTTACTCAATCTTCAACTTACAACCCCTAATTTGAAAACTCTTACTTTCCGAGTTGTAAAGAATGTCTTGTAATCACTTCTACTCTTTACTTTCTTTCTAAGTCCCTTGATTGAGTCGTAAGGGGTAAGTTAACTCAGTTGTATCTAACTCGTAAGGTTTAACTTAGTTAAGAAGTACTAGATCATATAAGGGATCTTCCGACTCTAGGAAAAACTTGTAAAGGAATTGTTTAAGGGAGCAATCTAGTCGAGTCAGTCCTTTGTAATTGAGGATTTAATTAGTTGATTTGACTTGGGGCTTGGATTAGCACCGTCCGTGGTTTTCCGGCCAGGAGGGTTTCTAGGTATTTTTGAGTGTCTATCTTTCTCGACCCAATCTAGATTCGAATCGCTTTATCCTCTCGTTCTTTGCAAAAGAGTTTGATTTTTCTCAAAAATCTTCCATCACCCTATTCACCCCTCCCCCTCTAAGGTGACTTAGTCTCTCCAAGAGCAAACCTTCAATTAGTATCGAGCCTAGCCTTTCAAAACGATCTTGCAATCCAAAGGTCTAAAGATCAAATGGTTGAGAACATTGGAGAGTTCGATGAAGGAAGATCATCTACCAAACCACCTAAATTCAAGGGGTCAAACTTTGCACAATGGAAGAAGATGACGGAATGCTTTCTACTCGATAATGATGAAGAAGTCCGGAACGTCATCAAGAATGGGAACTACATCCCAATGAAGATGGAAGGTGCAAGATCTATGCCTAAGCGTAAATCGGAGTACACCATTCTCTCTCTTTCTCTCTCTCTCTCTCTCTCTCTCTCTGTGTGTGTGTGTGTGTTCTCCCTCGCCCGATCCTCCCTTTCCTCTCCTTTCTTTTGTTCCCCTGTTCTGTTTCGGTTCCTCTGTTTCCCTCTTCTTTCTTTCGCTGCCTTCCTTCTTTTCTTTCCCCGACCCCTTTCCTCCTCTCTTTCCGCTTAATCCCTTCTTTTCCATTTTTTGTTGTGGCTTTTCCACGGACTACCAACACACCACTACTTACACTAATCTCTCATCTCCCTTACCCACGTAGTTAGTCTCCTTTTCTTCTCTTTTTTTTGTTAGGATTATCTCAAGGTGAAATTGAGATAATAAATTAGAAGTTGCCTCGGGTTTAATTATCGGGTCCGGGAGGGGAATCGGGAGGAAGCAAGATAATCCGCTAATTTATAAAAGTGAGTACGATTAAGAACTCGTACTAAATAAAATAATTTATGCATCAATTACTTGATTTAATTTAATCATATACTTAACCTACTTAAAATTTTGGGTCTCACATTTCTCCCCTTCTTTAAAAAATTTCGTCCTCGAATTTGATACCGAATGTAATTAGAGCGGGATATTTCTCCCGCACTTCACGTTCAAGTTCCCATGTCGCTTGTACTAACGTATGGCGTTTCCGAGTACTTTGACATACGGAACGATCTTAGGTCTAAACTTCGCTCTTGTCTTTGTGAGATTCTCGATCGATTCTTCTTCAGGTCTAAGATCCTCCTTGATCTTCAAAGGTTTATGTTTGATGATATGCTCCGGATTCGACACACATTCGCGAAGGTTAGTCACATGGAAGACCCCATGAATTCTTGGAGAGATGGTGGTGAAGTCAACATGTCGGGACCACTTCTCTACAAAATTTGGAATGGCTTTATGAGTCTAGGGCTAAGTTCACCCTTCTTCCCAAATCTCAAGCTACATCTTTAGCGGAGAAACTCTTCAAAATACATGATTCCCAACTTGGAACTCCACGGGTCTCTACTTCGGATCCGCATACTCTCTTGTCTATCTTAGGCAGCTTGCAACCTTTCCCATATTACCTTGATCGCTTCTATGGATTGAACTATCATTCCAACCTTTGAAGGTATTCATTCTCCCTCGGGGTCGACATAGATACTAACGCGTGGCTACACTCTATGACCGCTTATGTTTTGATAGCCAGTCCATCCTAAGGATAATGTCAAAATCCCGTATCGCTAGCTCCCTCAAGTCTATCGAAAGAGTTCTTCCGCTTATACGTAGCTGGCGATTCCTATAGATCATGTTAGTTTGAGTTATCGACCCTATTGGAGTCGATACGCGAAGTCCAACATTCGTCGTAGGAGGGTTACACGATGATTTCTTAGCAAATTCAAAATTTACAAAGAAAAAGGTAGCTCTTGAATGAAATAAAACATAGGCATGGAAGCTGTCAAGGGGTACTGTACTGTTGCTACGTCGTTAGGGTTCTCCATTTCCTCATCGGGAGTGTTAAGGTCGCTGGTGTCTTCCCTTCCTTCTTTAATGATGTTGTAGACTCTTTTATGTGCTATGGCTTTCTACCAACAGAGGATTGACCTTGCTACAAGAAGGATTGGGGGTTACGCTGTTGCTTACGCACAACATTCTAATTAGTGTTGACTTCTTGGGGACAATTGGCTACGAAATGTCCATATCCCCGTACCCAAAGCACAATCCCTTTTCTCCTATACCTACTTCTAAGTGTCGGCGGCCACACTTTTTACAAAGTCTTCGATCTTCCCCTTAGACGATTGTTGAGCTCGGGAGGAATTACCTTGTGTGTCGCATCTCTTTGTAGCTTGACCGGATTGAGAGTCAATATCACCATACCTGGACCTCCTTTTGGTTTGGAGTTGGGCTGTCTTTAGCGTTGTACTCTCGTTCAGCACCCTTTCAATCTTAAAAGCCCTTTGGTACATTTCCTGAAAATTCATGAAAATATGCCCGACCACTTTATTGTTGAGCTTGGGCCTTAACCTATGTTCGAACTCTGTCCATTCACATCTCTTCGGTTGCCAACTAGGATAGTGCAAATTGACTTAGCTTGTTAAACTTAGCAAGCATATTCTACCATGCTCATGTCATCTCCTTGCTTAAGGTGGAGGAATTCTTGCTCCTTAGCCCATTTGACGTCGTTAGGATAATATTTCGCCTCCGAGTGATTCCTTAAGTTCGGCCAGGTCATTGCAAATCCTCCTCGCGAGGCTTAACCATATGCCACCAGAATCAAGCTTCGCGTTCAAAGTTATGGGTGGCTAGTTGCACCGTTAACTATTCCAAGACATTCCATTACCTCGAAAAGAACGGGCCAACAGTTGTGCTCGCTAGGTCACCGTGGGGCTTTATTCCGTCCGTACAAAGACCCAAACGTAGATTCTATGCTTTCCCACCAAATTCCGAGAACAGTGAATCGATCTTCTTCCATTGAGGAGAATCAGCAGGATGACTAGCTTGTCATCACAAACTCTTCCGTCGGCATGCCATGTCAAGTTCTTCGAATCAATTGCACTTGAAAAAGGCATTTAAACCTCGGTATTATCGGCAAGTACCACAACACCTTGCGGGAGGTCCCTCAACACTCTCTCGATAGATGTTTTTCATTTTGTATCAAGGTACACCACACTTAGGACATGCGTGTCTATGTGTATATTCTTTTCGGTACAATATGCAATCGTTGGGGCAAGCATGTATCTTCTTATACCCCATGCCCATTGGACACAACATCCTCTTTACCTCATATGTACCATTTGGAAGGACATTGCCTTACGGGAGTATATCATTGACCACACCGAACAAGTCCATGAAACTTTTGTCACTCCAGCCGTTAGTCATTTTCAAGTTCATCAATCTCAACACGGCTAATAAACAGGTATATTTATCATATCCGGGGTAAAGAGGCTTCTCCGAATCGACTAACAATTGCTCCAATACGTGTGGTTTATCGACTAAATCACGTTCTACTACACGAACTAGATCTTCGGGACGATCTTCTAATTCCATACTACTGCTGGCTTCATTTTCATCATACCCTTCATCTTCCTCTCGTACGGTTATATTCCCAGCACTCCTCTTTCCCATGCCACACCCATACCTTATAAGTTCCGTCAAACTCATGCTGATATAGGTAACCTTTTACAACCTTAGGGGGAATCTTGAGGAGTTGAAACACCTTAAACACGGACGGAATATGGACTGTTCTCCGAATTTGGCGGCATGTTCGACTGCAATCTCTAGAAAGTTGTTAACACCCTCATGATATTCTACACTCCTCCTATCGTTATAAACCCACGCTCGATCCATACCTTACCCATAAACATGAGAAGCAATTCACCACATATAGTTCAAGAAATATGTACTTATGCACAATAATATGATATGAGCCTACGATCCTTCTACGAGGATAGATGGTCCTAAACTCATTCAAGAATAATATAACCCTAAACCGTGTAGCAAAATCTTATCACACATTTGACAAAATTCCATCAGCATTTCCCTTAGTTCTTCAAGTACAACATATGAAAACAAATTGGCTAATATGTATATCCTTACTTAATTATGGTAACGAAGTAAAGATACACACATTAAACCCATCGTCATCATAATTGCACGGGAAGAACGAGAGGGAAAATGAGCGCCATGATATCTTATCAAATTTATGATAAGATAATAATAACCTCACAACCTATTATCATATTATTTCTCAAACTGTCCGAGACGGACAATTAAAAACCTATACATACCAAGCTAATATCATAAATGTTATATACATATGTTTGAACGGGTTCTCTAAACTTATGAAATACATACGATAATTTAATGAAGCATGCCATTAATCGAATAATATTCAAATTATCTTTCTATTTCTCTAAAACCCTAAACAAATTTGGATGCACTCTTTCAATTTACCATCATTAACTATCATTCTATTTCCCTATAAATTAAATCCTAAAATCTTAAACCCATTTCTCAAAATTTCTAACATTTCACGAATTTCCAACTTAATAAACTAAACAAATGTTACCTACTTTCTCAACATTCACACATTGTCAATATTCAACATTTTTCAACAAAGATTTAACATTTCAACAATCTCAAACACTACCCACATTCTCAACATTCACATCATTACCCCAAATATGTTCACCATTTAACTATATTAAATCTTGTAAACAACTTAAAGCGGAAAAATAAGAAAGGATAAAGATTTATACCATAAGAACGAGGAAAACAACAACGACAATGAACGACGAAACCAACGGCGACAATGAAGGAGGAAAACAACGGCGACATACACAACCATCGGTGGCAAATACTAAGACAGACTACAAGAAAGAGGAGAGATGATGAGTGAGCGAAACGGAAATTAAACAACAAGAGGAACAACAGCGCGATTACTTATCGGGGACTCCGAGCGGACCTAAATCCGAGTTGTGGACAAAAGTGAACGGTGGAGAACGATAACACCAAGAGTATATAGCGAGATGAAGTGGGCGTGGAAATAGCAGGTACTTTCACAAGTTTTTAGATCCGTTTCGAAAGAAATTTGATGATGGTTCTTTCACGAACCGTGGTCATATCTAACATATGACGATGGTTCTATGAGAAGAACCGCCATCCATAAAATGCCCAACACATAAGACGACGGTTCTAATGTAAGAATCGTCGTCATATGTGCTTCAAAACACCTAGGTTATTTACAAAAATGTCACCGGTCTAGTTTTCATGACGGTTTGTCCTTTTAACCGTCGTTAAAGACCCAACGTTAAAAGTGATTTACGTAGTAGTGTACAGAATAGGAAGACTAGAAGTAATTAAAAGACTTTCTCATTACAAATCGAAAGCGGAAACTAAAGAATTGGAGTTGTAATCGAAGATTGAGTAAATATGCACTAAGTAAGTGTTTTTCAATGTTCAACAAGCAATCTTCAAATCTTGTAGAGAGGTTTCTATTTAGACAGAGCTGAGTAGATTAGCCGTTGAGGCTTGTCCGAAACTGGTGAGCTTCAATAGCCATTGTAACGACTAGTCTAAGTCCCTCGAAAAGGATTCATTGTAATATGAACGTCGTGTGGTGGTCCTTGGCTCAAAGTGGTCCAACCCATCTGGTTGTGACTGAAATGCGGGGTGGAAACAACCATTGGACTCAAAGTTAAAGTTTACTCGGATTTGGAAACAAACAACCCTAACACGGTGTTTGAGCCTTGTCCGAAATGTTGCTTTTCACGTCCGCTAGTGTTTAACAGACTAGAAACCGGTTGCTTTTGCTTTTCAAAATCATATTAAAATACTTTAATTAACCTACAAAAGCAAATCAAAGTGGTACTCAAAGTAGAAAAATACTTTGGTCCAAGATTAAGCAAAGATAATAATTAATTTAAAGTAATTAAGCACTTAATTATCTTCAGCCTAAATAAATGAAATTTTACGAGTCTAACATTCATTATGTGTAAATTCCATCTTAAGTCAATCCTTTAAATGATCAAGTTAATAAGAATAAACAATCGGAATGCATAAATTTGATCAAGTAATTAGTTTCATTCAATAAACTGACTTAGAAAAGAGAATTAACATTGTAATTCATTTTTAATTAGAACACTAAGTCCGTACTCATAATATAAGGTGTTTGTGAAATTATTTACTCATGTCACTATTATAAGTTGTGTTTGAATGGGTCAAAAACATAGTTAAGTGCGTTATACTTAATAGATAGTTTCGAGTGGGTCACACAGAAATGAAAACTTAGTGATAAGCTTCTTGAAAGCTTAGAATGACTTGAAATCAAAATTATAAACAGATAAAGAATTATACCTGAGTTTTCAATCTAGACAAAAAGCTAAATGAATCGATAATAAGGCCCTTTCTCAGAAGAGGTCCTATTATTTGGAGCGCCTTATGACAAAGTTGTAATAAGAAAACTTTGATTTTGGTATCATCAATTTTCATAATCCACTTAAACTGCTACCAAGAGGCTATATCTTGCGGTGGACGTCATGTGATACCCAATACGAAACTCCTCAAAACTATTTAGTTCCCAACAAAAAGAGTTCCATATTGTGGACAGGGATAACAATACTTTGCAATTTCTTCATAATTTGATGGTTGTTAAGGGTCTGTGTCAGTTTTGTGATATCCCCCAACTACTATGATGAATACAATCGCGAACCTCGGACTTAGGATTGGGAATACATTCTTTTGGGATTTATAAGATTTCAGCTTGATTGCGATTTACAATCCAGTTATCATACCAAAATGAGATAATATTCCCATTGCCTAGTTTCCATACGATGCCTTTCTGCGGCAATTCTCTACTATTGAGTAAACTTTTTGGGATTTCTAAGATCTCAACTTAATGGCAAGTTTCAATCAAGTTATCATACGAAAAGAAGACAGTGTTCCCATAGCCTAATTTCCGTACGATGCCTTTCTGCAGTAGTTTTCTACAATTGAATAAACTTTTCCACAAACGTGAATCCGCGTTTTTCTTTTTGTATGTAAGAAAATTTTCTCTTTTTCTCTTTGCAAATAGTTAGTAGTATGGGCTTGTACCCAAAGATTGGACTTATGTATAAGGATATTCCGGGCTAGTTTATACATAAATTCTTTATTGACTACATCAGTTTTTTATAGTCCTTACCCACCTTTACTTTTGGGTAAGCAGACAATATAGTGGTATTCTTAGAAGTCTAACGGAAAGAGTAAACAGAGAGAAGACTAACATAGTTGAATACCATCTATGTTCTACATTAATTGGATGCAGTTTGAAATGCAAATGTTATCAAAGACGCTAGAATTTAACAAATAACAAGCCATAGACTCCAGCCTTCTTCATCAACAGTGTGTGTCGATCTAGGCATTTATTTAGGATAAAGCAAAGAAATGCGCCATTGCTAGGTAGATCAATGGTTGTGGTAGTCTTTAATAATAAAGATAGCGATGAGAACCACTTTTGGAATAAGTTGGCTGAGCAATATTGATCCCATGATCAAGCGACACAAGGGTTTTGATATCAACTGGATGAACGTCATTGGAACCCATGGCAGTGGCATTGTATGCTGCTTCTGCTGCGACAATGTTCACTAGCTCTGTTGGATGAAAACCATCCCAAAACACGTAATTCATTCTTTCCGGGCATGGTAAGCTAAGCTTTTCACATTGAAAGTCTTCCCTTACTGAGCAACACGTTGTGTTCGATACCAGAGAACCTAAAAATTGAACAGGTCAAGTTATATATGTTGAGTAAGGTATAGTAAACGTTTTTTTTCAAATAAGTTTATTACGACAGGTGAAAGTGCAAATTCTTTTGGTACAGGTCAAGTCATTCCCAAATAATCAAAGAAAATTTAAAAATAAAGTTTGAGTGTACAAGTTATCGGATCGCACCTGTATCACTACTTCATGTACCAATATAAGTAAAAATAAGTCTAAGTTATTGTCAGCAAAGTTTATTTTCCTTCAAATCTAAAATTTTTTCTTGCTTTATACGTAATTCATCAACTCAACGTTTGGCATTTATTGACTATCAATATTATAAAAATAAAAAAATATTAATAAAAAAAAAAAGGATGAACATTTTTATAATAAACAATTCAAATCATTTTATCGACATGAGTATTCTATATTGATAAATTTCGAACTTCATAATCGGGTGTCTAAAGGTTAGTCTCAGTGAAAGGAAACTATGGTTGCAATCAGTAGAATATGCAGTAAGTTTGAGTTTATAAGTTATCGGATCGCACCTGTATCCCTACTTTCTGTACCAATATAAGTAAATTGAGCACCAGGAAAATTGGAGTTAAAATCATCGATGAGTGAAATTAACCTCTCGTTAAACATTTGGGCAGCTTCATTGATCTTGTCAACACAAAGCGATCCGTTGGTGCCCCAAATGGAAATTTCAGCTAGAGTGCATCCAATTAGTCCCACTCCAAATACACCTACCTTCCTTGCTCCAGTCAAGTAAAGAGTCTGCTTTTCCAACATGCACGCAGAAGAAAAATATGAAAATACTCCATGTCAATGCCATTAATATTATTTATCTTTTTAATTAAAATTGAGCATAAAGACTAGATGCAATTTAAATACAAGTTTCTGGCAACAACTCCAAAAAACTTTATAGTTGAAATAACTGACACCCCTATACATATCAACATCATTAGTTGGGCTAAATGTTCATCGTATTATTGTTCGTTAAGTTTTTTCATTTCAGAAATTATTATCAGTGATGCTTGTTAAGTTTAAGCAAAATTGAACGAATCTTTTGTACTGATCATTTTGCTTGACAAAATTCTTGGATGGTTTTAAACGCTCCTTATATGTATAGTAAAGGTTGTGTAAGAAAATTAACTATTGGCATAGTGAATAATTAAAGTAGCAAGCAACTTAGATATTATTGTTAGCATATAGTTATTTAACTAGGCATTAAAGAAGAACACCTGTTTAATAAGTTTGTTATTACTGTAGAAGAAAGTTTAGAAGGTGTCGTATATATGAAGACATGCCTTGATGATTAATCAAGAAGATCAATCGGTAGCAAGCAACAAAATTATTGCGAAATGGGTTCAATAATCATCTTATTATACACTATATAATTGTATTATTTTGAGATGAAAATGCTGAATTTGCAATAAATGTTTTCCGGAACAAAAGTAACGCAAGCCTACCAATAATTAATAAGTAATTAGCTAGAAGTACTAATTTCTCTGCTCTGTTACCTAGAACAGAAATGATGAGGAAAAAGAAAGCCATTATAAAGGAGCTACTGAACCACTTTATTCTGAAATAATTCTTCTTGTTGTTTTTATCATAACTTTCACACTTTTTTTTAATAGGTTTGTCAAATTCATTGAGTCCCTATCTCAGGTCAATGCATTAAACTACAACAAGAGCGGATGGAAAACATGTCATAGCCCAAAAGAGCTAAGCATACACTACACACACATACAATTCCTCACTATAAGAGGGAATATGTGCCCATCTTTGGATTAAACTTGGATGGAAAGGTGGGAAAGTGGAGCACCAGCCAACCTAGGTAGCGCATCTTTTGCACCATAACTTTCACACTTACTCACAAATGAATGCAATATCATTTGACTGACATCTACTGACATAGCATAGCCATATAACCAGCCATTTCATGAGCCCATAACTAATTGCCACGTTAGTGACTTTATCATAATTATGGGTAAAATTACATTCAATTTTAAGCATAACCAATTTTTATTGCAAAACAGTGGTTGATTGAAAAAGTAATTTAAAGATGCATCAATGGAATATAGAGATGTGACTTCTAGCGGGAAGGTTAAATACGAATCGGGTGTATTTCAGATTCGGGTAAAATAAAAATTAGGTGTATTTCGAAGTTGGGTAAATTATGGGAAGTCGGATATTGGGTCATACGGGTTTCCGGTCAACCAAACGGGTTGAGAATGCCCTTTTGTCGGTTAATTTTCTGTTGTCAATTATATGAACCCGACATGTTTTTGCTTTAAATTGTCCATATTTATACAAAAAAGCATAGTATTTGTATTTTCTAAAATGAATATTAACAAGATATTCAAAACTTTCATTATAATATTTGCGTCAGGACCCCATTGAGTCGATTGGTTTAACCGCTTGGCCCGTTTAAATAAGGTCAATGATAGGTTAGGTCAATAATGTGTTGGATAATGAATTATTTATTGATGACTTTTTAAGATTCCGACGTTATTTCATCAATTCTATTATTAACGTGTTACACTTAGTTAAATTTATTGTAAATAATTTATAAGTAATAAAAATTAATGTTATAAGGAGATTTTTATGCATGTTTACTCCATTAAAAATCATATCTAGAAAGGGCTAATATGGTTAGCTCTATACTCGTCAATCGGGTCATTCGGTTCGAGTTCGGTTTGGGTTAACTTCGGGTCGATCTTGTTCGAGTCCGGTTCGGGTCAACTTCGGTTTGGGTAAACTTCGGGTCAATCTCGTTCGGGTTCGTTCGGTTTCGGTTCGGGTCAACTTCGGTTCGGTTCAACTTCGGTTCGGTTCAACTTCGGTTCGGTTCAACTTCGGGTCAATCTCTTCGGGTCGAGTTCGGGTTAATTTCGGATCGAGTCAACTTCGGATCATAATTGGGTCACTTTTTGGTTCAAAATCAATTCAAAATTATACCCACAAAAAAATTGTATCACTATAGGCACAAAAATTCATCCCGAGAGACCCAACAAAAAAAAATTGTGGGTTGGATGACTTTTATTCGGGTTAAATGGATTCAGGTCTTATTCGGTTCGGGTCGGGTCGGTTTCGGATCGGGTCATTTCGGTTTGGGTCGGAATCGGGTTCATTAGATTTCGAGTCAATTCGATTCGGATCTGTTCGGGTCGGTTCATTTCGGTTTTGGGTCAAAATCGGTTCAACTATTTCGGATGTCGGTTCGATTTGGGTTTCGGTGGTTCGGGTTGACCTGTTCGGTTCGGGTCGGTTTTGCCAAGATTAGTTAGCTCAACTAACCCAAATGGTTAACTCGACCCGTTATCCATCCTGAGCGCTATGTTTCAAGTACGATTACAAAAGTTTCAAACAAATGAGAATTAAAATTTTACAACAAAGTAAAGTTTTTATTTTTAATTATAACATCAAAATTTATTATATTATTATAGTAATATTACTTCTATAAAAAATCACATCATTTATGATGTGACTTGGCATATTCTATTCATTGAAAATACAGTAACAATAGTATAACTTGTGCATCTTTAATGTGCCATGTTTAGCAATCAACGGTTAATTTATAACTATTTGTACTAATTGTTTGACTTAATTGTTTGTACTAGTTGTTTGTTGAAAAAAATATTTGGTTAAATTAGTTATTCCTAACAAAGTTGTTCGTTAAAATTTCAGTTATGCCAGTAGCTCAATTTTACTATCTATTTAAACATTGTAATTTTAGTATTGCATATTTATTTTTCTTCGATATATAAAATACATTTATATATCTACCCAATTTTGGTTACGAAAATATTTTTGTTTACTATTGACTTGATTTCTTTTTTAATATATATAGAATTCAAATGACAAAACTATTTTTTGTGATTAGCAATGACGATTGGACATTCCTCTTTTAACTTCATCCCAACCTAATTATTAACAGTTACTCCTAAACCCATACTAGTATTTAAAAGTAACCCAAATTCAACTCATTAGGGGTAGGTCAGGGTAGGTACATATGGGTTCAAGTTCAATTGTCCTCTCAAATTATGATAGACTAATTAGTAGAAACTATTCATAATTTTTGTTAAATAATATTAAAAAAAGTAATCGAAATAAGGTTTTCTTTTTTAAATGCATTTAATGTAATTTTGTTAAAGTCATAAGGACAAGACGGTGATTTTACATACCAATCAAAAATCTATTCGAAATAACTTTTTAGAAAAGATTATTGGATTTTAATATCCCGAACTTTAGGTCATGTTGCTCATAATATCCTGAACTATTGATTCATCTCGTACCACTCTCATATTTAACACTAATATTTTTTAATATCCTGTTCGGCACACTCGATCACTACTTTTTCAAAAAGTATAGAATATTAAAAATATTAATGTTAAAGGTGGAGATGTTATGCGACAAATCAATAGTGCGGGATATTATGAACAATATGGTTCAAAGTTTGGGATATTAAAATTCAATAATCATTTTACTGAAACGACTTTTTAGATATGAAAAACTCTTCCAAAAGCTCTTCACCAAACAACTCAATTGGTTTTTTTACTAAAGTCAAACAGCCCAAAAATAGCTTTTTGGGGCCAAAAGTTATTACCAAACACCTCTTATATCACACCATTTGAATCGATACATATTTGGGGAAATTATAATATACGTAATTTTTGTATATAATTTCTTTTATGAGAAATAAGTTGAGAAATAAATAGTACTAATGTTTGTTTACAAATTATTATGATAACTATGTCACATCTTTTTAAATGATGTGATATAATAAACCAGACATTATTAAATTAATGACAAAGTGAAAACAAAATTATATAATAGATATAAAATATTTAATTAATAAGCCATAGAGTTAAAATTATTGTTTTTATTAATTTGACCCAATAGGTCGAATGGGTTAAGATCGATTTGACCCACTAATTTGCGGATTTTATGGGTTCGATTTTTTCGGGTTCGGATTGAGAAAATTATTTTCAAAATCCAAAATTTTCAAGTGGGTTTCGGTCAGGTTTTCGAGTCGAGTAAGTTTTGTCGGGTCTAGTGAAGTAGATGTCAACATCTCCATAACGAGGGATGCAAACAAGGTAAAAGTTGAGAACGATTAGTTTCATATATCAAAGATGATATCTAAAACATTGCAAAATAAATAAATAATTGGATATTTTAAATGCAGTAGATGTCAATGTCTTGATAAGAAGGGGTGTGAAGACTAAGGTGTGATTAATCGACCCCCTTCTTGATTTTGAGTTAAGGACATTCATGTAAATTTAGAATTAATCAAGAAGCATCCTAAAAAAATTCACAAGATAAATTCATTTGAAATAATAATCACTTATTTAACATGACTGATAAATGATTGGCCGAAAACTTTCATATTAGTAGATTTCTTACAAAAGTTTTAAGGACTTTATTCCACTTAAGAAAGTAGAAACTAACCTAGTAGTAAACTTCGAAAGTAGCTAATCGAAATGGACTGAGCTATTCGGTTCTAAGAAACCGACACACTCGAGTATGACTCCAACATTAAGTTTTCCTAAGTAATTTCACATTTATAACTTCACCTTGAATTTGACATGCTTCAAGAATTGAACTAGAATTAACTCTATTTGAGCCAAATTCATTACTGCTGGAATTAATTAACTTGACAAACACCGAAAACATCTAAATAAATCATGCACTCTTTAGTAGTAAACTTATCATTTGAGTTACGACATATCCGGAACATGTACATATTGAACAGTAGAATTAAAAAATTTTAGATTAATAGATTAGGGAAATTGTTCGTTAAATGCTTCATTTAGACTAATCCTAATGTAATTATGGACCAAAGTATTTTTATACTTTGAAATCCATTTATCTAATTTATTTTTGCAGGTTTCTAAAGTAGATGAATCTCAATGAAAAGAAAAATTAATGGAATATTTACCGTTAAAGATCTGCGAGCGGAAAAGTCAAAAATTACTAAACGCCTCAAATTAAGTTGACAGGCTTGTTTGCTGCTTTTTGGATAATTTCTCACTTCGAGTATAACGAATTTCTTTTACTTGATTTTTTCAAACTGTTGGAGTTGCTAGAACAACTTTTTAGAAGTTAGGATCTTGGCTCAACGACTAATTCAAAGATGGTCCTGAACCGAGTCCTCGGACTATCGGTTGTAATGGCTAGTTGACCCATTTCTTCTAGCTAAAGATTCAACGACTTTCTCTCAACGCAGACTATAAATAGAAGCCTTGATATAAGACTCTCACTACTAAAATATAGTGCTAAAATTACCATTCATACTTCTAGCTTACAACTTCTACTTGTAATATCTTAATTTCTTGGTTGTAATCTCTTGTGAGAAAATTCTTGTAAACACTCTCTTTACTTCAAACACTTTTATATAGTCTTCCTTTGACTAATTTGATAACATAAATTCAACTCAATTTTCTCAAGTTGATAATAAAATTTCAACTTGGAAATATTAGGCCGGATAAGGGACTTTCGAGCACTGGGAAAATCTTGTAATAGACTTGTTTAAGGGACAAATTTTTGTAGTCATTATCTCTATATTTGAGGATTCAAATAATGGATTTTGACTTGATGCTTGTATTAGCGCAGTCCGAGGTTTTCTACTTCGAGAGAATTTCCTCGTAAAAATCACTTGTCTTTATCATTTCTTATTTTTTAGTCATTCTAGACTTAGTTTTTCTGTTTGAGTAGTTAGCTTAATCTTGAATTTTAAATTTTTGCTATTTTCCTTCAACACCCTATTCACTCCCTATCCCCCTCTATGGTGATTATTCTCTCTGTTTTAAACTTTCAATTGGTATCAAAATGTAGCCTTCTTCAATGGAATTAACACTATGAAGGTTTAAAGATTATGGCTTATCTCAACAATGAGTTTGATAAAGGAAGGTGTTTTACAAGGCCATCAAAGTTCAAGGGCTCCAAATTTGCCCACTGGAAAAATTTAATGGAATGCTTCATACAAGATCAAGATAAGGAAGTATGAGACATCATTACTTATGAAAATATGTCCTAATGAAGCAAATTAAAGCCAAAACAATGCCAAAGTTGAAGACAGAGTTTACCACTAATGAGAAGGAAAAGCACAAGAAGAACCACAGAGCTATGAATATCCTAATGTGTG
This sequence comes from Talinum fruticosum, assembly GCA_021018815.1. Lineage (NCBI taxonomy): Eukaryota > Viridiplantae > Streptophyta > Magnoliopsida > Caryophyllales > Talinaceae > Talinum > Talinum fruticosum. The sequence continues at coordinate 4,828,347 of JAITYX010000025.1, read as the reverse complement.
CATTAGAGTCATCCGAGTTTAACGAGTCTCGACCTATGATATGGCCAAGGAAGTGTGGGACACTTTGGTGACCACCTATAAAGGAACCAGTCAGGTCGGACACACTAAAATTAGCTAGTACCTCCACAAGTATGAGCTATTTAAGATGGAGGTCGATGAAGGATTACCGAGATGTATATAAGGTTTATTGAGATAGTAAACAATCCAAAGTCCCTCGGTAAGAATATGTCCAACGAAGAAGTAGTCACAAAACTTATGAGATGTCTTACAAAAAAGAAATAGGGTCCAATGTTGATGGCTATCGAAGAAGCTCATGACCTCGAGCAAGCTAAAGCTTGATCGGCTCATGGGAAGCTACTGATCCATGAGCTGCATGTTCAAGAAGAAAAATCTAAGCTCAACGCAAGAAATAACATTGTCTTGAAAGCCTTAGAATATGCTAGACCAAATCCAAGCAATTCAGATTCGAAAAAGATCCTATGGTGCTTCTAGCTAGAAGTTTCAAAAGAATGATGAAACATAAGAAGTGGCGAGAAGAACTTAAGGAATGAGATCTTTAGAAAAGACAAGAAGGGTAAATTCTCTTTCTCTCGAAATACTTCTTCCACTAAAAACTCTAGTTGTTTTTAGTGTAGCAGCAAAGAGCATATAGTCAAGGACTTTTCAAAGAGGAACAAAGATTACAAAAAGAAGAAGTCATGGTGGCTACCTAGAGTGAAGACAAATCGGATGACGAGGATGACATTGAGAAAAATCCAAATGTCCGATGGCCACGATCAACTCGGATGAAGAGACCGAGTCGAATAAGAGTTGTGTGATTATGAGGAAACTAATCCTCAAGAGGTGATTGAATATTTCCTTAAGTTTTCAAAGAAAAATCTTGCTAAATATATCTTTACTTTAGAGGAAAAGTCCAATTTTGATTCTTCTCTCTTTAAAGAAAAAGTTAAATCTTTAAAAAATAAGAACAAAGTTTTGAAAAATGATTTAGAAATACTGAGACTTAGCAAAAGGTACTTGAGACCAGCTTACAAGATAATGAGATTGAGCTCGAGAGTCCGAAAGTTGAAAATAAGATTTTGAATAAAAGCTTAAAGAGTCTCATAACTTAGTTTTAAAACTCACTCAATGTCGAAAAACCTTAATTTACTTCTAGGTTCAAGTGTGTCTCTTTTACAAAAAGAGAGTTTGGGTTTAAACTTGGAATAGGAGGATAACTCCTATAAGAGTCTTTTCAAAAAGGATTAATGAAAAATCAATTTTAAAAAAGCTAAGCATGGTCTAACTCAATCTATGAGAAAAATGAGTGAGCCCGTAAAGCTTTATCAATAAAGTTCTCCCAGTGATTCTTACCAAAGGAAGGATAAAACTAAGACTCAATTTCAAAGAAGAAGGGTCGAATCATACTTGGACCTAAGATTATTCAAATTTTGGTCCCCAAGAATGCCCTTCCTCAAAAACAAACCTTAGTAAGGATAGTTACTATGTTTGTTAGAGGAAGTAAGAAAGGGTTATGTGCTTTGTTTTGAAGAAAATTCACAAAGAGAAAAAAGACCACTTGGTACTTAGATAGTGGTTGTTCAAGACACATGACCTCAAATTTACGACTCTTTTCTAAACCGGAAAAGATGGATGGTGGTAGAGTCATTTTTGGAGATAACGAGCAAAGGTAAGATTTTTGGGATTGGGAGGGTTGGATGTGGAGACAACTTAGTCAATCCAGTCTGCCTCATTAAAGGACTCAAGTACAACCTTTTGAGCATATCTCAACTATGTGACAAACGTCAAGAGGTAAGGTTCACTCGGATGAACTGTTTCATCTTAGATGCAACAACCAATTAAACCAAACTCTCTTAACACCTAGGCATATACTGAAGACTCGGACTTTCCGGATATATCATGTTGACTACCATCAAGGAATCAGGTACATACTTCATCTCTTGTAAGTTTTTATTACAAGTCATTCTAAGTGCTTCGAAACTTTTCCGAGTGATTTAGAATCTTTTCGAGTGTTACGTAAACTATTGCATATGTTTTCATTTGATTCTAACCGACTCGGAAAGCACGCTCTTGTTTATCCTCTAGTTCCGAGTCACTCGGACAACACTCAAACTTTTCGCATGTTCAAATATTTGCTCTAACGTGCATAAACTCGAGTCTCACTTTGTAATCTATGTTTGATTGAATTACGAGTGTTAATTCATCCTTCTAAGTCAGCATGTTTCGTTTGAACTCGCTTGTCTAGATCAAGTTTCATTACTCCGATATTCTCTATCGGACATGTTTTATTTTTAGACTAACTCGGATGGAATTTGAGTATAATGGATATTAGACTCGGAAAATTCAACTCTTTCTAGACTCGGATAATTAAGCACTTAATTATCTTAATTAAATTATTATCTCGTGTCTAATCTTGGACCAAAGTATTTTTACTTTGAGAACCAAATTCATTTACTTTTGTATTTTATTCAAACAAGGTTATCCTACTTTTGAATTACGAAAGTAACCGGCTTCAAGATGTCAAATCACTAGTAGACAAGACTTTTTCTACTTCGACCAAGGCCCGGACATCTGCGTCAAGGTTGTCTATTTCCAAAGCTGGAAATCTGCAACGCCAAGATCAACGGTGGTTTCCACTCTACTTTTCGGACACCGCCATTAGATTGGAACATCCAAAGGAGTCAAGAGCCATTGCCCAACGTTCACACCTCAACGGATATTTTTCGAGTCAATTAGAAAAACCATTGCAACGGTCACAAAGGACTTCTACTCGGAAGATAGTCACAACGGCTAATTTGCTCGGTCATCTATAAATAGAAGCCACTTCACAAGATGAGGAGATTGCTTGAACCTATTGCTGAAATTATCTCTCTGTATAATTCTCATTCAATCTTCTACTTACAACTCCAACTCTATACTTAACATCTTTCCGAGTTGTAAGGTCTTGTAATTAGTCACAAACACTTATTCTTACTTTACGAGTAAGGTCCTTTGACTGAGTCGTAAGGGTTAACTCAGCTCGATTGTCCATAACTATAATGGTTACCTCGGTTAGGAAGTACTAGATCGAGATAAGAGAACTTCTAAGTCTAGGAAAATCTTGTAAGGAATTGTCTAAGGGATCACCTCTGGTTGAGTCTTTCTACTATAGTTTGCGGATTCAAAATAGTGGATTTGACTCGGTGCTTAGATTAGCACCGACCGTGGTTTTCTGCTCCAGGAGGATTTCCACGTATTTTCCGAGTTAACACTTTTCCGAGTCCAATCTAGACTCGGACTATTTCAAAGTTAGTTTTAGAATTTAATCTTCCAGTCTTATTTTAAATTTCCTCATCACCCTATTCACCCCCTCTAGGGTGACTAAGTCTCGTCCAAGAGCAAACCTTCAATTGGTATCGAGCCTACCCTTTCGTAAAGGATTTAACCATCCAAAGGTTTAAAGATCAAATGGCTCGGAACAATGGAGAGTTCGATGAAGGAAGATCTTCCAACGAGACCACCAAAGTTCAAAGGATCTAACTTCGTGTACTTGAAGAAGCTTATGGAATGTTTTCTGCTGGATCACGATGAAGATGTCCGGAACATCATACAAGTATGCAACTACATTCCAATGAAGATGGATGAAACAAGACTCGTGCCCAAAGTAAAGGTTGAGTACACTCATCGAAGAAGCAGAGAAGTTCGAAAGAACTTCAAGGCAATGAACATTTTGATGTGCGCTATTAGCTCGGAAGAATACAACAGAGTGTCGGCCTATGACACGAGCCAAAGAAGTGTGGGACACGCTTGTCAACACTTATGAAGGCACAAGCCAAGTTAGACAAGCGAAGATTAGCCAATATCTTCACAAGTACGAGCTGTTCAAGATAGAGCCGGAAGACAATATCACTCGGATGTTCATCCGCTTCACTGAGATTACTAGCAATCTCAAATCTCCGGGTAGAAAGATTTCTCACGAGGAAATGTGCGAAAGATGCCCGAAGTCTACCCAAGAGAAAATGGGGTCCCAAGGTTATAGCCATTGAAGAGGCTCGGAACCTATCCTTATCGAAGCTGGACGAACTCACTGGGAAGCTACTCACCCATGAGATCCACCTAGATGAAGAGGATGCAGAGGTCAGCACTAAAAAGAACATCGCACCGAAGGCCTCGTAAAACAGAGAAGTAAATTTGAGTTCCTCCGACTTAGAAGAGGATCCCATGGCACTTATCGCCGGAGGCTTCAAAAGAATGATGAAGCACAAGAGATGGGATAAGAAGCCAAGAGAAGAGTTTTATAAGAAAGACAAGAAGGATAGAAAAGGTAAACATTCTTCCCCTTCCAAGTTATTTTTAACTAAGAACTCCTACTGTTTTGAATGTGGCAGCAAGGAACACATAGTCAAAGACTGTCCCAGGAGAAAGAGGGACAGAAAGAAGAAAAAGGCTATGATGGCCACTTGGAGTGATGAAGACTCATCGAAGATGATGAGGACTCGGATGATTCAAAGTGTCCGATGGCACTCTCGGACTCGAAGCCGAATCGGACTCGGACTCGAGCCGAATCGGACTCGGACTCGGATCACTCGGACAGGTGAGGAAACAAATCCTCGGGAGGTAATTGAATACTTCCTCAAGTTTTCCAAAGGTCAAGAGGTAAAATTCACTCGGACCAACCTGTTATATTTCTAATAATACTACCAAGGAGACCAAGCTCTCGGGTAAGAGATCGAGTAACACCTACATTATTCCTCTTTTTGACCCAAGTCGAATTTATCTTGCTTAAAAGCATCTCTACATGATGATTCATGGACATGGCATCGTAGATTAGATCATATTAGCATGCATACCATTAAGAAGCTTGCTTCTCATGGTTTAGTTAGAGGATTGCCTAATTGTGCATTTAAGAAAGATAAAATCTATGAAGCATGCATAAAAGGGCAATAAGTTAGATCATCTTTCAAATCTCTGAAAACTGTTTCCACATCCAAAGTGTTTGAAATGTTGCATATGGATTTATGTGGTGAAATCCTTGTCAAGAGTCTCGGAGGTAAATCATATGTACTTGTGATTGTTGATGACTACTCATGATTTACCTGGGTTTTGTTTTCTTAAGAGTAAAAATGAAGCTTTCAAAGAGTTTCAAGCAAGCTCTGCAGGAAAATCCAAGTTGAGTCTCGAGACTTAGATCTAGAGAATTCGAACTAACCATGAAGGGAGTTCGACTACTCAGAATTTGCAGAGTTTTGGGATAAGAATGGCATCTCCCACAATTTCTCAAGCAACAAGAACTCCTCAACAAAATGGAGTAGTGGAGAGAAAGGACCGGACTCTTGAAGAAATAGGAAGGATAATGATGATTGAACATGATCTACCCTACTATTTATAGGCTGAGGCGATCAACACAACAAATTACACATTGAACAGATGCCTCATTAGACCCATCCTAAAGAAAACTCCATACAAGCTCTACAAAGGGAAGAAACCCAACATTTCATACTTCAAACCCTTTGGGTGTAAGTGCTTTGTTCACAATAATGGTAAGGATCACTTGACCAAGTTTGATGCTCGGTTAGATGAAGGTATTTTTCTTGGTTATTCATCTCATAGCAAAGCATATCGTATTTTTAATAAAAGAACTAATAAAGTGGAAGAAAGCATCCACGTTGTTTTTGATGAGATTGAACAGGAAAAACCGAGTGAGTCAACATTCTCGGACATGAAGCTCAGTAAAGATGATGATCTTGGTGAAAATGAGCTCATCAAGAATCAAATCAAAGTCACTCGTAAAGAGGTGACTCGGAACAACTTAACTCAAAATGAAACAACTCAAGAGCCAACTCGGAATGTTGAAGTTCAATCGGATGAGCAAGCTCACTCGGAGCGGACTTCGAAGATCAACCAATTTAACCTACAGATCTCGGTAAACCGGAGAACAGGTAGAGCATTCAAATATGCTTCGAGCCACCCACTCGAAAGCATCTTATCCGATATCAACAAGTAGGGTAAGAACTCGTTCCACTCTACAAAATCTAAGTACATTCACTGCATTCATTTCATTAACTCGAACCAAGAAATTCACTAGAGGCCCTAAATGAACCTGAATAGATAGAGGTCATACAAGAAGAACTCAATCAATTCGAAAGAAACCAAGTCCGGACTCGACCAAACGACCTTCCGAACACCAAATCATAGGAACCAAATGGGTTTTCAAGAACAAACTGGATGAAGGTGGATTGGTAGTCGAAATAAGGCTAGACTTGTGGCTCAAGGTTACAATCAAGAAGGGATTAATTATGGGGAAACCTTTGCACCTGTTGCGGAATTGAAGCTATTAGAATCTTATTGGCATTTGCATCTAGCATGAATATCAAATTGTATCAAATGGATGTTAAATGTGCATTCCTTAATGGTTTCATTGAAGAGGAAGTCTATGTTGAGCAACCTCCTGGATTTGAAAACTCGTAATTTCCAAATCATGTTTTCAAATTGCAAAAACTCTTTATGGTCTTAAACAAGCTCCCGGAGCTTGGTATGAAAGACTGAGCAATTTCTTGGTTGAAAATGATTTTAGAAGAGGTCAGATTGACAAGACTATTTTTATAAAAACCAAGGGGAAAGACTTTCTTATTGCTTAGATTTATGTTGATGACATAATCTTTGGAGCTACTAATGAAATTTCAAATGAGTATGATGGGAGAAGTTAACTTCTTTCTTGGTCTACAAATCAAGCAAAACAAAGATGACATCTATGTCCATCAATCAAAGTATACCAAGGAGCTGCTAAAGAAGTACAAACTTTAAGACTCAAAACATGCAAGCAACACCTATGAGTAGCAGACATAAAACTGGACTCGGATGAGAAAGGTAAAGCAAGAGATCGAAACTCTATCGAGGTATAATTGGATCTTTGCTATATCTTACTTTCAGTAGACCGGACATAATGTTTAGTGTCTATCTATGCGCAAGATTTTAAGCTAATCCAAAAGAATCACATCTCATCTGCGGTGAAGAGAATATTCGGATATCTTGCAGGGACTCAAAATCTAGGTCTATGGTACTCAAGAGACTAAGAACCGACTCTCACTGGATACTCGGATGCTGACTATGCTGGATACAAAGTTGATAAAAAGAGCACCTCGGGAGCCCGCCGGTTTCGGGTCAATCCCCGATATCTTGGCATTCAAAGAAGCAAAACTCAGTAGCTCTCTCAACAAGTCGAGTATATTATAGCTGGAGCATGCTCGTGCTCGGATACTATGGATCAAGCAACATTTGAAAGATATTATACTTACATTCAAATCAATTCCAATTAAGTGTGACAATCAAAGTGCAATCAGCATCACCAAGAACCCAGTTCAACACTCAAAGACAAAACACATTGAGGTCGGTATCGTTTTCCAAGAAACCATTCTGAGAAAGGCGATATTGAACTTGAATTCATTCCTACCAAACTTCAATTAGCTGATATCTTTATTGAGCCACTTAGTGAGGATCAATTTTACTTTATTAGGAATGAGCTTGGCATGATCAATGCATAATTATGTGCTTTTCCGAGTGAAATTTTCTTTGCATGATTATGTGTTATACGCTTTCTATCTTTAAATAACAATTAGTTCGATTGAGCTAGTGATACCGAGCTATGAGTTATTGTTTGTCTCGCGGTTTCGAGTCACTCAGAAACTTCACTGAGTCGGACTCAGATTTTGAGAAAAACGGACATCAAACTTCGAAATCATCTCTAGATCGGTGGAGAATTTCGTAAATTTCTTTTAAAATCTCTCTTTTCTCTCTCTCTTTCTCCCGCATCGATCGGACAACTAGCCGTTGGGAGATAATCACTGGAATTCCAACCGTTGGAGAGCGGAACGATCACACCGGTCCGAGGCAACCATTGAAGAGCTAGGTCGAACGTACTCGATGGATATTTCTTTCTCTATAAATAACATCTATTTTCCTTCATTAAGCTACTTTACGCTCTACACATTCTCTCTCTCACTTACTTCAACTCGAGCAAGCTTTCTACGTTCGAAGAGGATTTCATCGCTCTCAAGATAAGTGAAAGAAGTCTCAAGTAAGCACTGTTACTCTCAGCTCTCTCTTTCTACTCTCTCATCTTTTTTCTTTCGCTCACTTTCGTCGAGCTATTTCTCTCTCTCTCTTTCCTCTCTCTCAAAAGTTCATCTCTCTCTTTTCTTACAAACATGCCGAAAAGAGGTTCCCACCCCGATTTTCTTGGTTCTGCCACCAAGAAACCTCGTACTAAAAGCCGGGAAGGCCCCTCCAATCCCTCAAAATCGTTGTCACCCAACATCTAACGTTGGATGACAAATTCTTCCCGACCACAAAGTTTTAGTGGTTGGCTCACATCAAATCAACAGGGGTTTACAATTTCCTCTGTTTCAATGGGTTCATATACCCAGAACTCGAAACTCTCTAGCTTTGAGGGTATCCTCACCTCTAGAGTTCAAAACATCACGGTTCGCATCAACACCTCTCTTCTTCACCGTCTCTTCAAAGTCTCTTCTCTTATCCTCAACAACAACCCCATACCTTTCAACGGGTCGATGAATTCTTCGAAAAATATGCCAAAGAGTTTCCTGAGTCATGTAATAAAAACTTCTCCGTGACTCAACTCAAGTTGAAGCTCGTCTTCCGTGCTTTCTGCGATAAGGACCTTCTTCTCACAAGCATTCAAGCAAGGAGAAACCTAACTCCAAGCATCTTAAAGATCTTTATGACATTCTTGAGGGCTACGAAGTAGACCTCTTTCTCGCTATAGTCGAGCAAATGGCAGTCGTGCCTACTCGGACTCGGACCAAGAAGTCAACCCCACTTCCTTTCGAGGCTCTTCTCACCCTAATCTTCAAGCAATTCAAAGTTCCTCTTTCCTCAAATCCTAACACGGTTTTGAGGCTGCCATTGTCATTGGCAAGAAAGAAGTTCTTAGGTATGGATACCAAGAGACCCAACCGGGTGTCCGGGTCCATAGCTCGAACCGAGGCTTCCTTCTCCGCCTCGGACTCGGACTCAACCTCCTATCTCTCTCTACCTCCTCCACACCCAACCGGGTGTCCGGGTCCATAGCTCGAACCGAGGCTTCCTTCTTTGCCTCAAACTCGGACTCGGACTCAACCTCCTCTCTCTCTACCTCCTCCTCCTGGTAGTGGCTCCACCTTAGGTGCTTCTCGATTCTCTCTTACGCTTTGTTCACTGCCATCATGGACATGCTTTCCTCTGTGTCCACCAAATTGAAGGACACCCTCGGGTCATTCAAGACCGTTCTTCGACCTATGACCATCAATCAGAAAACTACTCAATCCCAAATCCGAGAGCAGCAAGACGTGCTTCTCGACATGAAAGCACTAGTCAAGGAGCAAAGGGAGATGATTGAGCTCCTTCAAGAAAGACACTCCAAGGCGGCTCAGGATCCGGTCAACTTAGATACATCGGAAGAATCCTCGAGTCCGACCAAATCCCCTCTACAGGGGAAGAAGAAGAAGAAGAAGGAGAAGAAGCATATCCTCGCGACCGAGGCAGCTCCGTCTAAGGAGAAGGAAGTAGAAACGAGGAGCCGAAGCAGCCAAGGGCCAAGGTGCTCTAGAACCCCAACCGAAGTGATCAGCTTAGACAGTAGTCTAAGTGGGTCGAAGACCCTGCCGACCATGGTCGATCGGCAGTGAGAGCCAGCACCTCCCTCGGTCAAGTTCCGGGAGGACGAACCTCCGGACGACTTAGTTCCGGGTCAACCACTCGGAGCTAAGCCCATTCCCGAGATACTAGTGCTGCCCCCACCTCGTTCGTCTACATCTTCAAGATCTTATCGGCAAGGCGCACCACATGTCCACCATCCTCGACTCGGATCGGCCCCTCCCTCCATCTTAGAAATGTTCTTCTTCTGTTTTAAATAATTTTTTTTTGGTCCATACATACAAATTTGTATCTTCTTAATACATTCTTGCTCTTTTTGTTTTTTGCTGAAAGGCAATGGAGAGAATATTTAGAAATTTGTTGTCTTGTTTAGGGGTGTTTCTCTCACCCTCTTTTGTGTATATATTTGTTTTGAATATTAATGAAGTTTCAGTTTCATGCTTATTACTTATCGAGTTTCAATTATTTGTGAGTTTAAATTTCTTGCTCAGTAATTTTCTTTGCTCCGATTCAACAACTCAGTCCATCATTGCTACGATACTTCAGTTTTTAGCACTAATGCAATCTAAGCTTACTTGCTCCGATAGAATCTAAGGTTCAATCACTTATTTCACTCAGCTTATTTGCAATCTGTTTCTCTAACTTACTTCTTGAGAAAGAATGAAAAATCTTATGTATATCACTAACAAAGTTTCTATCTAAGTATGGAATGCCTTTCATAAAAAGGGGAGATTGAAGACTCGGACTTTGCAGATATATCATGTTGAGTACCATCAAGGAATCGGATACAGACTTCGTCTCTTGTAAGTTTTGATTACAAGTCATTCTAAGTGCTTTAGAAACTTTTCTAAGTGATTTAGAATCTTTTCGAGTGTTATAGAAACTATTGCATATGTTTTCATTTGATTCCGACCGACTCGTAAAGCACACTCTTGCTTATCCTTTCACACATAGTTCTGAGTCACTCAAACAACACTTAGACTTTTCGCATGTTCAAATATTTGCTCTAACATGCACAAACTCAAGTCCGACTTTGTAATCTAAGTTTGATTGAATTACAATGTTAATTTATCCTTCTAAGTCGGCATGTTTCGTTTGAACTGTGCTTGTCTAGATCAAGTTTTATTACTCCGATATTCTCTATGAGACTTGTTTTATTTCTAGACCGACTCGGATGAAATTTGAGTATAATGGATATTAGACTCGTAAAATTCAACTCTTTCAGGACTCGGATAATTAAGCACTTAATTATCTTAATTAAATTATTTTCTCGTGCCTAATCTTGGACCAAAGTATTTTATACTTTGAGAACCAAATTCATTTACTTTTGTAGGTTATTCAAACAAGGTTATCCTACTTTTGAATTACAAAAGTAACCGAGCTTCAAGATGTCAAATCACCAGCAGACAAGGCTTTTTCTACTTCGACCAAGGCCCGGACATCTGCGTCAAGGTTGTCTATTTCCAAACTGGAAATCTCCAATGCCAAGATCAACGGTGGTTTCCACCCTACTTTTCGAGACACCACCAGTGGATTGGAACATCCAAAGGAGTCAAGAGTCGTCACCCAACGTTCACACCTCAACGGATATTTTCCGAGTCACTCGTAAAAACCATTGAAACGGTCACAAAGGACTTCTAATCGGAAGATAGTCACAACGGCTAATCTGCCTGGTCATCTATAAATAGAAGTCACTTCACAAGATGAGGAGTTTGCTGAACCTATTGCTGAAATGATCTCTCCGTATAATTCTCATTCATTCTTCTACTTACAACTTCAACTCTATACTTAACATCTTTCTAAGTTGTAAGGTCTTGTAATCAGTCACAAACACTTATTCTTACTTTCGAGTAAGGTCCCTTGACTGAACCGTAAGGTTTAACTCAGCTCAATTGTCCCTAACTCGTAAATGTTACCTCGGTTAGGAAGTAGATCGGATAAGGGAACTTCGAGTCTAGGAAAATCTTCTAAGGAATTGTCTAAGGGAGCAATTCCGGTTCAGTCTTTCTACCGTATTTTGTGGATTCAAAATAGTGGATTTGACTTGGTGCTTGGATTAGCACTCGACCATGGTTTTCCGCCCCAGGAGGGTGTCCACGTATTTTCCGAGTTAACACTTTTCCGAGTTAACACTTTTCTTAGTCCAATCTAGACTCGGACTAATTCAAAGTCGGCTTTAGAATTTAATCTTCCAGCCTTATTTTAAATGTCCTCATCACCCTATTCACCCCCTCTAGGGTGACCAAGTCTCTCCAAGAGCAAACCTTCATATACCATCTCCTTAAGGAATTCCACTCATAATTTATCATGTCTTAAAGTAGTAGTTAATGATGATTCATGGACATGGCATCGTAGATTAGGTTATATTCGCATGCATACCATTAAGAAATTATCATCACATGGGTTAATCCGAAGACTTCCTAAATGTGCATTTCATAAAGATAAATGGTACATCTTATGTACTTGCTATTACTAATGATTATTCGATATTTACTCGGGTATGTTTTCTTAAGAATAAGAAAGAAGCATTCAAGGAGTTCTTCGAAGTTTGCAAAAAGATACAAGTTAAATCTGGGACTCAAATCATAAGGGTCGAACTTACCATGAAAGAGAATTAAGTGACTCTAAGTTCGCAGAATTATGTGACAAATCCGGGATCTTTGACATCTTCTCTACACCAATAATACCTCCACAAAACAGAGTTATAGAAAGAAAGAATACAACGCTTAAAGATATTGGTAGAACAATGATGATCGAGAATGATCTACCATATTAGTTCCGGGCTGAGGTAGTCAACACCACCAACTACACATTGAACCGAGTGTCTCATACGCCGAATTCTCAAGAAGACACCATATGAGCTCTACACAAAGGCAAGAAAATCAACATGTCCTATTTTAACCGCTTTGGCTACAAGTGTTTTATTCATAATAACGGTAAAGATTACTTAACTAAATTTAATGTCTGGAATAGATGAAGGTTTTTTTCTTGGTTACTCAAACCATAGTAAAGCTTATCGTATTTTTAACAAAAGAACTAACAAAATGGAAGAAAAGTATCCACGTTTGTCTTTGATGAAGCCGACTACTTCAGGACAAGTGACTCTACATTCTCACATCTCAAGTTGAGCAAAGATGATGATGACTTGATTGATGTTGAGATCGGAATCACTAAAAACAAAAGAACTGAGCCTTTAACTAACGCAGTTCAAGATTCGAGTTAGACTTCATAAGCTCAAGAAGAAACTAAGAATCAACCATGAAGATTCAGGTTAGACTTGATATGTTCAGGTGTGTTATTACTTGAAATGTGCAATTGCACTTCGGGACGTGTACCTAGCTTTAGGGCTTTCAATTTGAGTTATTTAATCAATTCCAAGTATGCAACCCTTTCAGCTTATATTGTCTTGAAACATATCATGCTGTATGGTTCTTTTTGTCACAGCTTAGAATTTGTGCCAACTGTAAACAAGAGTTGTGGAAATCAAATTTTTGCTAATTGTTTGCATAACATTGGAAGTAACATGGTTGGCATAATGCTTTTAAATCTCTAGTAAAGGCATAAGTGCAAATTTTCTTACCACAAAATTCTTCCTAACACCTACAGCGAATTGATTGAATATATCATGCTTCACTGCCATCACATGTAAAGGCTTAACTTCTAGTTGACAACTCAACCTCCTTGATCCCCATACCATGTAGCTCATGCTCTACTCCATACTTGGTTATATTTTTCATTATCTTCTCGGATTGTCATAGCTACAAATATATGAATCTCATTCTTTCTCATAGAACTACCTCCTTGATTGAATAATAATAGGTGCATCATGCTTCATACTCGGTGTGGCAAATTATTCATTTAGTGAATTGTTGGCCCATTGTTGCATTCAGAGTCCAACATTATAATTTTAGCCGATAAATCAAGTAACTCTGTTATTATATTGAGGGTCGAGACTTGTAATTTTCGATGAAGTCACCTTACAAAAATTGGATTCAGTTAGGCGTATTATTATTGTGCTTTCTTACTTAATAGTTTCTAGGAAGCATCCATATATCGACTTGCTATTTCAAACTCTAGAAGAGCCAAAGGTGTCAAAGAGAGAAGGATAGAAAAATAAATAATAAATCACTTAATTGGTATTACACTCGGTGTGCTTACTAAAACAGCTTATCTCATGCGAGTGAGATAGATTAGTTAGCCTCTAGCTAGAAATTACTTAGACTTGATAGGGAGCTTGGGGCTTAGGACATTGGTTACCTTCATATGCATCACTATTAGTAGGTGTCATTGGGTTGGTTTGGTGTTTCCACTTTGTCTTCGAGTAGTATTCAAGAAACGTAGGTTTTCCTTTTCATTTTTTTGTCTTAAACTCTTAATTTGTGCATGTATAATGTTTTTCCAATATACAAGATACTCTCTTTGTAACCTGACTGTCCTTGATTGTAATGCTTAGTAGCTTAAGGTATACCCTATTATTTGGCATCATAGTGTTAGAATAGTGAACCCCTCATGGAAGGAAAAAGAACTTCGATCTTCATATTCGATTTCCAAGCATAGAATATACATGAAGTCCAATTATGTCTAGATCATATACAATGATTCCGCCTTGCTCTTTTATCTATGGAACGGAGATTCCCGATTGTTAAATCAAGGACTATACTAATGACTACTTTGTTTCTTCCGTCATTGACCAATTTTCTAAGTCGTTTATGCAATGTATTCTGTCATGAAATATCGTTAATCCTTTTGTTGGATATTAAGAATTGAATGCATCGGATCAACAATTTGAGCTAGTGAAGCGAACCGTATTGAAGCCTAGGAAATACATGATTTAATGTAGAGTCTTACCCACGTCCGATAATTTCATACTATTATTGGAATAGTTCCTCCTTGATATGGATGGTAGGTATCCATCTCAAGATTGCTTGAGACTGCAGACATGAATGTTAAGTCATATTTTATACGTATTTTTAGTAGTTATTGAGTTTATATTATATAGTTTATTTTATCTAATTTATTCTATTTTGTCTATTTATAGGTAATTATCGAATAAAGTGGGGAAGAGAAGAAAAGTCGTTAAAAGTGGATTTTTAGCTACCGACAAGCATCCAAGAAAATATATGAAGTCGGTCCATAAATATAATATGTAATAAAATATTTATTTTAGGATATTATATTTTAGGAAATCCTAAGTGGAATAGAAAAGGGAAACTTAGAAGAGAAGAAAGAGAAATAAACCCTAACTCTTTCACATTATCATCATGGAGAGAGACCTAGCACCCACACACAATCACACCCTCTTGCCTTTGCTGTCCACGGCAGCCACCACCGCTTGCTGCCGCCTGCACTCGCTGCCCAGCCCACTACTGCTGCTGCCGCTGCACCACCAGCCAGCCTGCCGCACTGCCGCTCGAACTCGGTTGCTGCTGCTCGCTGTCCGTTGCTGCTGTTGCTATCCACCGCCCAGCCAGCCACCATCCATCATCATCTTCTTCATCTTCCCGGTCAAAGAAACTAATATCGGTAGTATAATTTAGTTTTGTAATTTTTATTAGAAAAGATTGAGTTTTTATTGATAGATTAATACTAAAGATGCTAGTTTTATTTAGTTTACATGTTTTAAATTACATTATGTGTGAGTAGTTTTTCTTATACTTAGTATAATCTCATTGAAGCCATGTTAAATTATTTATTTTGAAACAAAGTTTTGATTTTTATTGTCTTATTGATTCGATCCATGATTCTATGATAATTTGTGTTTAATGTTTATGAATTTATGTCTAATTAATTAGAGTGCACGCTATTTAGTTTTATATAAATTCATGTGATAGTTTAGAGGGTTTAAGTACGTAATTGCTTGATCTTTTAGACATAAGTATCACCCTAGTTAATCATGGATGGCTCATACCCATCTCTTTTAATTAGGAAATTATCATAGATCCTTCTTAAATCAATTTGCTAGTAGATTGGTTATTAGGTGCTAGATGATGTTTTTCTAATACTTAATGCTCTGATTTGATTAAATTCTAGTGCTAGTGCTAGGGTTATCAATATTAGTAGGGTTTATATTAGGGCTAGGCCTAAGTAAACTAATAACTAAGGAAAAACGGGGAAGATCCGCTAGTAGTTGTCTTCTACGGTTTAGCTCATGGGTAGATCAATTTGTGTGTTAATGATAAATAATAATTTGTATGGTGGATATAGATTATACTAAGTGTTTTTATAAATTTGATATCTTTGATAATTATTTGTTTGCTTTTTAGTTATTTTCTTTAGTTTGTCAATTTTTATTTATAAATATATAGTCCTTTATTATTAATTTCGTTACCCCCTAAAGATCAGTATTTTAGGTTAGTTTTAGTAATTTTATTTTAATTTAACTTTGAGTCATTATATATTTTAATTTTCAGAATTAATTTTCTGTCAGTTTTTATTATTTTTGAGTCAGTTTGTTAGAAATTAGTTTAAAAATAGTTTCTTTTGTTATTTTTATTGTTTTATTTTCTTTTAGGGTTTAGATAGAGTCCTAGTTTGCTGTGATTAAATTTTAGAATTTTTGGAATTAATTTGATATTTTTTCAGATTTAATTCTTGAATTTAATTACTGCAGGTTTTTAATAAAATAAATTCGTAAATTAGATTTTAAATTTTGTTTTTATATTTTTAGGGTCTGGTTAGGTTTAGAAAATTAGTATTATTATTTTGGGTAATTTTAGTATTTATTTTCGTAATTATTTTAGTGCAGAATTTTACTTATTTAATTTTCTGTTTTAGAATTTGTTTATTTTCTGCTTTAGTTTTCTGTTTTAATTATTCTAAAAAATATACAAAAATATTTCTGGGTTATTGTAGTTTTATTATTCTGTATAAATTATTTATTTAGTTATTAGATAATTTTCTATGAATTTTAGTTATTGATTTTAATTTATATTTTCTGTTTTGTTTTGAAGAGTAGTAAATTTAATTAGATTAAAACTTGCATGTCATTATATCTTTCCTCGTGGATTCGATCCCTACTTGCCCTTGCTATATTGTTTATTATAAGTTTAAGTAGTGGTTTAATTTGTTGTCTGTACGACAAGCTTAACAATGAATGGCCTCTAAATACACAAAATCAGCATGATTTGGGCATTGTATTGCTTGATCTTGTAACGCAAACCATGCTAGTGGTAAGCCTGAATTCTTGTCAACGCCATGTTCTGATAATTCATCTATTATAACTTTCTGGGTCCATTCTTGTCCCCTGTCTTTGCCTCCCACCCTTTTAAGTCTAAACGTAATTTTAGTGAATGTCATGCTAAATGTTAAATGGTTACTTGTTAACATAATTTTCCTTTATTGTGATGAGAAAAAGTTTCTATTTTCTGAATTTGAAGATAATTAAAAAGCAGGAAGGAAGACAAATGTTCACATTTTGTTTCGCTTATTTCAATAATTTGGGAATACGTAGAAACATCGTGCTACTTGTTTCGTGTGGACACAGTAGGACATCTAATGATGTGCTTTTGATTTTGATTTGTCATATGAGATGCTCCGAGAAGGGGTTTTCGTTGCCTTAGTTTTTGTGTTTGCTAATTGAAATTTAGTAGTAATTGTGAGTTTGCCGATTGCTTGTCGATCAATGTTTAGCCATTTATTGCTCTCCGAACGTAATTTTTTTGCCCTTTATGGAAGAAGCACTATACCTGTGTTGATCTAGAAAATTGTTTTGGTTTGGCTTGGTTTGCTCTTTTGCCCGGTATTTATCCTATGTTAATGCTTGGGAGTACACAATCTAGGAATTATTGGTTTTAAGATCCTAAGATACTTGTTTTACTTGCATATCTTAAGTTTGATACTTAAGTCCAAGATGTCCTAACTTGGTCTTCTGTGTAACTGCAGCTCATTTTCTCTCTTTCAAGATATGATGCTTGTGATGGATGCCTATTTGGATGATCTAGAAGCCTTTGGACTCAATGACCTTTTGAAAGTAACTAGTGTAGCATCATTCTTTGTTAGTAGGGTTGATACCCTTATTGACAAAATGCTTCAGAAGATAGGTAATTTGATTTCTAAAATGACATTTTTAGCTTGAGGATTCTAATGACCAAACAAGTGCTTATTTGTCTAACTTATTGTTATTCTAGGCTCGCTGTGGCTCAAGCAACTTTCGCGTACCAACTTTATCAAAAGAAATTCTTAGGTCCAAGATGGGAGGCCTTAGTTAAGAAAGGTGCCAAGAAATAGAGGTTGTTGTGGGCTTCAACTAGCGTTAAGAACCCAGCCTACCCCGACACTCTCTATGTTGATCCTCTTATTGGACCCGACACTCGTGAGCATATTTTCACACCCTGTTGCATTTTTTCGGTCCTCTTTAAGATTTTGGAATACTTGTTAAATGTTGAAAAGAGCTCAATCTCTAATTGCAACTCGTTGTGTAGGTTTCAACCATGCTCGATCAAGCCCTCCTAGCATTCCTCAACCACGGGACAGCTTTCAAGAACAATTGACGCAAACGTATCCGAAGTCGAAGGCATTTACGAGTGCACTTGAGAAGTTGGGTATTGATTGGAACCTAGTGGGCGATCAGCTAGAAGCCGAAGGAGTTGAGTCGTTCAAGAAGAGATTTGACAACCTCGCTAACTACCTTGGAAAAGAAGGCAAAGTCCCTCAAGTTGGTGAGCTCATAGAGCGAGCATGATGTATCATTTGTTGTTGTCGAATGACTTAAATAAGAAATGGCTCGGTGTCTCGATCGAACGTTGTGTAAATTTAAATTCATGTTCGTTAACAATCCTATCGTGGAGTAGGATATCGAAATGTATTGCTAATATTATATGATGTGCTTTTGATTTTTGTAATATAAATAAAAGTTGAGTACAAAACAGAATCGGTCACAAAAATCGAGTCACAAAAGTGTTTAAGAATAAAATGGAATCCATCACAAAAGCGGTCACAAATAAATATAATTTTAAAACTAAGTTAGTCACAAAAGCGGTCACAAAGTACCACAACTTCAAAACTAAGTCGAGTCACAAAAGTCGTCACAATTATATAACGGTCAAAAAATCGGTCACAAAATTTCTAAATAATAACAGATCACAAAATCGGTATAAATGTTTTCAGTCACAAAATTGGTCACAAAGCAGTCATAATTTCGCACCGAAAGAATGGTCGCAAAATCGAGTGTGAAATATAGAGCGAGTTACAAAGGCAAGTCATAATTTGTGACCGAAATTTCGGTCACAAATGCGGTCACAAAATCCATTTTTCGACGAGGGATTTTGTGACCGCCAAAATCCATCACAAACCCCATTTGTGACCGAAATTTGCCATTTTGTGACCGATTTTGGCGGTCACAAAATCCAAGTATTTCTAGTAGTGACTTGACAAACACTTGAAAACGTCTAAATAAATCATGCACTCTTTAGTATTAAATTTATCTTTTGAGCTAAAACATATCTGAAACATAAACATATTGAATATTAGAATTGCAAAATTCCAAATTAATAGATTAAGGAGAATTGGTCTTTAAATGCTTTATTGAGACAAATCCTAATCTAATTATGGACCAAAGTATTTTTATACTTTGAAATCCATTTTTATCTATTTCGCAGGTTTTCTAAAGCAAATTAACCTCAAAGAAAAGCAAAAATAGTGGCTTATTTATTGTTGAAGATCTGCAGACAAAAAGTTAAAAATCACATAATAACTCGGACTAAGATGATAGGCTTGTTTGTTATCGTTTTGGCTAATTTCTCATTCCGACTCCAACGAGTTTTTTCTACTTGATTTTTCAGATTGTTAGAGTGAGTGGAACAGTTGTTGGAACTTAAGATATAGGCTCAATGGCTAATTCAAAGATGGTCCAGAAAGTGAGTCCTCAAACTATATGTTGCAACGGCTAGCCGACAAGTTTTTCTAGCTGCAAACTAAATGAATTTCTATGAAAGCATACTATAAATAGAAGCCTTTATATAAGACTCTTATTTAGAGTTGGAATTATCATTTATACTTCTAGCTTAGAACTCCCACTTGTAGTGCATTTAATTTTCCGAGTTGCAATCTCTTATGAGGAAAGTCTTGTAAACACTCTCTTTACTTCAAACATTTTTCTAGTCTTCTCTTAACCGAGTTGATAACGTAACTTCAACTCAATTGTCCCAAGTTGATAATACAATTTCAACTTGAAAGTATTAGGTCGGATAAGGGACTTTATGAGTCCGGTGGGAAAAACTTATAATAGACTTGTTTAAGGGAACAAATCTAGGCAATCATTATCTCTGTATTTGAGGATTCAAATAGTGAATTCTAACTTGATACTTGGATCAAACATTGTCCAAAGTTTTCTACCTCAAAAGGGTTTCCTCGTAAAAACCACTTGTCTTCATTATTTCTTATTTCTAAGTCACTTTAGATTCAGATTTTTGTCTCGGTAGTTAGCTCGGTTTTGAATTTCAAATTTCCACTATATTCGTTCAACACCCTATTTATCGCCACCCCCCTGGTGGTTGATTATTTTCTTTGTCATAACTTTCAAGGTGCAAAGAAGCTAACGTTAAGAAAAGATTAACTTCATATATAAACAAAATGACATGTAAACATTGCAATCATCGTCTTTATATAATTTTTCAATTCCTAAATAATTTAGTGAACTATTTAACTTCAATAGTATAGAATGTTGGTTAACACTTATATAATGTTTGATTGAATATAGTATTGAACTACGTTGAGTTTATAATTATATTTCATTAATTTTTTTTTGTTGTATGAAATAATTGCAATAAATAACCACCAATACAAACTAATTATTTCTTAGCACTTGTAAGAAGTGTCGGCTTTTTAACACAAAAATATTATTATGGTACGTGAATTAAAAGTTTCAGAAACATTAGATAGAATATGAAAAAGTATCACTATAGTGCTTACACCCTTTGCAAATGACACACATATTTGCGTCAAGTGTCATCTTTTAGAAGTGTCACCTACACGGTTGGCACTAATTTGGCGACACTTCTTAATATTGAATGCCTCGCTTTTAAATCTCGACAACAACTATTTTTTTGAAAAAACCAACACTTAAAAATCACAAACTATACAATTATAATTATATTATGTACATGATTAATTGCACTGCATTATGCAAAACTGAAGACCACATAATAGAAATAGAAAAGAAAGCAACCCTAACCTTTAGCTGTCGAGAATAATCCTTAATAAGGGCATCTGCATACTGAGTAGTAGTAAATAGGTTGCTTGAAGGATAATATTGAGGCAAAAAGTAGTTGTTGATGTAATCGTTGTTGCCAATATTCACTGTATACAGGCACTTGTTTAGCCTCCCCTTGACGGAAAAACCCATCATTATCGTCATTTTTGCTATTGTAACAAGGTGGTTAACTAGTTGTTGATCCATGCTTATTCTCTCACCCTGTGCCAAAAATAAGACAGCAACAATGCAACACACATTATCAGTTTATCATCACTATATTAGTAAATTTGGTATGATATACATCCAAAACATATATAGTGATATAGATGGGTTCAAGTGACATGACACTTATATTCGAATCCGATAAATAAAGAAAATTTGTGATATTAAAGAGCCCTACCCTTTATGGTACAATTGCCAACTCGACTTCAGTTAAATGGAATACTAAAATTAGAAGACTTAAAATGTGAATAAGCTCATTGAGAAAAACTTTAAAGTAGTTTTTTAGCATTACCTCTTTTAATAAAAATGTCATTTTTTTTACTCAAGCCATATGAGCTTTAATTTAGTTGGTAAATTATTCATTTGAAAACGGAAACATGGGAACGTTTAAATCAAAAAGTGTGTCTTCATATATCAAATTATCTATAATAGTCACAATACTTTTATCAATATTGTCGAATAAAAAGTCATCATATAAAAGTTGTTTTATTAATGCATATCTATGTTATACATACTTAAAATTTTCAATGGTAAATATTTTGACTATATTTTTACCTTATCTTATTAAAATTACATGTTGCAGTGCATATGTACTTCTAATTTGTATATGACCTGTCTAGTAAAATACATCACACATTTATTCCTGAGTTGAAGCTATGGAATATAGGGCTAACTCTATCTAGTTTAATCGATTGTATTAGTTGCCATTGGAGGAAGCTTATTTTGAGATTTTAGCCAAAGATGTTTTTGAACTTTAAAATTTATTTAAAAGTATCATAAACTTATTTTGCTATCTTAAAATATCATTAAATTTGATTTTTATATTTAAGTATGCCTGGTTTATGATTTTTTAACCACTAAGTAGCAGAAATTATGGTATTTTTATTTATTTTTGGTATTTTCATATTAAAAAATAAAAATACCGACTGAAATTTCCCATCAAAAATTCCGACGAGTTTCTTTTTGGAACTTCAATGGGAATTTCCTTTGTCTAAGGGAAATTTCGATGGAAAATTCCATCTAAATTCCCGTCGCTATTTTGATTTTTTTTCATAGTGTTTTATTTAAAATACAAGGAAATAAAAGCAATTAAGAATTCAATTTTTAATTTGTGTCTCTCTCCTCATTGTTCATTTCCTTCCCCCAACCCCCAATTAGGTCAACAAAAAGCAGTCAAAGTTTTCCATTTTTTTCATTTACTTTATTGTTTAGCCGACAACTATCGATAAAATGGTATTTTAATTGTACTCTAACAAGTTTAATGGTATTTAAAGATAGCGAAAAAACTTGTGGCATTTTTAAATAAATTGTAAAATTTTAAAGGCACTTTTAACTAAGATCTTTACTATTTTAGGTTCCCCAACGTTTTTGATGAAATGAAGTTACCTGAAAATTACCTTGCATTGTGTACCTAATTTGCTAGTGCTTATATATATATCATGAAAAAATAAATTGTAAAATTTTAAAGGCACTTTTAACTAAGATCTTTACTATTTTAGGTTCCCCAACGTTTTTGATGAAATGAAGTTACCTGAAAATTACCTTGCATTGTGTACCTAATTTGCTAGTGCTTATATATATCATGAAAAGAAAGATAAACCGATACGAAATTATTGTAGTGGACATGTAGCAAAGCAACTATTACTTCTTGACTGTAAAAACAGTCAGGTGAATAAAGTTCAATTCCTTACCAAATGCTGTCCACTCTCAGGACGAATTCCAGCTGCACCAGACGCATAATTCACCCCTTTGAGTATTTGTCTACCGCTTGCAGTGCTATAAGGTGGAATGTACTCATCAAACCCCAGAAGTTCAGCTGCACCAAAAAAATTGCTGGTTAGGAACTGAGTAATCAAAAATTTCATGGAAAGTTGCTCTTTTCTTTTTCCCCAAAAAGCATCTTATATAGTTTTAGAATTCACTGGGAATTTAACCCTTCTTCTTCATCTTAACACAACAAATTCCCAGATAGGAACGCAGTAATCAATCCACTAATTAACATAAATGCTTATAAAAGTAAGACTACACACATTTTCATCTAATTTTTTGATATTATTTTTGTCATCCTAAATCGCTTCCGCGTCTTTGCTCTAACTTTACCTAACAAGTGAGGTTTAGAGAGGGGCTAATTTCCTAACAAGTGGTATCGAGCCAAGGTTCTAGGATGGCATCATTATTCACTAAATTTGATATCGAGAAGTTTGATGGAAAAATCGGTTTCGGTTTATGGAGAGTCAAGATGAGGGTTGTTCTTACGCAGAGCGGATTGAAGAAGGCATTAGAGAAGAAGTCTAACTCTATGTCCCGGGAAGATTGGGAAGAGTTGGATGAAAGAGCACTTAGTGCGATTCGGTTGTGGATTACGAATCAAGTACTTCGTGAAGTTGTTCACTACAAGACTACCGTGGATATGTGGACAAAGTTGGAGCAAATGTACATGACAAAGAGTCTTGTCAACAAGATTCGGCTCAAGGAGCAATTTTTCACGATTCATATGGGGGAAGGTACATCTATCCAAAATCATCTTGATGAGTTTAATTCTATTCTCTTGGACTTAGATAATTTGGAAGTTGATATAGATGATGAGGATAAAGCTATTCTCCTTATTGTCTCCCTGCCCTTTTCATATAAGCACTTTAAAGAAATTACGCTTTACAATAATAGTGAAGTGTTGAGTTATGAGGATGTCAAGTGCAACTTGCTATCCAAAGAAAAATTTGACTTTGAAATGTATTCTAATGAAAGAGGCGAAAGCTTGTCGGTAAGGGGTAGTAGTAAGAAAGGTTCTAAGTACAAGTTTGAGGAAGATTGTTACTTTTGTATGAAACCCGGACATAAGAAATCCCAGGTGTTTAATGCTTAAGGCATTAAAGGCTAAGGAGAAAGAGGAAGACTCTAACAATATGGGTGATGCCGGTTTTGCCCTTGCTCGAAGATGAGTCGGATGGTGATGGTTTACTTGCTTCTCATGAAAAGAGAAGTGATTTTGAATGGGTTTTAGATTACTGGATGTACTTTTCATGTGTGTCCTACCAAAGATTTGTTTTCCACATATGATATTGTTGATTCTGGTATTGTTAACTTGGGCAATGATGCCCAATGTTCAATTGCTGGAATTGGTACAATTCGGATTACAACTCATGACGGTGTCGTGAAGACTTTAACTAAGGTTCGGCATGTTCCCGGTATAAAACGCAATCTGATCTCATTGGGTGCTCTTGAAGCTAAAGGGTTAAGGTATTCGGCTGAAGGTGGAGTCTTGAAGGTGTCCAAAGGTTCCAAGGTTTTGTTGAAGGGTTCGAGACGCAGAGGTCTCTACATCCTTCAAGGTTCAACTGCGAGTTCGGTAGTTTTAGGTACGATTACATATAATGGACTTATTCATTTGTTTGATATGTGGTTGGATCATGTCAAGAAGAAGGGATTGATGGAGATTATTCCTTTAGCTAAGTCCAAGAGGAACTTGGATTTAGTGGATGGTGATAATCTGTGATTGCCCTTCGGGGTGCTACTTCTCGGAAAGGAGAGGTAGCTTGAAGGTGACAAACGTGTTTTTTGAGATTTTGGGATTTTGGTCCAAAGTTGAGATTGTTGGGCGGTCTCCCAAAATCTCATATTTTAGGAAAGATTGTTTCCTTATAGAATTGGGTATCTAAAACCTAATTGTATTCGGATAAGAGTTTGTTTCCTATTTGTATTAGGTAATTGTTACATATTAGGATTAGGAGTAAGAGTTTTGGTAGGTTTAGGAGATTCTATTGGGTTAGGATTTCTTTCCTATTTAAAGGAGGGTTGGCCTCCATTGTAAATATCAAGGGAGTTATTGTGAGGAGAGTGTTATGAGATTAGGATATCTCGGGTCTTAGAAGATATCCGGGTTTGAGATCGTATTGTACTCTCTCATAATAGTGAAATCATTGTGCTTGTGCCGTTCGTGGTTTTTCCCGATTTGGGTTTTCCACGTTAAATTCTTGTCTCGTTCCTATTTTTCGATTTTCATCTAAGTTTTTGATATTGTTTTTGTCATTCTAAATCGTTTCCGCTTCTTTGCTCGAACGTCACCTAACAAATGGGGTTTAGAGTGGGGCTAATTTCCAAACAATACGTATCTTGTATGAAAACATTCGTAAATATCTTGTCTCAATTTTTTTTTAATAATCTTAAAATCACTATTTTTTAATAAATGATTAATTACGAATGTGGAAACTTTAATATTTGTCGTCTATGGCAATGACTATTAAATGACATCCTAATCAAATCAATTTTATGTCGAAGATATATATGTGTAATTTTATAAATATAAAAAATTATGAATAAAAAGATAAATTCATACAATTTATATGTTGTAATACAATCCTTTTGAATTTAATGTGTGATTATATATTTCTTTTAATCGAGAGATAAGACACTTTAAAAGTATTTTCATACCGGATACATATTATTTTATAGTTAGAAATTACAAACTAGAGATACATATCTTTGGATTGAGCCTTCTCCATCTAGTTCCCTTTCCAATCATATAAAAGTAATACTAAGGTTTTAATAAAAGCATTTAGATATTGAAATTTGTGTCTAAACAAAAACTACGGAATATCATAAAAAATAGGAAATACTGGTCATATAATTATAACTTGTTCACAATTACATTGCTATGCTAAACGACAAAAAAATACAATGGTGATCTCCGAGACACTGTTAACTTATTGTTCACTATAATTAACTTTACAATCCAAAAAAGTTTGAAGTATAAATCTTATTATAATATGTTTGATTGTATAAAATGCAATTATAATTATTGTAAACTATGAATCCAACATCATATATGGTTTAATTTAACCATACATGAAATTAGCTAGGGGTACATCCAGAGCAATTTGGACGACTCTGTACAAACACACCTCAAGATAACTCCAACAATCACGGGCAGTTTTATGTCCAATAATCTTAGCGTTCCGACAATTCATATTTTCATTAGAATGTGACAGATTTTGTCCTTACTAAGCGCTCATGAATGGAATTGTCCTCCTTCAGAAGGAAAAAAAAAGAAAAAGATTATAGGATTCTGTTGGGGAAAACAAGGCGATTTTCAACAAAATTCTTTTTGATCCAAATATGAGAATATACTGTAAATTCAAGTTGCTTTAACCATAAATGGTTTAAGCTCTATCTGATTCAGGTTGTACCAATACTATCTAGGTCAACACAATTAATTTATTCTGTAATTGGTCAAGTGTGGGTCAAAAACATATTACTTATATTAATTTTTTGAAGCACAACAAGTCTTTCTGTTTATCAATATCTATTTTTTAAAAATATTTCTAGTTATAAAATAAAATGGAAAGGTTGATGTAAGTTAGCTCTGAATTAAATATTTTATTAGTTAAGTTTATTGACACTCAATCTTTTTATCTCTTGTTATTGATTATATATTATTTGATCCCCTCTTACCTTGATTCACAAGGGATGTGATTGCACCAAGTAATCAACTTGTTTCTAGAGCAAACTAAACAACTAATATTCACCATATAATTCCTATTGTGATGCGAGGATATAGGCTACAAAGCTTCTAACAGTTACACTTCACATGCAAATTAGAAGTTCATCAAATCGCCATGATTAAAAAAGGAAGAAAAAATATCTATGATGTTATCACAAGGAAAGGATGAGATAAATATTAAAACGGCACTAGTAAAAAGGTCATATAATTATTCGGGATAAAAAATAAATGAAAATACATAATTTTGATGAACTTTTTTTCTTTTTTACTTAAGAAAATCAAATTTCTGTTCACAAAATAAACGAAACATATATAATTTCTAACTAAAACATTATCCAACTTGCTCTCTGTATGTAAATCCTGAATAACATAATTTTTTTATAGAACAAATAACAAAATGATCCATCTAAAATTAATTTATTAAATATATATAATTAATTTCTGATCGGCCATCGTTAGCTGGCCTATGTACACACCCTAAATCCCAAACAAAAGCTCTCTTTTATTTTTTTAAGCTACTCTCCTGTCTTCATAGGATGCGAAATATATGAGTACAGTATTGAGACACTTTTATTAATAATTTTTGGAAAATTTTTTCTCGTGATGTTATTTTTTTGCATATTCCATTTCTTAAGTATGAAAAATATGAATTTTAAATTATATCTCCCTATTTAAAAGAATGTTCAAACAATATCCTCAGTCACTAACACCTTTAACAACCAACTGAAGTGTCAAACTACCATTATATTTCTCTGTCTAACCCTCTTTCATGTTTCTAAACTCTCTCTCTGTCCAACCCATAGAATACTATTTAGATTAATATTTTTAGGTCGCAACATAATAAAAAATTGTCACCCCATTACTTAACAATCAAATTCAACGCTAAATGTCAACAATTAAATTTTATCAAGTATAAGTTACTATTTGAATTTTACAATTTATACATTAATTCACCAAATAAATTCTGGAAAAACACACGAACATTAAATGGAGTTTAGTAAAAAAAAAATTTATGGCGGGTTGTTTGTTGTGTTTTTGTTTATGCATTGTGTTAAAAAATTTTTAAATTGAGTGGCCATTATTATCTCACATATAATACAGTAGAATATGATACTATTTTTGTTTACCGATTGAGTGTTGGTTTAGTGACAAACACTTCACACTTTCATTCTCTCTACCAAGTTTAAATTTTGGAGGAGACAATTTCCTTACAAGTTATGACATTTGAGTTGAGATGAATTGTAGGCTTAGTATCCCTATCTACCCTGAGCTTTCAACCCTAATTGAAATTACGTCCGAGATAGGACACAGTTGGATAGCCCGTATTTACCCTTGTCAAAAAACTATTTTATTTTGAAATATTACATTAAAATAAATTAAATATATTGATCTTTATTGAATATCTTGTACTCTTAGAAAAAGTATATACATGCACAAGCCATATAAGTGTGTCTGCGCATGCATGTGTATTTTAACCAATACACGTAGATTTTTGGAAGTATGAACCGCTTGGATCAAGTACAATATGAATTGTCTTTAAATAATTAGTACTAAATCTAGCATTATATGCTAAAGTACACAAATTATAAGGTACAATCAAGCTATAGATCCAACTATTGTCGTTGATTCGATTGGAGAGCGTATTTTTGATAATTTATCAATTAGTTTTATTGATTTTGGCTGTGAATAATTCAACAATGGAATTTCATAAAATTCGTTTAAAGTGATGTTTCCTTCAGGTTGAATCTATTACATCAAACAAAAATCAATTCTATAAAGCCGATGTTCGGAAAAGATAGATGGAATTCGAAGAATATGGTTTGTAGCCAGATTGATGCTACAAGTATACAGTACCAAACGGAAGAATATTTACCATTAATTTTTTCGAAATAGAGATTTGTTTTAACATTTTAGATTTATTCTAGTTAGAAAATTATTTTTATAGACGTTGTATGACTTTTTATTAATAAAATTTCCTTTTTATATAAAAAAAGAATAAAAATTTGTAGGAATCCCGGACTATATAGAACAATCATTTTAGGCCTTAGAAAACTAACAATAGATTTTTCCATAACTCCAAAGACCGACGCATCTGTTAGCAGAAATGATTGCGGGTGTAAACGGCGTGTATTTGAATCTCCGTAGACCCTATGCGTAATGCAATGTTGGCCAATTATTTACAATATTAATGTAGTTTTAATTTTGTAGTGTCCATTAATAACGTGTGAAGTCATTTCCAATTGTTATCACATGTAGCAACAATTTTGATAAACTGATGGCTATGTAGTGATTCTTCATCCTAGGCAATTCAGTTGAAAAAACAAATGCAGAAGAAACAAGGTTTTAAGTTTATAGTTTCAAGAATCTCATTCAAAATTTCACTCAATAATAATGATAATTATAATAACAAAGAACTCACCGATTCTATCGACAGAATTTCGACCATTTGAAAACCTTCCAGTAACAACCCCACCAGGGAAGTCAATCCCATACGGCGGATAGTTGGCTTTTGCTTTGGTGTTTAAGTTGTTATTGTTGCCAACATCTGCTAATGAGTCTCCAAAAATGAAGTAACATGGCACTTGTGGTTCACTCCGAGACGTAGTACTACTACTACTCAGGAATAGCACAAGAATCACCACTCCCCAAATGGTTTTCATGGCTTCCAAATGCTAATAATGACAATATAACTGAGAATATGGAAATTCAAGTTAGAAGCCGGTAGTGCCAATAAGGAGTTCAATGAGTATTGCAACCTACTATATAGTGAAAGGGGGAGGGGGAGGGAGAGAGAGAGAGAGGGGTGAGAGAGGGGGCGGGGGGAGGGAGAGAGAGAGAGGGGTGAGAGGGGGGGACGTGGCCATGCATGTGCATTCTTTCGTTGTCATTGAGATAAGGCGTCCCTTAACCAAAACCTATACTTTACCCTACAACCCAATTAAGAACAGTAATTGTCGAATGATTTATCGGTTTCATTTTATTACACATTATTGATTTGAAAGTATAAACTCTTTTGTTGTATTTTATATGGGTTAAATTAAATATATTTAACTTATAATCTTTCGATATAAGTTGCTTTATATATGATATTGATTGTAATACTCTAAAAAAAATAAAATATCTGGATAGAGGTGAAATTAGAGACTTAATTATCATTTCTTGTAATTTTTCTACAAAGAATATATATAGTTGTATAATCATATTTTTATGACCCCGCCCCACCTTGGGTTCCAACTTCCATTATTCAATTTTACTCCACGTTCTTGGCTATTTATATAACAAATATTGATCTAGTAAACTAATATAATAAATAAGTACAGAGAAATTGTTACATAGATGCTGCTAAAAGAAAGCTTTTTATTCTTAAAAATATGGCGATCATGCACTTATTTTGTCATATCCAACAAAATGCAGTACAACACAAACATAATCTAATTTAATTAGAAGTAGAAATTTCCATTAAGCTTTTTTCCGTATTAATTAGATTACATTTTATTGCACTTGCACCTACTAAAGATAATAACATGCATTACTTCTTGCAAAAAGAGCAAGATCGAATAGTAGAACCTGTTGAGGTCTGGAGCCTAATAGTCATGCGCTTTGATAATCAAGTCTTGTTTGCATGGAAAAAGATCGCATGGTTATAGGAAGGTGGCACGGTCATGATATAACGGCACGGACAAGGCAATACTCGAAGAAAAACGTAGGATAATGGACACAGAGCTGGCACAGCTTGGCACGACCATGCCTAGCTCTTGGCACGCCCGTGCCAAGCTACTTTTGGCCCGACTTCTTGATTCTTTCTTCATTATGCATTTTTATGCTCGGTGTAATGAGTATTGATGTGTATTTATGTGAGTTTCGGCTATATATTCGGCCCTAAGGACCTCCATTGTTATATCCCAAAAATACACAAAAGCTTCCTCTTGTAAAGAAATCATCTAGTGAATTGTTCGTGGTTTTTTCACGGTTTGAGTTTTTGCATGTTAAAAATCTCGTGTCTCAATTTTCCATCTTTCTCTTTGCCCTTGTTTTACTTGTTTGATTGTGGCTCTTGATCATAACAACTAGTATAAGAGCTTAAGGTTAGTAGTCACAACAAAAATGGAGGATGGAAAGGCAAAGATTGAAAGATTCAATGGAAAGGACTTTGCGTTTTGGAAAATGCAAATTAATTATTTCGTTGTACTAAAAGGAGCTTTATCAACCTCTTGGAGAGAAGTTGACCCGGACGTCACAAAAGGATTGGGATGTGCTCAATCGACAAGCGCTAGGGACAATCCGGTTAATGTTGGTAAGGAATGTAGCATACAACATCATGGAGCAAAAACGATAAAGATTTTGCTAGAAGCGTTTCCAACATGTATAAGAAACCATCGGCAATGAACAAGGTATACATTATGCGCCGCTTGTTTGATCTCAAAATGCATGATTCGACTAGTGTAATCGACCACATAAATGACTTTAAAATGATTATCTCTAAGCTTGCTTTGGTTAAGATTAATTTCGAGGATGAGGTTAAAGCTTTGATTTTATTATCTTCTCTACCTGAATCATAGGACACCATCGTATCTCGCTGTGAGTAGTGTTAGGGGTTCTAATGCTTCAAAATATGATGAAATCTATGATGTTATTTTTACCGAAAGTATTCGCAAAAAGGACTTGGGTGAATTATTTGCTAATGCATTGCATGTTAGAGGTAGAGGGAAACAAAAGGAACAAAACAAGTCTAGGGGTAAGTCAAAATCAAAGGCTAGGGGTCGGTCATAAAACTTGAAAGGGACTCGTGTGTTGGGGATGTGGTGAAAAGGGTCACTATAAGAAAAATTGTCCTAAACCTAAAAATAAGGGGAGGGGGCAATAGTCATGATGTCCGCGATTCCGTGAATTCCGCCGAGGATATTGGCAATGCCCTTATCTTGAGTGTAGATAGTCTAATTGAGTCTTGGATTGTAGACTCTAATGCTTTGTTTCATTCTTCATCAAGTAGAGACCTTTTCCATAATTTTGTGAGTGGACACTTTGGTAGGGTGTATCTTGCCAATGATAAGTGGTTGGACATTGTGGGGAGAGGTGATGTGAACATTAAGCTTTCTAATAGGGGGCCATTGGAAGTTAAAGGATGTTCGGTACATACCGAGTTTGACTATGAATCTAATTCCTGTGAGTCAACTAGATTAAGCGGGCTACTTCACTCAATTTGGGAATGGGCGTTGGAAAATTATCAAAGGGGCATTAGTGATTGAAAAAAGGGTAAAATCCGGACTCGTACTCTACAGTTGGGTGTACTATTTGCTTACTAATGTTGACAACAAATCCTCTAGTTCTGTTTTGTGGCACAATAGGCTCGGTCATATGAGTGACAAAAGGATGAAAATCATGGCTACTAGGGATGCTTTGCCGGGGTTGTAAAATGTTTAAATGGGACTTTGTGAGAGTTGTGTACTCGTGTAGAAAAAGGGTTATTTTCTTCAAAAATAGTAGGGAACCCAACGAAAACAAGCTAGAGTTTGTTCACACTAATGTTTGGGGTCCTTCTTCCACTCGTCTTTGAGTGGTGCTCACTATTATGTCACCTTTATTGACTATAACAACAAGAAAGTGTGGGTTTATTTTCTGAAAAATAAACCTAATGTTTTTGATGCTTTTTGAGATGGAAAGCAGAAGTTGAAAACCAAATAGGTTTGAAGATCAAGTGCTTCGGATCCGACAACGATGGTGAGTATGAAAAGGATGAGTTCAATAAATTTTGTGCCCAAGAGGGAATCCAGTTGACAAGAATGGTTCTGGAAAAAGCAAGGAAAAATGCAATAACAGAGAGGATGAACCATATACTCACCGAGAGAGGAAGGAGCATCCGCATCCAATGCCCGTAGCAAGCTACTTTTGGCCCGACCGCTCGATTCTTTCTTCCGTTATGCATTTTTATGCTCGGTGTAATGAGTATGGATGTGTATATTTATGTGAGTTTAGGCTATATACTGAGGCCTAAGGACCTCCATTGTTGTATCCCAAAACACACAAAAGCTTTTTGTTGTAAAGAAATCATATAGTAAATTGTTCGTGGTTTTTTCCGGTTTGGATTTTTCTATGTTAAAAATCTCGTGTGTCAATTTTCTGTCTTTCTCTTTGCCCTTGTTTTACTTGTTTTGTTGTGGCTCTTGATCCCGACGGAACCTTTGTGGCCATAACCTAATGGTTAGAATTGAGGTTGTGAGTATGATAATTTATGTTTGACTCCTCCTAAACCTGTATTGCACTTGGTTTTATAACTTATTTAAATGTCTTTCTAAAAGAAGTAAGTAATAGCTCGTACACGTTTGAATTACTCAATTAGCCCTCGAGAGGTTTGTTTTTTCTTTTTGTTTTTTTGGAGTGTGCTATTTTATTATACTTTTTATTTTTTACCTGTTGATAATGGAAAAATTCCTATATCATTCTCCAGGAGGCATGTATTAACAAGCTACTCACGAAAATTTACATTAAAACATAATACATGATAAATACATTTATATATATATATATATATATATATATATATATATATATATATATATATATATATATATATATATAAAGGAGTATCTGCTCGTAGAAATACATTTTTAATTATGAGGGTAAGCATGGCACTCATAGGAAAGTCAATGGCACACATCCCGGGAGGAGAAAGCCAAGGACCCCGACACCGAAATTGAAACAACCAAGAATTGAACTCGAGTCCGGCCGTTAGCAAGTGAAAGGGCAATTAGTGGAGAAATGAAGTGTTGGTGAGCGATACTCCTTTATATTTATTCATAATGAAGATCTTTTTAACAAAATTATATTCAAGTTTGGTGTGATTGTGTAACAAGAGATTAAATTGGGAATTTAATGTCAAAGGGATGCGGAAATAGCTGAAAAATTTGACGTTGAATCACTAAAAGGAGAGACTGTTAGTCGGACACTTTACATGACCAGTCGAGTGCATGTTTAGTTATTTTATTTGACTCCTCTTTTGATATAATGAATTTTGATCTCAAAGCAAATATTTAATAATTCAAAGTATGCTAAAAATTTCATTATATTCTAATTATATTCTAGCGTGATTTTATTCTCAAAAATAATAATCTTTTCGCAAATTATATTGAGCTTACTTTTGGAAAGTAAACAAGTCATATACCAGTCATTTAAGGTTGCAAGAAGTAGAAGTCGCAACCACGGTTATAAAGCATTGATTGAAAGGTATAAAGCTTGGTTATGTATCGATAATGAACATACATTTCGGAAAGAAGCTAAATTTGACAAGAATCAACATTCTAGACAACAAGTCGATTCAATGAAGATTTTGTTACCTAGTAGGACAAAGCAGATCAAATCACAACAAGTAACTTCTTTCAATAATAATCAATCTTGGATATACAGAGAAAGTTAAAAGAAAAAATTAATTTAGACTAGAAGCAAGCAAGCAAAAGTACACACATTCAATTTTATCATACTCATCTCTTGTAATCTCAAATATATTTTCATGTTATAACAAAGTGTCTTAGGGAAGATACTTTTTGAGTTGTAGTAGCAAAGAGTCTTGGGGAAGACTCGCTTATGCAGTGATAACACTTGAGTGAAGTGTGAGTGAAGGGCCTTCGAGTAAGTGTACTCGAAAGGTTAGTCGATCGGTTAAGTGAAGAGCTCATCTAACAAGTAAGACAATAAAAGCAAGTAGAGGATAATCCTAAGGTAGGAAACCTTAGTCGATCACTAACCCGGATATTTCGGGCTAAGATTGTGAACAAACAAGCCTTCCTTTTCCACTTAATACTTTTTATTTGTTTGTTTATTTTCATATCTTACCTCATTCTAGAACGCAACATAGTCGAGCGCTTTAAAAATTTAAATACCTTATTCAACCCCCTCTAGGATATATCCGACCCTCCGGGAACTTACAATTGGTATCGAGCTTTCCACACTCTAAAGAACTAACCCTCTTGTGGACTAACGACCATGTCTTCCGGAGTAAGCTCGGAATCTAGAGCCTACAACAATCCGCCATTAATGGGTCAAACTTTGTCTATTAGAAGAAACTTATGGAAGTCTTTCTACAAGACCATGATTATGAAATATGCAAATTTGTTCATGGAGGGAACTACACTCCCATGAAAGAAGTTGAAGGTGTTAACACCACCAAGCCTAAAGCTGAATTTACTCTCGTTGAAAAGCTCAAATACTCAAGAGAATTTTCGAGCTCTCAACATCATGTTATGCATCCTGGACTCAAATGAATTCAATCAAATTTCTACATGTGAAACAGCAAAGTAAATATGGGACACACTAGTAACGACCTACGAAGGCACTAGTCGGGTCGACAGATCGAAACTTAGTCAATACGTTCGTAAATATGAACTATTCAAGATGCTTGGCTGAAGAAGGAATTAAAGACATGTACATTAGATTCTCGAAGATCCTTAACAGTCTACAATCATTCAACAAGCATTACTCAGATTAATAGGTAGTTAGAAAAATCCTCAAATGCCTTCTAAGACAGAAATGGGGACCAAAGGTCAATGCAATTGAGGAAGCACAAGATCTAAGTCAACCGAAGCATGATGATCTGATTGGCAAGCTCCTTACTCATTAGATCCATCTTAAAGATGAGTCGGATGAGCCAAATAAAAAGAAAGGTGTTGCTTTGAAGTGCATTGATGAGGAAGACTCTTTGTCTAACTCATCTCTGGACGATGAACATGCTATAGCTCTTATTGCCGCTTGATTTAGGAAGATGTTCCTCAACAACAAACTCAAAAACAGATTCAACCATGACTCATCTTTCGGAAAACAAGACAAGTACTAGAAAGGTAAGAAAAGTTTCTACAAAAATGAATCTGCCTGGTGATTGTTTTGATTGTTGATCCCCATATCATATGATAAAGGACTGCCTAAATCCGAGGAAAAAGAACGACAAGAAGAAGCACTTTTCAAAAGGAAATAAGGCCATAGCAACTTGGAGCAATTCTAACTCCAGCGAAAATGAAAGTGAATATGAGGAAGTTGCTAACCTCTATTTGATGGCTAAAGATGATCTTCCACCATCTCACTCGAAGTCGAGTCGGATGAAGAACTAACTAAGCAACAAACCGAAAAGCTACTACAATTCATCCATACTTTTTCTAAAGATCATCTTACCAAATGTCTTCCGAGGATTGAGGACAATTATTATGCTGAGATTAAGTCCTATTTTTAAATCTCTTTTTATTTATAATAATGCATCTTAGTTTTTTAGAATATTAAACTTTTTGGGCCGAAGCTGCAGCTCGGATGTTCTAATTAGGACGCACTAGCGATGCTGGGCTGAAAAACCCATGCTAGTTTACTACCATAGGCAGCCGACGTCGGTTTCCCATAGTAGATTATGGGCTTGTGATGTGTAGTGGGAGCGGAAGCAAAAGAAGAAGGAAAAACCCAAGAAAATGCAACCGGACAGAATAGGGTCTGCAGGTGCGGGTGCTGGGGAAAAGGGTGAAAGGAGGGTCAAATGTTCTTGGTTTTGGCTAAAAATTGGAGGGAAGGTTATTTGAGATGTTAGGAAGGGCTGGTAAAAATATGGGAAGCATCCAAGGTCAGGATCACCTTGAACCAAAGCCAAACAGAAAGTCACGCTGGGCGGCTGTCCAGGATGAGGTCCTTTGTTTGTTTTTGGTGCCGAGGACGGGATACTTCTTGGATTGAGCTGAAATTTGGTGGAACCGGACGAAACCCGTGTAGGATGGTGTGGGTGAAATTTGGGGACGAAAGGATTTGTGGATTGGGAGATATGGGTTGATGAAGTCGCTGGATAGTTCCTGGGTTCTGGCCTGGATACAGAAACACCACCAAGCTGAACCGAGGGGCACCTTGCAATCTAACCGGATACGAAACACCACCGGGGATTGTAAGGACTCAAAGGACACCACCAAGCTTGCCAAGGCTCGGATACAGCAATGAGGATTCAAGGGGTTGAGAAATCCATCTCAAAAGAGCAAAGCTCAAAATTCATATATTCATCAAGTCCGATTTTTACATAGCTAACTAGCTGAATATATAATGCCTCATAATGGCATTTTACATGGCTGAAACAAAGCTGGAAAATAAAGTAAAAAGATAATAAAACTAACAAGATTCTTTCCCCTCCTCCAAGTTAAGCTAGAGTGAATTCTAGCTAAGCATTTGAGCATTTGGGAACATGTGGTTGTGAGGCCTTTTCCCCTTATGCAAGCTTCATTTCTATTTGGCCAACACAACATATTCCAAGAGGGTTCTAGAAGGCCTTCATTCTTCTCCTTTGATGCATCATGGTAGACGTTTAAGCATATGGCTCTTGGACCTTGGACCGACCAAAAGAATGCACCAAGTTATTTATGCACAAAAGGCTTGACTCTTCTCGGTTTGTCATGGCCGAACTCTTCATGCATTAACGTGGAGGATGTTTGATTGCTAGCAGATTTCTTCCTAGCTAACCTCTTGACTTTTTAGGTAGATAATTATTTATGAACATGAATTCATAAAAGACCATACTCTTGGCTTTGCATCCTCCCGGATCAAAAACAACTAAAACAAATTCAAGCCATTTTGGTTGATTTCCGGGTGTGCTTGGTCCTTCAAAATGAATAGCTTTCAGCTCAAAGTCCGAGATGGTCCACTTTCCATCAGCTTGGCTCCTAGCTTAAGTAGCCCTAGTTTCTTGGCTTAGTGAGTTTCGCTGTGGTATGTCCAAAATGGTTCTTTTTTATGTTGCCTATTTCAAGAACTTCGAAACGCATTCAAAAATAAAACAGTTTCTAAAATGGCCAGCCAAAAATAAAATAAAAAAATCTAGAGCCTACATTCTTCATAAGCACACCTCCTTAAATTTAACATTCGCAGGGAATAAAATCCACCCCTTCGGCGAGGGCCGTAGTTCTTACAATCATATATTATCTTAAATTTCTTTATTATTAATAACATAATGATTTTATATATTATTAGACATAAGAGATTGTATAAGTAGCTTAATTTTAGAAATAATTTGTGATTAAAACTAGGGAGAATATATGATCAGCTTACGTAGTTGTTTGGCATAAGAGATCACATATGAATTGATTAAATGTTCAATGTAATGTTAGTATAATTTTAGGATACGCAATTCAACCGCAATTTATGACAGTTCAACTTGCCATAGCGCTACAAGAATATGCGTCAATTGAGATTACAAATTTGAGACCGAACCTAACATCGGTATCTAATTAGAGATTATTATTTGAGACCACAAAGGCTTGTCTCTCTTTGAGACAAATATTTAACACTAAAAGATTCAACGAATTTTAATTGAGACTAAATATAACGACCAAAGTTATATGGGATCGACGTGCGGTGCAAAAGGAGATATAAACACAAAAGCCTTCGGCGAACCAAACTAAGCGCATACCGTATCCCCTTCTTACATTCAAAAACAAAAACATGAACTTCATGACCGAGTTAACACGGTGGATGCATGAGATGAGTGACATGGATAGATCCTTGATAACCAATTACGGGTTGAATGTCTTATTCCGCATTCGCCAGGTGAAGGTCTATTGGACCTTCTTAACAGTCCGATGTGGACAATTGGGATCCTCAACACCGTGTATTTAGGTTTGGGGATAAGGAACTCTACCCCCGCTCGAAGAATTCGATTCCATACTAGGCGGCTTTAGGCGAAATATAAATACTTGCTGAACCGAGCAATAAGAATCTAGGGTGGATTCTTATTGGGACCCGGGTCATGGAGAACTATTCCTTAAAGAGGAAGCATGTGCTAATACTTCATCAAATATAGAATAATAAAAAACTTTTTACGTGATATGGTTATGGATGCCTATACACCAATGACGTCCTACTTAGTGGAAGATGGGGGACATTGTGAGGAGGAAGAAGCAATTCTTGAAGCAGAAAAGTTCCTCTAATTAGTTAAGGCACTACTACAAGAACCACTTTTAACGACGGATCTTTAACAATAGTTATAATTAAAAACCGTTGTTAAAAATGATGCGATGACATTTTTTTTTTAAAAAAATGGTTATTAATGTACATATGACGACGGTTTAATGAAAGAACCGTCGTCAAAAGTTTGTACTCGAACTTTTGACGATAGTTCAATGGAAGAATCGTTGTCACAGATTCATCTATGATGATGGTTCTTTCATTGAACCATCGTCATAGGTTGTTCAAAAAGGGCAAAAACCCTCGTAGTCGCTTCACTTTCTCGGCCTCACTTTCACTCCCACTCTCACTTCACTCTCTCACCGCTCGTTAAGGTTTTCGGTTGCTCTTCTCTCTCTTCTCTCTATGATTTCTGGTGGTTTCCGGCATGCCTCTCACTCACTCTCTCTGCGCTTCCGGTTGTGGCTGCACCCCTCGCTTACTCTCTGTGTGGTTTCTGGTCCTCTAACTCCCTCTCGTCGCCCTCTCTCTCATTCTCACCCGCCGGTATGTAACTTATATCTCCCTCTCTTATTTTGTAAATGAAATGTGTGAGTGTGACATGCTTTATGGTCGTCATTGTAGGCTTGAAACATGGGGCTTGAATCTTGATGTATAACTCATAGCATTTAGAGTATGTAGCATAATTAAACTTGACAAATACATTATTGTACATGCTGAATGCTATACATTATTGAATGTTATTGTCAAAGGCCAAGTATAAGTGACAATGAGAGGAGAAAAATATAACACATAAAGAAACCAAAGAAA
Organism: Talinum fruticosum; assembly: GCA_021018815.1. NCBI lineage: Eukaryota > Viridiplantae > Streptophyta > Magnoliopsida > Caryophyllales > Talinaceae > Talinum > Talinum fruticosum. Next base: position 4,789,090 of record JAITYX010000025.1, on the reverse strand, counting down.
ATGACCGAAATCGAGGAACTAGGGTGCTTGGGCAGCCAGCATGGGCCGTGTCAAACAACACGGTCAGCCCGTGTTGGCTGCTGCCCAACCCAACTTATGTGTTTTCGTCTCGAAAATTATTTTATGTATTTATTTATCAAGAGTTGTATAATTCCTTGCAGTATAAAATGGGTCTTCCAAAAGTACACAAATATCGAGGGGCGAACTATGATGAACACGGAGAAGTTGGTCCGGAGTAGAGACGATCCAACTATCCTTACACGGGTCGATTTTGATAGGCGGAGAAATGCTATAGGTGATCATAAAGCTCGCTTTATGAGCTATGTTGGTGCGGCAACCCGCGCATACGTGAACATTAACTACATAAAATGGGTCGACATCCCCGAATCCATTAAGGACAACCTTTGGAACGATATTCGAGTAAATGAACTACATCTCAACTTAGTATTACAACTTACGGCAAATGGTTTATATATATATACACACACACACATACACACACACGCACAAAATAACGCATATCATTCTTGTGTTTCAAAAACATTCATCATCTTAAACGGTAATGAAAGTGAGATCCCTCGGTGAAACACAAGACCCTCATATCGGCGGTAGAAATTTTAGAGACTTTAAATCTGGCATTGGTATGATATGGGTTTACAAAACAAAACAGATAAAGGTAGAAGGTAGACCATGGGAGGTTTTCAATTATATCACCGAGGAGGATTGGAAATCGTTTGCAAGCATATGTCTTTCTCCGGAATACATGATAATTTATCATCATCATTTGTTATCTTTTTTTGATTTAAGTCTTATGCACTCGATATTTTCGGTTGTCTTAATTACTTGCCCAGGCGCTACGTTAAGCCAATCGGAAGAGGATTAGGAGCAATGCGTATTCTTATGTGATGTCGCGTGGGGATACACGAAGTTATAGGAGAGGTTGTATAAGCAAAAGCTTTAACAACTTCAAACCACATCCGGTGAAGCTCCATCATAGATACTTCGCAGCTCGTTATCGAGAGGGACGAGCTGTGGGTCGAAGGAAGAAAGAAGAAAGATGGAATGTTCACTACGAACAATGTAGAATCTATTACGCAAGTAACTCGTGAGTTTTTTACTATTTCCTTATTTATTTTGAGAACTTATCGGTTTTAATATTTATGAATTGTCAAATGATAATATTTTTTCTTCTTATAGGAGTCTTTGTCAAAAACATCGAGTTCGAAGTCGCCGACACCATCGAGAGGAGGGACAAGCTAGCCTTGGCCCTACAAAGAGATGAGCATCCTGGTCATGTTCGAGCCGTCATTGGGAGGGTGGGGATAGTTGAGCACTTTGGGGCTAGCAAGAAGCACATATGGAGGTCTAAATGGCCGAAATGAAGGCCGAATGCGGTTCGAAATGTCCCAAATGTTGGCTGAACAGATGGAAGAGATGAGGGCACGGATGTGGGTAGAGATGCAGGCCCGGATACACGACCAGATAAGAGCATACTTCATCAACATGGGTATGCCGGTATTTAGCGATTTACGTCCATTCTCACCCCACACACCGGCGAGCCCGTCTCGCGAGCTCACCCGTCAACTAATTTGAAGTTCGGCGGAGGTAATTCGGTTTTGCAGCCTAATTATATTTACATGCATGTTTATATTTTGACTAATTGGTGTATAATCTTGTTGAATAATTACTTATAATATGTATTTATTGTTTCGGATGAGTGCTGTTATTTACATGCATGTTTATATTTTGACTAATTGTTGTATAATCTTGTTAAGTGAATTGTGTATATTTTGTGGTTGTTGTGGAACTTCGGCGTGTGGCCGTTGAGTAATTACTTTTAAAGGAAACTCTCTCTGTTTATTTTTAGGATTTTTAGGTTGTTTAGCTTTTATGTCAAAGGTTCTATGATTATAATTGTTATGCTTATTCTTATGCAGTCGGCGGATTTCAAGCTAGCTTATCATCACCCTCCTTTAGAGCATGTTGTTGCATTGAGTGTTGTTTTCCCGTGGAGGTTAGATACCGTTGTTCACGGGACACCACTTCTAGGTGATGAGGTGAGGGTGAATGTTAAAGAGGTCATGCACGGGAAAGGCGAGTGTAAGTTGCCGATCCGGATATCGGACCTCTACACTATTGACAACGTAGTCAACAGTTGTTTTCGTTGGCCCAAGAGTTTGGTTATGCTCTCTTTGGTAATTCATTTTTTAAACTATTCGATTTAGTTGTTGTTAATATCATGTATATATAATTCTAATTTTTGTATTGATTATTCACTAAGATATCGGGGACAGATCCGAGAGTGGGATTAAGGGCACTCCATCCGCCTCGGTTGGCATAAGCAAACATTATGCGAGTGCTCGTTCGTGATCCGAAGAAGTCTCCTCATGTATCCATTGAGGAGTTCCGCTCGGATTGGTGCGCTACTCTAGAGTTATGTGAAAACTTTGTCGACAGAGACACCGTTGATGTGCAATGCGCCAGGTCATGTGTTTAGGCAACGTGAAGGGGACAACGAGGACATGACCTTCTTTGACTTCCCCAACGACATACTGCAATTATTGGAGATGCAGGATATCGGCGCATCTCGCTGTTATGCTTGACATTATGTGAGTTACTATATTTATAATAAGTTCTTATTTTTTACTATTAATTTCAAATTCTAACTACATATAATTAATATGTAAGGTCGCTACACGAGATTGGAAAGGACTTCGTTCACTTTCTCAACCCTAATTCCATTCAAGAAGTTGGGCGAAACATGAAGAACGAGTCAACTATATCTTCGAAGTCATGAAATGTAATGTGCGGGATAAAACATGGTAGTTGGCGCCGTTTATTGAGAAGTATGTGTACAAATAAACTTATTAACCGAAGTTTTTATGGTGTTCTACATACTTATATAAATGTGTTATTTGTGGTTGTGTAGGCACAATTGGATGCTTGCTGCCATATTTCTAAGGGCTAATATTGCGTAGTAGCTTGATCCTTTAGATCGTACCATGAGGGAAGATATCAAGAACGTACTCGAGACGTGAGTTCATACTTTAATCATTTTGTGTTGTTTTGTTAAGTAGTATTTATTTCAACTATATGTCTAATTTGAATTTTAATTTTTCGATTGAAAAATAGTGCTCTATCACATTATTATTATGGCGGAGGCTTGAAAGAGTGACGAGTGAGACCAAAGCCAATAATTGTCCTTGTAAAGGTGAAATTCTCTTGGGTTGAGTCTAGTTTAATTGTTTTTCATTTCATATTACATGCTAGCTACATAAAGTACTAATTAATTCTCTATGTGTTCGAATTTATTTTATTATTGTAGTGTCATAAATAACCAGGGAATGTGGAGTGCGGCTTCTACATTCTGCAAGTACATGAAAGAGATTGTGACCGAGCTTGATTTAAATAATTCTAGTCCCAAAGAGGTATACTTGCACCTGTATTTGATTATGAAAAATTAATTTTTCGGTGATCTTTTTCAGCTTGATTAACACTTGCACTTGACCTAATTAATATGTCTTTTACAACATCGGTTACAATATTTTCCAAGAAAGAACCAACCCACTCACTATACGGATGAAGTGCTCAACAAGTTAAAACAAGGTTGGGTAGAGTTTGTATATAACCGTATAAACACATAGGTATATATGATTGGTTAAGTTTGTGTGATTTTAATAGTAATACGATTATAGGTATATATATTTACATGGGTACATATATTTTTACACTTGTCTTTTATATGTACCATATACAACTGTGATGAATATATATTTACATGGGTACATATACAAATGTTTTGTATATACTCGGTCAAGACTATATTAGATTCTGGTTTGTATATTCTCAAAGAGTTTTGTGTAAGGTTGTATATGATTTTTATACTCGTATAGAGGGCAAGCAAACACAAGAAAAATTATTAAAAAAAAAAGTCAAACCTATTTCTACGGCTCTTAAGGAAGAACCATAGATAAAGGTTCGATTGAAGACCTATGATGACAGTTCGATAAAGAACCATAGTCATAGGTCACTTTATGATGACGATTCTTTTGAAAAACCGTTATCATAGAGTGACCTATGACTATGGTTCTTCATCTGAACCATCGTCATAGGTGCTCTTTTACTACGTTTTTGAACCGTACTAAAATATGTTACATACAACGACAGATCACATAGACGACGCCCGATAACCGAAATTAAAGGTCGTTTTAAACCGTAGTTAAAAGTGGTTCCTGTGGTAGTGAGGCAACAGAGAAACTACTATAGGAGGGAAGTGAGATGACATTGCTCAAAGATGTTGCGTTCCTTAAAAATCTAAAAAGTGACTTCAACTTGCCACACTAGGCGATTGATGGTCTTGCGTCATTTATGAAGGCTATATACTCGAACAACAATGATATGGTTGAGAATTACTATAAGATAAAGAAGTTGCTTAGGGTTCTTAAACTTCCGCATTGTAAAATTGATGTTTTTCCTAATGGTTGCGTGTTATTTTGGAAGTAAGATGAAGGGTTCAATAAGAGTTTAATATGTGAGAAAGGAAGATATTGAAGGATGACTTAAGAAGGGAAGCAAATCCTACAAAATAACATATATATTTCTCAATTACACCTAAATTACAAAGCCTTTATGTAACAAAAAAGGTTACTGAGAATATGAGATGACATCATGAACGCAAACGGGCCCCTAGGTTCTTAGCACATCCATAAAAAATGAGGCATGGAAACATCTCGGATGCCTTATATCCAGAATTTACTTTTGAAGCTCATAATATAAGGTTGGGTTTGTGTATTAATGACTTTCACCAGTTGGTCATTTTGAACAAACCTACTCACGCTGACCAATTATTGTGATGCCTTATGATTTGCTACCCCGGATGTGCATGAAAAAGCAATTCATGTTCATTGCACTTCTTATTCTTGGTCCAAATAATCCAAAGAGCAATTTGGATGAAAAATACATGCAACAACTTGTAGAGAAACTAGTTAAATTGTGAGAGGATGGCATAATGACATATGATGTAGCATTGAGGCAAAATTTCCTAATAAAGTTTTGCCTGATTTGGACTGTGCACGACTTCCTAGGATATGATATACTATCGGGTTGGATGACTTCGGTAAATTATCATGTCCTTACTATATGGAGAATACAAAAGAATTCAATATTACCCATGGAAAAAAGCAATCATCGTTTGACTGCAATTGACAATTTCTATCAATGAATCACAAGTTTATTTTACAAAAGATAGAGACAAACATTCCGAGCCTCATCCACTATTAACAAAAGAAAATGTTTGGAATCATATTTCGTCATCGCCTAAGGCTTCATATCAAAAAGGAAAAGTCAATGAGTATGGATAATGTCATAATTGGTCCAGATGTAATATATTTTGGGAACTCCTATATTGGAGAAAATTGTTAATTCGAAATAACTTCAATGTCATGCACATTGAGAAGAATGTGCTCGAGCAAGTGCTAAACATAGTTATGAATGTGAAGAACAAAATAAAAGATGACCTGAATGCTAGAAAGGACACGTCTACTCATGGCAAGCATAGGCATCTTGATGTCCTAGTGGTAAAGTTTGGTGGAGGAAGTCGGAGACAAGTCGGGTTAAATGCTCCATATGTGTTAAGCAAGGAACAAAAAAAGTGTTTTGTGAGAATAAAAGGATTTAAAGGTAACTTATACACTTAAGCTCGATATAGGTACGTTAATTCATGAAATACTAAGGTCATGGGACTTATCACGTGTGTTCTTTTATGTTCCACTGGTCAATAGTAAGTAGCAACAAAGCCAATGAGTGAAGGCCACCATGGTCACCACCACAAACTGTTTGGAACTTAGGTACATACCTTCAAAGCTAGATTAAGTATATACCTTTAATCTAGACTAGTGGATAAAGGTTTTATTCAAAAGGGAGGAATCAATTACTTTGACACTAATGCACTAGTGGAAAGAGACTCTTCCATTAGAACATTAATTGTTTTGAATCATGTATTGGCACTAATCATGTATTGATTCAAAGAAATCTACTTCAGGATAGATTTTTACACTTGGTAGGGCAGCTATCACTTGGGCTTTTAAGAAGCAAACTTACATCTCTCACTGAACTATGGAGGCTCGGTTTGTAGCTTTGGCTACCGCAAGCAAGAAAGTAAAATGACTAAGGAATTTGTTATTAGATATAGAGTTCAGGGCACAACTAATGTTGCCAATGTCTATGCATTGTGATAGTAAATCTACTATGTCTAAGGCAAATAGTAAAATCTACAATGACAAATTTAGACATATTAGCTTAAGGCATGAGTATATGAAAGAACCCATCATAGATGGAATGATCTCCATCATTTATGTTAGGTCAAAAAATAATTTGGCAGATCCATTGATTAAATGATTGTAACGAGATATGGTAAGAGACACCACTAGAATGGGCTTGAAACCCTATTATAATTAAGTCATTAAGAATGGAAAGCCAACATTTTCTAGTAAAACTAAAAATAAGCTTTAAAGGATAACAAGTTATTATTTGTGACTAAGAGAAGTAAAATAAGGATTTAGTGCATGGGTGTTGTTGAACAATAGGTTGAATAGTAATTATTAAGTAATCCTAAGTCCTAAGTAGCAAGGACATTTAAAGAATATCACTTGTGTGCATAAAGAGGTGGTGCCACTTCTAACAAGAGTTTAAGGGTGACTCTTAGATTTATCCACGAGTATGGGATGAACGCATGTCTTTAAAGAGCTCAAGCAAATAGAGGTTTCTCAGAAGATGATTATTAATTTTATGTGTATTATTTCTAGTTTCATGTTTAAAGTGTTAAATTAAACAAATAGTCACTTCACACTTTATTAAGACTTTGAAATATATGAACTAATTAATGTTTTAAATCAAAAGATACCTTTTTGTATATATGATCAAGTTCAAGGGTCATATCTCAAATATAAACTAGTGGGAGATTGTTGTGTAGTTGGTATTATATGAGAATAAAAGGATTTAAAGGTAACTTAATATACTTAAGCTTGGTACAAATAGGTCAATTTATGAAATATTGAGGCCATAGGACTAACCACATGTGGTGTTTTCTGTGCCATGGGTCCGTGGTCAGCAACAACAAAGCCAACCAGTGAAAGCTTGCCACCACGGTTAGCACCACGCACCGTGGTGCGGACAGTTGCCACCACGATCTGCACCATGGTCGTGGGGCTGACCGTGGTGTTGGGCATAATACTACTTTTGTTATGTTTCTCATTTTGCTTATCGTTTTACTTATCTAAATGTATTAAGATAACTCCTAGGTAATTGATAATATCCAAAAGTAGTTTTTCATTAAGGATATATTCAATTAGTTTGTTAATTTAATTAATAAATTAATTAACAAATTAGGAGAAATAAATAAGGCCTTGCTTTATGCAGAAACTAAATTTCTTATCCATTTATTCCTCTTTCTTTGAAACATAATGGAGTTCTTCTTTCATGGAAACCAAAAGGATGTTCTTTGAATTTCCTTTTGAAGAACACAAAAGGCATACTATATCCTGGGGGTGTGTTTGCCGCTATCGAGAGTAATTTTCGTGAGACTAGGAAAATAACACCTTAAATATAGTGATATCTTTTAGCGCATGCATGCATGCTCTCAAATTGTGGGTTTTAGAAGAATATCAACTGTGTTTTGGTGCATTTTCTTAAATAACATAGGAGTCTAAATAATTAGAGACTAATATATTGTGTATTTACTAACAATAAGATTTTTGAAAATGAAATGGTTAAAAAAACTTAAGATAAGGGTGGAAGATGTTTAAAAGAATTTTGAAGAGAAGTTTCAAAAGTGGTTTAAAGAATATTTAAGTATTGAATCCTTTAGATGTTATACTTAATCTAGTAACATCTACATAACTCGCATTATAATCTTGTGATTAAATGTTGGAGGATGTGAGATCTAGCCTACTAAACATAATATCTCGGCCTATTAGATGTGAAACAAAGTAGAGATCCAATCATACCTTTGTAGATTTTTTAATCTACAGCTTTACCTTTCTCATGTGAGTCAAGTTTGGTACTCCTCATTGGTGTTGCTGCATATTTAACATCTTGTAACTTCTACTTCTTGAGTAACTCCTTAGTGTATTTGGATTGATGAACAAAGATGCCGTTTTTCTCTTGTTTATTTTCAGTCCAAGAAAGAAATTGAGTTCTCCGATCATACTCATTTAGAACTCTTGTCTCATTAACTCGGAGAACTCTTGACATAGAGTTTCATTAGTAGCTCCAAATATAATGTCAACATAAATCTGAATCTTCTAAATTTAAAGAAAAATTAAAGTCTTTAAATGCTGAGAACAATTCTTTGAAAATGATTTAGAAAAACTAAGACAGAACCCGAAGGTGCTTGAGACTACTCAAGATAATAAGATTGAGTCCGAGTACCTCAAAACAAAGAATGAGCAATTAAAATAAAAGCTCAATGAGTCTCCGGAGTTGGTTTCAAAGCTTATTCAAGGTCAAAAAACCTTGATTTACTAGTTCTTAGTGTTTCTCATTTTGTAAAGAAGGACTTGGTTAAAATGCTGAAGAGGAAGACAATTCCTACAAAAATCTTTTCAAAACTAATTTAGAACTATTAAGTTTAGGAAGGCTGAGCATGGTTCCATTCAATCGAAAAGGAAAGGGACTGAGCCCAAACCAACTTTTATGAAAATGTCTTCTCAACCAGTTTATAAAAAGAGAGGATTTCAAAAGAAAGAGACATAGAGTCGAGTTCTCAAGAAAGAAGACTCGAATTAGACCTACACCAAACCCAAAATTCATATATGGGTTCCCAAAAGTGCTCTTTATCATAAAACAACCACAAGTAAAGACAATTACTGGGTTTGTAAAAGGAAGTGAGAAGGGTTAGATTGTTTCATTTTTGCAAGTGACTTATAAGCAAAAAGGTCACTAGTATTTAGATAGTGGATGTTCACACCACATGTCTTGAGATTCAAGACTTTTCTCGAACTTGAGAATATAAAAGGAGGAAAAGTCACATTTGGAGATAACAACTAAGGCCGGATAGTTTGTGAAGGTTTGCTCTTGGAGAGTCTTGGTCACCCTAGAGGGGGATGAATAGGGTGATGAGGAAATTTTAACAACAATGGAGGGGTTAAAGTTTAAACTGAATAATCAAGACAATCCGAGTCTAGATTGGACTAAGAAAAGTATCAATTCGAAATTACATGGAAACCCTCCTGGGGCGAGAAAACCATGACCAGTGCTAATCTAAGCACCAAGTCAAATCCACTATTTTGAATCCACAAAATACAGTAGACTCGACTCAACCATAATTGCTCCCTTAGACAATTCCTTACAAAGTTTTCCTAGACTCGAAGTTCCCTTATCCGATCTAGTACTTTCTAATTGAGGTAACCTTTACAACTAGGGACAACCGAGCTGAGTTAACCCTTACAACTCAGTCAAGGGACCTCACTTAAAGAGTAAGAAAGAGTTTGTGACTGATTACAAGACTTTACAACTCGGAAAAAGTGTTAAGTACGAGACTTGGAGTTATAAGATGAAGATTGAATGAGTATTATACAAAGAGATATAATTTCAGCAATGGGTTCGAGCAATCTTCAAGTCTTATGACGTGGCTTCTATTTATAGGTGACCAAGCAGAGTTAGTCTAGAGAAAGATCAAGTTACGGAAGAGAATATCGAGTATGAGTACTTGATCTAGACAAATATATTTCACTCAAAACATGTTGACTTAGAAAGTTGAATTAACGCTCGTAATTCACTTTACATTAGAATATGAAGTCAAAACTTGGTTTGAAAGAGTTAGAGTGAATGTTTGATCATGCGATAAATTTGAGTGATGTCTAAGTGACTCGAGAACTATTAGAGTGAATTGATGAACAAGAGTGTGCTTTCGAGTCGGTCGAATCGAATGAAAACATATGCGGTAGTTTTGTAACACTCGGAAAAGTTTCTATAACACTCAAAATGACTTGTAATAAAACTTAGAAGGGATGAAGTTTGTACCTGATTCCTTGATAGTACTCGGAATGATATAAATGTAGAATCCGAGTCTTCGGTTTGAATTGGCGGAATTGGTCAAGGAGATAGTTCAATTAGTCCGAGTGTATCTTGTCAAAGGGCTTAAATACAATCTTTTGAGTATCTCTTAACTATGTGACAAAGGTCAAGAGGTAAGATTCTCTCGGACCAACTACTTCATTTCCGATACAACTACCAAAAAGACAAAGCTCTCAAGTCCGAGGTCGGGTAACACCTATATTATTCCTCTTTCTAATTCTAATCAAGTTTTATTATGTTTAAAAGCTTCATTGAATGATGATTCATGGACATGGCATCGTAGATTAAGTCATATCAGCATGCATACTATTAAGAAACTTGCATCTCATGGATTAGTCGAAGGCTACCTAATTGTCCATTTAAGAAAGATAATCTACGATGCATGCACAAAAAGAAAATAGGTTAGATCATCTTGTAAGCTATTCAAGAAAGTATCTACATCCAAAGTGCTTGAATTGATAGATACGGATTTGTGTGGTAAAATTCCGCTTAAAAGCTTAGTAGATAAATCATATGTGTTAGTTATTGTTGATGATTACTCATGATTTACCTAGGTTTGTTTTCTAAAGAACAAAAATGAAGCTTTCAAATAGTTTACTAACATTTGTAGGAAAATACAAGTGAAGTTTGAGATTCGGATCGGGATAATTCGTGTTGATCATGGAAGGGAGTTCAACAAGAATAACATCTTCCACAACTTCTCAGCACCCGAACTCTTCAACAAAATGGAGTGGTAGAGAGAAAGTGTAGAAGTCTCAAAGAAATAAGAAGGACAATGATGATTGAAAATTATTTACCTTACTATTTCTAGGTCGAGGCAGTAAATACAGACAAATTACGCTCTCAACAGATACCTCATTTGATCCATTCCGAAGAAAACACCCTACGAGCTATATAAAGGGAAGAAACCTAGCATTTCCTACTTCAAACCATTCCGATGTAAATGCTTTGTGCATAATAATGATAATGAACATCCGACAAAATTTAATGCTAGGTCGGATGAAGGTATTTTTCTTGGTTATTCTTCTCAGAGCAAGACTTATCAAATTTTTAACAAGAGAACTAATAAAGTGGAAGAAAGCATCCACGTTATCTTTGATGAGCTTGATAATGGTGGGATAAGTGAATCCACTTTCTCCGACCTCAAGCTTAATTGAGATGAAGATGATTTAGTAGAGACTGAGCTCGGAATGAACAACAACATTAGAACTAAGCCAACTCGGAATGAGCAAGTGAAGAACAAGCCCGGACCATTGAAGAACAAGCCGAAGAAGGGAATCAACAAGCTGAACCAGCTGAAAAACAAAACATTCAACCATCAAATCTGGTAAACTAGAGGACAGGTAAAACTTTCAAATATGCATCTAGTCGCCCACCCGAGAACATCATCTTAGACATTAATACTTGGGGTAAGAACTCGTTCTTTATTGCAAAACTTATGTGCATTTTCAGCATTCATTTCATTAATTGAACCTAAAAATTTACTAGAGGGCCTACTTGAACTTGAATGGGTAGAGGCCATGTAAGAAGAACTATCACAATTTGAAAGAAATCAAATTTGGACTCTAACCAAACGACCTTCTAACCACTCGGTTATAGGAACCAAATGGGTATTAAAAAACAAACTGGATGAGGGAGGCTTAGTAGTCGAAACAAAGGTAGACTTGTTGCTCAAGGATATAATCAAGAAGAGGGAATTGATTGTGGGAAAACTTTTGCACCTATTTCTAGGATTAAGGCAATCGGAATTCTCTTAGCTTTTGCATGTAACATGAACATCAAATTATATGAAATGGATGTTAAGTGTGCATTTCTTAATGGTTATATTCTGGAGGAAGTTTATATTGAGCAACCCTCTGGATTTGAAAACTCTTAATTTCCTAATCATGTTTTCAAATTGCAAAAGGCTTTGTATGGTTTGAAACAAGCTCCAAGAGCTTGGTATGAAAGATTAAGCAACTTGGTTGAAAACGATTTTAAAAGACGTCTTATTGAGAAAACTCTTTTGATAAAAACCAAGGGGAATGATTTTCTCATTATTTAGATTTATATTGATGACATTATATTTGGAGCTACTAATGAAACTCTATGTCAAGAGTTTTCTGAGTTGATGAGACAAGAGTTCTAAATGAGTATGATAGGAGAACTTAATTTCGTTCTTCGATCGAAAATCAAACAAGAGAAAAATGGCATCTTTCTTTATCAGTCCAAATACAATAAGGAGTTACTCAAGAAGTACAAGCTACAAGATGTCAAACATGCAGCAACACTAATGAGTAGCAATACCAAACTGGACTCAAATGACAAAGGTAAAGTCTGTGGATTAAAAATTCTACAGAGGTATGATTGGATATCTATTATATCGCACATCTAGTAGACCGGATATTATGTTTAGTGTCTATTTATGTGTAAGATTTTAAGCTAATCCAAAAGACTCACATCTCACAGCGGTGAATAGAATTTTTAGATATCTTATAGGAACTCAAACACATAGTCTATGGTATTCAAAAGACTCAAGTCTAACTCTCGGTGGATACTCGGATGCTGACTATGCTAGAGACAAAGTTGATGGAAAGAGTACATCAGGAGTATGTCAAATTCTGGGTTAATCACTCATCTTCTAGCACTGAAAGAAGCAAAATTCAGTTTCTTTATCAATAGCCGATGTAGAGTATATAGCAGTTGGAGACTGCTGTGCTCGATTTTATGGATCAAGCAACACTTGAAGGATCTAAGACTATCATTCACATCCATCCCCATCAAGTATGATAACCAAAGTGCCATCAGCATCACAAAGAATCTAGTTCAGCTTTCAAAGACAAAGCACATCAAGGTCAAATATCATTTTCTAAGAGACCACTCGAAAAAGGTAATATTGAACTTGAATTTATTCCTACTAAATTTCAATTAGTTGATATCTTCACAATACCTCTAAGTGAAGATCGGTTCCGCTTTATTAAGAATGAACTTGGTATGATGAATACATGATTACTTGAGTGATTGCACGAGAATTTATGTGTTTTATTGTTTATTGCATGTTCCGAGAGAATAGCTGGTGGTTCGGTTGAAATATCATGAAACCGAGCTATATGTTATTAAGTTTCGAGTATATTCCGATTACCTCGGACACCTTATCGAGTCGGACTCAATTATGAGAAAATTTGACATTAAAATTCCGAGATCATATCTAATTCAATACGAGAATCTTGGAAATATTTTCGAAAATCTCTATTTTCTCTCTGTCAAGTGAATGTTCAAGAAACTAACCGTTGGAATGAAGTAGTTTTAAGAAGTAACCGTTAGACACTAGAACGCCAAACCGTTAGCTAGTCGTTACTCTATAAATTGAGATAGTAAGGCTTTGTTCCTTAAGAGCTCTTGATTTATAAATAGCATCTGTTTATCCTCATTCATTCACTTTGCTATCTTTCGCTCTCTCACTTTCATCTCTCGAACTCGGAAAGCCCAAGTCATGCAATCTTTCGGACTCGGATTCTCTACTTTCATCTCTCTACTCTCGTAGTCTTCATTCTCACTCGTTTACTCATTGAATCATTCTCTGTCTCTCTTTCTCTCGACATGCCAAAGAGAGGAAGAGTTGCTTGAAAGAGGGTTAGACACCAAAAAGGCTAGAACACGAACTTCCCAACGTGAGGATCAACAAATGAGCACCTCTAAGGGTAAGGCTCTCGCCTTTGATGAGCCAAAGCATCAAATCATTGCACAACACTACTTCCTTGAAGAAAGATTCTTCTTATCTAGCAAAATCTTGTGGGTAAAACCACTTCTCAATATAGGGGCTTTAAGTACCCATGTTTCTATGATTATATCTACCCCAAGCTAGTCTCGGAATTCTACTCCAACCTCGATCGCAAAAGAAAATGTGGTCTACTCTCCGGTTCGGGGAATAACATTACCATTAACTTTCCTCTTCTTCATAAGCTTTTTCGGGTTCAAACTCTCTTTTGAACTCAAATCCTATCCCTTTCACTCGAAATCGCTAATGATTTCTTTGATAAGTATGCCCAAGTCATCCCCAAGTCTAGAAAGAGCTTTTCTATGACTCGGATCAAGTCCGAAGCCAAACTTCTTTACTTCTTCCTGATGAGAACTATCTTCGCATTTTATCCATCCAAGGAGAACCCCAACAAGCAAGGTTCTCAAAGTTTTGTATGACATTCTAGATGGACATGAGGTTGATCTCTTCCCTTACATAATTGATTAGAATGCTTTTGTTCCTTTAGATCATAAGAAACCCCACTACCCTACCTTTCGGAGCTCTTCTCTCTGCTATCTTTGCTCATTTCAAAGTGCAACTTCGAGATGATCCACATAAATTTCTTGAATTAGCCATCTACATAGGCAGGGCTGAGCTAGTCGATGCTGGGATACCAGGACACATCACTTGGTGTCCGGATGCACAACTCTTAACTTCCACCTCATCCTTCTCAAACTCGGAAAAGTTATGAGACTCTTTTTCTAATTGTTAGTCCATCATCTTCTCAGCCTGCCCCTTCTATTGGTTTACTTCAAAAGGTGGCATCTCAATTTGTTGCTCTCGCCAAAGAGCTACAATCAGCTATTGGTGCATTCTAGGCTTTCATGCTTATTCGACTTAGCTTAAGAGCAGGAGTCAAAAGCGAGATAGATTAGAGTCAAGCTCTGTTCATTGAGTCGAAGGAAATCATCAAGCAGTAGGACCGAGATCAGCCATCTCCAAGAGCGCAGATCCAAGGCTACCGAGGACTCGGAATTGTCCTTAGAGTCTTCCAACTCTTCCGACTCGGAGTTAGAGGAAGAAGAAGAAGAAGGAGAAGGAGGAGAAGAAGAAGAAGAAGAAGAAGAAGAAGAAGAAGAAGAAGAAGTTGGAGCAGGCCAAGATGAAAGCCAAGGAGAAAAGGAACCCGAAGTTATCTCCTCAAAGCATACTCAATCAACGTCGAAGAGGTTGGGGACATTGGTCGGTCCCATGCTTAATCTTCTATGCAACCTACTCAAGTTGATGAAGGTGAGGGCTTAGAAGAAGAAATAGAGGAAGAAACACCTCCAACTCGAAGGTTTGCACAGCAAGAACAAGCACCTTCTCTTCTTCTACCGTCAATTACACGACCCGCAGACCTCATCTCAATGATAAAGGTGCAGATGCGGGGATCCTCGTTCCTCCTCCTCCACTCGCACCTGCTCTACCCCAATCTTAATTTTTCATTTTCTATTTTTTTATCCAACATTTTTGTATATCCTCTCTTCCCTATTTTGTTTTTTGATGAAATACATAAGGGGAGAGATAATAGTTAGTTGGTTTAGGGGAGCTTATTCTTTTTGGAACTTATTCTAAGTTTCTATGTTTTTGTTTCGATTTTTTCAAGCAATGCAATGTTTAATGAATGTTAAGGTTATTCCGAGCATTATTGATTTATTTATCTATATTTTTTTTTACTTTGATAAATGCTTACATATATATTCCATTTGCTCGATAAATTCTCTAATATATTTGCTCGATATATTTACTTTTAGCATCAATCAGTGCTGATAACGAATTCCAACTCCATTCTATTGTGTGTAATTCGGATCATTTTAACAGATCATTCGTTCGAAGCCATGAAAACTTAACTATCTTAACTTCTAATTCTTTTTATAAGAGTTGAATGTCTTTCATAAAAAGGGGAGATTGAAGACTCGGGTATAACTCTCTATCCGTCTATGATTTTGAATTCAAGTTATTCTCACTCTTTAAGAAGCTCATCTTCACGTTTTCATTACTTGTCTCGACCTACTCATAAAGCATTTCTTGAGTAAAACACTTATCTCCGGGTTTGTGACCTACTCGGATGTAACTCGGATAGTTGTCGTGATTAAATAATTTCACATGCGTAACATATTCCGAGTTCTAACTTATTATAATCACTGGAAAAGAATTACTACGTTAATTCATCTTTTTAAAGTCGAGTTATTAATCGAAATTATTTATTTAGTAAATTTGATGCAATGTGTCTATATAATTTATTCATCTAAAAAATAGACACAAAATGGAATTAAAACCTATTGAATATTAAACTCGGAAAATTCCATTTTTTCAGAGTTAAGGATAATTAAGTGCTTAATAATTTGAATTAATTTTTTTATCCTTGGACGAAAGAATTTTTATACATTCAGTACCATCTTGATGTGCTTTTGCAGAGTTGATTACGAGTATTTTAATCTTATTTTGAAAGCAAAAGCAATCTACTTCTAACCATTAAACACCAAGCAAACACAAAAGTCACTGTTTCGGGACGGGCTCAAGCACCGTGTTAGGGTTGTTTATTTTCAAATCCCGTAAACTTCAACTTTGAATCGACGGTTGTTTTCACCCCGATTTCGGTCACAACTAGTGGGTTGGACCACCTTTTGAGCCAAGGACCAAAGCACCACGTTCATATTTACAAGGATTCTTTTTTAAGGGACTCGGACTATCCGTTACAACCGCTAGTGAAACTTTCCAGTCCAGTAATTAGTTACAACGATCGCTCCGCCTTGCCGAGTATAAATAGAAGTCATCCTACAAGAATTGAATATTGACGAACTATTGAATACTTATTCAAATCTTACTCTCTCGATCTTTTAGCTTTCAAATCTGCAGTTAAGTTATCTTACTTTCTTAGTTGAAAAGAAGAAGTCTTCTAATCACTCTTACATACTTCAATTCTTTGTAAAATCCCTTGATTGAGCTATAATGGTTAACTCAGCTTAATTGTCCTTAGTTGTAAAGGTTATTAAATTGTCTAGGAAAATTTGTATTGAATTGTCTAACGGAGGAATTATGTAAAAGTCAGTCCTTATATCTTATGGATTCAAAATAGTGGATTTAACTTGGGGTTAGGATTGACACCATACATAGTTTTCTACCCCAAGCAAGGTTTCCATGTATTTTTTTTGTTCTCCCTTTCGATTTCATTCAAGACTCGAAACTGTTTTTCCAAACTCATACTTTGTTGAAAAATTTCATATTCTACAAAATTTCCTTCTCACTCTATTCACCGCCCTCTAGGGTGATTCGAGACTCTCAAGAGCAAACCTTCCTTACTAATCATTAATACCATATCTAGCGAATATTAATATCATACTTGGTGAAAACTACTACTCCTATATCAACTTTCCAAATCTCTTCAAATTAGTCAAATACAGCAATGAGAGTGATTGTAGGAGTTTAGTGTAATCTCTTAAGACTCGGGTATGACTAATCGACTCCTTGAATATGTTTTGATTTCATACATTCATCTAAAATTAGGATAAAATAAGAAGCATCCTAAAAGAAAATCATTTAACTAATTCATATGCTTTATAATTCATCATTTCAGTATGACTTGTTCATTACTAAACTCGGACTTAAGTATATTAAGTTTATCCGACTATGTCCGAGACTCGGAAAGTAGAATTTGAGTTAGTCATGACAAGCCGAGTCGACCGAGCGACTCGGTTCTCGGAATCTTACCTACTCAGCCAGACTTAGACATTTGGTTTGCTTAAGTTATTTCACATTTAACATGTCTATTTTATCATGGAAAACATTACGATTTGATCTACGATTGAATTATTTGAATCGTACTTTAACCCGTAAGTCGAAGTTATTATTTGCTTAATCATGTGTAATATTGTAAAATGTCTAAATAGTTCATGTGTCCATTAAGATTGAATGATTTATTTATGAGTTTTGACATATCTGAAATTTGAACTTATTAAATATTAGAATTGAAATATTCCAAATTAATAGATTAAGGATAATTAGTCATTAAATGAATTATTTAGACTAATCCTTATCTAATTATGGATCAAAGTATTTTTATACTTTGAGAACCATTGTGCTTAATATTTTTATAGGTTTTTCTAATGTCAATTATCTGAAGAAAAAGCAAAAAAAAAAGGCTTTTAACCATTAAAGCATTGCCGGACAAAAAGCCGCAATTCTTGAAAAGCTCATAACCGATCGACGACTTTGTCTATTACTTGTTTTGTGTGATATTTTATTTTCGAGTTGAACGGTCTTTTCCTTTTGCTTTTCTAGTTTACAAAAGCTACAAAAATAGTTGTTGGAAGCTAGGAACGAGGCACAACGGCTATTTCAAGAAGGTCGAGAAATCTGAGTGACTCAAACTATCCATTACAACAGCTTAACCGACTCGGATCGCTTCATCAAAAAGACGTTGAAGACTCAACGACTATCTCTTCAAGGCAAACTATTTATGGAAGCCTTAGCATAAGATTTCAATTGACGAATGGAACAAAAAGAGAGACCATATTGAACATCTTCTCTAGCTTACAACTCCCAAATTGTAATTCTAATATTCTAAGTTGTATTCTTCCGAGTGAGTTGTATTGTAATTCTTACTACTCTTCTCCTGCCCTTTCTCTCCGATTGATTTGTAAAGATTACCTCAACTTAGTTGTTCCAAATTATAAAGGTTATCTCAAGTATGGAAGTACCAGGTTAGATAAGGCAACTTCTAACCTTGGAAAAATTGGAAGATCCCAAGTTGATAAGATAACTTCAACTTGGAAGTACTAGGTTAGTTAAATAAGGTAAATTATGAGCCTAGAAAAATTATAATAGATTTGTTTGGGAACAAATTTGGGTAATCATATTCCTTGTAATTGAGGATTTAATTAGTGGATTTGACTTGGTGTCTAGATTGACACTATCCATGGTTGTCCGGATTGACACTTAGACTAAGTTTTGGCCATTATTGAGCTCGGACATAATATTCTCTTAATATTCCGAGTGCTCGGTTCTCCGAACTTCGGAACTTATGTTCCGTCCGAGTTGCTCTAAACTCATATTTGTTTCTAAGTTCATTCTAGAATCAAAATTACTTTTCGAAGCTCATAGTTTGCGAGAAAATCTTTAATTCCGCAAAAATCTTCCATCACCCTATTCACCCCCAAGGTGATTTATCCTCTCCAAGAGCAAACCTTCAATAGGTATGAGAGCCTAGCCTTTCACAAAAGGATCTAAAATCCAAAGGTTTAAAGATCATGGCTCATGCTATTGGAGAATTCGAAGAAGGAAGATCTCTCTTGAGGCCATCCAAGTTCAAAGCGTCCAACTTCGCCCATTAGAAGAAGCTTATAGAGTGCTTTATCTAAGACTACGATGAGGAAGTTTGGAGATTCATCTCCAACGGAAACAACGTTCCAACCAAGCAAATTGGTAACCAAACGAGAGGCAAAACTAAAGTCAGAATTCACCATCGAAGAAAAGGAAAAGCACACGAAAAACTTCGTAGCTATAAACATCCTTATGTGTGCCATAGATGCTTCGGAGTACAATAGAGTCTCGGCTTGTGACAAAGCTAATGAGGTGTGAGACACCTTGGTGACAACATATGAAGGAACAAGCCAAGTGAGACATACTAAGATCAGCCAATACCTCCACAAGTATGAGCTATTCAAAATGAAAGAAGATGAGAGCATCACCGAGATGTACATCGATTCGCAATGATTGTTAATAATCTCATATCTCTCAGTAAGAAGATTACTAATAAAGAAGTTGTTGGAAAAGTTGTGAGATGCTTACCAAAGAAGAAACTGGGTCTAAAGGTGACTGCCATCGAAGAAGCACATGACCTCGACAGAACCGAAGTTAGATAAGCTCATCGAAAAACTTCTAACCCATGAGCTACATCTTCAAGAGGAAGATTATGAGGTCATCCCGAGAAGAAACATTGCATTAAAAGCCTCGTAAAAAGCTGAACTTAGTTCAAGTAGTTCCGACGCGTAAGAGGACCCAATAGAGAAAATTGCAAAAGGATTCAAAAAGATGATGAAGCATTAGAAATTGAAAAACAAGCCTAAATCCGAGGTCCTCAAACGAGAAAGAATAGATAAACTCTCTTATCCGCTCAATTCTTTTTCTACTAATTATTTTGGGTGTTTTGAGTAGCAAGGAACACACCATCAAATTTTACCCAAATAGGAAAAGAGATTACAAAAGAAGAAGACCATCACTTATAGTAAGGATGAGTCGAAGAAGAAGAAGAAGACTCATCCGACTCAAACACGGAGGATGAGTCCATGTATCTAATAGCAATGATCGACTCGGACACGTAAACTAAATCAGAATAAGACTCATATAATTTTGAGGAAAATGATCCTCAAGAGGGAATCAATTACTATCTTACGTTTTCTATGATAGATCTTGCAAAGTACATTTTTTTAGAGGAAAAGTCCAACTCCGATTCTTCCCTTTTTCAAGAAAAACTTGAGTCTCTTGAAACTAAGAATAATTTTCTGAAAAAATCTAGAAGAACCGAGACTCGGTTTAAAGGTATTTGAGACTAGCTCACATGATAATGAGTTTATGTCCGAGTGCCTCAAATATGAGAATGAGCTTTTAGAGAAAAAGTTGGATGAGTCACGAAGTTGATTTTAAAATTCACTCAAGGTTAGAAAAACCTTGATCTCCTTCTTGGTTCTCGGGGTGTTTCTTTCCGTAAAGAAGGTTTGAGTTTTAATTCTAAAAAGGAGGATAACTCCTATAAAGATCTTTTCAAGAAGGATTCTTGAAAAATCTTTTTCAAAAATCCGAGTCCGGTTCAACTCGGACAGGTGAGAAAGAGAACCGAGCTCATAAAGGTTTGTCAAAAGAAGTCCGCTCGGACTTTTTACGAAAGAAACGATTTTATCAAACCTAAAACTCGGTTTTCAAAAAGGAAGACTTAGAATCGGACCCTTCCCAAGATTATTAAAATTTGGGCTCCTAAAAGTGCCCTTCCTCCAAAACTAACCCCGAGTAAGAATAGTTATTGGGATTCGTTAGAGGAAGCGAGAAGGGTTAGTTTGTTTTCTTTGTGTAGGTATACTCTAAAGCAAAGGAAAACTCATGTCCGACCCTCACAGAGTACTCGGAATTTTAACTTTGTAAGTTAGAGATTTGAAAAAGTACTCGGGAAAAAATCTAGTCATCTCTTTGCTAATATCAACTGAGACATCAACTAAGGTATAACTGACCTTACTTATCATTACATTCAATTGGTATGTTAGATATTATTCATGTTTAACTTTATAATTTTTAATTGGTATCATTTATCCAATAACTCTTTCTCTCCCCGCTCCGTAATCTAAAATTCTTCTGTTCAACATCTCGTTCTCTCCTTGTTTATTTTTGATAAAATGCATTAGGGGAGAGAATAATGAACTTTGTGGATTCATCTATTTAGGGGAGAAAATAATGCAAATATTGAACTTAGGGGAGTTCAATGGTTTAATGGAGAGAATTATGAAAAATTTCACAAATTTGCAATGCTTCTCATGCCATTTTAATTATGCTTCATACTTCGATGAATTTATTTGAATTATTATTTAGTTGAATGTCTTTCATCAAAAAGGGGAGATTGAAGACTCAGGTATGACTCACTAACTCCTTGAATGTGTTTTAATTTCATGAATTCATCTAAATTTGGGATAAAATAAGAAGCATCCTAATAAAAATTCATTTAACTAAGTCATATGCTTTATAATTCATCATTTCAATATGACATGTTCATTACTAAACTTAGACTTAAGAATATTAAGTTTATCCGACTATGTCCGAGACTCATAAAGTGGAATATGAATTAGTCATGACAAACCGAGTCGACTAAGCGACTCAATTCTAAGAATCGACCTACTCGGTTAGACTCGGACATTTAGTTAGCTTAAATTATTTCACATTTAACATGTCTATTTTATCATGGCAAACATCATGATTTGATCTGGGATTGAATTATTTGAGTCATGCTTTAACCTAGAAACTTAAGCTATTATTTACTTAATCATGCGTAAGTATAAAATGCCTAAATAACTCATGTGCCCATTAAGATTGAATGGTTTAAATTATGAGTTTTGACATATCTGGAATTTGAACTTATTAAATATTAGATTTGAAATATTTCATATTAATAGATTAAGGATAATTAGTCATTAAACACTTTATTTAGACTAATTCTTATCTAATTATGAACCAAAGTGAAGGTTTGCTCTTGGAGAATCTAAGTCACCCTAGAGTGGGATGAATAGGGTGATGAGGAAATTTAAACAAAGTTAGACAATTTTTGCTAAGAAAGAAATCGATTCATCGAGTCCGAGTCTAGATTGGACTCAAAAATGCAAACACTATGAGATACGTGGGAAACCCTCCTAGGGCAGAAAACCACGGTCGGTGCTAATCTAAGCACCAAGTCAAATCCACTATTTTGAATCCTCAAAATACAAAGGACTGACACTACCAGAATTTCTCCCTTAAACAATTCCTTACAGTGTTTTCTTAGACTCAAAAGTTCTCTTATCTCGATCTAGTACTTCCTGACCGAGATAACCTTTACAATCGGGGACCACTGAGTTGAGTTAACCCTTATAGCTCGAGTCAAGAGACCTTACTTAGAAAGTAAGAGAAGTATGTAACCGATTACAAGACTTTACAACTCAAACAATATTAAGTACGAGACTTGGAGTTGTAAGTAGAAGATTGAGTGAGAAATGAACTAAGAGACTTAGGCAGAGTGTATTGAACTATAGTTTTAGCAAATCTTCAAGTCTTGTAAAGTGACTTCTATTTATAGATGTCTAAGCAAAGCGATCGTTGAGTCCGATTTCGGATCGAAGTCTTTACTAGCCGTTGTAAGGGCTTTTCTATGTCACTTAGAAAAGATCCGTTGGAGTGTGAATGTTAGGCAACGGCTATTTGCTCCAAAAGGTGTTTCAATCAACTGGTGTAGTCTGAAAAGAAAGATGAAAACCACTATTGAGCCTAACGTTGGAGTTTTCCAGTTTTGGAAACGAGACAACCACGACACGGTGTCCGAGTCCCGTCCGAATTGGCTAAAACCGTCTGCTGGTGTTTAATAGTTAGAAGCTCGGTTGCTTTTGAGATTCAAAAATAGATTGGCTTTGTTTGAATAACCTACAAAAGCAAACCACATTGGTTCTCAAAGTATAAAATGCTTTAGTCCAAGGCTAGGCAAAGATATTAATTAAATTTGAGTAATTAAGAGCGGAATTATCTTAGGCCTAGAGAAGTGGAATATTCCGAGTTTAATATCAAATAGGTTCAAACTCAGCTCAAAATAACTCCTAGAAAGATCAAGTTAAAGGATAAATATCAGATTAAGTGGACTTGATTTATCAAATAATTATCTACGAAGTAAACTCGACTTAGAAGACTGAATTAACATTATAATTCAGTTTACCTTAGTAAGGACAGTCAGTACTCGGGAAAATGCGTTAAAAGAATTATTTGATCATGCGATAGTTCCAAGTAAATTCCGAGTAGGTCGGAATACCTCGGTGGAGAAGGTATAAAATAAGGTGTTATCTAAGTCACTCGAACGAGTAATGAAAACTTAGATATAAGTTTCTATGTAACTCATAATGACTTGCAAACAAAACTTAAGAGAGATAGAAGTTTATACTTGAGTTTTTCATAAGATATTTAGAGTTAAGATTTGAGTCTTCACAAAGTATTTTTATACTTTGAGAACCATTGTGCTTAATGTTTTTGCAGGTTTTTCTAATGTCAATTATATGAAGAAAAAGCAAAACCAAAAGGTTTCCGATCATTAAAGCACTACGAGATAAAAAGCTGAAATTTCGGAAAAGCTCAAAACCGATCGACAACTTTATTTGTTACTATTTTGGGTGATATTTTATTTTTGAGTCTAACGGTCTTTTCTTTTTGCTTTGTTAGTTTACAAAAGCTACAAAAAAGTTGTTGGAAGCTAGAACCGAGGCACAACGGCTATTTCAAGACGGTCTAGAAATCCGAGTGACTCAAACTATCCGTTACAACGGCTAGTCGACTCGAGACGGCTTCATTAAAATGACGTTCAAGACTCAATGGCTATCTCTTTAAGGTAGACTATTTATGGAAGCCTTAGAACAAGATTTCAATTGACGAATGGAAGAAAAAGAGAGACCATATTGAGCTTTTGTAGCTTACAACTCCCAAACTGTAATTTTAATATTCCGAGTTGTATTCTTCCGAGTCACTGTATTGTAATTCTTACTGCTCTTCTCCTACTCTTTTCTCTCTCGCTCGAGTTTTAAGGGTTACCTCAACTCGGTTATCCCAAACTGTAAAGGTTACCTTAGTTTGGAAGTAACAGAGTTAGATAAGACAACTTCTAACCTTGGAAAAAATTGGAGAATCCCAAGTTGATAAGGTAACTTCAACTTGGAAGTACTAGGTCGAGTTAGATACGGTAAATTATGAGTTTGGGAAAATTATAATAGATTTTTTTGGGAACAAATTTGCATAGTCATATTCATTATAATTTAGGATTCAATTAGTGGATTTAACTTGGTGTCCGGATCAATATTGTCCGTGGTTTTCTACCCCAAGAGGGTTTTCACGTAATTCGACTTGTCATATATTTTTTTCTCTTCTCTGTCCGAGTCACTCAAACTCGGTTCCGGCCATGATTGAGCTCGGACACAATATTCTCTTAATATTCCGAGTGCTCGGTTCTCCGAACTTCGAACTTCACTTCGTTGGAGTTGCTCTAAACTCGGATCCGTTTCGAGTTTATTCTAGACTCGAATTGCTTTTCTTAAGCTCATACTCGGCAAAAATCTTTAATTCTACAAAAATCTTCCATTACCCTATTCAGCCCCCTCTAGTGTGATTTATCCTCTCCAAGAACAAACCTTCAATCTCAGCCATAAAAATTATTTGTCAAATAAAAATGAGCCTTTGATGTAAATAATCAATCAAGTAAAAAATAAATTTATCCAAAAGAAAAAAATAGATTTCCTTTTATAAGTGGACTCTTCTCTTCTCTTTCTTTTCTTTTTCTTTTGTGTGATAATATTGTCTTATTAGTATTTTTTTCCTCAAATTACAAAAAAAGAAAGAAAATTTCTGTCAATTTTCAAAAATTATTCTTACGGTGATAAAAAACATACTTACAATTCTCATTTTGTTGACAGATTTGATCATCTATTAGCAATTTTTTAATTCGTTGAGATAATCAATAAATTATATAACTGCAATAATTGATTAATTACACTATATATAATAAATATTTATAAAATTATTAAATGATGGTTAGAGAGTGAACTTAGGAGCTTTATCCAACATAAAAATAACAATTTACCGTTGAAAAAAAAGGTTTCTACTTATCTATGGATTCTCCGATATTCACTTGTCACAAGCGGTATATTTATATCTTGATTTTTAGAATGAAAAAAGATTTAAAATAAAATTAGATGAAAGTCCAAAATAAAAAGATTAGAGATTTAGGACTGACCTTCATGCAATCCCCACCCACAATAGTTACACCAACAATCTCATCGCAACAAACTACAAATTAAATTGCCTCTGCAAAATGCTTTCCCGGCTTGCCTCGCCATTTATTTAATTTTTTACATTTTTTAATGTATAAACCCTCCGAGACACACTCGCCATAAAAATCAAATATGAAAGAGTTAGAATATTTTAATGAATAAAATAAAAGAATAAAGAAACAACATGAAGAAACGCATAGGATATAATATCAAACCATAGGCTAACGAACATACCAAACAGAATCTAAGAGTTGAATGTCACTAACTCGACCTTATTTATCGAATAAAATACGCCCCAAAGTTTCCTGCTGTGCAATTTAGAGTAAATATTATCGTATAAAGATATAAAATTTTCAATAGCAATAGAGGTTGAATAACCAAATAAGCATATTAGCATAACAAATCCTATAATTTCAAGTCACTTTCACCTTGCCTACCTCCTCATGGTTATCAATTTGTACTCATATTGGCATGTGATGCTTACAATGTACTTGTATAAATGTATTTAGGCTTCTCACGTAGTAATAAATTGAGTAACAAGAATTAAAAATTCCCCTCGAATTCATTGTTTTTAAAGACCTGTGTATTTTTTGAATTATTGTTGCTATGTACTTGAGTGTGGATAGACTCATAAGTTGTATTTATAATTGACAATTATAATGTAATCATCAATTTATTTGTTGTGGGTTTATATTTTATCTAAGTTCTCATTTATTATGGGTGTGAAACATATTAAGTTCATGAACATAATTAATTCAGCAGTTTGATGTTGTTTTTTACTTGAAGTAGTGACATAAAATTGTATTATTTAAACATATAATTATTCAAATACTTTTAAAATTAATAGTGACTAGAATATGTTAGCGGTATATAAAATTATATTATTTGAAAAATTATCACATATATTTTTAAAATTAAAATTAGTACGAACATGCTAATAAAATAATTCTTGAAACTTTGACTATATGTTAAAAATATAATTTGGCCATTGCAAATTAATCAGGACCTCTTTTATAATAATATTTATATAAGTGCATAGACCTATATACTACTAACCCTTGGAAACGATAAAAAGTTAACCTATGTAGAAGATATAGTTTCTTAAGGTTCATTACATTGTTCTTTTACTTACCTAAGATATGTGTTTCTTCATTGTGTCGATTTTTATTCTTTATTATGAAGATATGATACTTTATTATTTGTGATGACGTAATTTTAATTATATTCAGTTTAAGATGTATTGGACCTGTAATTTGAATTTTTGTTGAGCCCCTCTTTTCAAAAGTTTCATTTCGTACATCGTCACTACGTCGACAGGGGGAATAGAAGATGATCGGGTCAATTGGAGGAAGTTTCTCATGACTAAGGTATGAGTTTAACTACTTATTTTTTGTAATATGTAAATTTTTGTCTAATTCGGTTTGTTGGATCATGGTTTTCTCTATTTCTCCATTTATTATCTAATTACGTGTATGTTATGTCTTTTATTGTTTGCATTAGTTTTAAAGAATCTTCACATATATGCTAGATCAAACTTCAGTTTTAGTGCAATAGTTACTTAAGATTGATTCAATTGATATCTCATAATTGCAAAAAATAACATGCATATGTTGTATGTTTGACTTATCATTTAGACGGATTCGCTAAACTTGACACAGATTCTTGTACGACGGTATTTGAGAAAACAATAAGAATTAATAGGTCGAGGTGTTGAGGTAATTGAGACTACCTCCTCTCCCTTTGTAGTTGTAGTATAAAATTGATTGAAATATTTAAACCTTTTTATCTGTTTGTTAAATGCATTTTGATTTGAGTTTTGGGTGATTATCATGTTGTTTCATTGCCATTGCAATGCTTGATGTGTACTTAGCCAATACTTCCCTTTTTCTTTTAGAGAGGTGGTGTCATGGTGGTGGAGGACTTGACTCAATGTTTGACTAATTGGATCGTTAGCACTATTGAATTGAGTAACAAGAATTCAATGTTGGTCCTCATGTTCATCTTTTTTAAGAAAAATGAATAATTGGATTGGATATCTTCGCTCATGTTTGATGGAGGGAGGCCATGGATGATCAATGTCGGGAGGAAGAGAGTTTGCAAGCTAAAGCAATCACTTTGTTTAAACCCATGCAAGGCTTTGGAACTACCTAGTTTAGGTGCATGCATGGTTCACTACTCGAGTTCCATAAGTCAACAATGAGGAGGGATGGGGATCCAAAATTTTGTAGGAAATTACCTTGATGAGTCCTCTAAAGGGGAGGGGAATCTTGGTCTTTTAATTTAAGCCTAAAACAATAAGGTTTGGGTTTATTTTGTCAAAGTCCGTAATATCGAGCGGACCGGTTTGACCGTCGTCAACAACATGAGTCATATCTCCCTCAATTTTGAGTCAACATGAGCAAAAGGCATATGCATGCAAAGAGGACATCCCCAGATTTTCGACCATCACTTTGGAGTAGTAAATGGAGCCTCACCCAAGGAGATATGGACGTTGGAAGTACGACCTGAAAAGCGCCTACCCGGTGTAAGCGACTGGTTGTCACTTTTCACCTTTTGAGCTGCTTGTGTTTTATGCTTTGTACTCTATGCTTTAGTGTGTTTAGCTGAATGTAATTCATGCCTTTGGATGATAATCATGTAATATGGACCATTGGATGCTTTGTATTAACCCTAAAGAATTCCATATTATAAATAATTAAGTATGAGAATTCCAAGGGGACTTTTTGAATTAATCATAAGTTGAGGTTTGCTCTTTATCTATTGAAATTCTCTTAATGCTTATCTTAAACTTGGCATGTTTAAGTGGTGAATTAGAGTCTAATCTAGCTTAGTGGTGATGTGTCTTATCGACTAAATCGGATTAGGAGCCCTAAACCTTAATCAAGTGGTCTGTCTTATCTTGATCTAGTTTAGCTCTATCTTTGTGTTTGTTACAAATTCCCCTCTCCTCGAATTTAGCTCTACTTTCTGGAAGCTTTCCCCTCTTTTCCCCGAGTATGTTGAGTTGTTAATCCCCAGGTTTCAGCCCCAACCAAGAACAATCATGTCCCCCACCTCGGAATCAAACAAATGGTGTTTGTTCGGAAATCGTGAGCTTGAGACACTTTACAACAATCCCCTCATTTGATCCTCATCTTGATTGCACCCCCACTTTCCTAAGGTCTTAACTCCTCCACACCAATTTTTAAATTCAAACTCCAAGTAAAATGACCCCCATCCCAAACCATTATCGTTGAACCTCCTAATCTAACCCGATTAAGCTCGTTAGCCCATTTCTACTTTCCCTTACCTTGTCTCTTGGTCTCTTGGTACACCAATGTTAATCTCTTTTCTTTGTTTTTTTAAGTAAAAGGAAGAATTTACACTTTTTAAAGAGTGACATAAGTTTGGGATTGTTGTAACAGGCTACCTTTGATTATATATACTATTTAAGTATCTAAAGATTTAGAAATTTTTGTTTGTAATTGATAATTTAAATTTTACTATAGTTATGCATTTATTTATTAGAGTTTGAATTGTATATGTGATCTCATTAGTTTTGTGTATGATATATAATATTATTTTGAGTGTAAAATATAATAATCTCTTACAACATTATTAATTTTTAATTGTTGAAGGTGCGTTTTGACTTGGTGCCATAAAATTGTATTAGTTGAAAATATAATTGTTGCAAGTATTTTTAAAATTAAAATCAATAGGAACATGCCATAAAAATAATTTTC